>OX467110.1:7004597-8254597 GCA_950106695.1 Biston stratarius
AATATCTTAGAGAAGTATTATCATTATTCCAGGTGATTTTATGAAATCACTCAAGTAACACGTAATTTTTAAAATCCTGCCAGGTTTGTTTATTTTTAGCCGAGTACCAAAATGAATCTGACGTTTATGAATTATGATATGACAATGATTTTATCGACTACTTTTTATCCTTTTTTATCTCTAGCCCCTTCCTTTTCAGAGGTTTTTGGCTTTAAGCGATACATGCATTTGTCATCTCAGTAGAAAATGACTACTAAACAAAACAGATAAAATTAAGGACACAAAAGCGGGCTTGCGAGCTGTTGGGGCTTTAAAGCTAATGGTAACAAAATCAGGGGATCCATTTTGGTGTTCTAGCTACATATCTATCATCCGCTCATTAAACTGTAAATTTTACACCAATAACAAAAGTTCGTTACGTTGAAGATGGAACATGGAAACAGTGTTGCCAACAAACTTTTTGCAAGATCACTAGATGGAGGTCCTAAAACCACCAGAATATTTGACGTATAAATGAAACCACTAAATTATGAATTTGTATGAAAAATAAAGTTTTAATGCAAAAGTAAAGGAGAATTGAATCAATATTCAATGATAGTAAATTTTGTAAAAACAAGAAATTATGAAAAAATAATTATTTTGGTAATAAAATTTTGTATAAAATTATGAATAACTTAAAGAGTTATCTTCTGAATAATACGTCTCGTGCAGCAGAGATGTATTCTTCAGAAGATGACGTATCGCTATCGTTTTCATTCGGAGACATGTTTCATTGGTACATTTTTTTTAATACATTGATTCAGGAAGAATTTAGTAATTGTTACACTTTCCTACGTGTGTCATCCTGTGCGAATACTTAAAATTGATGACAGCGGCAATTCATGCGATTTCTAAATTTAGATTTTACTAGGTCTATAGAACTGAGAACTCGTTCTGTATCCGCGTTAGAACGAGGAACAAAGAAATTGCAAAATTTGCGACTTCTTAAAACCGAGCTTATCCCAGGGAATCTTTGAAGGCTATCTCTTCGTACCATAATCTGGTAGCACTGGTAGCGTGATTTTTTAAATACGTAATGTATTCCGTAATGATTCCTCAAGATTATTCCACGAAATTTACACTTGGCTATGGGACCAGCTGTACTCTCAACTACTTGAAGCTAGCTTTTGAGAACGGCATCCTGAAGCGACGATTTCCGAAACTTTTGCGTGTTTTGTGGTTTCAGATATTTTCATAATATAAAAATATCTGAAAAACCTGTATAGCCTTTCCATCTATAACTGTACCCATATTTATGCAATAAATGAATTATGAAATATAATAAGAAATGTAAAATAACAAGTAAAAATTTTCGTTCGTTGATCTATGATCTTTCCGATTTCTTATAAGCGATCTCTTTCTTACCTAGAAGTCTATCTTAATCATTATCTAGCTAGCTACGAGAGGGAGTGCATAATCCATGATAATCAATTTTGCCAACATAAGAATATATCATTTATATTTTCCCTGCATATACACGATGAGATACTTACCGAGTGTGATATTGTTTTTCTTTAGCATATTTTTACTTTGTTTTTGAATACTATCAACCTAAAAATTGCCCACTAAAAAAACCACTAGCCACCAGATACAAATTTTGCCCACCAGCAGGGGGTCCCAAACCACCTGATATAGAGATAAAACCACTAAGTTGGCAGCACTGCATGGAAATCTGTTTTTTTTTTTAGTGTTCTTTAATGTATGTGGATCATGAAGCTATAGGTAATAGCTTCATGATGTGGATTCTGTACACACGAACGTGACCACGACACAGCTGCACTCCAATTTTTTTTATGATACCATTCTTATTATGCATGGATAGTATAAAAATTCGTTTGTAGCACAAGGCCCCGCACCATATAATAGAATCAGATTAAAAATAAGTTAGAATAAAATACATTTTAACAGATTTATTGTTTAGTTTGAGCGTATACATTTCATGTGAATTTATTGTTATGCCTTCTGGTTTATGGCATTTGTGTAGTTTGGCAAAATTATTTTTGTTCATACGAGTTTCATATGAATTTATTGTTGTTAGTTGTTAACGGTTTTGGCTTAAACATCATCGTGAATTATATGTTCGGCGAAATGATGTTGGTACCAAAAGTAAAAAGGAAAAAACGTCGAAATTTGTCAAAAAATTCATGCGTTCAAATATGCATCCCTACAAATTTCACTACAATCAGTCCAGCCATTTTCAAATTTTTGCGATACTGATTTCTGATACAATTAAACGTGAGTACCTAATCGTGCTTAAGTAAATCAAAAAAGATGATTTTTCTAAATATTCATTAATCCATAAACAATTATTTTCTTTTTTAAGAAGAGGACCTTAATTTGAGTCTAGCAACATTATACGAATATCCGGTAGCCATTTTATTTAAAAAAAATATCCTTTTCCGTTTTGTTGTCGTGAAAAATGACGGGCTTTAGTAATAAGGTGAGAAGAAATTTTAAGAAAATTGGATTAAAATGTTCATCGAAGAGATATATTTACAATAGACGAGCCAACAATCAGTTCAAGATTAAATTAAAATAATTTACTACAGTGTTACTAATAGTTAAATGTGTAAAACCATGCATTTCGTTACACGTGCATGCTTGGTGTTTGAGAGTCGGTTTCGGATAATATAGTAATTTCTGTGAAATAAAACAACGAATAGCTTTTAAGCGACTAATTTTAGTGATAATTATAAATGTTTGTTGTATTCCTATCACTTGTGTTAATTTTTTTGAGGTTATACAGAAAGTCTGCAGCTGAGTGACCGGGTGTTTCCTCTGTGTTTCAGGCCATAGTTATCGATGGCCGTGGCCATCTGCTCGGCCGCCTGGCCGCGATCATTGCTAAGGTCCTGCTGGAAGGGAATAAAGTTGTTGTTGTTCGTTGCGAGCAACTCAACATTTCTGGCAACTTTTTCAGGTGAGTACTTTCTTGTAATATTGTGCCTGTATACTATATTATTATGATATTTTTTTTTACCTTTGAGTAAGTACCATTTAAAATTCCTCTGCTACCAAAAAACCCAGGCTGCCCACAACATACAATATTTAAGCCACTTGGAACATCTGATTTTACCCTTAATTAGCAAAAGGTTATTAGAAGGCCTTGAGGTATTCAATTGCAGAAAATAAGATGTTGAAGCGCTTCATCAAAAAAATTACTAATGTGATGAATTTGTCATACCATGTGTGAGGCTGTAATATTGTTATTAGATTCTTTTAAACATGAACTATTTTGCTTCATTTAGTTCTAAAATAATAAGATTTTTTGCACATAACAATTGACTTGACATTATTAGTTATTTTTTGAAAATAAAGATTACTGAGATAAACAATATTATGACCAGATGTATTCAGAAGGGCTATTATTATGTAGCAAAGAGGGATAAAATGTCAATGCCTATGCTATGTCCAATTGATGGACCAAATGAACCTCACACTAAAAGCTTTAGAATATGATGTTTCTAATTGGGTAATTTGCGACTGAATACCACATTTATGTTGCTATTTAATAATTCTGATTACAAAAAAAACATAAACTACTTAGAGAAAAAAATAGCTTCTGCGCAACATTAAAGATGAAAATTCTTTCAGGAACAAATTGAAGTTCATGTCTTTCCTTCGTAAGAGGTGTAATGTGAACCCTGCCCGTGGACCTTTCCACTTCAGGGCTCCCTCTAAAATTCTCTGGAAGACTGTCAGAGGTAAGTTTGGCTAGATTTAATTTGAGATTTAACAACTGTGACAGTTAATGTTTTTCTACTAAATACAAAATTTTAACAATGCAAATAGAGTCCTTTGGGCAAAAAAATACATAGTTATGTTAGAAACTTAAAACCCATCTACTAAGCTGTACTATATTTTTGATATAATTAATTCCCTAAATTTTATTGCGACATTATATGATGAATCCATGCAAATCTTCTGTTTCATAGATATCCAGCCATAACTTATGCCACACCAGACTTCATTTATATGCAACACGAGTACAAATAACAAAATCATAAAATGATATTGGTCCATCTCAACTCCATCCTTTTATCGCATATTCATAATAATTATGTATAATTTCTGCAGGTATGATCCCACACAAGACTGAGCGTGGGAAGAGTGCACTTAGAAGGCTGCGTGCATACGACGGTTGCCCTCCACCTTATGACAACCGTCGCAGGGTGGTTGTTCCTGCAGCACTCAGAGTGTTCTGCTTGAAGCCTGGCCGTAAGGTAAATGACAACTTAATTACTATGCAAGTCAAATGGAAATGTAAAATATCCTTTATGGCACATACCAAGAGACAATATTATAGATGCAGCCTATCTATGGATTATCAATCAGTTCAAGAGATTTTATGAGTGTTATTCTATTTGATGGAAAGCGACAGGATCATACTTTAAAACTGTATACCCTGTCAACTTCTTGCTGATTTAAAATGTGAAAACAAGCATTTTAAGCATAAGCTAGTTGTACAAAACATGTAAATCTCATGATTTTTGTTGTAGTTATTTTCTATTGCTATTGCATTATTTGTTTTTGTGAACCTTTACCTTACTGGACGACTTGAGCAGGATGATCCTCCTTAACATCAAATTGGTAAATTCCAGTACTGTCACGTGGGTCGCCTATCGCACGAAGTCGGCTGGAAGTACCGTGAAGTTGTCCGCAAGCTTGAGGACAAGAGGAAGATCAAGGCTGTCAAGAACATCGCTTATGAGAGAAAACTCAAGGTAAATTGTGTAAAGAGATACACATGTTTTTTTTAAATAAAAGTATATAAATAATTATATTTAATTTAAAGCTCTGGCTAGTTTATCATAGTCATTGCACTTTCAAGATAGCAAATTAGACAAACATCTACATTACTGTAGATTAAACATTTTTGTTTGTTGAAATTAAAAAAAAAGTGTTATTTCATATCATAATGCACACACCTGTATAACTGTTCATCTGAATCAAGTATTGTATTCTTTAGTTGTCTAAACTGCTAGACAGTGATGTACCTTAAAGGAATTTTAGCGATAATTCATATAAAGTAGACTAGACTTCATAGATATGCTAACATATAAAAATGTTTACAACCTCTTGAGTTTCACAAGATAAAGGATCTCTCTTTAGCAGCTTTTCTAAATTGTTGACTTTGAATTTTGAGAATACCTATTTACACAAATGTTTTGGCTTTACATTTATCTTAAAAAGTTTAATGTAGATTTTTACCATGATGATTATATCACTTACCTACATTATTTGATGTGTTATGAAAATACAATTCCACTGATTTCATATCAAGCTTAACTAAAGCTCTAGGTAACTCTTACCTAAATCTAATTCCATCATTTATTTGTTACAGAAAATCACCAAGGATTCCAGTGAGAAGGTCGCAAAGTCAACTGCACCTTTCACAGCGATCATCCAATCCTATGGATACAACTAGGATTAAGAAATAATTATAAAATAAACCTATGGTTGCCCAATTTGTGTGATTTTACTATTTTAGAATTAATTTACACTAATATTTATGAAAATGGGTATGTAGTTATTCTTATTGTGTATTTTAATTATTTGCAGACTTTATTAGGTAACCATGCATAATATGTTTCAGAGTTGCTTAACCCATCTTGACTGAGTTTTGGAAGAAATCTATCTTCAAAAGCACATATTTCTTAGGTGAGTCCACAAATTTTTGTCTATGAATTATAAAAAACCGGCCAAGTGCGAGTCGGACTCGCACACGAAGGGTTCCGCACCATTATCTTTAAACACGGCAAAAAGATCATATCTAGAATGGGAGCCCTTAAAAAAATCAGTCGTGAGATACAGCCTGGTGACAGACAGACAGATGGATGGACAGTGGAGTCTTAGTAATAGGGTCCCGTTTTACCCTTTGGGTATGGAACCCTAATAATTTCCACATTTTTAACTGATGGGTTGCCTGATGTTGAGCAATCGCTTATAGATATCTGCAATACCAGAGGCACTACAAATCCATTGCAAACCTACTAAGATCAAATTTATAAATATATTCACATGTTTTGACTCTTAATTAAGTTAATTGTATTTGTTAAAATGATGTTTCTATTTGGGTAATTTGCGACTGAATATCACATGTTGCGACTTCATATTGTCTGATTAAATAGATAATTATTCATCATGCTCATAAAAATTATGAAGTAAATATATAAAAGGAATTTTAACTTTCAGGAATAAGTATCAACTGATGTGATTCTGCAAGATCATTAACCCCTTTGCTGGAAGGCAGACATTCACATTCTTGTAAGTATAAATACTTTCAATTTAACTAAGTCCCATATTTTCAGTACATAGTTTTGTAGTATATTTTGATTTGGATTTATCTTATTTGTCATAAGTGAGAAGAGGAATAATTTTTGGTAATAATGGTAAGCATGATCCATCTTTAGACCACACTACTGCTTAAATTCAGGTAGAACCAACATAAACCTATTCTATTTAAAAAAAAGACTAGACGATTGATAGTACCTGGATGACCAAGCTTTGTTTGTTTTTTTTTTTCGTTTTCTAAAAATTAAACTTAGCTATATCGATGTATCACTCCGGAAACCCCTGCATACTAAATTTCATGAAAATCATTGGAGCTGTTTCTGAGATTCAGATTATATATATATATAAGAATTGCTATAAGAGTATTAGATAGGGTAGTATTTATCCATGTCAAACGCAGGAGTATTATACAGGCACAATTTTTATAGCCATATTTGATGTGAATTTTTGTTATTGAATTTGCATAGACTGGCCTAGAGTATATCCAGAAAAGCAACACCACTGATCCATCGGGCAATTCTTTCTTTTGCATGTTCTTTCCAAAGATTTTTCTCAATGATGATTGCAAACTTACCTACATTATTTGATGTGTTATGAAAATAAAAAATTACTGATTTTAAGTACATCAATATGCAATTATTATGGTCTTCTTACAATCTAAATAACCTATTTAATTGTTTTTTTACAGAATTCTGAAGATACCAAGATTATGAGCACATCTAAGAAAGTTTTGAAATCAAATCTTTATAATAATATTATGTAAAAGCTCCTTACCAAAACTTAAGATAGTGTGATGAAAGAAGTAAAAGTACCTATTTGATAATATAATAACTCTGGTTTTATTTATTTAGCTATAAGATATTTCCTCATAATCATAACAAAAAACTACAGAAAAAGTTTAACCCACACATATATGGACAGCTGATTTTTTTGTGATTTCAGAGTTGTGCCCATTAACAATGACTACATGTAGGGATATAGTAGGTACTACTGAACAGTGAGACTGCGTTATATCCTTTCTGTTTATAGCAAATCACCATTATTATTTGCACAGTCTAAGCTAAGCGTAGTTACAATCCAAATCTATACAGGTTATTAAACCTATTTTCACTAAGTACAAAACGCACATTCTATCGAAGCATGCAACCGATAACATCTACGCGTTTGGTATAAAGGAACTAGAAGCCCATGAATACTTAGCGCGTCAACATTTTAGTTACATAGGTAATGGTGAAATGGTAAAATTTTCGAGAATGTCAAATTTAAAAACGCGACGAGTTTTAACGTTAGTATTTTGGTTTTAACTTTCAAATAAAACGGACTACCGGAGACTCACAGAGAAACAGTGTAGGTAAATGTAAGCTTTTACAAATAAGGTTATGTGTATGCTTCAAGCATTTCGGCTCACCATAGAAGCCAGTGTTGTGGTCGTGTGTCGGGTCGCTTTCTTCCCTCAGATATGATTGAGGACGGCGATGGCTGGCACATTGTCATACTCGGTGATACTCGTGTTCGGTTGCTACTTGCGGGTCGCTACTACGCTAGTCTGCTTGCTGTATACACAAACTACATACCTACTATAGCCTCAGTCAAACTAACTTACCTCTCCCTGTATTTAAAGAAAAAAAATATGAATAGGTAATATTATAAACGCTATAGCGTTTTAGGCTAGTATGTAACACACGGATTGAAATTCTATTGTTTATAAATTATTCGTAGGTGAAATTGACATTTCAATATAGCGGTTGAAATTGTTCGTTGTCTCGTGTATATTATATTTACAATTAGACCGCAGAAAAAAAGCCATAAAGATGTAGCTTCGATGCGACGTTGGTTGTCAAACAACTGTTCAATCTACACTAAACTGTACCTACCTAGTGAATAACGATGATAGCGCGGTCGGTTCACACGCTGAAGGGCGTGGGTTCAAACCCCAACAGTGAGCTTGAGCTGCCAGTGAAAGAAAATATAGCATTGTGAGGAAACCATAGCATGGTGATAGGATAGCTAGTACTCGGCTGGTACCCGTACCGCCCTCTAGTTGAAGAAATCTCTCGCGAAACACCTAACAGTGTGATCCGGCAGCCTCACTTGAGAGCCAGTTCCATTCCAGGCTAGGTGTGCTGTACAATTTACTACATCGTCACTTAACACCGGTAAAGGAAAACATCGTGAGGAAACCATAGCGTAGTGTTAAGGTACTTTCTAGTACTCGGCTGGCTAGCTACCACCCTCAAGTTGAAAATATGCCATTAAGCATCTAACGGCGTGTTCCGGCAGCCTCAACTGAGAGCCAGTTCCATTCCAGGCAAGGTGTGCTTTACCATCTTCGACCACACCGTCACTTAACATCAGGTGAGTTGTGGCCAAACACCAATACTGTAAGCCATAAAAAAAACCGTAGTTAAATAAAGGCTTAATGCCCAACTTCGAAGCAAATTATTACCTAAACTTAAACTTTAAACAACGTTAATAACAAAGGCTCTAATAGGTATATACTATCCATATCTATTTACTTTTCTATTATATACCTACTCAATATCTAAAAATAGTTACCTAATTTACCCGAATTTGTCCCACAATTTCTATTTCAGCTATTTTCTAATCCCAGATCGATGAAGCGCGAAACGTCGTATTGACGTCATAGGGAATCAATTTATTAGTTCTAATTTGTTGGCTCAATGGGTCCGATCAGATAATTATTTTATGAGCGGGGACAAATCTTGCCTTGCAGCTGCGACCAGTGATAATGCTCCCAGCCAGTAATGGATGGCTTGGAGAATTTTCCTCTTGATACTTGCAAAAAATACATTTAGTAGCTAGGAATATATTATGTATCTTCACCCTCATCTGTCGTACCTGGACTACCTACCTACATGGGTAGTTTTTTTGGGGCGTTATACATTCCATTTAATGCCTAGCTTACAGTCTTACAGGTATACTGATTAGAGAAAAAAAAATTGACTACATTTTTTGTTTGACCATAAGTAGCTCACCTTATGTTAAGTGACAGTATGGCCGAAGATGGTAAGCACATCTAGCCTGAAATAGAACTGGCTCTCAAGTGAGGGTGCCGGAACACACTGTTAGGTGCTTGGCGACAGATTTTTAATTAAAAGTGAACTATATAATTTATTTACTTAATAATCCAGTCTTAAAAAGTTAAAGTGGTCATTGAATAAATTAGTTCTTAAGGTTAATATTATCGACTTACCTATGCGATTTTTAAGCGTGTGTGTCAATACGCCAAAGTTATATTTACCGGTGTCTGAATTTCACTTTTCTGATATAGGTATCTACGTTGATTTTAGCTTCGTGGCTAGCTTTCCTTTTAGATAATGAACCTACCTATCTACTTTGCTACTTTCACAAAACTATTTACTAACAAAAATCACTAAGAAAAACTACAAGTATCTAAACTACACAGTCGCTACCACAAAAAGCCCTCACAGAAATAGCGTAGGATAGGATGTGAAAATTGAATGCGTTCTAGCGTCTAATAGGCATTCGATCCAAAGGTCTGAAACTGGTATAAAAGCAAGACTGTTCGCTGAAACATTCAGTTTGTAAGCAGCCTCTGAAGGTTCACTTCTACAACAGCGAGAAAAAACTTCCAAGAAGAGCCCACAGTTACTATGAATAACTGGCGTTTACTGCTATTTGCGGTTGTCGCGGTTCTCCAGCCGATAGGGTCTTTCACTGAGAAAAACCTCATTGATGGACGCCCAGAGTGTTGCGATCGCCGATCAAACTCTCTCACTCAAGAAACCAGGCTTTATGGAAATTTCCATAAAAATATTCCAGAAGATCGTCGCTTAGATTATCAAGAAGTCTTTCGCAAAGACCGAGAACAATCTGAAGCACGGGATAATCCGATAAGATCTAGAGAAAGACTGTCCGTGAAGAGTACTGAAAGAAGAGTTTCAGAATCAGCAGACAGGTTCAGTGGCGAAATAAGATCTGCAAATAGTCAACAACGGCGTGAGCGTTCTGTGGATTCAAGGCAAACACGAGAGGATCAAACACGCAGAATTTATGAAAGCGTTTCTATAGATTCATTGACTCAATATGAAAGGGACGACTTGGGCTTCAGACGTAATAGGATGTCTCGTGACGACACTAGGATAAGACGTATCAATAATGAACGAGCATACAGAAAATCTTTTGGACTTGACGATACTCGAAAAGTGCGAGATTCCGAAGCTTTACGTCGTGTTTCTGTGAACAGAGAGACTGTAGTAGACAGGAGAGGAAGGGAGGACGTAGCTCGCGATGAAAATCGCCGCGATTCCAGGATTAGCATCTACGGAGCCGAAAATAGGTTACAGCAGGAAAATAATAGAGAACGCCATAACTTGAACCGCCGTGAACGGGAAATTACACAAGAAAATAGACGTTTTCGATCATTAGAGATGAGAGCAAATAGCGTTGAGCGCGATAATCACCGCACTAGTTTCAGAGCCATGTCTGAACGAGTTAATGAACGCCGTCAACGTGACCAAAATAGCGAAGCTAGGGACAAAACTGTTGGCAATGTTCGTGATTCATCTGAGAGGATATTCAACGATCGTAGACGTCTTTCACGCGATGCAATTGAGCGAGTAAACCAAAGCAGGAGGAATACCAGGGATTATCGTACAGATTATAAGATGGAAATTCAAAGTCAAGATGATAGCAGGCTGTCTCGAGAAAGATCATCGGAACGCCGTGAATCTAGGTTTAACGCTGACCGCAAAATGTTATTCTCTTATGAATCACGAATATTAAATGCAAATGACCACCGGTCTGAAAGGATCGTGAGGAGCAACGATATAAGAGAAGTGCCAGTTTCAAGAAGTGTTGAAACAAGAGACGAACTTCGACAACCTTCAACCAGATCTCTTGACCGAGTTAAGTCTTATGATCGTGAATTTACCACTCGGATTTCAGACAGAAATCTTCGCGATGTGAGGTCTGTAAGGGATCGTAGAGAAGTAAGAAATGAGGAAATTTTGGACGAACGAAGGGAACAACGATATGAAACTAGAATGTCTAAGAATAGGTATATTACTGTGCAAGAATCATGGGATAATATTCCACAAAGGGCAGAATCTCGCAGCACAGTGCGGCTTGAAGCGAATGTCCGTCTTGAACAAGAATTTAGACTAGGTGAACGAGATAATGTAAGATCCGATGAAAATCGTGATGAACGTTCAGCATCCCAAAAACAGACTTTCAATCGAATTGCTCGTAGTACGGAGCGTAGACAAGACGGTCAGCTAGCTAGAGCTTCCCGCTTTACTGAACGATCTTATTCTGAAGAACGCGCTTCCAGAATACGCGAGGCTAATGACAAAAGCAGGGCCAGAAATATTGTTATCCAGCGGCTAAGTCATGAAGATTCTGCTCCGCAACGAAGATCTCACGTTTCGAGAATAGAATTGAAAACTCGACGTCAACGAGCTTCTCTTCATGATAGCACTACAACTAGTGACAGAATTTTCATGAGTCGAATTTCGTCAGAACGAATTGAAAGGCGTGAAGCTCAGGAAACCGCAAGAGGTTCAAGAATTGATACTCGAAATGAAATCACCAGAAATCGTGGCGTTCGAATGGATCAAAAGGCTGAATCTCGTTTCCAACAGGATAAAAGCCTTTCTCGAGATATTTTGGCAGCGCGTTCTGCAGAACGAAGATCGCGACAAAGTGATAAGAGTAATAATCGAGATATTCGCATCGACGCCCGGATATCTAAAGCAGTTGAATCTCGCCGTGAATCTAGAAGAATGATGGAAGTCCAGCCCAATCGATACAATTTAGCTATGGAACGCATGGATCGTACGGCAAATCGTGATTTTGGAATTGAATCAAAACTGAGGTCATTCGATGTTGTCCTCGCCAAGGATTTCCGTATTGAGACCAGACGTGAAGACATCAGGGACGCACATTTCCGGAATTACGAAGCTAAATTCCGTGAAATGGATCCTATTCATACCTCAGATAACCAAAATTCCTTCAATTGGCAGATACTGTTTTACACATTGCAAGGAGCTTACTTATGTGGCATGCTGATGCAAATGCTGACCGAAAAATCAAGCAAAGATAAATCCAGGTAAGCATCATCACCAGTCACCATTGCTTTTTAGATGAACGAAGTATACAGAAACAGTCTAAATGCAACTTTATTTAAAAACAATTTTGTGATTTTTAACACAAATCTTTGAAGATTCTTATAGGTTTTTCTTGTTACAGGAACATCCCAGCATGGTGGTCTCCTGCTAAGGATCTTGTGAAAGTCGACTAGACATTAAAACCTGGAATTTAGGAAATGTACCTACTTAGAATACTTAGTTGAATAAAATTGAATGTTGTTTCTCATTATTGTGTTTTAGAAAATATATTATATGTAGTTGTGTGATAAGATTTTGTTTTATTGGTATCTCTGGCATTTTTTAACCTAGGTGCAATTTTATTATCTACTGATAAATTAATAGGTAATTAGTATGATACCGTATAAAGAGGTGCGAATACGTTTATCCTAGACCAAGAAGAACAGATATAATGATCTTTCTCTATCGCCCATATTAGAAAAAATATTAATATATCTTGGACTAACTGCACACACACGAATAGTCAAACTTACTCATCCACACAAATACGAAATTGCATTGTACATACATATTATCTTTAGTATTTTTTTTAATGGCTGACAGGCTAGGTCTTTGACCACCGCTCACCTGATGTTAAGTGACGGTGTGGTCGAAGATGGTAAAGCACACCTAGCCTGGAATGGAACTGGCTCTCAATTGAGGCTGTCGGAACATACCGTTAGATACTTGGCAGCAGATTTTCAACTTGATTGAGTGGTAGCTAGCCAGCCGAGTACTAGAAAGTACCCTACCGCCATGTTACGGTTTCCTCACGATGTTTTTCCATAACCGGCAGCTCAAGCTTATTATATTCCACTTAGTATATTTTCATTAAGCCCGAAATAATTATAATATTAATAACAATTTATAGACGCCTTTTTATATCATTTGCAGTGATGATTAAGCGCGATCGGTTCACACGCCGAAGGGCGTGAAACCAATATTAAGCTTGAGCCGGTAAAGGAAACCATAGCATGGTGATAAGGTATTATCTAGTTCTCGGCTGGCTAGCTACCCTCAAGTTGAAAATCAATCGTCAAGCACCTAACGGTATGTTCCAGTAACCTTACTTAAAAGTCAGTTTCATTACAGGCTAGGTGTGCGTAAGATCAGGTGAGCTGTGGTCAACCCTAGCCTGTCGAGAATAAAAAAATAAATTATTACGATATATTATTATTAGTTGGTAGTTTCTAGTTTAAATGTTATTTTGAATTTAATTTAACTAAATTTTGTTTGATTAATGTTGGTATAGAGACACCAAAATGGTTTGTCGGTACCATATTTTAAAATACGAGGTGATAAAGAAATGATTTATTATTACATTTAAAAACAAAAATTACACTTATAATATACTAAGAAAACTTGAAGCATCTAGAGATCAATGTCAGTTTTCTTCTTTTGTTGTCCTTCGTACCAAGCCTTTGATATCATTCTCTTCATCTCATCATCGCCAGTTTCATACCTGAAAACAGTATAAGCTTTTAACAACGTAGTCATGATTATTATTTATTCCTTGACAATGATTAAGAAATAAGAGATTATTGATTGAATAACTAGTAAAGAATTATATTTTTTTTATTGACACTTAATTCAAGATATTTATTGCTTCCATTGGTTAAACTTTTTATGATGTTTGTTAACAAATTTGTGAAAGAATAATAGACACGACTCCCGTGGAACTATAATGGAAGTCTGGTTAAAGGGGCCCCTGATAAATTTTGATACAGGGCCCGTCTAGGGCAAGATACTCCACTGGTTGTAGTTAACTGTTGCTTATTAAATTAAATCTACATGAAAACAAAAGGAAGGTACTTTCTATCCATCACTTTCAAGTATACATTTACCAGTTTTCTGTATCACTTTCTTTGTCTCAAATCTTAGTAAAAATGATAAATCAAAGGATCTTACATGTTCTTCATGAGGCTCATAATGGAATCCTGGGGGTCTTTCTGTTCAGGATCTTCTGTAGGTTTGAATCGGCTGGAACGCTGGTCTTCAGATCTTTTCTCAAGTTCTGTCATGTGCGACCATTTGATATTTGGGTGTGCCTTTGCTAAAAATATCACTACCATGTCTGAAAGAAGAAAATTTTTAATGTCATAAAAAATTGACAAAAACATCATAGGACTAATAGGAATTTTACTTTATTGTAAAACAAAACACAAGAATACAAGTTTTTTAAACCTAATATAATATACATATAATGTTATTGAGTACATATAACAACTATGCGGCAGTATAATGGTGGCCTTATAACTAAAGCAACTTCTTCCAGACATCCTCAGGGACAAGTTAAATAGGAAGCAGATATTATAGTCAACCAGCTGCGCCCCATGGCTGTTCAGCCCAGCTGCTGTTACATGAATACTACATTTTTCCGGATAGGATCCTACCTTCTTTTTTTATCCATACGACCCACAGTCTTTAGTCAACTCATGACTACAGCTATTGCAAATCATATAATAGTATTTCATGGACTATTAAGGCCCTGTGATAAACATAATTATCTAACTATAGATTGTTACATCACCTGTCTTTTGCTTCCAATGACTTTCTTCAACATTAATTGGTTCCAACAGCTTGTTTATCACAAGTAAGTAATCTTTGTTCTCCAGATTTTGAACATGCAGTTCCATGGTCTTTTCGGTGAGTTTGCAGAAAACCTGTTCTTTTGGCACATTTTGTACATTCTTGAGAGTGACAAATACTTTGATGAATTTGTCAGATTGATCCCAACCTGTAAATAATAATAGGGTATTTTTGAAGATATTTGATGATTTAGAAACCTTTTTAACTGTGGTAAAATTACTTGGTCATTGATTGCTTTAGCAGGAGGTCGTCTAGGTAGGTACCACCGCAGTACCAGATATTCCGCCGCCAAGCAGTAGTGTGTAAAAATTACTGTGTTCCGGTTTGAAGGGTACTGCACCAAGTGAAATTACAGGGCTATTGAGACTAACTATCTAGTCCCAAAGTAATGAGCGCCAAGGCAGCAATGCCCTGGACTTTGTTTCACTGCTTTTTTAAAGTTCTGTGTGTCTCTGTAATGGTCATGGACAGGCATTATCTCTTTACATCAGGAGTGTCTCGTTCATCTCATTACTGATAAATAAATTAGAAAAAAACCTAGGAGAAAATCTTTTCTCTAAAACCCATGGCAGTCTGCATTGAGTCAGCTCTGTAAGTAAAATCCAGTTATAGTTTATAAAATGAGTTTATTTTTGATTTAGCTAGTTGTTTGACCACAGCTCACCTGATGTGAGTGACGGTGTGGTCAAAGATGGTAAAGCACACCTAGCCTGGAATGGAACTGGCTCTCAAGTGAGGCTGCCGTAACACACCGTTAGATGCTTGGCGGTAGATGTTCAGCTTGAGTAGGGTGGTAGCTAGCCAGCAGAGTACTAGAAAGTATCCTACCACCATGCTATGGTTTCCTCACGATGTTTATCTTCACCGACAGCTCAAGCTCATAGTTGGACCCACACTCTTTGGCATGCGAACCAACCGCGCTAACCACTGAGCTATCATCGCTACATCGATTTATGCCCATTGCAGATGTAGTTGCTCATTACAGATGCACAATTCATCAGTTTCCAGTAGATACATTTCTATGATTGGATTGCTATTTACTACACAAATTATTCAAATTAAACACCAGACTTCATAGAAATCCTGGATCATAACTTTTACTCCTGTTAAATGAATCACTGATCTGTAAACTTGACTTCACATTTCTACTTCAGTATGATGATCAGATGATAAAATTTTAGTAAGTAATGAGTTTAAGGACTTGTTGTGTTCGGACTTTTGATCCTCAGCTTAGTTACCAACCTTAAAAAGTATTTAAAAGTACATATTATCCTTACCATATCCGTTTAACTTGATCTGATAACGTTTGTTGTGATGTGCAGGAGTGGTAGTACTGGTGGAAGGTGCCACTTCTGTGGCAGCTTTTTGTTCCGCATCTCTGATGTTTATGATATCGGTCTCCAACTTGCGGATCTCGAGAGACAGCACGTCTTGGACCTTTTTACGCTTAGCCTGCTGCATGAGCTCTGTGAGCTCCTCAATGTCACTTCGTAACTAAAAGTAAAGTGCATGTGAAAACTGCAGATAAATGGGAGAAAATCAGTGAGCCGGGCGGGTCGTGGGCCATGAGTTGTGTAAACTTACCTCTTTTATTTTGGCTTCGGACATTTTGGATGGTTTTAGGCAAGTTAACCACAAGGATACAAAAAACAAATAGTCAAAAACCTTATTACTCTTGTAACAGTAATTAACGGAAACAGAAATTCGTGGAAATTTCAGGAAAAGTCTAACCAACCGCGCGTTTAATTTAATGACAAAAAGATGAATTGAATGTCATTCTTATTTCTTATTCATTGATAATCAGAGACATTTCATTAATTTTTTTTATTTATCGGCAACAGGATATAGCTTCCATAATGCCAAATCTTCATAAAAACTTTAAATTTCAAATACTATAACCCATTGATTCCCAAAGTGGTCCAGTTACCAGTTGGACCCCCAGGGGTCCACGGGAAACTCGACGGAGGTCTACGTTGGCGTAACAAAAAATGGAGGTTCACAATTTGTAAGCGGTAAGGTCTTAAGTGTACGTAAGCGTACACAGTATCTAGATTTAGAGAGATGGGATGGGTGGAGTGCTTAATGACATTGAAGACGAGAAGCAGTTAGCAGCTTCGAAGCTGCTGTCATTCATGTCTCTGCAACACCTTGAATGCTGAAAAGCACATGCTCTACAGTTTCATTATCTTTCAATCAGCCACGCATAACAGACTGTCCATGACTCCGTTTAAAGAAGTGACTATTCAAGTTGTAATGACCGGTTATAAGGCCTACTAAGAGACTAAGGTCCTGTTGCAACTTCAATAGATTGTAAGTAATCTGTAAGAATTGGAAAAGCGGTCTTATCATGTTTACAGTCGTCTTTCCCACACGTTTTGTTGCTCTTTCTCGGTGTAATGATGCAGCTTAAAATGTAGCTTATTTTATATGGAACATACGATTGACATCTCATTCATCAAAATCGCATGAGTAGTGTCGGCGCTACGGTGGAACATACATAGACTGTTAAAACAACCTTTCCTTTTGGCTTTACTGTAGTCAGGTAAAAATGCTAAATTATAGTGTGAGCAAGTGATACAATGTAGTGAAACATGTATTTTCGTGGTGTATCTAAAACCCCATGGAAGCTTCTAGTGAAGTCACCACTATTTATAGGATATTGACTTAACTTTATCATAATCATTTTTAATTGACTTTAACTGAATCCGATATTTGACTTTTTGTCATCTAATTTAACTCGTATGTATCTATTAATTGTGACGTCATACATATATTCTATGACACTTGAAGTGCTAAATATTGACTTATTTAACCTTGTCAAAATAATGTAAGTAGTTTTTGCAATTAGAGGTAATATAAAAACACAATATATACAAATACATGGAATACTTTATTGAGGAATGAGAAGTAATTGTCTACAAACAACACCAAGAACATACAATACCCTACAGAACTATTACAAAGCTCCCAACTTATCTGTAAAATTGCCTAAATCAAGTTTTAAGGCCATGATTTATTTGGATATTGCAATGGATTCTCATTAGACGCAACAGACAGATAAATTGATTTTTTTGTAAATGGGTTCTTAACAGGATAAAACCCGGATAAAATTTAAGCTGATAATGGAGATCATTGCATTATTATCAACAAATTTTTAACAAAAAGGCTACGAATACAGTTCCATCTGCCTTATAGTAAAAATTATAATAATAATGAAGAGTACAGTAAGCTCCTTTCGACTTAAAATATCATTTATAGATATTTAATTATAAAAAAGATATACTAATAATTTCCTTCCATATGGAACGAGGTACAAACAACTTTTACTATAGGTAATGTGACCATACGTCCCGCTTTGAGGCTGTCTGTCCTGCTGTCACCATCAAAGTAAAAAAATCCCGCTTTCGCAAATAGACTGAACGATAAATAATTAATATATGTATATACCTATTACTTTTTTATCAAATGAGTAAAATATGCAAAGTGACAAAACACAGTATTGAAAGCCATTTTGATTACCAAGAATAACATAAACAAATCATGTAATGAGCTCCATTCCTACTCGTAAACCAGACCAAATAATTATATTGATACTGATTTGTTCGACAAATACAAAACAACTGCTTAGACATTAGAAGTCATGTGACTAAAGCTTAGTTACACAATTAATAAAGAAACCTGTTTATTATTTAGTGTTTTTCATTTTCTGTTAAATGCTAGTAATACCAAAAAGGCTTTTTTTCACATATACCGATGGTGTCCTGCTTTGACGAAAAAAATAATGTCACATAAGGTCACATTAATCATAGGAAAAAACCATTTCATTTGAATAGTGAATTAGCTAGCTTTTCAAACATACATCTAATATTTTCCACAATTTCTTTTATATACCTTAGGTAGGTTCCATGGTAAAAGTTGTTTCAGACGAGCTCCTTTCAGCTTACAACACCCTATCATGGTAACTCTATAGTGAATAAAGGTAGGCTTAGTTCTTGCGATGAGCCCGGTTGCGACGCATATTGGTCTGGCACTGTGGGCAATACCATTTGCCCTTAGGCGGAGCAGTGATACCCACGCATGGGTAATGGAACCATTCGTACGGACACTGGAACAAAAAAGTTATTGTTAGAACATAATGACAGTGACAGCTTGTTATTTTTTCTTTTTCACTGAGGATTGTGACCTCGCACGTTGCAATTTTGCCCAAATTTTTATTTAGTTATGTTGTTTTAGTGATACAACCAACTCGGTATAAGAGTGCCCGGCCCACGCCGGGCACTCCATGCAAGTGAGCGCCGTGATCTCGATTTCTCGCTTTCAACGTTGATACGCTCAATGTTAGGATGCGAGAGATCGTGAGAGGCGGCAGTTTTCTTCTGTAAACAAGTGATGTTCCAGAAGGAAACGGCGGAGCGCGAACGGACTTCAAACAGATCAGTAGGTATAATAAAACTTTCTAAAGTAAGTTTATTTTTCGCTTTTTAGTGCTGTTTTTTTTCTTGAAGTTGGTTTTACTTTTTTTTTAAATTATTTGTTCTATGTATTAAAATAAAATAATCTTACATCTTGGTTATCGCATGCCACCATGTCACCGTACGAGACTTGGTTGCAGATACAGTAGCGTGGCTCGTTGGGATCGTACGTCCATTCTTCTTCTATTGGTTCTTCCATCGGTACAGTATTCACTACTGTATTCAAACCACTGTAGAAGAAAAGGTTTTATATCATAGGACACATTACACACATCGCCATCTGACCCCAAACTAAGCAAAGCTTGTATGATGGAAGTCAGATAACTGGACACAAAACAAACATTCGTTTATACCATAAAATGTTTGTCCTTGAATCGAACCCACGCCCTACAGCTCAGGCAGACATATTACCAATGAGCCAACAGGGCTGTTTTCAGCTTCTTTATCTTTATAGTCAAAGTCCAGTCCGTGCCAGTCAAATCTAGTCATGCTTTAGTAAAGCTTCAATGGAGTTTTGAAAGCAACACGAAAAGTCATGTCACTCGCGCTTGTAATTCGGCACTTTATGAATAAAACACCACTATTTTTATACATAAACACTAAAAACACTAGTTTTGAAAAAAAAAAATACAATGGAGCGACACGACTCTTTCCGCGTTCCCGCCAAAACTAGTTATAGTTGAATAATTGAAACATACACGACAGTAGGAGATGAAGACCGACTGGCGGCCGCAGCCACCGCTTGTTGGGTGTGAGAAGCCACGGCAGAAGAACTGTATGAACTTTTCCTAAGGACAAAAAAACATGGCTAAGTGAAAGTGTTTTTTTTTTATACTAACAAATACTGTGTAAAATCTTAAGCGATATATAAAAGTAATTATCTTTATGACTTTTTGTTTGTTACTTTTCTTGAAAATAAATATATCTTTTTTGTTTGACTTACTTACAGTTGTTTTTTTTTACAGATTTGATTCTTTTACTTGATGATTTAATATTTACATGACATACAGCCTGGTGATAGACGGACGGACAGTGGAGTCTTAGTAATAGGGTTAAACTTAAAAAGAACACATTTTCGAGGTTTGCAAAGGTTCAGTATTAACACATTTTTAAATTCTAGTCAACTAGCATATCCAGAACTTTAAGTAACGCAACAATGTTTGCACCTTTGCGCTCATTACTTTCAAGACATTCGATGGTTAGTCTCAAAAGCCCTGTAATTTCGATAGCTGCAGTACTCTTCAAACCGGAACACTAACATTTACACACTACTATTTGGTGTCAGAATATCTGACTCATAAAGAGGTATGTGAATTGTGAGAAAAGGCTCTTTTTCCGAATAATTCTATTAACTTTTTAGATATAGGTAAGTCTTACTTCTGTTTGTTGCGTTTATTGGATGATGATGATGTACTACTGTGTCCGTGCGCAGTAGTGTGGTGGCCGTGGACAGTAGTAGTCTGACTGTGGCCCGCTGATAGACCATGACCTGTGTACAAATATATACGTTGTATGTTAAATGATATGGTTCTGGCGACGGTTTGAACATAGTTTTTTGTTATCTGTGGCTCGGAATGCTTTTACGAAGAAATTAAAATTTCTAAGCGTTAATTATTTTTCAGCCCTGTTGGCTCATTGGGAGTATGTCTGCCTGAGCTGTAGGGCGTGGGTTCGATTCCCGCCAAGGACAAATGTTTGTTTGGTATAAACAAATATTTGTTCTGTGTCTGAGTGTTCTGTATGTATTATAAGTATGTATTTACAAAAAAAAAAAGTATTTATGTATCCTATCAGTTCTGACTTCCATCACACAAGCTCTGCTTAGTTTGGGGTCAGATGGCGCTGTGTGTAATGTATCCTACAATATTTATATATTCAATATTTTCATACGTAGGTATAGGTATAATGAATTAATATAAAATGTTTTACTGTTAAAAGAATAATTTCGAATTCATTGTTTGGGCGTTTCATTGGATTAAAACATAATTTAATAAGACTCATCCACCTAATTTCTAAATCTAAGTCAAGTGCAAATTATTCATTTCTAGACTAATGCAACTCAAAATTCGCCGCCTTTTATCGCAACATCTAATACGAGATCAGCGGAGTACTGTGAGCTCTTAATGCCATTCATATTATGCGAACATAAAAAAGTTACGCGACTGCGTACGGTATACGGTCGTGAAACTTAATCAATTCGCTTAACTTGAACGGCAATAAGGGCTCACGGTGGCCCCTATTGACCATTATATTCTGTTGTAAACCCAACCACATGCCATAAAAGTGTGAGTGTTTGAGTGTGTGTGTGTGTGAATATGTGTATACCGTGGTCGTGGTGTGCGTGATGCAACTCCCCGCCAGTGACGGCTTCATACGAAGCTTTCAGCGACGCTGTACGCCGTCCAGCTTGCATCTTTAATATAAATACATAGACCTCAATTACTGACAGTATCACATTAATATCATAAAGGCGAAAGTCCGTGAGTGTGTTTGTATGTTTGCTACTTCTTCACGCTCCAACCGAAAGAAAAAAGTTCTGTAGGTTTTGATTCCCATGCGAGTGTCGAAAATTTGCAGCATAAACGGTTGTATCTTTTGATTGCGTTGGCTTAGAAGTTTGATTTTTTCACAGCCCCAAGGGACAGTAGACCTGAGTATTTGATATGAATTTCAGCTTGATACCTCCAGACGTTCCTGAGAAAAAAGGTCTTGACAGACAGACGGACAACAAAGTGATCCTATAAGGGTTCCGTTTTTTGCCTTTTAGAGGTACGGAACCCTAAAAAGTACGTACTTGCTGTGTGGCCGCGATGGCTTGGCTGGCGGCGGCGGCGATAGCGCTCCCGGCGTGACCCAGGGAGTACGACTCGCGCCCTAGCGCTGCCTGAAACCACAGCCTCTTTTACCCGACTATACAAAAAAGGATTATAATTTTAACAGTGTACATACGTATTATATTAAATTCTTTTATTTAAATAAAAACGACAAAATCAATTACAATTATTTCACACATCAAAATAATAATAATAATAATGATGATGATAATATGGATGTTGATTCGACGATTTTTTATTCTCTTTCTTCTTGGCATCGCACTCTGTACATTCTACCAGTTTCAATGTTTCTGTATTTTGTGTGAGTTTTCAGCTTCTTTATCTTTACAGTCAAAGTCTAGTCTCGGTCAAGTCTAGTCCGTGCCAGTCAAATCTAGTCATGCTTTAGTAAAGCTTCAATGGAGTTTTGAAAGCAACACGAAAAGTCATGTTTTACCAGATTATATCACTTTTCCACACTCGCGCTTGTAATTCGGCACTTTATGAATAAAACACCACTATTTTTATACATAAACACACGAAAAAACACTAGTTTTGGAAAAAAATGCAATAGGGCGACACGACTCTTTCCGCGTTCCCGCCAAAAAGTCTAGAAATCAGAGTCAGCGACAGTACTCACGTATTATACTAATATACTGAGCATTTCGCTTGTTATTCAGCAAAATTAAATTTAAATGGAATGAAGGTGTGAGCAAGTTACTCGCCTGATGGTAAACTATTATACCTGGATAGCGTCAGTCCGGGAAATGTTACTAGACGACGAATGCGCTCGAGATTCCCTGGTTCCCCAGCTCTCGCGACGCTTCTCGGCACGAATTCTGTACCTGAAATAATAATATAATTTAACAAAAATTAGGAACGTTTATGGTGCCTTGCATACAAGTGGCAAGATATGTAAACAAACCAAAGAGTTTAAAAAATCTATAGCCTCTATATCAATCTATTGCAATTAAAATAGCTATAATTAAAAGAAAAAAACCTTTTTCAACATATTGTTAATTAATTATAAACATATATATATTTTAATTTCCTTTATTTTGATACCCTACTCGATAGGTTTTGGTTTTTTACTAACATATTATATTTCGCACCAAAAATTCGCAATTATTTTTTCAAACACCTATTTAAGAACACTTTGGTTTTTGAGACGATTATCACGATACCCTAACTGTCGAAATCCATCTAGCCGTTTGGAAGATACGAGATAATAAAGAAATTTACATACATACAAGATATGCGCTAAAAACATTACTCTTCCATGGCAGTCGGGTAAAACACGGACAAGTTCGAGTAAGACTCGCCCACCGAGGTTTCCGTACATACTAGTAACTATGAGAAATAGAAGCATAAAGACCATATTTTTTGTGATTAAATTAAAAATTTAGTTTGTGATTTTTTTCTTTATGTGTACTATAAAACAAATTCTTGCCAAATTTCATAGTTATAGGTCAACGAAAAGTACCCTATAGGTTTGGATTCCCTTGTGAGTGTCGAAATATGCGGTTTTTTGAGACATAAGCAGCTGTAACTTACTGAAAAGTTTGATTTTTCACAGCTACAAGGGACTACTTACAGCTCTACATATATGAACACGATAAAAGAGCGAGAGAACGAGATAGAAGGTTTTGACAGATGGACAACAAAGTGATCCTATAAGGGTTCCGTTATTGTCCTTTTGAAGTACAGAACCCTAAAACTGAATCCTGTTTTTTGCTTTTTCAATTTTGCACACAACAATGCGAGTCAGTAGGTGGCCAAAGCACAACATCGAGAGAGCCAAAACATTGAGATTAATTAATAAAACTAATTTATAGCCATTTGTGTGCAATTAAGTCCTGGTGGTAAATATAATTGTATGTTCAAATGAAGAAACCTTAAAAGTTACATGAAACCACAAACCTGTTATCTTTGTAGTGGTTATTGTTAGGAGTAGTAGTGTGATTAGTGTTGACATCAAGTTCTAAAGATCTCTTTTCTAACAATTCTGTAATGCCTTTGTTGTCAGCCTCGAGTTCACACTTGAACTTGTGCAGTTCCGTGTCTGAAATCAAGTAAGAATCATATTGACCTGTATAAGTAAGGCATTTAACAATAGGCATATGCCAGTGTTAAGTCACAGTCAAAGTCAGGTGAAATAGTTAAAATAAGTGACTTGCAAATTCCACTGTGTATGGTGATTTCTATAAGTACAAGATAGTTTTAATTCTTCTGTATGAGTTATATCTGACCTAATATAAAGACAACACTTTTATGACATAAAAATAATTTCTTTACGTTTAGTAATACATACAAAAAGAAGTAGATTAAACATAAAAAACAAATAGGAAGAAATAAATGTAGTGTAAATCCCAACCCTTAGTGTAATGTCAAAGCAAGTACCTCAAATTTAATTTAAAAAATGCATAATTAAAAGAATATGCTTAATGAGGAATGTACTTCCTGGCATGTAAGGCATGTGTGGCAACACAATTTTGGACCTTTATTTTACTAAGAAAAATTGTTTTTTTGATGACATTTGCCTAGGTAGTTTCGACTTTCTAGATGGTATTAATACATTTTCATTTCAATTATAAAAAAACTGTGTATTATATTTTCTTTTTACTTATAAAAAAAGTTTGTTTGTTTTGAATAGTGTTGTAACTATGTCCCTTTTCAAGGCATTGGTTCTTAAAATTTTTGGCGATTGGCAGTACAGTTAATAGAGGAAAATATTCTACTCATACACAAGTCAATCATTTTGTCAACCAAAACAGTAATATAAATCTGTGAGTTAGCTAATTATTTGATAAAGACAAAACTTCATAACATTCAATGGTATCATCGTGGTAACCATCCTCAGTGACTAACCTATTGCAGGAATAGAAGCCCATACAGAGCCGACTTGCAATCCAGGTGTAAAATTAAAATTAAATTAATTCCTATCCCTACCCAACCAAATTTGTTATGAACTAACACTGTTTTCAATACTATTTCCAACAATAAATTTATAGACATTCTTGGCAGTAGATCTTATAGTAGACTATAACCCATGATGAAGACCTAAACTGTAGTTGGAGTTTCTGATAAAATTAAATAAGAGTAATCCCACATAAGTAAAACAAAAATTCGAGAAAACCATATCAGTTTCCATAGTAATATAGTGAAATTTTGTTGGAATTCCTCCATAATATTACTTTTACTGCATATAAATTGACGATCAAACTATTTGTAGTCAATTCATTAGTAAGGTCATACATAATATCTATTTAGTTTTAATGTATGGTCTATATGGATATTTGTTTCCTCTGGTGGAGTAAATCCTACAAATAATATGTGAGTTTTCATGTATATTCTAAATGATGAAAGAGCTAAGACAAAAAAAAAATGCATACCCAGTCTCCGTAAATATCTATCAACCAGATCATACATCTGGTTAGCAAGCGCCATCTTCTCATCAGCTTCTTCAAGGGTCTTATTGTATCCACGTTTAATATCAGTAAATTCTGTGTTAGCTTGGTCTGTGTCCATTTCACCCCGTCGACACCCACCAAAAAGTGTGCGGACTCGTTTTTCAAGAGTGTCCATATTGTCTAAAGAAGATAAAGATATATTTATTTACATAAACATGAGTGGTTACATAGTATTGGTCTTAGGATATAAAAGTTTCATCATATTTATGCTCCAATGGGCGTACAAATGTCACAGATGATGAGAATAATTTGTAAGTGTCACAACATATTTTTCATTTTTATTTAAGCCTCTAGTGTCCCACTCCTGGACAAAGGCCTCCCTTTCTTCCATCCAAACTGCCCAGTCTTCACCTATTGTGGTCTAGTGACTTGAGCTGATTCGTTTCGTTACACAACCTTAGTCTGGGGCGATCCTGAGGTCGCTTAAAATTTTTAGGGTCTTAGCTAGATATCTACTGTAACTAAGGGCCGATCATTTGGCTTTTCCATATAAAATTTTAAGGAAACAAAGTACATTTCTAACATTATTATGATTAATGTATAAAACTTACTTTGCACCGATAAATCCATTTCACGCATTTCTGTAAATCTGTCCCTTAATTCTTGAGGGAGGTGCTCAATCACTGAAAATAAGGCATTTTTTAGTACTTACTTTAGAATAGGTACATTTAATTTCGTTGACTCGTAAAATTATTACGATTTGAGTTTCGCGCGTTTTTACAATCTACATTCACAATGCTACCAACATAATTCAATAGTATTACGTCATCATAAAATGAACAAAGAAGACTTACTTTCCAAATAATCTTCAAGGTACAGCATATTGGTAAGTTATATTATAGCAAAATAGCTTTAAATTACAAAAGGACAGCTAATTTTAAGTGTTGATTGAAACTACTGAGCGCAATTATACTTTTTATAGCTTCAATGGCGTGTTTTTAGCTCAGCGTCACTTCACTACCATAGACAAGACGTAACAGTAAAACATTTTTTTAGTGTTGAGTTGTGGCTTCGGCCATTAATCAATCGCACTCGGTAATATTAAATCTATCGATATTAGAATAAAATCGATTGTGTTTATTATTTTCAATAAATCGTGTTTAACATATTTTATCGACAGTTATACGTTGACAATGTAGCCTGTAACTTATGGTGCCTATAATCTCCTCACGTTAAGTAAAAATTTGCAACATACCGCTCGCGAGGAGCTCCTAACAGGTACTGATACTGACTGATTTGACTGAACCAAAACGAAGAAACGAACTGATGAAATACATACTGTCCAGATATCTAACAGTTTTTTTTTTGTTTTGATAGAAAATCATGGGCAACAATCATAACGTAGGAGCTTTAATTACTAACATCAATAAAACATAAGTACCTGCGTTAATTAGTGAATTTAGATAGTATGTATTGTTATTTGCTAGATGACTCAATGGGATGTTAACTTTCCTTCCATAGTTTTTATATTATAAACATTCCTTCGAAAGTTGAGCTGGTGGCAGTGCAGTTGCATATTATGTATAGCTCTTAAATATTTTTTTATCTAAGTGTTATTGGCGCGCCTTGGCAGTTAAATAGACTCATATACCGTGACAGCAAACGGCGTAACGCTCCGTTATACTGTGAGTGTATTCCCTTGTATGTGTCCTTGTAGGTGTTGCTTTTCTGTGTGAGCTGCGTACTGTTTACATTTTTGACATTTGCTAGGCGTCCCACCACCAGGCGGTCAACTTTTTTTTATTATTAGTATCAAACTAATCGAGTCAACATTTTATGATTCTCAACTCTAAAAATCTTAGTGCCATCGAGTCACTTTGTCGTACCAACCTTACAAAAATATACGTAGTACTTTACCATGCGTTCGTAATGAGAAAATTATCTTGTATGAATGCGTTCGTTTTTTTTTTCAGATTCTAAAATGATTCGAAGACCATTAACTGAGATTACACTAAAACTGGATGATTTACAAGAATATGAAGCGTACCGTCGCGGTCAGACGAGTAATTCCAGTTTAGCCTCCGAAATGCAGGATGACACTCCGAAATCTTTAGGTACAGGATCGAAAACAGCTGAAGAAATACACAGCAGGATTGGATATGCTCCAAAAAAGAAACCTAGTGGCCCTAGTACTGTTTGAAATGCACTAAAATTAAACAAAACATTGTTTGTTATACATACTCGTTAATCCATAAAGTATAATATAGCACATTTTCCAGAAAACTTTTTTTTACCTTTCTCCGGATAGGAATATAGCGTTGTAAATTGCAAATTTGTTATTGTTCAGCTTGAGACTTATTCATTTTTTAGGTATGTTTGTTCCTAGGTTTTACTTAAAGCATTTTATTGAGTAGCTAAATACCTACCTCTATTAGCTCAATATAAATATAGTAGTAATAATATAAGTATAGTAGTAAATATATATCGAAAAAATAACACACAACATATTCTGTTTTACTACTACTTGTACTATGGAATAAACCAGATAACTGCATTGTTTTTTTTCGAAAAAATATCAGAACATATGCTGTTTAAATTAAACGAACTTAATAAAGTTAAATACCTGTTAGCGCTATGCATGTGAAATTGTCAAACTATTATAAATTTGGGAAAACTGATTTTTTAACTCATAAATAACTAATGAATACTATTTATAGTTGTAGTAGTTTATGTATAAGCCCTATTACGCATAATAAATATGAAGAATTACTTAACAATAAACCCTGCGTAAATGCTATGTACATTGTATAGACATTATTGTATGTATATTGACAGCCCTGTTGGCTCATTGGGAGTATGTTTGCCTGAGCTGTGGGGCGTGGGTTCGATTCCCGCCAAGGACAAATGTTTGTTTGGTATAAACAAATGTTTGTTCTGTGTCTGGGTGTTCTGTATGTATTATAAGTATGTATTTACAAAAAAAAAAAGTATTTATGTATTCTATCAGTTATCTGACTTCCATCACACAAGCTCTGCTTAGTTTGGGGTCAGATGGCGCTGTGTGTAATGTGTCCTACAATATTTATTTATTTATTTATTTATTTATTTATAGGGGTAGCGCTGACACATCAACGCGAAATAACACCGTCGGATGAGTTTTAATCTATATTTTTATTCCCCAACGTTGCGTCGGGTAGCACTACCTTTTCTTCTTCTTTGTTTTTGACGTCGTAAATTGTGCATTTGCGTATGACAGGTGTTTCGATATTCAAAGTCAAAGTCACACAAAGTGAAAGTCTGGTTTTTTTCCTTTTCGTGTTGCTCCAAAACTCCATCCAGAAGCTTATAGTAAAGTCGCCACTACTTTACTAAGGCATGACTTGATTTGACTGGGACCGACTGGACTTGATCAAGACTAGACTTTGACTGTAACTATAGATGATAAAGAAGCTGAAAAATGAAGACTTCTCACAAAATATAGAAACATTGAAACTGGCAGAATGCACAGAGTGCGATGCCAAGAAGAATGAGAAAAAAAAGTCCGTTTTTTTAATTTTATTCCTGGCCTTGGATACTAGTCCTTGAGCCGAATCGAGCCCGGTCGTGCCTAGTGTGGCATATTACAGCCAACTCTTCCAAAATGGCAGATTTTGGAAGAGTTGGCTGTTCAATTCTCTTTGGCATATTATGTTGTCGAAATATAAAAGTGGCAGAATTAAGCAGATTTAGGAATATTTACCTGACTCTATTATTATAATTCATATCTATTCATTTGAGAATGAATAGAATTAACACTAATTCCAACAAACTGTAGGTTTTTAATTTCATACGTGTGTGACCATCGACTAATCGTATTAGCATGTAAGAGTGGCAACACTCAGATTTAAAAAAGTAATAAACGTACTAACCAAACAATACGAAATAATTTTACCGACTTGGCAACTTTAGAGAATAACGTTTTTTGTTTTTTGAAATTGTTCCAAGGCAGCCTCTATTATAGCGTCCATGGCAAAGAATAAATAAATAAAAAAAGCAGTCTCTAAAGAGGATTTCCGGTTTATCGTCTGTTGATATTTCTAAGCCATTTAACTAATTAACAACGATAAAGTCTCGATGTTAGGAAATTTTTGTAAATAATTACAATTTTAAGATATATGTACTTTTGTATCACTTGCAAACGTTGCAAGTGCATTTCCTAATATAGAAGAAAAAATACACCAACAATAACTTGACGACAAATATCGACAGTTGAAATTTGGCAAAAGCGTAAGTGATTTATTAAAATCTGGTGGAAGTCAGAATAGTACAACGCTAAGTATGGGCCAATTTTAGGGATCGATTGGAAAAATGCATGATGCTAGAGGAACTAAAAAATATTTGAACATAGCAAATTTTGCAAAAACAATTTTGTATTTGCCAATGTCCAACGCATCATGCGAAAGAATATTCTCACAAGTAAGTAGGCAAACCTCAACAAAACTAAATTACGGAACAGGTTTATAAATAAACATGTGTCTGTCATTGTCACTGCAAAAGAAGGCATAAAAGAACATGTACCTAGTCTGTATCTATTTTATAACTATAAAAGGAATTAAAATTGACATAGTCGCGAGTGAATCAGTTTCTTTTAGGCAAGCGTGTTCCATCGTAGACCGCATCTTTGCTTAACATCAGGCGAAATGGCGGTCAAACGCAAGCCTATATGTTATAAAAAAATATTTATGATGAAGAAAATGATAAACATGAAGCGAATATGAATATAAATTTAAAGTTGTATTTATAGTAAGTACTAAAACAAATATTAAATTTAAAATCGACTCGTCATTGACATGCGTGTACAAATATATTTATTAATATTTTTAAAGACGTTTTTTAGATAATTGCGTTAAAATGTTCTATGTATTTCCTTCTGTATTTGAATGTATTTTATGTGAGGTTTCCAAGAAAGTTGTTAGTCGAGAATCAAGCCTAAATATTTTTCTTTACCTAAGTAATTCGTTGATTAAGTTACCATGGATAGTCAAAGGGTTATACTGGCCAACTTTTATAAAATATATGATTAAAATATAATATGTTTTAGAGGTATTCAAAGGAAATAGATTTGGTTGTAACTAGTTCAAGGAGTGACTGAGAATTTTCTATTATTTGAGTTATGGAGTTTCCAGAATAGAATATACTATTTTCATCGGTGTATACCTAATATTGTATTCCCTTTTAGTCTAATTAACAATTGTAATAAATATAACTACATAATATATGTATAGTTCTTAAGGCTAGGGAACGTACCCATTCTACGTGACCCACTTTTTTGAATTTTTTCCAAAAAAATTACTTAGGTATTTCTTTATTTTTTTAAAATTTATAGTCCGACGTTTTGGTTTCGCCCCATTTCGTGGTAGATATATAATTTTATATAGGTACTTACTGTCTTAATATACGTGTGCAAGCATTGGTTCTCTGGGGCTTGTTGTCTTCCGCCACCAGTGGGATAGTGAGAATTATAATAATATAAATTAAACAAACATCCCTAAATTGGGCAAGTAAAGACTTTAATGTATAAGTGAAAAATTATCAAATAAATATCTAGAGACAGCATATCCATTATATGTAAAACTTAGTATAGGTATTTCTATAATATGTACCTAAACATATCAACATTTAAAATGAGATTTTAGAAACGTCATAAACTTTTAAGTACCTAATACGTATTACATTGAAAGCCAGATTTATAGGAATTTTTAATTTGATTCCTTATTTGTGATATAATTATGTAGCTTGGTGCTTGAATAAGAAACTAGTCCTTGTAGGAATGTAATACATGCTAGGTTCTGCAGGCCGGTCTTTTGCTTTGGGACCTTTAACATAGGCCTGTGCTGTTATTAATCGTTATAAGCTTCTTTTGTCTTTGTAGGTAAAGGAGAGATAATGCCATCTTTTTGAAGCGACTGTCGCTTCTTCAGATTCCTTCGGTGCAAATACTTGCAGTATAGTCTGTAATATAAAAGTAATATTTTAATAAACGATTAATAAATTTTTAAAATACGAGAATGTCTAAAAATATCCCCTTTTTCAGGAAGACAACTATGATGCTGTACAATTTAAAATAATTTCATTTAAATAGAGAGCTCTGATTATTCACTCGTTTTAGTCTATATTTACTAAGCTTTAATTTAGTATATAATTTGGTGTATTAATTACTGTAGTTGCTAATGTAAAGAAGCTTTAATAAATAAATAAATAAATTTACCTCAATGTCAAGAAATAGATAATCTCTGCGACGCTGAGTATAGAGAAGCCCATGAACAAGCCGAGCAGGCCGCCGCAGTTGGCCAGGAAGTCCGTCAGCCCGTACAGCTCCGACCGACGGGACGTGATGAACTGGGCCTCCTTGAAGAATACCATCACGCGCGAGTAGTAACGGCTGAAATATAGAACATGTACTTAGTATATGGACGAATGGAAAATTTACTCCTGCAACTGAACCCAGAATAAAATTGATTTAGTAACAAAACAAAATCTAAGTCATCGTTTTTTTCACGCTCGTTACTTTGTATAATGGTCAACCCTGTAATTTTGCTAGCTGCAGTACCGCTTAAACAGAAACAGTAATGTTTACAAGCTATCGCTTGGAAACAGAATATCTGATACTGCTGTGATACCTGCTTAGATGACCTCCAGCCAAGAAGATCAACCAGCTAATAAAATATTTGTTATGTTGGCTTTTTGTTATTTGGTTCCTATGGCTTTGCTTTGTTTAGGGTTGGCGCTTCGTGAATTTCACCAAACCACCAAAATTTTATCAATTAGTTTATTCTTCACAAGCTCTCCTATCTGACACCAAATTTATTTAAAAAATTGTCATATACCTTCATCTACGTACATCTACGTACTTCCTAAGCCCTTCTATTATTGTGACTATGTGTGCTTGACGGATTAGCTTTTCTTACCTTTTACAGATCATAGGTGTAAGGTAAGTGTGATTGGCAGTGACTTATAAATACGGAGAAGCAGCAAAAGATCAGAAAAAGATCGGCAAGCATGCCGCGTTCCAAGAAGTTTGTGGAGTTGGTAGAATCTTGAATAACTGGTTATTGTGAATCTCATTTCATCTTTATCTTCCTCAGTAAAGTCAATAGATTGTGATCGTTCGCGAGTCGTAACCTGAGAGATACACGTCCGGAAAAAAGGGGTGTGCATGAAAAAATTAGTGCTAACTAGTGCCAAAACAAAATGCTAATTTTTAAGGGTAAAAGGTTGTGAATTTTAGTTCAGTTAATTTATTAACTGACAAGGATGTACCTACATATTTATATAAATTTATCTTTTACATGAGCAATTCTTGTATATAATTATATATGTAAATATAATCTGAATCTCGGAAACGGCTCCAACGATTTTCATGAAATTTAGTATGCAGGGGGTTTCGGGGGCGATAAATCGATCTAGCTAGGTTTCATTTTTAGAAAACGTCGTTTTATCCGTGTTTTCAACGGAGCAAAGCTCTGTCATACAGGTACTATATTACATTTATGTGTATATTTTATAATAGTTTATTATTTATTTATTAATATCAAGTGAGATTATTATTTATTTATTAATATTTAGTATCATATTTATTTGTTTGTTGTTTATAATAAATAAAGCAATATATGGATACTGGTTGATTCTAATGACTTACACATCACTATCGTCTTCCACAGTGAATTTCATTCGGTAGATTTTGAAAATTGTGGCCAAACTGAATAACCGGTCCAGGAGTCGAAAAAATTGCGCATGTAATAAATTATGCACGCTTGGTAATGGTATCAATATACGTACGTATCTTACTAAAAGTAACTTTAACTATGATTTTATGGTGTCATATACTTATTATGACCATTATGACTCACTTGTCATCTTTATCTTCCTCCGTAAAGTTAACTCTGTAGGCTCTAAAGATCGCCTGCCAGTCGTAGTCAGCTTGAGAGGTCTCCGCTTCATATTCGATAGAAGTGCAGGCAGGAAGGCATTCACATCTAGAGGCCACTTCGCTGGCCTCACTCAGGGTGGCGCTATCAGAATCATTAGCAGCTTGGTCCAGGACATTCTGAATTTCTATTGTTACAAGTTCCACTGAAATTAATAATTTTTTAAGCAACTAGCTGTGGATCGCGGTTTAATCCACGTTTTCCGGGATAAAAAATAGCATGCCTGTATGATATCTACAGTATAAGCTATTTGCATTAATTTCTTCTAATTCCATTAAGTACAGTATCAAGAAATTACAAGTACATATGGACAAATTTTCCCGTTTATAACATTACAGTGTGAAAAGAACGACTAATTGTGCAAACGTGTACACATTGAAACTCAATGGAGTGACGACAGTGGCAGCTGGAAATGGTTAAAAGTGGAAAACCGAAAATTGGGCTGAGTGGTGTACATTCGGGGAAGTCTGTGTCTAGCAGTGGACTATGATAGGCTGATTATGATGATGACGCATCGCGATTAAAGCCCCAAATAAAAATGAGAATTAAAAAAAAAAAAACCTCAAATTTGTTACTTACTTTGAGAATTTTTTATACACTTCATACTACCAGAGCTGCAAACGTGAGTATCTGGTCCGCCTGAAACGTAAACAAAAAATTTAGTTTATCCATTACGCAATGCAGACCCACGATTGGCGCAAACTCACGTGGCATTCCAAAATGTACGCATCCACATCTTGTGTAGGTGAAGTTGGACAAACATTCCATCTCGCAGTTAGCTTGCGTGTACACCTTGAAGAATCTGAGATAGCGCTCGCTTGGGAAAAAACATTGTCGCCTGTGGAAAATAGAAATAACTATTGAGTCTACTGTCAATAATCCGTCATCTATACATGATCGTCTATGAATTAACTCCTGGTCCAGTAAAAATATAGCTCTGAAGAAGCCCCGTTTATAGGTCTATGGTAAGTAATTAAGTCTACCAACAATCGACGTTCACGCTTATAAATTTCATGAAAACTGTTATCCGTGTAATAAATATGAATTCGTTAAAAACATTAGTAAAACTTGCAAAAACAATACCTCATACATCAAGACTTACGGTCTATACAGGGGTACTGGTAATCAGTCAGCATCCTTTTAAGGGCATGTTTTGTACATTAAAATAAACAACTTTTTCCTACAACCTTTGCCAAAAAACAAAACATACCAAGAAAAAAAAATCTTTTTGTGATACTCTCTAACACTCTTTAGCTCTATATTGCGTAAATGCTTCATTCATCGTAGTATCACGCGAGTAGAAGCTCCCAATTTTGCTTCCATAGTGGGAGCAATTCTGAAAACTGTTGATAACAAAATCGAGGGATACAGTTTGGTGTTGCAGCTACATGTCTATCATCTACCTACGTCCAACGTTTTATTGCCCCAATCGATAGTTTAAGGATCAAAGAATTCATTAGGTTGACTTGAAATATGGAAATCCAAAGGACTGGAAGGATATGGGTGGCTTCAAATTTAGAGTAAATAGGTTTCTTCTAGGTAAGCGTGCTCATCTTAGATCGCATTACTGCTTAACATCAGGAAAAAAATGGTCACGCGAAAATATAAAAAAAAAAAAAAACGTAACGGCGACTAAATCCATGCAAAAGTAATAAAAAAACATGTAAAAAACATGCAAAAGTAATATAAAAAACATGTTTTTACTACACCTGTGTGAGTCGTAAGATCTGAGTCCTTCCGAGGTGGTCATCATAGTTGGCTTGACGGCGACCACGATTTCTTGAGATAAAGGTGATCGGAAATATTGCTGAGAAAGTCGCGGTAGTTCCGCCGGATTGTGTAACAGAATCTACAACGAGCAAAATTTATACCTATTTGTGGGCTGATTGGGATATTATCGATACACAATCTTAAAATAAATAAATAGTACTTGGTTGACCGAGCATTGCTCGGCTGAAAACATGGAAAAAACGACGATTTCTGAAAATGAAACCTAGCTAGATCGATTTTTCGCCCCCTAAACCCCCTGGATACAAAATTTCATGAAAATCGTTGGAGCCGTTTCCGAGATTTATAATATATATATATATATATACAAGAATTGCTCGTTTAAAGATATAGATAAATATTGGAGGACATTTTTACACAGTGCCATCTAGCCCTAAGCTAAGCAAAGCTTGTACCTAGGTACTATAAGAACTAGACAGCTGATAGAATATTTAATTAATATTTTTTTCCCGTAAATACATACTTATAATACATACGGGACACCCAGAAACAGAGCAAACATCCATATTAGTCACACAAATGTTAGTCCCGAGTGGAAATCGACACACGCCCTTCAGCTCTCGAAGAATAACTTTACCGAATGCTAACAGGGCTGTCAAAAGATTTGAAGTCTAGCCTGAATAAGGTCGTTGCTGATGAACATCTCATAGCCGACGTACTACCAATCATAAAATAACGGAGGAAAAAACTTAACGAATTTTAATTTTAATAAAACGAAGTTTGTAGCGATGATAGCTCAGTGTTTAGCGCGGTCGGTTCGCATGCCGAAGGGCGTGGGTTCAAACCTCAACAATGAGCTTGAGCTGCCGGTGAAGGAAAACATCGTAAGGAAACCATAGCGTGGTGGTAGGGTATTTTCTAATACTCAGCTGGCTAGCTACCACCGGTAGCTACCACTGAAAATAACGGTGTGTTCCGGCAGCCTCACTTGAGAGCCAGTTCCATTTCAGGCTAGGTGTGCTTTACCATCTTCGACCACACCGTCACTTAACATCAGGTGAGTTGTGGTCAAACAACTAGCCTGTCAGGCATTAAAAAAAAAATTGACGCAGATTGTTTGTCCGTTTTACCCTTCTCACAACGAGAAGAGGCCCGTATCTAGTATCAGTCGGATAGTTTTACAAGTAAAATTTTAACGAAAAGAAAAACCGACTTCATTAGCTTTTCTCATGGAAGCTATTGTCAGAACTGGAACAAAATAATTGAAATGGGACCACATGGTCCATTTCAAATAAAAAAAGAATCATCAAAATCGGTTCACCCACTCGAAAGTTCTGTCAAACAAAAAAAAAACCAGTCGAATTGAGTACCTACCTCCTTTTTTTTAAGTCGGTTAAAAAAGGGCTGATTCGGAATTATGTTGCTATACATACATACCACCATCAAGTTGAAAATCAGCCGGCAAGGATCACTTGAGTCCCAGTTCCTTTCCAGGCTTGGTTTCTTCACAGTCTTCGACCACACCGTCACTTAACACCAGGTGACCTATGGTAAAATTTTCTTTCACCAGTAAAAAAAACAAGTTTATTGTTATTGTTGGTATTTTATGTTGTTTACCTTAAAACCTTGTACTGGCCCCTTGCATAAATAATCCAAGTCAGATCCGTAAGCTTTTAGTAAAAATGTTAACCCCGACTTAACGCCGTAGCCCTGGGAAAGACAAAAATATTACATAATACAACTTGACTAATCCAGAATCAAAACGAATAATTATACTACCGAGCCTATAGTCAAGAGTTCAAATGTTGACCAAGGCCTCCAGTATAGTTTGAGGAAGACAGAGAAATTATGACTTGGTGGTAGATCTCCTTAGCAAGAGGTCGTCTAGGTAGGTACCACCGCAGTACCAAATATTCTGCCGCCAAGTAGTAGTGTAGCAGAGCATTACAGAGCTGTTAAGTCTAACAATCGAAAGTATCAAAGTAATGAGCGAAGCTCTAGACTTTAATTTGCTACTTAAATTTCTGTGTATCGCTGCAATGCTCATGGAGAATTGGACAGGCATTCACATCACACATCACATCAGCCATAGGACGTCCACTGCTGGATATAGGCCTTCTCCTGGGGGGTTTTTGCCAATACTCGCCACGCTTGGCAGGCGGGTTGGCGAGCGTGGTTAGGTGTGATTGTTCAAGGAAGACGCTGCTGCCCATCTTCCGGATGACATCCTTTAGCCGACTCTTACGGCAACTACGGGTAGAGAGAGTGTTACGCCGGCACCACCACGGCAATTATCACAGGAATTATCTCTTACCATCAGGAGAGAGTCTCATTTCATCTCATTACTTTTACATAAAAAAAAGGATAGTTGATACAAGACGGAAAACGTGGGGAAACCAACATGTCCAGGAATTATTAAAAAAATAATTGGAAGAAGTGTGACGTCTGTCACACCTCTCTTTGACAACGTGGTGGATTACGGTCTTCTAACAATGAGAACAGTCACGTATCCAGCAGTGGGCAGTTTATAAAAACACCTGATCCGGAAAGAATGATAGATTATTGAAGAAAAATACCAGTTCATTAGCTTATCACGGAAAGTAGAGTTTTGTAGGTACTTACTGAACCTCTGTGTGGATATGTTTCTAGAGGCTCCGATTTCCCATAGCCTTCTTCCAGACTCCAGGATCGCGCTTTGTACAGGTGCTCCAAGTAGGGATACTCTTTGTGTAAGCTTACGAAAGAAAAATCTATTGTAACTTTATTGTTTATTTAATAAATTAAAAAAATGTACTTTGAGTAGTTTTATAGTGATGATAGCTCAGTGGTTAGCGCGGTCTGTTCACACATAGAGCTTGGGTTCAATCCCCAACAATGAGCTTGAGCAGCTGGTTAAGGAAAACATCGTGAGAAAACCATATCATGAAGGTAGGGTATTTTCTAGTATTCGGTTGGCTAGCTTATACTTTCAAGATGAAAATTGTGCTGCCAAGCTCCTAACACGCTGCTATACTAGGGCATGGGCTGTACTTGATCGTGACTTATGCGATTTTAATTAGGGCTAAGTAGACTTATTTTTACTTGATTGTATCCTGATTGAAACTTTATACTACATGAAATTAGTACAAAGCGCGATGCCAAAAAAAATCTGTGGGAAACTCACTTATCAATTCTGAAAAGTTCATCAGCACCCAAAGTGTTGAAAGTGTAGCATAGTCCTTCTTCAGTTAATATCGGTGAGAAGAGTTCTGTACAATTTTGACTCGGAACGTCTTTCCATTTGCATCCAAAAAATACGTCAGTTAAGTTTGGCGACACCTTAACAAATGTTTAAATTTTGTAGGTTATATAAAATCCACAGACACCGGCAAAATACACAGAGTGCAATGCCAATTGCAAAGAGAAAAATGGGGGTTGTATAAAAGCTCATTTAGAAGTGTAGATATTACTCAAGGAGTTTTGGCGGGAACGCGGTGAGCGTCGTGTCGCCCCATTGTATTTTTTTCTAAAACTAGTGTTTTTTCGAGCTTTTATGCATAAAAATAGTGGTGTTTTATTTATAAAGTGCTGAATTACAAGCGCGAGTGTGGTATAATGATATAATGTGGTTAAACATGACTTTTCGTGTTGCTCCCAAAACTCCACCCAGAAGCTTATAGTAAAGTCGCCACTACTTTACTAAGGCATGACTTGATTTGACTGGGACCGACTGGACTTGATCAAGACTAGACTTTGACTGTAACTATAGATGATAAAGAAACTGAAAAATGAAGACTACTCACAAAATATAGCAACATTGAAACTGGCAGAATGCACAGAGTGCGATGCCAAGAAGAAAGAGAAAAAAAAAAAAAAAAATATTACTCAAAGTCGTGGAACTACAATTGTTTGATATTTATGATTTATACAGATGTCCTCAATTATGAATAATCCTGTGTAATAAAATGTTAATGCGACTACTAACCTCTTTTATGTTGTTGACAGTATCCAGTCCGGATGAAAATTTGCGACCGTTTGCTGGAGCCAAGTGATCGTCACAGACCATCGACACGTCTTCGAAAATGTTACGTCTACGGAAAAAAAAGTAAAAAGATGGCTTTTCGACGTTTGTTAGATATTATACTCGTACTTGGTTTGTGGCGGGAACACGTAAGGGTCGTGTTCACAAAACTTGTTTTCTTTTCGAGTGTTTCTGTATAAAAATCGTGGTGTTTTATTCTTAATGTGCCGAATTATAAGCGTGAGTGTAGGAAAGTAATTTAATTTAGTGATACGTGACGTTTTGTGTTGCTTCCAAAACTCCATCGAAGCTGATAGTAAAGTCGCCACTACTTTACTAAGGCATGACAAGATTTGACTGGCACCGACTGGACTTGACCAGGACTAGACTTTGACTATAAAGATAAAAGTTAAAAACTTAAGACTGCTCCCAAAATACACATATATATTGAAACTGGTAGAATGCACAGAGTGCGATGCCAAGAATAAAGAGAGAAAAATGTGCGCCGGAATGACCCATTTTGCTCGATAATTATTGAGGAACCCTCCGCCTCTTTCCGAATAGATGGGATGAAAAGTATTTAATATACTGGGTGGAGATTCTTTTGTGAGATTAATTTAACACACTTGAACAGTGGTTATAAAACAATAAATAAAGTGACACGAGTCCCTAAAAACAACCAGTGTTCCATACATTTTGTCAATAGCGAATTAAAAATACCTAGTTATAAGTACACCGCGGATTTCATTTCTGTACTTACCAAAAGATCGCCTTACGAAATCAAATGTATTTTGATACTTACTCTTCTTCAGTTAAGTTAACATAAGTATTGTTATTATAATACAAATGATAATATTCCGTGTAGTTAAATTTCCTTTGCATCGCTTTAGTTTCAAAGCAGACAGTCACAGCTGGATACGGTATCTGCAAATAACAATACCTATAGCAAATCCGTGAACAGAGAAAATTCAATACAAGTAGCAAATAAAACTATTGAAAGGTATGTACTGTTGCTACTGATATTAAATTTATATGTTTTTAATGTATCAGTAATGAGACGAACAAGACGCTCTCCTGATGGTATATATGTATTTATTTGTATTTGGTAAGAGGTAATACTAGTCCATGACCATTGCAGCGATACAAAGAACCTCGAGTAGCAAAACAAAGTCCAGGGCATCGCTGCTTTGGCGCTCCTTACTTTGAGATATTCGATGCCTTGATACCTACATACAAATCTGTTCAGGTATTTAAAAATTATGGTGAAGCCAGCTGCGCCCAGCGGTGTTACGGAATAAAAAGCCTATATGTTAATCCAGGGTGTCCTACTACCTACCTCCATACCAATTTTCATCAAATTTGGTCATGCCGTTTGAGCGCGAAGAAGTAACAAACATACAAACAAGTCTCACAAACTTTTGCCTTTAAATTTTATTAGTGTGATAAAGGAACTCGCATACAAATTCTTTTATTGAAGTTGTTACCATAAAAGTCAACTTACCTATAGTGGAAGAATGTACTATATACTACTATAATACTATACCCTACCTCCCAAACTGGTGTCGTATTTTCAGCAAAGCTCACAATCACTGGGGTTTCTTGCCATTTGTTCCACACTTTCTTAATCAAGCCAGCACAGAGCACCACACAGCATATGAACATAAATAGCCAAAACACCCTACAAGAAAATTACCACCAATCAATAAAAATATACAGTAAAATAATGCAATTATGGAATTTGCTGTACGACCCTTTTAATAGATATACAGGGTCTTCAAATCGCCTTCTATTAGGTGAATCCATCAAGTGAATCTGCTTCTACCAGGCAAACAGGAAAATGTATCACCGATTACCTTTTAATGCACTATTTAAGCGCGGAGATGATTGGTCAAAAATAGTTTACCATAAGTTCTTTTATCGTAGATTCTCGTTAAAGTGCTTGAAGACAAGGGGTTAGCCCGCAAGAAGATTCCGAAAGCGATGATGGGTTACGTTTCATTTGATTGTTTCGGTTGATCCAAGCTGACTTGCCAAACAATGAGATCTAAGGTTAGTACAAAAATACGAAGAAGTGCGAGTCAGACTCGCCCACCGAGGGTAGGTTTCTTACAAACTATTATATATGATAAATTCTTGTTCTCATTCCTCGCATAAAGTTTTTTCTTTATGTATACTATAAGACAATGATTCTTGCCAAATTTCATAGTTCTAGGTCAACGGCAAGTAACCTATAGGTTTTGATTCCTTTGTGAATGTCGAAATATGAGATTTTTTGCGACTTAAACTGCTGTAACTATTTTTACGATAGCTGAGTTTTTTTTTTTTTTACAGCTGCAAGGGACTACCAGGTCTGCGTATATGGTTTATAATTTCAACTTGATACCTCCACACGTTCCCGAGATAGAAGCTCTTGACAGACGGACAGACAGACAACAAAGTGATTCTAAAAGGGTTTCGTTTTTTTTCTTTTTGAGGTACCGAACCCTAAAAATTTGCTTATATAGACGTATAAAGTACCCATGCAATAATTTAATATAGGTATAAGAAATTCAAGTTCACATTCAATAAAAAATATTGTAGCAAAGCGACATAAATACAATATAAGTAAATTTAATTCTTTATATTTTACATACTTTTCGACAAATGTGCGCTCCCTTTCGCCGATGTACTTGAGGCCGTGCAGATTGGAATTTGCAGAATAATCGATGAGATACTCCTTTACGAAGTTACGCCTTCTCTCGTACCTGGAAGGTTTTCGTTGAAGGCCACCTGTCTTCTCCAAATCATTTTCAGGGGATTTTCCTTCGCTTTCCGATCTGTATACAAACATTTACTTAGTGTTATTTTTTTTTACGGCAAACAAATCATAAACAACGCTTGCAACATTTCTGGTATCTTTACGATACCATAAATTTGTTGCATCTGTTATACATTCAAATAAATATTATGTACTAAATTTAAATATTGTTCATTATAATATTTTTACCTCGAGTGTCTTCTCATGGTGCCGAACAATGACTAAATATTGTTTGTCTACTTCAAATAGGCAACTTACATGTCATTTGGGTTTCATACGGGGTATGTTAGGTAATTAGTGTCGGCTTGATCCTTAGGGACTTTGCCAATTATGAAATTAAATTCCTAGAAACACGAATGCGCCCACAATTTGTTTTCAACGACTTATTTTGGTAGGTAAAATGTACGTAATTAAGTATCTACTAAGCACCTTTTGGGACATTGCGTGTAGAATTGCCGAAGTAAATACAATAGGGAAAACTGCATTTTGTTTGTTCTGTAAAAATTATAATAATTAATTTAAAATAATAAAACTTTCTTCTGATACCAAGTGCTAAAACCTGACATTCAAGGCATAATTTTTTATAACTTACCAAGTATTGACTATTCATTAGTGATGATAACTCAGTGGTTAGCGCGGTTGGTTCACACGCCGAAGGGCGTGGGTTCTGATCCCAACAATGAGCTTGAGCTGCCGGTGAAGGAAAACATCGTAAGGAAACCATAGCATGGTGGTAGGGTATTTTCTAGTACTCGGCTGGCTAGATACCACCCTCAATTTGGAAATTAGCCGCCAAGTACCTTTTTTTTTATGTGACAGTAATGAGACGAACGAGACGCTCTCCTAATGTTAAGAGATAACGCCTGTCCATGACCATTGCAGCGATACACAGAACTTTGAGTAGTATAACAAAGTCCAGGGCTTCGCTGCCTTGGCGCTCATTACTTTGAGACTAGATGGTTAGTCTCGACAGCCCTAGATGCTAGCATTTAGATGATATAGGCTAAATGGTTAGCCTTACGGTGTGTTCCGGCAGTCTCAGTCTGAGATCCAGTTCCGTTCTAGGCATTGTATGCATTACCATCGTCGACCACACCGTCGATTAACATCAGGTGAGCTGTGATAAAACAACTATAGGTTGTCAACCACAACACGAAATTTCACGTTAGATAACGAAAGACCATAGACAATAGGTAGTTTTTATCGAGTAGACGAATCCACTAAGCGTTCGCTACATTGTTAGCCGTTTTTTTTACGTTACCATTGTTTGTCGTTAGTTACATTGTCAACCAATCAAACTTCGTTATCGTGAAAACGCTAGTCTGTGGAACTTTAAAACAATCAAATGAAAAAAACAAACGAAATCCAGAGCCTAACTGTTTTGGGCTCATTATTTAGAGACACTGGAAGTTATTATCCTGCTAAAAGGATAAAACCACGAGAAGTACTAGTAAAACTATAATAAGTACTCACATAATAAGTACTTATAGGTAGGTAACAGTTGCGTTCCCGTATATGACAGTGCAGATTAGAGTACCTAGATGTGGTAGTGTAAATGTCTGGCTGTGCTAACTACTTCGACGAACAAGCTGAAGAGTTATATAACCCCACTGCGAATAAAATAGCTATAATTAAAGGAAAACACCTTTTTTAATCAATTTATTATTCTTAATTAAATCCTATATTTTTGTAATCCCCTTTTTATTTCCTTTATTTAGATACCCTGGGCTGGGTTTTTTTTATATTAACGTGTTACTAGTTTGCGCCTAAAATCCGCCATTTTTTTAAATTCATACACCTGTCTAGGAACACTTGGGTTATTGAGACGATCTATTTGGCCTTTTGGAAGATACGAGGTAATAAAGAAATTTACATACATACAAGATACGTGCGAAAAACATAGCCCTTCCTTGGCTGTCGAGTAAACATGTGATTTTATGTATTATAAAATTGATACAAATAAAAATCATTTTATACGATTCCAAAGTTTTAATTTTAAAAGTATTATCTAACATTAACGCAAACCTACTTTAAATAATTGTAATATGACAAAATGGTCTCGCTATGAAAACTTTTCCACAATGTATTGTGATCTCATCACGTGAGTAACATTTACGTAAGTATATAATAGTTAGATAACTCTTTATTATTCGCACCAATTACAAACATTGATAAATTTAATACTAGTAAACTAACTTATTGCTAAAAGTAATTTTTCCAGGCAACCTTAGTATTAGATACTATTTATGGCTTTTATAGAACTGAAGTGCTGTCAGACAACTCTTTCGTTGTCTTTCTTCGGTGCAAATAGTTGCAGCAAAGTCTGTAAGACAAGGAAACATTTCTATTATGAGCTTACAACGTTTTGCGAGATTTACATGGTAAATAAAATAAAAAAGTTCTAAAACTAAAACTACACGCTCACGTCACGAAAAGTCACGCTCTAAAAAGTATGAAATAAGAAAATATTCTCATCTGAAATTGTTATGTACAAACTATTCGATACGTATCGTGTATGAAATAATCAACTTAAATGTAATAAATATTTTATTGTATTTCATACATAGTCATAGTGGTGTATAGATGATAACCGCGGTCGTATGCCACCTTTTTTTTTTTTTTTGTCCAGGGAAAATACTTAATGTATACCGGCCCTGGGGCAGGCACAGTGGTTATGTGGGACTCTCCGTCCTAATGACGGCCTACCCACTAAAAACCCTGGAGTGTTCCACCTCGGCGCTTGTGTCGAGGCTACGGGCACGCTTTCGCACTCTTCCGCGGCCTCGACAGCGCTTGTCCTCGCGGACCCGCCTCGGGGAGCCCAAGCTCACCCCGCCACGATGACGATGTGTCAGAACACCGGACACATCGTGATCCACCTCGGAGACCTAACCGGCAAATTGGCGTCGGACGGCCCCACGTCCAGACGCCCGCGGTCTCCGTGCGACGGGTCAGATTAGTGGCCCCGTCGCCTGCCACTTTGGCCGCTGGGATGGGGATCGCCAGACCGGCACTCCTCCCAACCCGCAGCCTCCTCCCACTCGGCTCTTCCACTGTGCCCTCAGCTCCTCAGAGGGACACGTGGAGAGCCCTCACGTCGTGACACATCATACATGACGTGTCACGACCCACCTCGGGGACCAGAAAGCAACTAGCGTCAGACAACCCCATGTCTGACGCCAGCGGTCCCCATGCGACGGGTCAGGTAAGTGGCCCCGTCGACCTACCACCACGGCTGCTGAGGACAGGGAGAGCGGCACAACGCAACACCGACACTCCTCTTCCCCTGCAGCCCCACCGCGTCCGCCATCAAACGGTGGCGGCCCCGTCAAGGCCGCGGAAGGTAGGGAAAGCGGCAACGATACACCGACAGTCCTCTCCCGCCGCGGCCTCCAGCCCTCAGCTGCGGTATCTCCCATAAGACACCGCAGTCCGCCTCAGTTGCGGTACCGCCCATACAGTACCGCAACCTACATTGGCCGCTTCAGAGCCAGGCCCGGGGGGAAGCCCGGAGAAACAGGTGACCAGGCACGGTTACTCAGCCCCCCCGCTACGACAAGGCGGGAACCCACGGGGGGGCGGTCGGTCGTATGCCACCTACCGTAACAAAACAATACATTTCGCGAAGTACATAGGTACATAAGTACTACAGTGTTTGATTTTTTTCATTTTTGAATTTTTAACTTCATTGAAATTATTATTATTATTCTGATTAAACAGTATTTCAATAATAACACGCAGGTAGCAAACATTACTTCCCTATAAAAAGTTTATAAAAGATACTTCAAGAGCACGTGTGAGAATTGTGAGATTGAAAGTTTAGTTCTGATGAGCAAAGACTAATATTTACCTCAATGTCAAGAAATAGATAATCTCTGCGACGCTGAGTATAGAGAGGCCCATGAACAAGGCAAGCAGGCCGCCGCAGTTGGCCAGGAAGTCCGTCAGCCCGTACAGCTCCGATCTACGGGACGTGATGAACTGGGCCTCCTTGAAGTATATCATCACGCGCGAATAGTACCGGCTGAAAATAATACCTAAACATGTACCTACTTAAATGAAAATTTGAGAACTGGCACAATGCATGAACGTGCGCTAGCCAAAAAAAGAAAAAAACACATAGATCGATTATCAAGTAACTTTAATTTTTTTCTTTATTTCATATTTTCAAGTCTTGTTTTGTCTTTTTTTATTTTTTATGATTGACAGGTTAGGTTGTTTGACCACAGCTGACACCTGATGTTAACTGACAGTGTGGTCGAAGATGGTAAGCATCGAGTCAAGACTGTAGTAAATGAGTAGGATATATTGTTGTTGTAACTTACTCTTCTTCATCATCTTCGTCAGTGTAGCTAATTCTATAGGCTCTGAAAATCGCCCGCCAGTCGTAGTCAGCCTGAGAGGTCTCAGCTTCATATTTGATGGAAGTGCACGAAGGAAGACATTGACACTTGGTAGCTACTTCTATGGCTTCACTCAAGTTTTCGCCATCAATGTCTTCGGTAATTTGATCTAGACCATTTTGGATTTGTATTGTTACAAGTTCCACTGTGAACAAAACATTAAGTTTAAAAGCACCATTATAAGCCGGATATTTTAAAATCTTGTATATTATGATAGTGTAACGGATATATTGAATATATGAATAGGTAGCTATATTCTTAATATGCTTTACGAAATTAATGAAAATAAAGACCTCTAATTTGATGGTTATTAATCAATACCAGTTTATTACATAACTAGCGACTCGCCCCGGCTACGCACGGGTGCAATGTAATTAACCAGCGTTTGCAATATAGGTAAGCGCACATAAACTGTTTTTCTACGACATCACATTACAAATCTTTGAAATTCTCGGATTTTCTCTTCTATAATATTCATGTATGGTAGGTATATGACACATATAAAACTTCCTCTCGAATCACTCTTTCTATTGATGGAAATCATAATTATGATCTAAGCGTACATACAGACGGCGGGAAGCGACTTTGTTTTATACTACGATAGAGATATGTATGTAGCGAATGCTATAGGCTACATTTCGCATTTCTACATTACTTTCAAACTTTGTAATTATATATTTTTTGGAATTTATATCGCCAATGTTGGAAGGTCATTTTTCTTTGTTAAAAAAATTAAATGTTTGACCGCCATCTCGCTTGATTTTCACCGAAGGTGCGTCTACGTTGGAGCACGCTTGTCTAGAAGAAATCGATTCACTCACGACGAATATTACTAGCTCCTGTTAATACTCAATCTAAGTTCTTCATAGACTGAATTAATCTTTCATGATGAACTATATACATATTTAGTCGAGAGAGCATAGCATTTTTACAAGGCTATAAGCTTAAAATGTATACTAGCTGAAAGGGGGCCTTGTACACTTCATTATGAACAACTTTTATTATTGGCAAAATTCTGAAATCGGGGCAAAAAAACAGCTGCTTCATATATAATACCATTCCAGGCTAGGTGTGCTTTACCATCTTCGACCACACCGTCACTTAACATCAAGTGAGTTGTGGTCAAACACCTAGCCAGTCAGCCACAAAAAAAAAACTTTACTATGACATAGGTACTTTTACTATGGGAGAGCAGTTTTTTTTCTCAATTTCAGAGTTATCCAGTTTAACAGTACAATGACCTTGTTTTAGATTAGTTCATTAGTAGATAGACACACTTACACTTCTATGTTATCTGCAATATCGTGATAAAATATTTACACCGAACTATCCTGCTCGTTGCAAAAAGTTCCACATACTGCCGTTACAGGAAAGAAGACGAGTACCTAGCAGATATAACTTATCTACTCAACATAGCAAATGGCACGATTGATTGTCCAGAGTTACTCGGTCAGCTGAGGCTGCGCACACCCACCGCTGCCCTAAGAAACCCTAGTTTCCTCATGTTCCGTCCGTGCATATCCGTGCATAGGTGCCTACTTATGAGGAAACAGTTTTTTTATAAGGGCGTGCAGGTGCTACAATTATCTCGATAATATACTAGATGTCGATCTTTTTAACACTACGTCTCAAAATTACAAACGGCTCAGTAGTAAAAATTTTTTTTTTTTACCTTTTTCTATTTAAGTGTGTTGTTCTAAAATCAAGATGTTGTGTATTTATATATTAAGTATGTTGTGTATTTTTAGGTGAATCCGTCTCCTACCATATTCTTATTTATTACTAGTGAATAAAATTAATTGACCTTCCATTCTTATTTATTGTATTTGTCTGTGTACCAAGCTGTAAGTTTTCCTATCATGATAAAAATAAAATAAACTTAAAGCCGTGTGAACAATAATAGTGTGAAGTTACAAAGATTCGATTACAAAGGCCTATCACTCTTTCCTTTCCTATTTCCGTTTCTTTTCATTCCTTCCTCTTTGATACTCACTTTGAGCCTTTTTTATACACTCCATGCTACCGGAATTACAGACATTAATGCCAGGTCCACCTGCAAGGTAAACAAAAGTTGCAATTATAATTGGATATTTTTATTTAATACACAAATATCTAATAATAACAAATAAAAGTAAAGTAATAATAAGTGATTAATCATAAGTAATTTAGACCCATAAATAACGCAAACTTACGCAGCATTCCAAAATGTACGCATCCACATCTTGTAAAGGTGAAGTTGGTCAAACATTCCATCTCGCAATTTGCTTGCGTGTACACCTTGAAGTATCGAAGATAGCGTTCAGTTGTGAAAAAACATTGTCGCCTGCAAAACATTACTAATGAAAAAAAAGTTAAAACAATTAGTTTTTTTACCCAATCATTTAGCGGGACGCGGTTTGCCGTGGTGGTGCCGGTGTAAGAATAGTACCCCACCCTCTCTACCCGTGGTTGCCGTAAGAGTCGGCTAAGGGATGTAATCCGGAAGATGGGTAGCAGCGTCTTCCTTGAACAATCACACCTAACTGCGCTCGCCAACCCGCCTGCCAAGCGTGGCGTGTATTGGCAAAACCCTCCCAGGAGGAGGCTTATGTCCAGCAGTGGACGTCCTATGGCTGATGATGTGATATAATCTGAATCTCGGAAACAGCTCTAACTATTTGAAACGTCGTTTTATCCGTGTTTTCAGCAGAGAAAAGCTCTGTCATCCAGGTACTGTATAAAAAAAAGTAGTGATGTTTTTCATAAAGTGCCGAATTGTTATTTATTGTCGAATTTAATTTATTAAAGTGAGTTAGAATTATATAATTGAGTCAGTTTTCTTTGTTTATGTTTGTCAAGCTAGGTGTTGTCCATAGCTCACAATGTTAAGTGACGATGTGGTCGAAGATGGTAAAGCACATCTAATCTGGAATGGAACTGGCTCTCAAGTAAGGCTGCCGGTGCGCCGTCAGGTGCTTGGCGGTAGATTTTCATCTTGAGGGTATAGTTGCTAGCTAGCCGAGTACCAGATAATACCATACCACCACGCTATATGGTTTCCTCACAATGTTTTCCTTCACCGGCAGTTCAAGTCTGTGTCGGAAAGTGTCAATATTGGTCTAAATATGGTGAAACATAACTTTTTATGTTGCTTCCAAAATTCCGCCGTAGCTTGTAATAACGTCACCACTACTTTACTACTCGTAAGGCATGACTGGACCCGACTTAAAGTTACTTTGTGTGAATTTTTAAGTTACTTAAACTTATTTTATCATGAAATGCTTGATAATATTGAAATACTTTACTTTGGTACATGCACAAAGTACGACGTCAAATTCAAAGAAGCAGAATCCCAAAATATGTCAAAATCAAATCAATTTCCATAATAAAACAATACGTTTCTGTTACTATATTAACAACTTATACTGCTAATTGTGTCACGTGTCGTGTGATATCAATCCTGCACCTGGAAGGATCGTAAGATCTGAGTTCTTCCGATGTAGTCATCATGGTGGGCTTGACAGCAACCACGACCTCTTGCGACAAAGGAGCTCGGAAATATTGTTGCGAAACTCTCGGCAGTTCCGCTGGATTGTGTAACAGAATCTGCAATAAGCATAATAAAGTCGTTATATTATAATGTAACTGTGCTTGTTGATAAAAAATTAGAAATACCTTATATCCTTGTACTGGCCCCTTGCATAAATAATCCAAATCAGGTCCGTAGGCTTTGAGAAGAAATGTTATACCGGATTTCGCGCCGAATCCCTGTGGAATATTACATTGATGTTTTAATCTGGAGCATATGTTGAGGAATTGAAAACGTATTTCCTTATTTATTACTAACTAGCGACACACCCCGGCTGCGCACGGGTTTAGGCTTTTTTTGATCTATGACAAAGGGATTAGGCAGCGTTTTCGATGATACTTCCGACACTTCCAACAATTATCATCATAGTTCAACCAATTTACACAAAATTTTGACAAATTATAAGTCTAAACCTTCCTCATGAATCATTGTATCTATTGGTGATACTCGCGTGATAATCCGTTCAGTAGTTTTTAAGTTTATCGTGAACAGACAAACAGACAGACGCGGCGGACGACTTTGTTTTATATTTCTAGAGTACCTATAATATAAAATGTTCAAAGTTCCTGTACATAAAGAGTGCGAAACAAATATAAATATTGGAGATCATTTCACACAGCGTCATAAAGCTCCAAACTAAGCTAAGCTTGTAATATAGGAATCAGATAACTACGAATATATATACACCCAGACAGAGAATAAACATCATCTTTAGTTCTGAGTGGTAAACGAACTCAAAAGACCCACAGTTTAGGGAGCAGAGTCCCTACCAAACGATCTAACAAGGTTGTCAATTATTTGCAATTTTTTGTTCAAATACGACACATATAGGTGTCAAACTTTATGTGATAAAACTAAAAGGGTTTTCATGCTCTAGACATGACATCACAATACACACATACATCATTAATAAAAAGCAGCCAAGCGCTAGTGGGACTCAATTGAAGATTCCAAGCAGGAATCCATTAAAACGCAAACCTTTATGGTAGTAATGACTAAAATTCTACTTATATAATAAAACAGCTTGTGGCTCCATACCTGACATACATAGCACGAAATTTATCGAGTAACATTTAATTTTATAACATGTCATTGTATAAAATATTTACAATAAATATAATATACTTACAGAACCTCTGCGTGGGTAAGTTTCGATGGGCTCCGACTTCCCATAACCGTCTTCCAAATTCCATGATCGAGCTTTGTTATCGTGCTCCAGATAGGGATACTCATCGTGTAAGCTTGCGTAAAGAAAATCTTTTATTACTTTACAAACTTTAAAAGTGAGTTTTATTCGATGTTCTCATTACCTTACCTGCCCCCATACTCTGTGCTTAGTTTTGCGATTTCTGTTGAGCGTTCCCGAAACGCTATGCGTCTGTGAACCTTATTGCGTAGGCATACGATATGTGTTTGTGTACATTTTAGTGAGCACATCCCATCACATCATCAGCCATAGAACGTCCACTGCTGGACATAGGCCTCCTCCTGGGGGGTTTTTGCTTTTTTTTTTTGTTCGCCACGCTTGGCAGGCGGGTTGGCGAGCGCAGTTAAGTGTGATTGTTCAAGGAAGACGCTGCTGCCCGTCTTCCGGATTACATTCCTGAGCCGACTCTTACGGCAACCACGGGTAGAGACACAAACGGTGGGGCACAATTCTTACGCCGGCACTACCACGGCAAAGTTTTAGTGAGCGCCTAGCAGGAATTAAAGGCTCAATCACGGGAGCAGCCCCCGTATTCTGAGCGTCATATTGCGCTAGGCGCTCACAAAAAAGCTACGCAACCGTATATCATATATCCGTGCAGTAAGGTTTGCAGTCGCGTATCATTCCTGTAAGGACCTACCGGAAATCGCAATGAGAAGTAAAAACTTTTTCATTACTAGAGGTAAAGACATAGATGAATAATAAGACTCTCAGTCGAATGTCTGAAATATGAATAGGCGCCAAAGCAAGTTGTTACTCAAAGTTATGAGTATCGTTGTAATGATTCAGTTAAAATCAGAAGTTGTCTCTTACCATCGAGAGGATGCTTCATCCTTTTTTTTCTCGTTGTCTGCCATAAATAGTTATTAAATATGGGAAACTCACTTTTCAACTCTAAAAAGTTCCTCAGCACCCAAATTGTTGTAGGTGTAACATACTCCTTCCTCGGTTAATGTCGGTGAGAAGAGGTCTGAACAATCTTCTGATGGGATATTTTTATATTTGCACCCGAAAAACATGTCAGTCATGTTTGGTGCTACCTTAAATTGTTAATTTCATAAGTTTTAAGATTGAGAAATATTATACATACATTATATAGAATTACATTATAAAATTGAAAAGTCAATTTCTAAAAAACATTGTTAAGACGCGTGTGGCCTAAAAAAAATGTAAATTGTTACAGGTCATAAATAATATAACTGTATCAGGTTTTCTAATACTAATAATTCCGCGTTTGACCACCAACTCGCCTGATGGTAAGCGATGGAAGCACGCAGACTTAGAAGTTACCTATTCACTCTGTTTTTTTTTTAAATCCTAATCAAAACAACTTGTAATCGGCAATACACTAAAGATATGACTCTAGAATAATTATTTTTATCTATTAGGCTAAATCTAAAATTTTCTTTTCTCTCAGTTAACTTTTGTTATTTCTTTTTTTCTTTCAATCTGGTTAGTTAGATATATGTATATTTCTTTTTCTTTCTGTTCCCACCAAGATTACAGAAACAGAAATAACACACACATTTAAATGAAGTACAACAATCGGCGGCTTTTTCTTTTAGAGAGATATATTCCAGGCAACCTTTGTAAGGACAGGACTCGGTAAAACAACGAAGTGTGCTAACTAAAGAAACATATAATATTACATATTACATAAATACCTACATTCATCATATACGAACTTAATAACTTATAGACTAATACACAATCTGAATAAGATTAATATACCTACATAAATAATAACAAGTTAAACATGTATTAAAATGTAATGTCTGACCCTATGCTTGAAAATCTCCAGTGACGGTCCACGTTAGATTTTTATTGGAAGCTCAGTTCACAGTTTGACTGCCTTCACAGTAAAAGAGCCTCTGTAGAACGAGGTTTTGTGGTAATGCCAATTAATAATATACCTTTTTTATGTTGTTGACAGTCTCCTGTCCAGATGAAAATTTGCGACCTGTTGGTGGAGCCAAGTGATCATCACAGACCATCGACACGTCTTCAAATAGGTTACTTCTGTGAAAATATTTAGTAGGAATTCAATTAATTCTAAATCTTTCTCCTTCACATTTTCCTCCTGGTTATTAAAAACTACAAGAAAGATGTAAAATTATCTGCGCGTATTTTATCTGTTCAGTGGTAGCTTCAAGAGCTGAAGTTTGTGGGTATGGGTATGCTTAGATTCCCGTTTAGAACAAACATTTATGTGAAGAACATAGATGTGTTCTATTTTTGAAGTGTTCTGTATGTATTATAAATATGTATGTTTTTAGTCAATTATCTGGTTCTTAAAGTTCAGTTTCTTAGTATGGGGCTAAATGGCGCACTGTAGAATGTAATCAGTAAAATTTATTGACGCATAACAAAAAAAAAAAAATCTAAATTAATATTTTAAATAAATGAAAAACATAACAACAATGAACATAATTATATTTACAGTGTATACTTCTTTTATGCAGTGTTACACAAAAATAAGGATTCCGAGAACGTCATTGTAATACTTACATAATATTAATTTGATTTGTAAAATAGATTGCTTTCTAAGAAATGTTAAGGTGCTATTTAAATTTTGTTTGATTTAATTCGGTAAGACAGCTAGTGTGACGGCCCTGTTTCTCAACATTGCCTAATCTAAGTTAGACTAAGTTCATGGTACGAGCATCTGTTCCTTGTTTAAACATGTTCTACGATAGGTATATTTATAAATTGAAATTGAAATCTACTTACTCCTCTAAACTAAGATTACTGGAATCGTTATAATAGTTGTGGTAATATTCCGTGTAGTTGAATTTCCTTTGCATCGCCTTAGTTTCAAAGCAGATGCTCACAGCGGGATATGGTATCTGTAAAAATGTTTGGATGCTTTCTGATCTATCATCGCCCAACATGTACACAACATGTAACGTATACATACATTATAAGTACTATAGATCCTCTCGACCCTCATTTGTTTTTGTCCGATGCAATGCTACTACGTAGTGAAAACTTAGATGAAACCATAATGGGAAATACAAGTTTGAAATGAGGGTATTTTTTAAACCGGCTTTGAGTGAGATTGCAGTTTAATAAACTTTGATTTTCCTTATTTCAAGGTAGTTTTAGTTGAAACGTTTCTTTTGTAGAAAGTGACTTTTGAGTTTTAGGGTATTTAAAGTTCTTTTAACGTACCTACATACATGTAGGTATCTTGCGATCAATAATATTTATCATTCGTTTAAGTTTTGTAGACACCAAAACAACTTCATCTATCTATTTGTTTCCTTCAATTTCCTTTCTATCGTTTGTCTAGTCAAATGTTGTTAAAAAAATTGTTGTCAGGATTTAGGATTTTCTCTTTAGCTTGTTTTACTGTTCTTTATTTATTACAGACTTGCGTTTGACCGCCGTCTCCTCATATGTTAAACGAAGATGCGATCCTCGATAGAGGCTTGCCTAGATGAAACTGCGACTCACTCAGATCGGTATCGGACAGTAAATTTCATTGTTTAGCGGTACAGTATTACGATGAAGGTGGAATCGAACCGTTTAGAGCGAGGTCTTTCATGTTCAAAAAAAATAAAGAAAAATGGCAAACTTCTGGAAAGGGGGAAGTCCTACAATCTCAATCGAAGTCTCAAATAATTAAGAAAAAGGAATTGGGTAAAACGGGAAGTAAAATTGTCAATGATTACCTGCCAAACTGGCGTTGGATTCTCTGTAAAGATGACTATCATGGGAGAACCATTCCATTTGTTCCAGACATTTCTTATCAAACCAGCGCAGATCACCACACAACATATAAATATCAATAGCCATAATATCCTTTAACAAAATTAATGTCAATTTAACCATAGAATGTGATCATAGAAAAGGAAATCTCGTTCTTTTTATGTACCTCAATACTTATAGTGTAACATTATTGGGCAGTATTAAGGCAGCGGAGCATTGGATACCCAGATGCTATATGATGAGATATATATGATGATTATCATATGCTATATGATGAGTATCGCCAACACCTATTGCGAGACGCATCTAGCACAGAACCAAGGCAGATGGAATAGACAGAACACAACATTTTTAGCATTCAGTGGTACTGCGCTGCCACCTTTTTACATATGTATTAGTGCTCACCTTTACTATCCGTGGTTTCCTGCCTAGCCAAATTTGAATAAGTGATAGCTCAGTGGTTAGTGCAGACGGTTCACACGCCGAAGGGCGTGGGTTCAAACCCCAACAATAAGTTTAAGTGAAAGAAAACATCGCGAAGAAACCAAAGCATGGTGGTAGTGTTACTCTCTAGTATTCGGTTGGCTATATAGCTACCACACTTAAGTTAAAAATCTGCCGCCAGCACCTAGTGTTCGGATAGCCTCGCTTAAGAGCCAGTTCCATTACAGGCTAGGTGTGTTTACCATCTTCGACCACACCGTCATTAAACATCAGGTGGGCTATGGCCAAACCTACGTAGTCCATATATGTGTATATACGTATTTGATCCTACCAAGTACCAACGCTACTTTGGGTACTTTTTCATTCATTAATTTATAGATGTTCTTGGCAGGCTGAGTTGTTTTCAAATATTGAGGAGGAATTTTGCTGGTACCAAGAGTACCAGCAAAATTCTTCAATATCCCACTTCTGCTGCATGAGAGTAGAGTAAAATAATGTATTTTTTGTTAAAATAATGAGACAAATGAAACGCTCATCTAGCTGTTGTAAAGACAAAAAGCCTGTCCATAGTGTCAATGACTCAAAAGTTCTAGGTACAGCTGACCCAGAACTTTAAGTAACAAAACAAATTCTAGAGCATCCCTACTCTGGCGCTCATTACTTTGGGTCATTCAATGGATTAAAAGTGTCAATATCCCTGTAATTACGCTAGCTGCTGTACTCTTTAAACCGGAACTCAGTAATGTTTACACACTACTGCTAGGCGGGAGAATATCTGGTACTGAGGTGGTACCTATCTAGATGACTTTCTGAGGTAATCTACCTAGTAAAATGTTGATAATAATATAAATCTCAACGAAGAATTATTTTGCTTTCTGAAATAAGTTTTTACAAACCTTTCAAGAAGCGTGCGTTTCTTCTCACCATTATATTTGAGACCGTGTAGATTGGATTTAGCGGCGTAATCTAGAAGATATCCTTTTAATAAATTCCGTTTTCTCACGTGCTTCGATTCTTTTCGTGGAAATCTACCGCGATCAGATGTTTGCTCCAAGTCATTTTCAGGATGTTTTTCCACGCTTTCCTGCCTGAAAAACGCATTTATTTATACCTTACTTAAAGTTAGGTTACAATTTACATTAAAAACCATTTGAGAACTTGCCTTTAATTAATTATGTAAGTGGACTTGTTTTTGTCCTTTGACATTACCCATGTTAACTACCTACGTATTATTAGTCAGTGGGTACTGATATCATGCCAGTTTTAGGTATGTCAGCGGCTATATTTCCGAAATTCCTATCTATACATTTATTTATGTAATTCTTATTGAAGAATGGTATATAACAATTTAAAGTACTAATCATATAATAAAATACAAAACCCAATTAAGAACTAAAGGGAAGCATGTATAAGAACAGACCAGGGCTGAACTATGAGTCAGTGGGGCCCTGTGCTAGTACAATTTGAGACCTGCCTAAATAATCAACCAATTGTCATTTTTTTCAAAAACCTGTTTTTGATAATGTGTACTAGGTACACGATTTGGGAAAAAATAAGGCAATCAAATAGTTTATTTATTTAGTATTATTTAGACACACAAATAGCAACTATGAGACATCGCAAAAGAAATTAATAGTTTATGTGTAGTTACATTTGATATATTAGTTATAAAGCAATATTTTTGCATTTTTGCGCCGCAAATTCCGTTATTTGCTCATCACATTGTAATTCCTTTGTTAAATCACATTATTACGGAAAGAACTGATAAATGAGTTAGTCGATAGTTTTACATTGTCGTCCTATATTTGTTTTCTATATAGGACATTCTGGAGAAAGAGCGCTCTGCTTCACAGGTAGTCGCAACGTTAAAAACATTTTGAGATATTATAATAATTAGGGAAATAAAAGAAATTAAAAAAAAATTGCTTAAAGTTTCACTGCATTTTGTTTTTAATAGGACCTGGGGGCCTTTTATATCCACGGGGCCCTGGACTGTAGCCCAAAAAGCCCTTATATATCAATGATATCATATGAAAAAACACAAAACATAATTGAAAAGTAAAAGATGTGTAAGCATGTTTAAGCATTTATAGACAAGACCAAGAGCAAACAAATAAATAAATAACGAAAGACATTTCACATCGCGTCACCTGACCCCAAACTAAGCAAAGCATGATCTATGGGAGCCAGATAACTAACACACATCATCAGCCATAGGAGGTCCACTGCTGGACATAGGCCTCCTCCTGGGGGAGTTTTGCCAATACTCGCCACGCTTGGCATGCGGGTTGGCGAGCACAGTTAGGTGTAATATTTCAAGGAAGACGCTGCTGCCCATCTTCCGGATTACATCCCTTAGCAGACTCTTACGGCAACCATGGGTAGAGAGGGTGGAGTACTATTCTTACGCCGGCACCACCACGGCGGTAATATATACTTGTAATAAATAATACATATGTACATACAGTTTACACAGACATAGAGCAAACGTCGTTATGACAGTCCTGTTGGCTTATTGTTTCTGTCCTGCTTTAAGCTGTAGGGTGTGGGTTCGATTCCCACCCTGGACAAACATTTTGTGGTATAAACAAATGTTTGTTTCGTGTCTGGGTGTCCTGTATGTCTTTTTTTTGGCTGACAGACTAGGTGTTTGACCACAAGTTACCTGATGTTAAGTGTGTTGTTTGTTAAGTTTAGCCCATCTAGCCTGGAATGGAACATACATACATACAAATAATACATATAAGGAAAAATGACTTGTAACTTTGGTGTTACCAATATAATATTATATATGAATCTCACTACATACCTTCGAATGCTGAGTGGATTTGATAATGAGAGTGCGTCTCTTAAACTCTCTTGAGGGTATATCTGTGTCGATTTATTAAGTTCCATTGCTGAATAAAATTAACACTGACGTGATGTGACTGTCCAATAAATTTATTGCAAATAAATTGAGTTGAAAGCGTACTCATAATCCTAAAAAATAAGTGCAAATCAGACTCGCCCACCGAGGGTTCCGTACAAACTAGTAAGTATGATAAATTCTTGTTCTCATTACTTGTAGAAAGACCCTATTTTTTGGGATCAAATTATAAATGTAGTTCTCGGTTTTTTTCCTTTATGTGTAATATAAGACAATGCTTCTTGCCAAATTTCATAGTTCTAGGTCAACGGGAAGTACCCTATAGGTTTTGATTCCCTTGTGAGTGTCGAAATATGCGATTTTTTTGCGACATAAACAGCTCTAATTTTTTTTTACGATAACTAAACACAGCTAACTTTTTCACAGCTGCAAGTGACTAGAGATATATGATGAGTATATGGTTTTAATTTCAAATCGACACCTCCACGCGTTCGAGATAGAAGGACTTGACAGACGGACAACAAAGTGATCCTAAAAAGGTTCCGTTTTTTTCCTTTTGAGGTACGGAACCCTTAAAAGATAAACTCAAACCGGATACTAATGTTTCTGTATTATCTATAATAATTAGCATTGCCCCACTGCTTTATCTGCTATAGCATAGAAACCGTATACGCTTCGGGAAATGAAGTATCTAGGTTGATACGTTGGTACTCCGACCCTTAAAGAAGTCTGCCTTCAAACAATTTTAGTTTGTTAGATTTTTTATCAAATTAAATTTAAAAAAATAAAATAAAATATCACAATTTATCATGTATTCAAAAATTTCTCTTCTCTTCAAATTTATTTAGAATGATCGACTCGATTTAAATTTAAATTAGACTGAACAATATTTTTCGAAATCTATGATATTCCATTGTAAACACATGGATTAATGTAAATACTATGAATGACGTGAATGGTTGTAATTAAAATAAATCTTTTCATTTTGAAGAAGGTTTCGTTTTTTATTCTTTTAGTAAAGTAAGAAAGACTTCAAAAATCAAGTTTGACACGCATGTATATACTTGCGTAACCGCTATATTTTTGCTCTGCTAGATTAGATTTTATTGCACATAACATTAGAGTTATGATTGACTACTGTAACAGACATGTTTGAAATGTCGGAATGTAGGACCTTAATATAACCTATACCGATCCAAAGAAAACCAATCACTTCAATTTATGGCTCCGTTGAAACTCAAGAAAGGAACAAACAAACATACGAACAAACGCACTTTCACATTTCTAAACTAGAAAGCGAGATAGGATGAAAACACATAAGACCTACCTATTAACCTACCTACATTTATAAAGAAAAACTTTTAGAAATCCTCTTATATTTTATTTCAAACTAGATGGTACACGAAAAGCGCGTTGCTGCTGCACAAAAAAAGTTCCTTCGCGCAATTGCAACCAATAAGTTGACCAAGTTTAATTGCAATCGGAGGAATAGTATGACAGCGCATAAAATACGAACAAACAAAGATAAATATATATATATACACGTATATATATGTTTGTATAAAAAGCTTGTGTTACGGTGTTTGTGATCGCACGCCTCCGAAACGGCTCGACCGATTTTTATGATTTTTTTAATGTATATTTGGTAGGTATTTGAATAGGTCGTAAAGTAGAATTCATACTGCTAGGTGATTAGCTACTTTTTATCCTGAATAAATGTAGCGGGTAACACCGCGGGGCGCAGCTAGTTTATACCTATATATATATATTTATATCCGCTATTTCACATGAAGAGAAAAGCGTAGATGCGTTTGTGTAAAAGTGTTGACATTTCTAGTTCCAGATTAACAGAATATCTAATTCTAGATTCGTATATTTATTCTAAAAATTTAATACGCATATCTAAATTTAACGGATGTTTCTGACATAGATTACATAACGCTTGCCGGAGCAGAAGCGGGTGTTTACGTAGGTACCTATATTATATATCCTGTGAAAAAGCTACAGATAGTTTGAATGGCCTTGAATGGAGCACGCTTGCCTAAAAGAATCTGTACTTCCAAATCACTTGCAACTTGCAGACATCTAGACAATTTAATTTTGATGGGTTCATTTTTCTCCTGAAATACCAATTAATTCTATGAACCTAGAAAATAAATCCTATACGCAAGGAGTGTGTTCAAAACGCCGCCGTATCAATCTGCATTCTTGTTCTATAGATGGCTTTGTAATTCGGGTTGCTTACTGCAAAATACATACAGCAATTAAAAGTCTCCAATGACTTTAAATATCGATTTATTTATTAACCGACTTCAAAAAAGGATGAGGTTCTCAAATCGATTGTATTTTTTTTTTGTTTTTATGTTTGTTATCTCAGAACTTTCGACTGGGTGAACCGATTTTGATAATTCTTAAATTTGGTCCGGTTTTGACAATGGCATCCATGAGAAAACCATATGAAGTCGGTTTTTTTTGTTACAATTTTTCTTTATATTTTTAACTAGAGGCCCGGGCTCCGGCTTCGCACGGTTATAAAATTTAAAAAATAACAGTATTTCTCCACTATTTAACGGATGTTATTATACATATAAACCTTCCTCTTCAATCACTCTATCTATTAAAAAAACCGCATCAAAATCCGTTGCGTAGTTTTAAAGATTTAAGCATACATAGGGATATAGGGACAGAGAAAGCGACTTTGTTTTATACCTACTATGTAGTCAAGTGATGATAGTGACAATACACGATTTTTAATAACTTACACTGTTCTTAGTTTCGGTTTCGGAAATTGTTGGGAAGTTTTGGCAGCCTAGTTGGGAGACCGTCTGGCTTCAAATCTGGTCCTAGGTTCGAATCCCACGGCGCGCACCTCAATTTTTTCTTAGTTATGTGCGTATGGCTGATACCTTCAAACGGCGAAGGAAAACATCGTATGGAAACCTACATGTCTCAAAAAAAAGTTCTCGAAGATGTGTGAAGCCTGCCAACCCGCACTTGGCCAGCGTGGTGGACTATATGGCCTTACCATTCTAACAATAAGATGAGAAAAACCCGCGCCCAGCAGTGATTCTTAGTTCAACTGCCCTACATCATACATTTGCATGATATAAAACAGTTAACATTGTATTTACGACTAAAACCTTAGGTATTAGAAATTGTTAAATTTGCAAGTATTAATGCCAGTGTCGTGATTGTGTTGCATTATAGCGCGATTGAGACAAGATTGGGCAAATCGCGATTTGGGTGCGCGGCACATACGCGCGCCGATCGGTCCCAGCTCCCAGCCCTGAACTTGATCTAGGGTTGCCACCAGCACTTTGTATTATAATAAAGTAAATGTACGTTAAATAGTATAATGTACCTACTTTATTACGGAAAATCGTACTAAGTGGGCAATAAAGTACGTGAAAATACTTTTACATATAATACTTCCTTATAAGGTATTTTTTTATGTTGTTTACTAAAAGAAAACAATATTTTATTATATTATTAACAATATATTATGCGTGCAGCGAAACGGCTCGCGTTCATTGCAATGCACTGCCTTTTATGTTGTAAACAGCACAAAATTAAATGAAAAGAAAAAATAGCAAGGCGCATAAATAATAGTGGAAAAAATACTAAATGAAGTAATAACAGTAATTGTACGATGAATAAATAACGTTTCATTATTTTTCATTTATGACATTGATCTAAACAACTAGCTAAAGGATGATAAATAATTATTAACCTTTCAATACGCTTTAGATAAGCTTGGGGTTATAGTGTGGCGTTGTACTTAACATTACAACTAGTAGGAAAAAAAAACAGTTTTTCTACAAACAAAGCAAGTTGACCCTTGAGCAAAATCTTTCTTAATTTTGCTGCGCCTAACGAAGGTTATAAAGTCATATAGGTACCACCACCTCCTACATATTATATTATTTATTTCATAAATCTATTTGCATATACATATATGCTTTTATGGTAGCAATAAAAACCTAAATATATGGATGAAATGTATCAGCTCGTTTCTGGAACCATTTTAGAGTTAAATAAAATAAATGAATACAAATGAGCCCGGGTAAACTTAGTACACTACAATCGTATAATCCTGTATACTGGAATGTGACTTGTAACTTTGGTATTATCATTAAAATATTTGTTTACTGCTCTATATTGAGGCATTGCACTTTTTAAGCGAGATATGCAAATAAAACTTTATTGGCATATAGACTACTATGTTTGCTTTAAGAAAAGGTAGCTACCCTAATCGAGACACCGAGCGCCGGGCGAGTGCGAGGCACTGAGTGCCGGCGGCCGAACGGCCCGCGCAGTGTTCGTAAGGCCGTAGCCGGAGGCAGCCTCTCGCTCCATCGCAAGCTTATCTCAACGAAAAAATAAAACACCTAACCTTTCCTTTGCCGCGCAAATTGTTACCGATGGCAGCCACAGACGAACTCAGCGGCGTTCTGACCAGGAGACAAGAAATCAATGACAAACTGGAAGAAGGACTCGAAATTAAGCCCAAGTACAAATTTGTGAACTGTTATACGGAGTTTCACGAGTTCTCCAGGAAGGAAATAAAACAATACGAAGCTACCTTTAACAAGTAAGTGTTGTATTTTTATATTGGTGAACTTGATCCCTACGGATTTTGTACCTGTTCAGTAAACTTGTATCGACTTTTGACCTCGTGTCAGTCCTTTGTAACCTTGGTTCACAGCTTAGCCATACATACCTAGGCAATACTTAATTGAACTGTTAAATATATCGCGTATTTAAATTAACTTAAAATACCTACATACATACTTGTAAAAACATTTTTAATGTACCCGACAGTAGAATTTTTGAACAAATTCTTTCGTAAGTAATTTCGTAACTTTGAAGAACTGGGACAAGAATGTGTACTGACTTGGAAATAGGTTTATTTGGATAGAAGATAAGAGAAGCTTTTGGGATTAAAATATAGCAGATAATGTGAACGTTGATACTTACAACATTACTATAAACATTAATATTTCTGTAATAATAGTAAATATCGAGTACCAATTTATGTTAGTAATAATCATGAGTAGGAAGGATAACATAAGTTAAATATACTTAGTATATTCATTTTATCGAAGTAAATTACATCTAATTTAATAAAAAGGTGTTCTCGCATTTCTGGGTATTGATAGTGAAAAGTAGCGAATTAATGACGATAAACAATAATCTAAAAGTTAACTACCTTATCAGATCATTCGGCGCATTTGTTATGAACTGTCACTTAAACACTTATCTATTAAACACTTACCTATATCTTATTTAGAATATACCTCGGGTTGAAAGCATGTACTGTATTTTAATACCAAATCCTAATTAATTAACAAATTGTGTCGACTATCACAAAACAATTGATTTCAATAATGTTTACATATAATGGAAAATTAAACTTCATTGTGAATTAATTTAATAAACATCTCTTTAACTTTATTCAAATTAAATAATATAAATTAAATTTTTAGACAAAAAGGCCGTCAGATGAGGGATATGTGGCCAATTTTGAATTGGCCACATATTATGCTTATGCATATTAATTGATTGTGAATCAATTAATATGCATAAGTAATTAGGTATAAGTGCGGCTAAAGTTCATAGGTAGAACAAATTAATTAAGTGTAAACATAATTTATACAGCAGTGAAAGTATAACAATATATAATTACAACGCATTAGTACAAATAGTAATTTATTGGGTGAAATGACAATGCGGCGTCGTGGGAGACAAAATATGAATAGAAGTCACGCTATGTTTATGAGAATTTATAATTTTACTTACATCACACTCGCTTTCGACAGGCTAGATAATGAGATAATCATGAACATTCTGACAGTATAAACTTTTTGAATTTACTAGAAAGTAAAAGTAGATAGATCTATCAAATTTGAATTACTTCATCAATTTTTTTCAGTAACATGCATTACATAATGTATTAATATTAAAATTCAATTTAATTTTTATTTTACAGATCTGTATCAAATTCAAAATGTGCATTATAACGATGCTTTAGAAAGTCAACTAGAGGATTAATTTTTAGTTATTTTAAACAATAGAAATGTAAGTTCTACAGTCAAAATACATAAAAATGTTAACTATATTTTTAAATTCAAATCTAAAATCATTTTTAATTGTGTTTATAACGCTACGGATTAGAAAAAATATATGTCAAAAGTTATAATACGAACGAAGTGCTTTCCTGATGGTAAGAGATAACGCCTGTCCAAGACCATCGCAGCGATACACAGAACTTTAAGGAACAATAAAGTCCAAAGCATCGCTGCTTTGGCGCTCATTACTTTGAGTCTTTCAACGGTTAGTCTCAACAGCCCTGTAATTTCACTAACTGCAGTACCCTTCAAATCGGAACAGTAATGTTTACAAATTACTGCTTGGCAGCAGAATATCTGGTACGGCGGTGGTACATACCTAGACGACCTTGTGTTAAGGAGATCTACCACCAAGTAAAAGATAAGTGAAATATATCGATGTGTCGGATCAGAGTCGGAATCTTATTTTACTACCAATTGAAATACAACTAAACAACATTAGTATCTACTCCGTTATTGTTGTGAGGTAGTATAATGTAATTAACTATCAATTTGCATACGTAGTTGATATTAATTCCTTGATAACTCTCATACGGGCCTTGACGTTAACTTACAATGCTATATTATTTCTTTCATAAAATAAAATGCAAACAATTTGCACTACATCATCTATGTCGAAACAATGATAATTAAGTAAACAATTATCTTGTCATTGTGGGTTGTGAACAATTAAACAATGTACATTTTCAAAACAATCAATCGGAAAGAATACTCAGTTTTGAAGTAGATAAGACGGAATCAAAGTCGGAATCGAACTATTCACGATAATTATTTACAAGTTTTTGGAAACACCTCAACGGATGTTAATTGCTTATTAATTTATAAGGAAGTGTAAAACGTCATCAATGGTTCGTGAGTCATAATGCCTCTAAAGAGTCATTTTCTTAAAAATATTAGCAATTTTAGGTCTAAATATGACAAAACACTCGCATACAAAATAATGAATCACACTTTAAAATAACTTTTAACTTCCTCACGCATAAAGTCAAAGAATTAGTAATAGTCTCTGTAACCTTTTTCTAGATTTTTGTTATGGCGCAAGTGGATTTGGGTAAAACATGGCTTAGAACTTGTCAAGTAAATTTTCATCACGGGAAATTCGTTGTTTATTTCTGTAGACCGAGTAAAGTATAAAGTATGTAGCGATGATAGCTCAGTGGTTAGCGCGGTCGGTTCGCATGCCGAAGGGCATGGCTACAAACCCCAACAATGAGCTTGAGCTGCTGGTGAAGGAAAACATCGTGAGGAAACCATAGCATGGTGGTAGGGTACTTTTTAGTACTCGGCTGGCTAGCTACCGCCCAAGTTGAAAGTTTGCCGCCAAGCATCTAACGATGTATTCCGGCAGCCTCACTTGAGAGCCAATAATACCATTCCAGACTAGGTGTGCTTAACTATCTTCGACCACACCGTCACTTAACATCAGGTAAGCTATGGTTAAATACCTAGCCTGTCAAAAAAAAGTCACGGTGAAAAGCCTGTAAATCATTAGTTTATACAAACAAATAAGAATTTATACTTCCAATAAAGACCAAATATTCCGTTAGTATTTGTGACACATAGATGATAAATTAGACGGTAGTTTGGGCTACATACAATTGATAAAGCTTTGCCAGTTACTAGAGTCACGTACAATGACCAAATAACTAAATATTAACGAGAAAGGAACTACCAAATAAGGGCGCTAACATAAAGGATACTCTGATGGGACGCATCCTATGGGGTTTCAATTTCAATTCCCACGTTTCGTTATGAAGTTACTTGAACAAAGGAAGTTCGAATTAGGAAACAAACACCGTAAACAATGTTCAAACGCACGGCCTGATGAAACAGAAATACAAACTGCTGTTACGAAGCAAAATTCATTTGGCAAAGTCTCGTATGAAGTCCTACAAAATAAAAAAGTTCTAATATATGTCACAACCTATTTTAATATTTGAGAATTTACACAAATTTCAATTAGAGAAATGTGAACTAACAAGGATATTTATTTAAAACACCCGACGACCGATAACTTAAAATTGTGGTAATCGGTCAGCGTGAGAGGAAACTGCATATCAGAGAGATGCAGTGCGGCGACGCGACAAAATCAATCCATTCTGCTGCAATATGACTCATTGTTTGAGGTTTCAATTCAAGTTTATCGGACTCTCGTTATACACACACTCACTTTCGTATCGAATACTAGTTTTAAATTAAAACTTAGGTTTACAATTTATTCAACTTGAAAAGTGAGTGGTAAATACCAGTATCAATTTTATTGGCAGATGTCAGAACTTTCTAGACTAACTTGAAAATCTTTCCTCACCAGATTCTATATCATTTGGCTGTAATTTGTGAGTAGAATTCTCACAATAGCGTTAATTAAACGAACAAGCCAAAGATTTGTCCCTTTTGAGTACTTTTTTAAATAAAATCGAGTGATCCTTGTCTAGAATTATCTCAAAAACAATACATATCATAATCTGATATTTGATCTAAAAGATAAAAATATCAGAAACATCACTAGACAAACAAACAAAAAACGATCTTAAGATTAAATCCTAACAAAGACAGTCATACTTCCTTAATACGCCACATGTCATGTATTTGAACCTTGAGGTAAACAAATGAATCAGATAACGGTTGAGTAATATGTATCTAAGCGAGTGATGTACTGGAATCACCTTTTGCGAATCGATGATATCCGGTGACTGGCCGACGTATCGTATGACAAACAAGATAATAATGCTACAGTTACAGAAGCAGATGATGGTCTGCAAATACTATTATGTGTTATGACCTAATAAAACTTTGAAAGAAGGATTGCCTGGCAAGAAGAACTTGATACAGATTAAAAATGCTACTCGGCTGTATTACGCCGTTATTTACCAAAATTAAACTTAAAATATAAAACAATGAATCATAATTAGGCAGTTCATTGTATTACGCGTGTAAGCAACAACGTATATGAATCATTATTCAGAATCTCGTACTTGAGTATAATATTGAACACTTACAAACGAATTAAATATACGACAAGTGTAGAGTGACTGTTTGTGAATACACATACTTTAAAGGAAAACGTAAAAACATTTTCCTGCAAATGATTTTGTACATGTCAGGGATTTCTAAACGTTGTTATTAAAATTTAGTTCTATGCGTGTCCTGTTATTATTTAGTTTCTCTTACCGAGCAAAAAATATAATAACAACTACTTTTGGATTCTGCATCCGCAAAACGTGCATGCATTGCTTTTGAGTGATAGGGGTTTCCGCTGTGTAACGAAAACCGTTTTGACCTCGTGTTAAAACTTCTCTAATCTGTTTTGTTCATAGCCTCGCTAACTTCAAACCTATAAAATTTTAATATGAACAACCTATAAAACAAAACCTATAAAATTTTAATATGAACAACCTATACAACAGAAAAAAAAGACATTTTAAACTAAATTTATCATTTTATTTAACCATTTTCAAAATATTCTTTATAATTTAATGAGCATAAACGCAATGGTCAATTATATTAACTTCCTATATTTTAAACTTTTTTTTACATTACTGTACTGTTAATACCAATGTCATCAACTTTAATGTACTATAGTACTATGGTTTCAATATTATAAAAACTTTACATAGGTATAGAATAATCGGAAATTTAGTGTATTCATAGAAATGTATTTTATATGAATAGCACAGCCTCGCAACCTCAGAACAACGACCCTTGCGACACAGAGAGTGAAACAGAACTCTTTCCCTATTTCCAAACGAATAGGTGTTACAATAACCTCTGTAGATGCACTGAAGTAATCTTTATCTGTATCAGGTTTAACCTTAGGTTGGCTAAGCGCAAAGAACTACGAGCTATCTACTATAATTACTTTATTATTTGTAAACAAGATAAATGTAAATTTATAACCTCCATATATTTACACCGCTCCACAAATTTAATGGTAACTTTTACGCTACATTTTTACTGGCAAATTACTGAATATTTGAAATGTGCTAATTAAGCCCTTTCTTTTTAATATAAAACACAACGTTTTTTTTTCCAATTTAGAGGTGCGTGTTTTGGTTATAAAATCTACCATATTTTATTTACTGGGGCGTTATACCTACACCTGACGACACGCATATTACGTTTCATAACACCCTTGTACTAAAATACGATTAGTACAAAATATATATTGATACAAATGAAATGAAACTGCTACATATAACTCTCAATTTTTGCGTAATCGGGTAAAAAGGTGACGGTTCGTGGTAAGTGTTAATAAGATGTGTCATGCACTCATTAGCACGATTAGTTTGGATTATCTTCACAACAACGATAAGACTTCACAACTTGTATAATTGGAATCCATCACACATGTAATTTGCGTTCCATTTCAAAAGTTACAATAACCTTTTTGTGCCCTAAAAATACGAACCAAGCTGGAACACTGCCAAATTCCAAATAGAAATGCCTTACGTAATCCTGCCTCAATCAACCTACATTTTAGGCCATATAAAATCACTTTTAACATCGCAAAAGGGATTTAAATATTAATTCGGACGACGACGCGACGTATAATGTTTTCTAGATGTAAACAGAATGATTAGAGTGACGTTATCAATAAAACACTATTTAATAGCTCGAAGAAAATGATCAATGAATGAGCACAGACATTCAGTTTCATTAGTCACAATAAATTATAACTAGAACAATGGTGACACTTGCTCGCAATAAAAGGTCTTTAGGCGGCATATCAGCGGGTATATTTTGCCTTTTGGTTATAGCCGACCAAACACAAATAATATCATAATTATTATTGAAATCTGTAGTTAGTTGATGTGTTTTCCTCGACCCGCAACGCTAAAACAAAAGCAACTCAAAGCGTCGCGCGCACGCGTTTCGATATGTCATATAATGTCTGCTTTACAACAGATGATGTATATAATATGACTCGTTTTTCAATGCTATACTTGTCTTGTGTACTTCGTCCCAAGCGATGACCACACGACGCGATGGTTCTACTTTAAAATTCAGCTCTACTATGGTGTTCAGTTTTTAGTTGAGGCAGATATTACATCTAGTACTAACAAAATATACTTGTGGCTATTTTATATTGCCATGCGGGACTAGATGGCGCTACTCTCGGTGCATGTTTAGAACTATTTGACATATCGTTGACCACTTAGGTAGTACTGAAGCGTGAAACTAGATGGCGCTTCAGTTTGGATGAAATTTTTATGTTTCTTTGAATCCCGTTACCGTGTTTTTAATTGAGCGTACGACTTTTTGCAAATTTTATAATAATAATCCTTGAGCAACACCTCATTCTGCAATCGATTTTTGGAAAGTATAAGTACTGTACCCATTCGACAAGGTAAATAGATATTTTGAAGGTTTTTATTGACTAAACTTTTTTCAAAAATTGCTTATATCTTTAGATCTTTCAACTAAAACCTTCAGAATTGGTACTATTGATTTAAGTCCATCTAAAAATATCAACATCAGATTCGCCTAGGCAAACCGCCCTATAACAAAAGATTGCGTGGGAACAATAGTTGCTTTATACAATATACAATTAATTATTCCACAACCAATTGGAAGAAAGCGGCAAGCTAAGTATTTAAAAAGAAAACCATATAAGATAAAAGCCTGAAAGCTAAAAGCAATGTGCATTACAAGACCAATTATAATTTTATGAACTTAGGCAGACATACCCACATTGTTATTACTAGCTATTATATTGTAGATAGGGCTCAGCTATGCCATTTTATTATCGCTGGCCCCAAGTAGCCTCGTTTTTCCCGATGTTTATAGCTTTGCTAGAAGCTATTGACGTTGTAGGTCATGAGAAATGATATGAGCAAAATAATTGCGAACATTGACTTTCCACATTTGTGATAAGAATTGACACTAAGAGACTGGACGTCGGATATACTGATATAGCGATCATTTACGTTAATCTATTATTATCTATTCTATATACAAATTATAAAACTACAACGACAATACTAGTTTAAAATTGTTCTGTTGAATAATTTATTTAAAAAGAATGTGATTTGCGGTGTCTTGAAAAATATTTGATCGAACTCGATTTAGGGAAAATAGGAGAGTATAGAGATAGGGAGTTATTACGGAAAATAGGAGAAAAACTATTAATATGTCAAGGTGTTTTAGTGGACACTAAAACACCTTGACATTTTATATTGTTGTTTAATTGACATTTCGATTGTATTTACCTATTTTAGGAATAATATGTAAATTTAAATAATAATTTTTTAGACACTATTGTTTAGCGGCGGCTTTGCCTTTTTCTTGTAAGTCAGCGTTTAAGCACCAAATATTGCCAAATGGCATCTTAGTAAGAGATTTCTTTCATCCCATATAAATGTATAGTACCTGGTTGACCGAGCATTGCTCGGCTGAAAACATGGATAAAACGATGTTTTCTGAAAATGAAACCTAGCTAGATCGATTTTTCGCCCCCGAAACCCCCTGGATACAAAATTTCATGAAAATCGTTGGAGCCGTTTCCGAGATTCAGAATATATATATATACAAGAATTGCTTGTTTAAAGATATAGATTTAAAATTTTCAATACTTAACGTGGTGTTAAAACGAGTCTATGTTGAGTTTAGTTTAAAATAACTCGTGTTTATTTATACGAAACGTTTCCCTCTAACGTAGTTCTTCATGCGTAGTGCGTATACGCAACTCGTGGACCGAGCTCGGCGGGAGTCATTGTTTTCGAACCGCAGCCAGCGCACGTAATCTCGCGGTTTTAAAATGTTTTGACGTTAATGTCAATACCGGTGACTCAGGCGCATAGGATTATAATACTACTAGTTGCGCCCCGCGGAGTTACCCGCTATTCCCACGTGAACACTACATTTTTTCGGGATAAAAGTAGCCTATGTGTTAATCCAGGGTGTCAGCTACATCCATGCCAAATTTCATCAAAATTCAGGTCCTGCCGTTTGAGCGAAAAGAAGTTACAAACATACAACTGTAGTACTGGTACGTGGTAGCTAGCCACCACCCTCAAGTTGAAAATCTGCCGCCAAACATCTAACGGTTTGTTCCGGGAGCCTCACTTGAGAGCCAGTTCCATTCCAGGCTAGGTGTGCCTTACCATCTTCGACCACACCGTCAATTAACATCAGGTGAGATGTGGTCAAATACCTAGCCTGCAAGCCATAAAAAAAAAACAGACCCACAAACTTTCGCCTTTATAATATTAGTGCGATGATAACAAATAGGTACAGATTTCGTAAAGTTCACATCTGAGACGACTAATGAAATAAGAATAAAATGAATAATTTACTTGGTGGTAGATCTCCTTAGGTAGATACTATCGTAGTATCAGATATTCTGTCGCTAAGCAGTAGTGTGTAAATTACTGTGTTCTGGTTTGAAGGGTACTGACAGCTAGCGAAATTACAGGGCTGTTGAGGCTAACTATCGAATGCCTTGAAATAATGAGCGCCAAAGCAGCGATGCCCTGGACTTTGTTTTGCTATTCAAAGTTGTGTATCGCTACAATGGTCATGCGTTATCTCTTACCATCAGGAGAGCGTAATGTTCATAAAAATCATCATCACAAGTATCTAAAGAAAAAAAAAACGGTTGAGGGTAAATTGTAGTAAACCGGGCTTGTAGCTTGGTGTGTGACAGGAAGTCATCGTACTTGTACATTGTTGATGATTATAATGACTTTCTTTCGGCTTTATTAGGCCGAACTCATAATGTGGTAAACATTTACATTTTTCTATTGTATTAAAAAAAAAAACGTGAATAGGTATCGGGCTAGGCAGGCGTGCTCCATCTTCGGCCACATCGTCGCTTTCAATCGGGTGAGATCGTGGATAAACGCACGCCTGGTTCGACGTAAAAGTCTGTGTATATGTATGATATCTTGTAGTCTATATAGGCCAGTAAAAATAGGATTTAACCTCGCATTAAATTTCAATGCAAAAAAAATATTGATCGGAAATTTAGTGCGAGGTTGACCAAGAAACAGCTATTTTTACTGGCCTAATACAACTATTCTAATTTTGATGTTCATACATTCGCGATGTCGTTACATTCTCTTTTATTTCTGAATTTCGTGAGATTATGCGTTCGTGTGTCTTTTAATATTACTAATTTTCATTTTATGTGACCAGGTGAAAGTTACAAATGTATAAGTATAATTTCATGAGTCTTAAAATCTTGTACATCAGTGTCGGATCCAGGATTGTCTTTAAGAAGGGCCTTGGCTCTGCTGAGGGTAGATTTTAGCAAAGTAAACACTAAAAAAGCATACATTTTATTTCGCTTAACGCATAATAAGCCTCCTTGTTAGGTTGTAAGGCTACCAAAGATATTTTCAACATTTAATTTTATCTTTTTTTACGAAAGAACTCAAGATGCTTTGGGTGGCTTGAGCCCCTTAACCCTCCCTGGGTCCGCTACTGACGTACAATGTTGTTAAGCGGTGCTCTTATTATTTGAATGTCTAACTTAATTGTGTTTAATTTAGTCGAATGGCATAATAAGACATCTTGAACTTTTCAGACCGTAACAACTCTTTCACAAAATTATGTAGGTACTTACCAAATACCTACTTCAAATAAAATGTTTGAATTTTTCTTCAAAATACTTGTTTTGTAATCGAATTGCGCTACAATATCTTATCTATTACTTATATTTATTTACCTTAATTACTCGATAACTGGATTTATGACTGAATCAATATAATAACGATAGAGGGTTTGAATGCTTGCGGTATGGAGGTATAAATACTATTCAAAAGGAATAGAAGCGTCTATTAGGTTTCTGCGATTACTCTATCATTCATTTATGTATTTTCGTATAAGTTATCGTTGTAAAATCCAATATTATTTACTGTATCAACTTTCCCACTAATGACGCCATTGACAATTAGTATTAGAGGGATGAAACTTCTTAGCATACCATGATGTCGCCGTGCGGGCGTCAGGTCTTTCACGATCCAGGTACCTACAGGAACCAGTACGGCGCCTCTAACTTACGACCCAGGAGTATACTTGTTTACACTGTAAAGTTTACACCTGGGTCACAAGTTCAGTACTGTACGGGTTCGAGTACTCTTGCGAGGCTCCTTTTAAAACGCATTACTTTTAATGTTCACCTTCATAGCCTGTTGCCCTATGCCTGCCTAACCAAATTTGATTTGATCCTACGAGTGCTGTTTTTGATACTATTATATTTCTAACAATTATCTTATAATTATTCTTCGCAGACTGAGGTATTTTGATAGATTTTGTTGTATTCTTCTTGCTTCTACTTTTATTGATCACGAAACTATTTATGGACAAATCATTTATTTAGGTCATAATATATTTTTTTCTTAGTCATACTATTAAAAAAAAGTACGACTTAAATGTTGTAAATGTAGAATTATGAACCTAGAAAATCATATATTCAATTAATTAGGGTACTTATTGGTGAGACTGATAAAAACCTTCTTAGATATTAGAGTAATTCTTTGACGACTTTACTTACGTATTCGGATTTTGGATATAGAAGTATTTGATGTTCTATGACTAAGTATTTTAAAAACTATAGCTAATTGTATGAAAATCGATACAATGAGACGAATGATTAAATTTATCTACCTATTCATTAACATGCACGTCGTTTGCCAAATGTCGTTGTAAGAGCTAGGCAATCTTTTGAACTATTCAAATACTTATGCATACTTTGTTCAGTATATTTACATATGTATATGTATGTAGCTACCAAGATAGGCAGTCTTATATATTAAGCCAACCAACAATATTAGAAGTTGGTTTTGTAGCAAACTGTCTGTGAAACAGAGGCTTGCCTTCGCTCGCCTTGAACGAAAGACAATGCGATTTGTAATACCATACCATAGTCCACCGTGTGGCTAAAATTACGTGAAACCATGTTTTTGCCAGTGAATGGTTTTCAATAGGGTTTTGTATGTCACCTGTATTGTATACTTACCTGGTTCTTTTACTCATTTGCATGGAGTTTCACAAAATTTTAACGTCTACCTTAAGTTTTAGTTGATACCTACGCTGTCATCAATCAGAATTTTACACTCTATTCAGCTTCTATCATAAAATAAAATCCCATCAAAAACATTTTCGTGCAAAATGTTGTCAAGACGAGACCATATGGCTCGCTTTGTCAATCAGTTATCAGATCTCATGTAGAGCCAAGCTTCTAACTCTACACGTCCTAACTTCACAAACTCTACAACTTAGTCAAACGTGTGGAAACATTTATTCACTATTAATTACTTTTCTGTTATACAATAGTTCTTGGAGTAGGTAACGAATCAGCCAAGATACTTGTAATAATTTATAAGTATTTTATTTTATTATTTATTTTAAATCTTCGATAAAAACGCGTATTTTATGAAAACGCCTGTTTTAAAAATATAAGTTATTTTAATTGAAAATTCGCGTTTGGCTACACCCTGCCCGATGGCAGTAATGCGATCTAAGATGAAGCACGGTTTCCTAAAAGAAACCTGCTTACTCTAAATTTGAAGACACCCACATTGTACCTTTCAGGGAATATAGTCTTCAGCAGTTACAGAACCTTGCTGTGCCGGTCATTATAAATTTGACAAACAGACATACAGAAAACATACACTTTTTGTAATTTAAGCCCTCGATTTTGGCATCCTAAATGCTAATAAATACTCCAAACATATTTTCAAGTATAGTTCTAAATCGAGACCGTAAAACGTTTCATGCAAAATGCGCTTCCTGCAATGCGAACAAGTTATTTAACACTCAAGCGCTAGTGGAACTAGTGAGGGGACATGTGACCTTCCATTGTCAGTCCCAGTCACGACCTCACAAATCATACCATGCCCACTTACTCACCTGTCACACAAATGATACCAACTAGATGTGATATGCAATATGCATGTGTTGACTGCATGCATGCTATGCGGCTACTGGCATTGACACACCTTTCTAATCGGTTTTGTTTTTGTATTCATAAGGTGTATAATAGAAGATCAGAGGTAGCCGATCGCTTTCTTTCTACGAACTCTGCTTATTTGCATGTGGTTTTTCTGTTTTTATTTGGTCTGGCACGTACATATATGATGTAATCGACATTAAAATTGCAATGATTATGGCAAAAAAAGCAAATTATTTTATTTTAAGCTAATTGGGACCCACGGCACCGGAAAATGCAGAAAGAGCTGAAATATTGCGGTTTTTGTCTCTTCTAAGCAAGTGTGCTCCATCTTCTTTTTTTAGGTCTGACAGGCTAGGTGTTTGACCACCGCTCATCTGATGTTAAGTGACGGTGTGGTCGAAGATGGTAAAGCACACCTAGCCTGGAATGGAACTGGCTCTCAAGTGAGGCTGCCAGAACACACCGTTAGATGCTTGGCGGCAGATTTTCACCTTGGGGGTGGTAGTTAGCCAGCCGAGTACTAGAAAGTACCCTACCACCACGCTATGGTTTCCTCACGATGTTTTCCTTCTTCCTAGACCGCATCTTCGCTGACGAAGGTGTAATTGTAAAAAAAAAAAGTAACAATGACGCCTAAACTAACGCCATCAATGAATTAGTTGTTACGTATATATCACTGCCAATACTGCCATAATAATTATCCTTGGGATCGGAGCAATACATTAGCTTTGAGGTATTATGACCTTCCCACAATCTAATGTTTTTTTTTTTTTAGTTTACACAATCAATAGGCTTGGTTTGTCAGGGTCGATGAGATCGGTAATCGATGAGCTAATGAATTAATGAACTTGTCGTGCACTGGTCACACTCACAACACATCTACATAATATATTGAAATTACATTCGTGTGGGTTTGGTTTTGATTGTCTTGTTTGTAGAATGCTTTAGCGAATTCGATCGGCCAAGGTAAACCATTTTAGAGATTTCTGGTTGTAAAGGTTGTCATCAGTTGACACCTACATAGACATAGGTGTCTACCTACATAGTATTTAAAGATCACCAACTTTTCTGCTATTCGTTTTATGAATGTCATGAAATTGTCTAAGAACCTGAGGAGAAGGCTCGCTCAAAAAAATTCCCACGTTCGCTCCGCCCATACGCTATATCCTAATTATAAAATAACAAGGGTGAAAATAGAATGTACCGCTTGATCGTATTGTTGCTCGGAAGTACGCAAAAGTAACTCGCAAATCTAGTTAAATTTATTAAGAATAAATTAAAATCTTATAAACGAATAATGAATGGTATGCTCGTTTCATGAGTTTTTTTTTTGCTTGTGTAACTTATGTTATTTTTAAGAAAAAAAGCGAAAATATCGGTAAAGCTGTTCAGCTGTTCCATAAACAAAGTTCGTTGACCCTTGACCAAATGTTTAGGACAACTGATTTTATCGCGATGTCAGAATCAGATGCTTAGCGGCAGATTTTAAACTTGAGGGTGGTTAGCCAGTCGAGTACTAAAAAGTATCTTACCACCATGCAATGGTTTTCTTCACGACGTTTTCCTTCACCGGCTGTATACGTATACGACTAACGTAACCGTCTAACTACGTTGTTGTGGTTAGTAATGAACGCAACAGACAACATACCTAGAATATCGTATGACCGACCCGTGTCCCATACCGAAAACTCGTTACGGTACTAATGTCAAATATGTGACGCTCCATTATTATAGCTAAGATAAACGTTGCAAAAAAACATTGAACTAATATCAAGTTCCACCCATCTTATGATCCGCAGCTTTTCATTTTCCTTTCCTGCCTACCTACCACACGAGCCGTGACAAACGTATTTCTACTCGCGAAAACGAGACAAACGTATTTACATGATAGCTTTGTCAAGTTTCGGCGCGAGGCTGTTGGGTATAAGAGTATCTCTTGCTGCCTCTACCTCGTCCCTGTTAGGCAAAGCAGAGCTCCATACAATATGCTGAAACACCCACTCCGATGGAATGCTTCATCGACTGCACTGTTTGTCGAAAGTCGCTTTTACGAAAACATGTTTTTGTAGATTCGAATATTCTCCGAAATCATTCTTCGTCGACGGTTGGTTTCACAAAATAATCCTTTCCTATGGAAGTTCGCTGAAAAGATTTTTTAGGGGGTTAGTTTTACGACAGCCCCCTTTATCGATAGAATGGTTAAGCCATAAATATTTATTTGTCGCCGGGAATCGAACCCGGTACATTTTCCCTTCACCATTATGCGAATGTATTATGGTGAAAGAAATTATATACGTATACCATTTATACTTTGTTTTATGTAATGTAATACTATTAAAGAAGCAATATTTGTGTATTACATACATTTACAAATATTTGAGATCTCGAAAAGGGCTCTAACGATTTCGATAAAATTTGGTATACAGGGGTTTTTGAGGCGAAAATTCGACCCTTATCCGGGAAAACGCGGTTTTATTTGTTGAAAATTTTACATGCATTGAGGAAAGCTCGGTCTTCCAGGTACTAAGTACATATATTACCACAAATAGTATTTTTTTAAAGATTTAGCTTGGAACAATTTAGCTTCATCACAAGTATCTGAGAACGGAGCTACGTACTCCCTTGTATCCTCAGGGCTTCGATCTGGACATTAAAGGGTAGTATATATTTATTCTAGATCAAAATGTAATCTATCATCGGCAACGCTGTCTTGGCTGCTTCGATTAGGCGTGTTGGCCTCGAGTAGTGTAGTAAAAAGGCAGAGCGCGGACATTTCTATTACTTAGGAGTTTTGTTTGATTATACTGGTAGCTAATAAGGATTTTTTGGTATAATTTGATGATTATAAATAGGATATAGGTAAGGCGACACCTCACTCATAGGCGAAAGTGACACACTTATCACAATATTATTTAAATACCCACAAATTAGCATTCCGAGTATGACACGGCGTAACGGTTGCTGCCTTTGTTCTACTAAACCATTACTGACTGTACAGACATCTTTGTAAGTTTACGACTTGCGTTTCCAATTGCATAAGGCTAAAGACGTGATATAACACGAAAACACATACATATTAGTAGTATATTTGATCGAAGATTCTATTATGATGGAAATACCTTTCGGATAATTGTCAGCTGGTGCTGATATACCTATACCTACTACCATTGTAACATATATTTGTAAATAAAAATTTTGTGAGTCGTGACTGTTATTTGATGGGAATTTATCGAATTAAACATAATGTATGCGAGAATAATAATATTTTATAAAACCAATGCCGTAAATATTTGATTTGCGGCAGTTATCAGATTCTCGTAGGCGACGGCGTCTGCTTACCATCAGGCATCCCGCCTGCTTATTTGTCGCCTGTCATAGTTTTCTGAATGAGTTGCGACTATTGTCATAAAATTCATTTGGTTGGAATTTCTAATATTTTTCAATGATTTTCTTCTATCTTTCTGTGATATCTTAATCATAGGATACCTGTTTGCATAAATTATTTAAAAAAATCATGGTTATTTTTGTTTATTTATTGCGGACTTACGAATAAGATCTACCAGAGGAGGATTTAATGCATTTTCTGCCAGCCATCTTCACAGTATACGAGATGTGGTTGTTGGCGCGCATCAAAACGAATTATATATACATAATTATGAATAAATACAAATATTTTACAGCAACAGAATAGATTACAGCCGAATGCATTTTACATGGTTATACCTAGTATACAAAATAACAATTCCTAAAACGTCAAAACTTGTAGTCGTGTTTGACCTACTCCAATATAACATCTAGTAATTATACTTATATTTACGTTTTCCAGATTCGACGAAGGGCGCGATGGGTACCTCGACTTGACAGAAGTGAAGCGGATGATGGAGCGTCTGGGAGCCCCTCAAACACATCTCGGGCTCAAGGCTATGATCGCGGAGGTAGACGAAGACCAGGACAACAAGATCAGTTTTAGAGAATTCCTGCTTATTTATAGGTGAGATTAATTTTAATCAGAACATTGCCCCGCGGTTTACTGTTATCTTAGAATTGTAATTTTCCGACAAATAAAGTAACCTATTGCGCTGATACTTTGTTAAGATAATAGCAATAGACATATTTTATCATTGTACCTAATAATGTAAGTAGTTAGGTACCTACCTACATGTTATTTTAAACTAGCGAGCCGCTCCGACTTCGCATTGGCGCAATTATTTTTGGAGACTTGTTTGAAATTGTATTAATTAATCTATTTATACAAAAGTTTAATTAGTATGTATTGTATGTACAATTGTACATATAAACTTTCAGTGAAAAAATTTGAAATTATAGTGGGAACTGTGTTAGACGCGACGCGACTTTGTTTTAGCCTTCTACAAGAAGGATGTATGTAATATAGGATAGATTTGCGTTTTACCACATCCTACCAAGTTTAGAAGATAATATGTATACATTTTGTTGTTTTGTATATGAGTGTTCTTTACAAAAAATTGTCTTCTATCAACTGATAGAAGACCTAAATACAATTTTTTGTATAAACTAAGGGAACCAGATAATATCTGGTTCCCGTATTACAAGCTTTGCTTAGTTTGAGGCTAGATGGCGTTGTGTAAAATGTCCTTTGGATTTGAAGATATTGTACTTTTCCGGAAATGCATCAGATAAAGGCGATGTGCGATTTCACTGCACAAGCAGACTACACTATACTCGCAATCATACATTTTCAGAGAGTGTCATTTATGTCAACTTGTGACATATTTTTTTTTTTTTAGCATATAACGTGATGGGATTATTACAGCTACTCGACAGTGAGCATATTTTTAATTAGTCTTATACCTATTAGCACTAAGTGTTCGTTGGCAGTTATTTTACGACATATCTTTCGTTTGCGCTTTTCACACGCTAATAAATTAAATTAATTGCGTTGCGTAACTTGACTTGTATGCTTCACTGAGAAAATAATTTTATAATGGGAGTACCTACTCAGCGTTATGTCAGCGGGTGTTTGTATATAATATAGAAAAAAAAAACGCAAGTTTTAATTCATCCGATCCGTTATTTACTAGTAGTTTACTTAAGAATGATTTTAAAAAGCGCTTGCACTATGGATGTGTGTTTCGAGTAAATTTTAACGTATAATAGCTATGATAGAACGTTCCTTCGCCAGCATCATTCATGGATCAATAAAGTTAGAAATACTGTCAAGACACGCTGCCGCCGCTACCTTTTTCAAGGTCTGTAGTGAATCTAAGGGTCTGCCGCCAAGCATCTAACGGTGTGTTTCGGCAGCCACACTTGAGAGCCAGTTCCATTCCAGGCTAGGTGTGTTTACCATTTTCGACCACACCGTCACTTAACATCAAGTGAGCTGTGGTCAAACACTTAGCCTGTCAGACATAAAATAAAAACAGCAAAATTTACGCCCGTCTTAAGACTCCCATGGTATAACAATTTATACGATGAATAGCAACACCTATTTTGTACTCGTAGATTGCTTTCGTATAATTTAAACCTAATAGACTGTTTTTGTATTTCTTCAGAAAAGCTCGAGCTGGTGAACTTGAAATGGATTCGGGTTTGGAAGCACTCGCCAGGCTGACAGAGATCAATGTTGACCAAGTAGGAGTGAACGGAGCGAAGAACTTCTTTGAAGCTAAGATAGAGGAGCTCGCGAAAACAAACAAATTCCACGACGAAATCATCCAAGAACAGGAAGAGAAGAGGCGCGAGAACGAAGAGAAAGCCCGCAGGAGACAGATGTTCAAAGAAAAAGCAGCGCTATTTCAACACTAACAAAGCCTTGTATTATAATATTATTAATAATTAATGCGTCAACGGATAAATCCTCGATAGGTGAATCAAAAGTTTAGAAAATAGTAATGTTTAAAAAAATCAGTGTTTTTTAATATTTAAAAAAATCATATATATATATATATATATATATATATATATATATATATATATATATATATATATATATAATAGGGCAAACAAACATGGCGGAAAGCTAATAGTGATAAAAATGACAGTTGCGATTGGATACGCCATGTTTGTTTACATCACAGACGTTTATCTAAAACGTCTGTGGGTTACATATTAAAAAATCTAAGTGAAAAAAATCATGTATTAAATGCTATACCTACCTACTAAAAAAAACTATTATTGAAACAATGGTACGTCAACGTCGCGATGAGAAACATCGCGTGATATCCAGTGTTTTTTTTTAGATTTGCTTATCGAGTATTTAATTAAATGAGCACCTAGTCTATAAGCTGTTACCATGACTAACAAAAATAGGTACATTTAAGTCGCCGCAAATCCCAAACTATCATTCCTTTAATTGTATACAATCTCTGCCTTTACAAGTGAAAAATAACAAGTCTGTCTAGCCTAAGCCCACACATCTCTTAGTTTCAAAGTATGAACTGTCATGATGGAAATGTTGAAGTATAGTTAGGAATAAATGTGTAGGTAGGCATAAATTGTTAATGAAATCAAGTGTACCTATAATGATGTTTGTGTAGGTTGAAATGAAAAAGATATATTCAAAATGTTAAGATATCAATTAAAACCATTTTTAAGTATTTAAGGATTCAAAGTTATTCCTATATGCCAGAAGAATGCTTTGTCTTATTTTAATTTTACCCAAGTCTTTTTTACTAATTTTAAGTTGTATGTGATGTTTAAAATATCTAATTATAGTAAAGTTGAATGAAAAAATTAAGTCACAAATAAGTGTTTTTGTTTTATTTTTTACCAATTGTATATTAAGAAAATAACACACTGTACATTTTAACTTATTTTTTTTTGGAATGAACCTAAAAACATAACACTAATTACATTATTGTTAGGGTAAATGGGGTATCCACTTTGATCAATAATATTGTCGAAGAGTTCAATTCAAATAATTAGGAGGTATTGATACAAAAATTACAAAATGTAAATGCATGTTGCAAAGTTACATAATCACACATCTGAAACTTGCTCTTCTCTAGAAGCTAGAAGGAAGGGTTGATTATGGTATTTGACAGACTTGTGAATTGCAATCTTCTGTGATACCTATGGGACATGCTGAATTAATTTTCTGGACAAATCAAAACAGGCAAAATTGAAAACGACTATTTCTGATCTGGACAAAGTCTATATTCAGCCAAGCCATCACTTATCATCAAATTACCGTCAATAACTAAATAAAACAAATTGTTGGCAAATTATTTACAAATAAACTTTTATCAGTTGTTGCTTAGCCTATTAATACTATTATTTTTGAAATCAATGTTCATCCATTCCACATTCATTTCTACTTGTACTATATTCCTGATGTGTCTTATTCTGATTTTCCAGTGTGAAGTCAATATGTTTTCTGACCATTTGTGGCACATTCTCAAGGCTTATATGTTGAAGATTAGCTAGTGTTGACATTAAAGATGTATTCTGAAATGTATATAATTCAAGTAGTATATAATAGTTTAAGTTAATTAGTTGGTAAATATTATTAAAAACTTTGAAGTTTATTATTATTGAAGTAATTTGTCATGATTAAAATCAAAACAAATGGCTACTCAACAATTTTTTTTAAGTCACTAAGCTGCCGAGGTTTGTGTTACTTTGACTGATTTGATATGACCAAAAACAAAAATATGCTAGATATGGGCTAAGTGCATAGTTACAGTGGAATTTTACTATAAAGATGGTAAATGAACACCTAATATCTAGGCGCTTCTGGGTAATGACTTAATTTGTTAAGCTAGATCTTTCAATTCCTGTAAACTGAGGCATAGATATGATACTTTTTAAATTATGTAATAATAATAAATATCGTATTCTTACATGTTTGATAGTTGTCTCCAACTCTCCACCAGGATTTGTAAATTTTTTAATTAATTTCAGCTCCATTGATCTGCGACAGTTTGAAAGAAGTATATACAGGTTCAACACCAATAGGAATACACCTATAGTACCGTGACGTTAAGTACACTATGCATAGTGAATCTATGCAATACAAAATACATTTACAGATAGAAGAGAATCGTGAGATTTGGAACTCTGCCGTCATCATAAACTTACATTAGGTTAAGGAGTTGATTCGCTGTGATTAATTCATGTTGTATGTCTTGCTGAAGTTGAACATTTTGCCCTGCCGCAGACATGATTCCTTTTATCTAAGCGCAATGTTAGATTAATATGATAAAACCGAATTATTTCTCTATTCAAATAGTATACACTTATGCATACATAACTAATCTGAATTACAAAATATTCCTCTCTCCGTTGATGTTAACGATAAGATAATAAACAATACAATACGGTAAAATAAAATAAAATAGAAAATTCGTTTCGCGAAAGATCTCAATAGCCGTTAAAGTTTAATTCTAATTGTCTTCTTGTTCTTACTCTTCGTTTTTGGCGTCGCAATTTGTGTATTTGCCAATATCGTGGATTAAGATATTTCTATGGATATCATAAAAAAACACGCTAAATATGTTTATGTCACTGTTAAAGTCGCACAAAATAACTCACGTTATACTCGTAGTCCTATCATGCCTTAGTAAGGAGAGGCGACTTTAGTACAAGCTTCGAAGGAGTTTTCAAGATCAATCAATGATCATGCTTGCAAAAAGTAATACAAAAGTTATGAGATCTTTTTTGTCCTATGAGTGCGCTAAAATAATTAAGGCTATATTTTCATCACAAGAACGATATTAACTTAGTTATAAATTTGGCGAGAACGCAAAATATAATTTTTTATTCTATTTATTGTGAGATGATTCTATGATGTGACACATGCCATTTCATATTACTTTTCCAAAAATGTGTCGAAGCTTTCAACTAAATTGTAATTATGTTACTAAGGCTAAATCAGACTAATCCTTAACTTACTTATTCCCTTAGAAAAATCTAGTGTACATTTTCTAAGCTTATTCCACTATATTAATCATGAAATGAAATGTTCGCAATATTTGACACTGGAAAAATCCACTATGTGATGCCAAACATAATGAAAAAACCAAGTAATACAATACAAACTTCGCTGAATATTTTGTTTTGTTTTGATTTTTTGGGATAAACAAAAGCTTATAAAAATGGATGAAGCTGTGTCTGTGAAGCGCGAAGACAAGAACATAGATATCAAACAAGAGAAATTAGATAACTCGGAAAACTACGTGTTTGTTTACAATGATCTTGATTCTGGGAGTCAAGACAGCAGTAAGAGTGGCAGTGGAGGATATCAGCGCTGGGCGCCCAATTTAAACGGAGTCCGTAAAAGTGCATTTACACCTTATAAAGCTGTGCAAATCACTCCTCTAACCAATTTACAGAGGGGTGAGTGGTGATTTACTATCTTTACAAGCTGCTTGAAGATTATCGATCGTGTGTCAAGTAGGATCTTTGTCGGTAAGTAGGTAACGTCAAGGTCGATCCGTTCGCAGGCAACACGCAGGCGCGGGTTCCTGAGCTGCCCCAGCCGGACAGTAGTTTCCACGCGAAAGCGGGCCGCGGAGAAATTACGCGAGAAGACGTGAAACTGGAGCAGTATGTTGACATCACGGATGAACATGGCCTTACTGCCCTGCACTGGGCAGCCAGTTATGGACAATTGACCAGTTGCCAAGATCTGGTGTGGTAAGTTACAGCTCTTTAGTTAAGTTTGCCTTTTTCTTTGTTCTTTGAGAACAAAGAAGTTGTATGGAAATAATAGTAATGGTTGTCTGCCATTTAACAGGAACCATATATTTCTCAGTGTTAAAAAGTATTTCATCTAGTAGTATTTTATGGAAGTAGCTTATAATATATCCATATGTCACCTCCTTAAAAAGTTCTTTACAAATCATTTCAACCAATAATGAGTTGAGTAGACACAAACACTTTCAATATTTTTCTTTAGAGTGATGTTAATAGTGTTATTCCAGAAAAATCAATGAAAACTACATTTGATAGTTAACGTCATGGCAATAGTCAAGTAAAGTCCTTTCAATAAAATACCCAATCTGTGCTTTTAACCTTGAATATAATATAATCTTTCCCTCAAGTTATGTATTTAAGACTTTACCGTTGCACAGCTTTTATATGTAGTTCAGTTCCAAAATGTATACATCTAATGTAGATGGTCACTTTTAAACTGTGACATATATGTGATATCTTTGCGACTTTATGGCCAACATGGTTCATATTTGAGGTTGAAAAGTGCTACTTGCCTGTAATATCTCATAAAGATAACTTTTTTAAGATTAATAGTCAACAAAGTATCATTTAATAAATATTTAAGCATAGACATACATATAAATACCAATTGAGCTAAAAAGACATCAAAACTTTCACTGTGCTTCAAAAATAAAACTCATGCACAGGTGTGGTGCCAATGTCAACACGCGAGGGCCAGAAGGAGAGACAGCGCTCCACCTGGCTGCAGCAGGAGGGCACCATGAAGTTGTTAAGTTTCTGTTAAATGAGGGTGCTGATGCTGACATACAAGATGATGTAAGTTTCTAAATACTTTAAGCAAGAAAATAAATATTAGTTTGTTCTAACAGCTATATTATGCCAGCTGTTACACACAACCATGTCATTCTGATTATGCATATGGTGCAAGTATTTTGGTGTGAGCAGCATAGATGTAGGAATGAAACCTACCACTAAAAGCTGCTTTCAATCATTATAGCATAAATGCACAAACATTTTGTTCCCATTCAATGTATCACCCGAGGTATATGTAGGTGACAGGTCTATTGCATAATGCATCTGAATTTTAATGGTAGCAAATAACGGTGTGCCCTAGAAGTTTCACTCAAGAGCCAGCTTCCTTCCCAGGCTGTTTACCATCTTCAGTCATATGTTACTTAACATCAGATGCAACTTTTGGTCATTTGTGATTTAACCACATAGTTGTATATCACCAGGATTAAAACCACCAGAGTTCTAGTCATATTTTTGTTTTGTTCAGCATAATTAGATGAAATCATCTGAGGCCTATTAACCATGAAAAAACTACTTGACGCAATTTGTTAGTGAAAAGTACTGAAGCATGTGTAATTGTGTATACTCTATACTAAAGAACCAACTGCCTTAATATAGCAGAGTTCAATATATTGGTTTTATCAGAAATTACAGGGCTGTTGAGGTTATCCATCTAATGTCTCAAAGTAATGAGCGCCAAAGCAGCGAAGCCCTGGACTTTGTTTTGCTACTCAAAGTTTTGTGTATCGCTGCAATGGTCATGGACGGGCGTTATATCTTATCATCAGGAGAGTGTCTCTTTCATCTCTTTATTTTACAGAAAAAAATAAAACTAAGCATTCATGACAGCAATGTGGTAACTAGGATCAAAATTAAAGATTATTTTTATTTTTGCAGTCTGGCAGCACAGCGTTAATGTATGCAGCCGCCGCTGACTTTCCCTACACATGTAATGAGCTCTTGATCAGAGGAGCAGACCTCACACTTACCAATGATTATGACCAAGATGCATATACACTTACTACTACTAATAACTGCAAACTGGGTAAGATAATAAGGATATTGAAAAGGAAACCTGTGTTCTTTTAATGTCATGCAAGTAAGACAAAAATTAAAAGTTGAGCGTTTTCAAATAGCGCTGGCAAAATAGTTGTGAAGCTTTTGTAGGATAGCCTAACTTGAATGGCAAAAACAGCTTACATTATAGTTTCCATCTGTAGATACTGTTTCTTAATCACAACTAGCTAGCCCACAGTTTCCAAGATAAAAAAGGAACCTGTGTTAATCTAGGCCCTGGAGGTATGAGTTTCGATTTATATCCAAATCCTTCCAGGAGTTACAGTGTGATGCAGTAACAAATATACATAATTAATAACTTTCGCCTTTGTAATATATATGTATAATACAGATACAGATTTCCTGTGCTCAAAGTTTTAAAAAAAAACCTAATTTTGTTGCCTTGTTCTATTTATATAATAATTCACAAAAAGACAAAATCTTGTTTTACTACTGTGCACTTTTACTTTACTAATGTATTTGGCTTCTACCATTGACTCAATTTATTGGGTAGAAGTAAAAGACAATTACTTTTTGCACTTGTGATTTCAGTGTCATATTCAAGTTTTTCGAAAATACATATGTCCATATCTTAAGTCCATCTTTTTTGAGCACACAACGTGCAATTTTTTTTTAAAGACCCATTATTTTATTACTTGCGAAAATTACCTATGTAGATTAAGGTCATTTTACTCTACAATACATAGTATAACTTTATTTACAAGCACAACTTTGAAATCGTGTAAAATAAATTAGTTGTTCTATACAATAGAAATAATAAATCCTTGATCCTTTTATTTGACCCCCAGTAAAAAAAAAAACCTGTTATATTTCACTTACATTTAATAGTGAAATAATGGTGACCCCCTATTGGCTTAGAATTTAAAGTGCTGTATTTTCTTGACAATTTTTATCATATTTGTTTCTATTTATTGGTAGTTAAAACTGACTATTAATTTTTAGATTATTGTAATAAGTTTTATTTCTTTCAGCACAAACAGCAATAGAGAACTTCTTGATTGGCTGCCTCAGCAAAATATGAATTGTGAACTACTCAATCTTATGTTGCTTTCTACAACAAACGGCCGAATCATTTGCCCCCAAGAGTTAAATGAGAATACAGGGATTTAGTTTGTAATGTAAATGTATTGATATATATTTTTAAGTTTATTATACAACAACACAATGACCATAAAAATACCGACAATATGATACTATTTGCACTTTTATTACACAATCCCTGCACAATAGGTACATACATATATAAAAATAGAAAATATTTATTTTTTACCTTAAACCTAATTGACTATCACCTGAATTTTTTATAATTAAATGCAATTAGTTTCTTCAAATTCATTGAGCTTAAGCTACTCTCAATCGCTTGCTTGTTACATACAAGTTTCAAAATTACTTAGCCTAAAAGTCTTCAAAATTTATGGAATCAGTACAGTTGTCAGGTATTATTTTACATAAACAAAGTACAAAAGGTACAATAGTTACAGGTTGCTTTTGTGGAAAAAAATGCGTTTTTTTTTCATAGACTGACATAGGTAGTTGAAAAAAGAAAGCAGTGAAGGTCCCAAATCTCAATGCTATTTACAAGAGTAAACTTTTATTATTGGCGTCGCACTTTGTGTATTCGCCAATATCAAGTGTTTCGATGATTTCAGTATTTTATGAAACATCAAGTAGTATTTTACAAGTCTTAAGTCACACAAGATAATTCGTTGAGTCCGGTCATGCCCTAGTCAAGTAGTGGTGGCTTTACTACATGTTTCGATGGAGTTGGGAGCGACATGAAGTCATGTTTTATTTAACTTAATATTATAAATTAATTAATTATAACTTCCCAAACTCACGCACGTAATTCGGCGCTCGATGAATAAAACACTATTTTTATACATAAACACTCGGAAAAAACACACAAATTTTGGAAGATAATAGAGAACAGGATATTTAAGTTTGACTAATACACAGGGCTACGCGGAACGGTCTACTTAAGCAGTAAATGTTTTTTTACCTATGGGATAAAGAGTAAAATCGCGAAAAAAAGCAGCTGTTTGGTAGAAAGTCAATGACATTTTTATATGACAGTTGGTCATATAAAAGTGTCATGATAGTAGTAGTGTCCTTTCTAGTACTCAGCTGGGTAGCTATGACCTCCAAGTTGAAACGTTTCCTGTCAAGCACCTAACTGCGTTTACAGCAGCCTTGCTTGAGAGCTAGTTCCCATTTCAGGTTAGGTGTGTTTACCTTAACACCATCCCTTGACATCTGGTGAGCTGTAGTCAAACACCTAGTAAACTTCTAAAAATAGTAAAACTTTTACATAATGAGCTATCGGCTGAATGTTACCATTCTGCGTATAACTAACTAACTTCAGTGTGTATTGACATTTGTAAAATTTTACAATTTGGATTCGGTGAGCCAGTTGAAAGTCTGCGGTTTCCTGTTAGACTGCGGGTCGATGAGGATGTTGATGATGCTGGGTTTGTCGGTGACCGCGACCGCCTTCTGCAGGGCGGCCTTGATTTCATCAGTGGTGCGGCACAGGTGACCTGTCTCTCCGAACATTTCCATCATTTTCTCGTAGCGGACTTCCACACTAAGGGAAGTTGGCGGAGTGCTGGAATAAATATTATAATTATAAACATAAATGTAGTTTTTAAACTATCACGATTTGAACACTTGTATTATGTTTATCACATTAACGATAATAGGATTATTAATGGTTCGTGAAGCGGTTGAAATAAGAAAACATGGTAATTTTAACTAGGAAGATGGATTTAGGTTATCAGCATTGTGGAAACTGGTCATAAGTAAGTGTTTGTATCGGTGTGTAGTTTTTGAAAGGTCTGCGGATATGGTTAGTGTCCTCTGCCATAACTCTAGGGGTTGAAACTTTGGGACCAGGAAGCAAATAAAATATTCAAAGACTTATCATCTCGTCTGGTAGAAGCCACATGTGATCAAAGCACAGGCTACTATTTTGACCAACATTTAAGTTGGTATTGCCACACAACGGGGCAATGGGGCCAGAGTTTTGGGGACTATTCACAGTGATACCAGCCTTTTGGAATATTTTATTTAATTAAAATTTATTGTTTCCTCTGTGGTATGTATGTTTTTTTCCCACTTGATCTTTAAGTTTTTATCATTGAAAAGAAACTAAACTCAATTATGTAAGTACCTACATTGAATTTGTTGATTATAACGATTTTATTAAAATTGCATAAGTCTTTAACATCCCATCCCATGACTGTCCCATGTTAACTTGATAGTTAAGTAGACAAAGTCACAAATGTAAACAACAGAACATAATGTTGATTCTCTAAGGTATCACTACAATGGTTGTGGACAGGATATATTTCTCACTAGGAGAGCATTTAATTAATCTCATTTACATTTTTTTTTAAATAGTTACCACTGTGTGACGTCACCGCCCGACTGTATGTCAGCCATGGTCTGTTTGTCGAACCCACTATAGATGCCGTTGTTATTCACGATGACGATGATCACGGGCAACTTGTAACGAACCATCGTTTCGATTTCCATTCCTAGAAGAAACCAATGAAATACTTAGAATGTATTTTTTTTGGCATCGCTCTTTGTGTATTCTGCCATTAAATAATGTTTATCGCCGGGATTTAATCGTGATTAAAAAACAATAAATCAATTTTATTTATACAGGGTTATAAGCTTCGGTTGTACTACGCCGTAACTTACTATAGCCACAAATGTGAAATCGTAAAAAAAAACTGATCTGTGCAGTGGCATACTTACTTAGGGGTATACTTAGCTGCCCGAGGCGGAAGAAAATTATGCCGCCCTCTTGTTTAAGTATTTCAATTTAAAAGTACAAAATAAAATACGGGGATCTCTGCAAGTCAGTACAGACAGTGTTGCCAGTCGCTACAATCAGCAAGATGTCATTATTATGCATTCATTTAAAGAATTTCCCTGATTTCGTCACAGTATAAGTAATAGCAAATTCCGTGCTCATTTCAATCGCAGGTGCAACAAAAATATTAAATGGTTCACATATTTATAAGATATTATTGTTAATGTGAAATTTTGCCGCCCCCTTAAGGTGCCGCCCGGGGCGGACCACCCCTGCCGCCCCCACTACGCTACGCCACTGATTCTTTGTTAAGCGGTCGGTCGTTGTAAGCGGAGTCGTAATAAACGGATGTGCGTTCATAGTGGCTCATATTAAAATCAACCATATGCCTATACTTACGTCGATAAAAACGGTTGGTTATTATATGCGAAGTCGTACTAAACGGATTCTACTGTAGTTCAATTAACCATGATAACGTGTTTTGTATGAGATGTGTGTGTAAATTGTTGTTACCAGAGAATCCAAAGGCGGAGTCTCCTTCGACGCAAATTACTCGTTTGCCAGGCGCGTGGTCGCGACACCACATAGCCGCAGCAATGGCGAATCCGGGACCCACCTGGAAAAATTGCAGTATTTAATTATAACGTACAGAATAACCTAATGAATGCGTTTTATGTAAAAGTAATGTAGCGGTATGGTATGGTTTGCTGTTTGAAATGTCCTACTTTTTTTAAAATGTTTGTCAAGCTAGGTATTTGACCACAGCTCACATGATTTTAAGTGAAGGTGTGGTCGAAGATGGTAAACACACTTAGCCTAGAATGGAATTGGCTCTCAAGTGAGGCCGCCGGGACACCATTAGATGCTTGGCAGCAGATTTTCAACTTGAACCGTCAAGTTGGACGGTTTACACGCCGAAGAGCGTAAGTTCAAACCCCAACAATGAGCTTGAGCTGCCGGTGAAGAAACATATGTATCTTGAGGAAACCATAGCATGGTGGTAGAGTACTTTCTAGTACTCGGCTGGCTAGCTACCACCCTCAAGCTGAAAATCGCCGCCAAGCATCTAACAGTGTGTCCCGGCAGCCTCAGTTGAGAGCCAGTTCCATTCCAAGGTGAGTCCAAGGTTTACCGTTTCCGACTACATCGTCACTTAAGATCAGGTGAACTGTCGTCAAACACCTAGCCTGTATAAAAAATAGACCAATAAAAAAAAAGTAAATCCCAGATTGTTATATTAAACTTAAATTAAATTAAATTTATTTCTTGAGATAAAAACGACTATTCTTATCAATTATGTATATCTAACATTTAAAAAAAAACTTTAAAATAAATTAGGTTTATAAATGTCGAAAAGGTTATATGAATGTCAAAAGATATTATACGAGTGTAGATATTATATAAGGTAAATCTAAATGTCAAAATAATAAAATTATACAAATGTACAAAAAAACAAAATCAATGCATTATTAATATTACAATGCTTTATATTGCGTAGGTACTGGGGTAATGAAACTTTAAAGGAGTTTTTTTTAATACGGATAAGTCCGCCTTTGACCATGACTCGCCTGATGGTAAGCGATGATGTGGTCGAAGATAAAGCACGCTGACTTAGAAGATACCTATTCACTCTGGCCTTGAAAAGATCTAGATTATATCTCTCAGGAAACAAGGAAGCCGGCAGCTTGTTCCATTCCTTGGCCGTACGGATGAGAAACGTTGAGTCAAAACGTTTGGTACGTACCTAAGGAAATTCCACTATGTATGGGTGGTAGTGGGCCGTCTTTCTACTTGTCCTGTAGTAAAAAGGGGATGGAAGTACAAGGTCGTACAGCTCAGTCGCACATTCTCCGAAATGAATCCTGTAGAAAATTGACAGACTTGCTACCTTCCGGCGGTGTTCAAGGCTTTAAAGTTTTTTTTCTGCCAACTTTTCATCGCCAATAAGTCGAACAGCTCTACCGAATCAAGAGCTTGAAGTTGGTAGTTGGCAGAGCCGTCCCAAAGGTAGCAGCAAATATTCCACACAAGAGATAAGTGACTCACTCCCATAGTCCCGAAAGTTCCAGCGTCGAGTCTGTGCCGCGGCTTGTTGTTGAGAAGCATGCCGCGTCCGATGTCCATAGTGTTGGCACCCTCGCTTACTATGATAGAGTCCTTCGGAATGTTGTCTTGCACAGTCTTGAATACAGCATAGTAGTTCAGTGGAATTGCTTTGCTAGACGCTTGTGCCTGAAAACATATATTGGATTACATTTTACGCAGCGTCATCTAGCCCAAACTTTTTTTTATGGTTGACGCGCTAGATTTTTGACCATAGCTCACCTGATGTTAAGTGACTGTGTGGTCAAAGATGGTAAATACACCTAGCCTGGAATGGAACTGGCTCTCAAGTCAGGCTGCCGGAGGCTGCCGTTAGATGCTTGGCGGCAGATTTTTTACTTGAAGTGGTAGCTAGCCAGCCGAGTACTAAAAAGTACACTACCACCACGCTATGGTTTCCTCACGATGTTTTCCTTTACCGGCAGCTCATTTTTGGGGTTTGAAGCCACGCCCTTCGGCATGTGAATCGACCGCACTAACTGCACTGGGCTGTCATCGCTACAAGGTTGTAGTCAGACGCAAACCTCTTTAGAACAAAAATATATATTTTTTTGTTGTGAATAGTAACATAGACACAGAACAGACATCTATTTTCGTGACATAAATGTTTATCCTGTGTGGGAATTGAACTCACGCCCTGCGGCTCCAGACGCAATGCTACTACCAAATAAGCAAACAAGGCTGTTAAAAACAACGTAATAGATTGCATGGGGTGGTAGATCTCATAAGAGCGGAAACGGGAAAAGCGTAACAAAAATATGGCGGCAAATATAAATTAAACAATATCACGCGTGTCAAACTTTGTTGTTTGAGAAATTTTTACCATTACTCAAAAAGTAAACAATTGAATCCAGGAATGACGATGTCTAAAATAAACAGACTTATCTATGCTATATAATATTGATATGTTTTATTACAACGTAATCTCTCTCTAACTTTTACGAAGGTTTTGAATATATGAACAATTGTAACAAGTCAGATACAAAATAAAAAAATAAAAACTTTTTTTTTATTTATAAACGCAAACTAAAATTGCTAAGTTGGTAAGTATCACCTTAAGTACTAGTAGAGTGGGTATAGCATACGAATTAATTTAGGGGAATTATGTAGTACGTAAACAATAGACAAAAGTATGAAACAAAGCAGTTTCCGTTTATTTCCGCCAGAGGCGCTGTCCCCCTTTCGTTTATTTTTATGTTGTACGTTAATTTCACTAACTCATATACAAACTGGTATAAATGAACTTACAGCGACAAACTCTGAGTTGACCTTCTGCTTCTGGGCGAGTGTACTCCACCACTTGTTGGTGCTGGGCTGCAGGGAGAACTTCTTCTCAGCCAGTTTCTTGGACAGCTGTTCCGCGAATGGTTTGATATCGGCGTGAACGGCCACCTCAGACTTAACAGCGTTGTGGAACTCTTCCGGAGTTATATCCACCTGGGGGCATGGACTACATAGTAAATACCGTGTAAATACTACGTACGAGCAGTGTTTTTGTACTCTCTACAATTACGTGTGAGTGTCAACAATTACGTGTGAGTGTCAACAATTACGTGTGTCAATATTTACGTATGAGCGTCAACAATTACGTGTGAGTGTTGACAATTACGTGTGAGTATCAACCATTACGTGTAAGTGTCAACCATTACGTGTAAGTGACAACAATTACGTGAGAGTGTCAACAATTACGTGTGAGTTTTAACAATCACGTGTGAGTGACAACAATTACGTTTGAGTGTCAACAATTACGTGAGAGTGTCAAAAATTACGTGTGCGTGTCAACAATTACGTGTGAGTGTTAAAAATTACGTATGAGTGTCAACAATTACGTGCCGGTGTCAACAATTTCGTGAGAGTGTCAAAAATTACCTGTGAGCGTCAACAATAGCGTGCGAGTGTCAACAATTACGCGTGAGCATCAACGATTACGTGTAAGGGTCTAAAATAAGCTGTGAGTGTCTGCCATTTTCTGTGAGTGTTTACAAATAAGATTTGAATGTATTCCATAAGCTATCAGTGTCTAAAATGAGTACCTACCTGTATAATTTTAGCGTTGGACGCGTAGCGCGGCGGCTGGCCGAAGTGCAGCATCCAGTTTAACCTGGCTCCCAATAGTAGTACGACATCAGCTTGTAATAGCGCTTGCGTACGCGCAGCGGATACGCAGTATGAAGACTCGTCAGGCACTACACCTTTGCCTAGGATTGACAAAAGTTTTGTTATAGTATCGGGGTTTAGAAGGTACAAGAGCGAATAATAGGTACCTAAATATCAACAGTAACTTGAGTTTTTAGATTTGAGACTGATGGAAATGAAAAAGACAAGTGGTAAAGTGGTAAGTGTCATTATGAACAACATACAACAACACTGAAGACGCGAAAAAATCAGCCGCTTCATACATTTGGAGAGCCAGTAAACTTTTTCTATTGAAAAGCATTGTCCCCATATTAAAAGTTGTTCAAATTGATGAGTGTACAAACAACTTTTCGTCTTAGCTAAGCTAAAGCTAACTACCTAAGCTTTATAACCTTGTATTTTGATCTTCATTAGCAGCAGAATATAGTACGACATGTCCTACTGACACATAGAATAAGGAAGGAATAAAAGATTAAGCTATGATGGAAAGATCTAGCCAGGGAAACTTATCCCCGCTCCCAGATCAACTTACCCATAGGAGTAGGAAGGAATGGCAGCTTGGTTTGTTCCACTAATTTCCCAATAGCGTCTTCAGCTCTCGCGTGGGCAGCACCTTTCCCTACCACTATCAGAGGCCTCTCAGCTTTAGCCAGTAGTTCAGCCGCTTGTTCAACCAAAGCCGGGTCAGGGTATGCTGGACGCACTGGCTCCGACGTATAGAAATCTAAGGGGACTTTGCTCTCGTCTGCTTCAGCCTAAAATATTATGGCTATCTTAAATATACATAGATAATTACCTAGCGTTTATTTTATCTCAAAAGAGTAAATTACGTTGATTAAATTGTAAAAAAAAACGTATGATATTATATTTTATTAAGATAGCAAGGTTATTTTAATTATATGCTAAATTTGGATAACAATAGGTCATTATTATTCATAAAATTATTACGCACATTGTATTAATATATTTTGTAAGAACTGCTGTGCGAGAATTACTTTTATTTCGAGTTTTCGTGAAGAATATTATCGTTTATATACAATAAACCGGCTATATATTTTTAAACACTATTTATATATATATTTATATATATATTTATATATATATTTATATATATATTTATATATAAATATATATATAAATATAAATAGTGTTTAAAAATATATAGCCGCTTTATTGGGTAGAGTATCATGTAAAGACTTAGCCAAGTATTTTGAGTTTATAGAAAATAATATTTGTTCTTTATATAAACGATGAAATTAGATAAAATTCTCTTTTCTACGTAGCCATTACCCAAGCTAGAACCTTTTTTGATGATTTCTCCACTCCCTAGTGTCATTAGCGATCAGCATGGTGTGTTGGTTGGCGTTATGTTATCTCTCACGACTTCAAGGCATCGCCGCTTTGGTGAATCGTGTGATTTTAACCAAAACCGGTTTTTTACAATCTAAAGTTTATTTAAAATACAGGGCTAGTACAGCCGACAAACGCACACTACTATCCATGCTACTTACCATGAGCAGAGTGCCGGGCATGTCGAGGTAAGCGACGCCGGGGCGACCGGCGGACGCGAGTCGCACTGCCTTCTCCACGTGTAGAGGAATCAGACGAGCCGATGGCGGCCGCGCCGCGTACTTGCAGTACATGCGACTCGAGTCTACCTGGAAAGAAATGACACACGCGTGCAATATAGTTAGCCGTACAATTGGAGACAGAACTGGGCTGAGCTACTAGCATCTTAAAAGACGCAGCATGGGGTCGCAAGAACTTTTACCTTTTGACTTCCAAAGTTCATTATGACGATGGCACATAATGGTGATCATTGCAATTTTTGACATTTTGCGCTAAGGCAGTTTCGTTCTTCGATCTTTATGAGCTTTGGACATTTTGCTCTTTTGGTAATGAGCGACTGTTAGTCATATTATTATTTAGCGATGATAGCTCAGTGGCTAGCGCGGTCGGTTCGCATGCCGAAGGGCGTGGGTTTAAATCCCAACAATGAGATTACTAGCGTCCCGCCCCGGCTTCGCAATGTAGATACTAATTTGGTGCATATGCATGTATTATACATAAACCTTCCTCTTGAATGACTCTGTCTATCGATGGAAGCCGCATTAAAATACGTTGCGTAGTATAAATGATCTAAACGTACAGACGGCGGGAAGCGACTTTGTTTCATACTATGTAGAGATTATTACATATAGATTACATACTAGCTCAAGATTAGATTAAATATATGAATATAAGACAAGGTTTTCTCAGATATTGTGTTGGTAACTCGATTTAGATAAGTTTAATCTCACTTTAACACTATTCAAATAATTTGTAATAATATACGTACATAAACATTTGGAAAAATTACTACAATACAATAATTCTTAATTGACACCACAGATAAGACTTATGATTTTGTATTTTTTATTATATTATGTCGCGATGATAGCTCAGTGGTTAGCGTGGCCAGTTCACACGCCGAAGGGCGTGGGTTCAAACATCTGTTTGGCTGGCTAGCTACTACCAAGTAGGAAATCTGCCGCCAAGCACCTAACGGTGTATTCTGATAGCCTAACTTGAGAGTTAGTTCCATTCCAGTTCAAGTGTGTTTACCATCTTCGATCGCAACGTCACTTAAAATTAGTTGAGCTGTAGTCAAATATCTAGTCTGTCAACTATTATAAAAAAATATAAAAGGAACTGCAACAAGTACTTAGGCACACCAGTATTCAGGAACCTTTATTCTGAATTAGGGAGATGTAATAAGAGAAAGAAAGGCGACGACGCCATTCACCAGCAAGTCATTAAGTAGCTCATCTCTACAAAGTATAAAACAAAGTCGCTTCCCGCCGTCTGTACGCTTAGATCTTTTAAACTACGAAACGCATTTTAATGCGATTTCCATCAATAGACAAAGTGGTTCAAGAGGTGGATTATGTATAATACATGCATATGCACCAAATTAGTATCTACATTGCGAAGCCGGGGCGGGGCGCTAGTAACACAATAAAATGGTAGATCTACGTTTTGGCGTAGAAATAAACTACACTAACTTAACATTCGGGTAGGTAATAAGTAGGTACTTGGAATAATAATGAATTTTTTACAGTAATTACGTCATACATATAAAAAGTTTTAACGTATTTTTAATGAAACCATTAAATCTTTTTAATCTTTGGACTAAAACAAGAATTATGTTATGCATAATCTGTGTCGATTTAAGTCGAGAGTGAGTCGGTATCTTCATGCTCCATCGTAGACCGCATTTAAGATGTCGGTCAAACGCATTTATTTCATTATAAAAGTACTTTATTTTTTTATCTAATTAACCAATTAGTAATCCGCTAGAGAACACAGACATAGCTCGGCGTATTAGCAACTGGATATATCTGTCGCAGAACTATTACAATCAATGGGTATATCAATGTTCATTGAAATTAGCAGATAATTATGATATATAGAGGATTTAAAATTAGATAACACGTTTTGATATTTGAATTTAAAATATTATATAGCTATTATTTGTTGAAGTCAAAATGTTTTTGCGTTTGACGAATAAGACGCCAATCAGTGATGAACTGACTTTAACGTTTTTATTTTTATTTTTACTGGTGACAGGTTAGCTGTTTGGCCATAGCTCATAAATAATTAAGGAATTACTATATTAAATTGACTTTATAGGTACATTTTATTCGATGTTTTAAATCTATCTCTGAAATCAATATGTAATTAACAAATTAATTGTATCGTAATAATTACTAGGTAAATGTTAAAATTTTTGTTAAGAAAGGTTTAAAAAATATTAATCCAGACATAAATGTGAAAGTTGTCATTCTTGTATTGCAGGGTTTATTCTCCTTTCAAAGCCGCTTCATTAATAAAAACAGTTACATAATTTTGTGAGAAAGAACTGAATTGAAGAGTCAAAATCTTGATCCCCGATATTACATTGAATTCACGTGCCATGTTTATAAACTATTTTGAGGTTTTGACAATTTTAGTAAACATTGACTAGCATGCTAAGAAATCGGTAAAATATCTAGTACATCGAAAATAAAACGCTAATGATAGATTTTTAAAGCATGAATAGCGTATGCGAGCATACCGTATGCTCGTAAAATGAATATGTTGCATTTGCCCACGCGTCTCACTCTCTAACTCCCATAATTACCTAGTCTAAAAAGCGTATAGCGTTTACCTATATATCTATCTAATCGTTATTATAATCTAGTACCTGAATGACCGAGCTGTGCTCGGTTGTTTATTGCCTGAAAACACGGATAAAACGACGTTTTTTAAAATGAAACCAAGCTAGATCGATTTATCGCCCCCGAAAACCTCTGCATACTAAATTTCATGAAAATCGTTGGAGCTGTTTCAGAGATTCAGAAAATATATATATACTTATACAAGAATTGCTCGTTTTAAGGTATTAGATTAGATTAGATAGATTTACGCCGTGTTGTGTACTCATAGGGAAAATGACCCCAGCCTGCGTGCTGTGCTCTTTTTTTTAACAGAAGCTACTCACTAAAATCCACGCGACTGCATATTATGCCCGCGCAATAAAGTTTGCAGTCATATAGCATTTTGTTACGTGTTTAGCAGGAATCACAATAAGAATCTCACATGGGGCTGGAGAGTCTTACTAATGTCTAATTAATTTTACGTAACAAAAATGAACTCACTTGCGGCCATTCTTGGAAGCCTCCAATGCCTTCGTGGTCTTCAGGACACGAGCCAGCGATGACGATGAGAGGCCAGCAGTTTACTTGTGCATTAGCCATGCCTCCCATACAGTGTAACAGCCCTGGGCCCGATACAGCCAAGCATACTCCTGGCTTTCCTGAAAGAAATAACAAGATAGATTTATACTGTTAGCGTTGAAGAGATCTTGAGCGGAAATAACATATTGGTATATGCAGAGGACTTGAAGTTACTTTCAAATACATGTATATTTTTCTTTGTATTGGCTAATAATAATATGCATTTTCTGTCGTTTCTTGGAGTTGAAAACAACAGAACTTTTTTTTGTTATCTCTGATTATAAAAAGACATTCCGACTACATAAAGGAAGAATTATGGTTTGTTGCAGTTGTCTTATTTTTTTTAATGGTTGACAGGCTACGTGTTTGTCCACAGTTAGCCTGATCTTAAGCGAGTGCGGTTGAATATGGCAAACACATCTAGCCTGGAATGGAACTGGCACTCAAGTAAGGCTGCCGGAACACACCATTTGGTGTTTGAAAAGAACCTTATTTTGAAATTTAAATGTTCCTTTTTGTTTGTAAATGAAAGGGCTCAATACCTATACATATAAATTAAAATCAAATGATTTTCGTTGATTTGTCACAAAACTTGAGAATAGCAGATTTTCTTTATTCTACTGCACCAGGTACAAAGCTCCGGACATACAGCTAGTTTGAGATAAGTATAATATTATGTATGTAAGTGAAATAGTGTAGGGGAAACAGGTGGGATTTAGTTATCAAATCTGTATCTTGTTAAAGTAATGAGATTTTTTGCACAGTGAGAGGCCAAACATGCCAATAAGCTTTTAGCAACTATTCCACACGTAATCTGATAACAGTTCTTGATAAGGTTGATAGATATAGAAGTTTTGATTGAGCCCACATAGGTTAGTGATAAAGGTCCAATGTCTAAAGGTGGCACTGATTAGGAGGGCTATTATCAAATACCGGCCAAGCGCGAGTCAGGCATTTCAATGACGGTTCAGTACCATATATGATTTAAAAGTAGAATGAGAAATGGTGCAGGTTTAGTAAACCTGGACAGAGATTGCAAAATCTAATGGTCATTGCATGTGAATACAAGTAATTTTTTAATAGTTATATAGTTAAAAAATTTACTAACTGATAGGATTCAATTTTATGCTATGATATGGGTAAATATCTCCATTATTTAAGCCACTGCTAAATTGTTGTGTTTAACGTTGAGCTGAGTTACGAACAGGTATTTTGGAAATAGTATAGGTATGAGCATAGTTAGGTTAGGTATTGTAAAGATGCAAGAGGATGAAGTCACTATCATTTCTCAATCACTTACTCTCAGTTTATCTCAGTTACTTGATCAACTACATAGCTATATTCCCTTTAACACTTTAAAAACTTTTGCTAGCTTTGAGCAGAAAACTAGTATCTATCACTAGTGCTATAACGAGAGTCAATGTTTGAAGGAATCCTGGAGCGCGATTTATGTTCAAAGAAATCTTAGAAACTTAGTGTCTAAAAAAGGCATCTTACGGGATGGCCAATGTGAGACGACGTTTGACGTTTTATGTAAATAAATAAATAATAAGACGTAACTAGGTGACTAGAACAGATGGAATTTCAACTATTTTTTTTTATGGCTAGCAGGCTAGCTGTTTGACTACAGCTCACCTTATGTTAAGTGATGGTGAGGTCGGAGATGGTAAACACACCTAGCCTAGCATGGAATGCCTATATAGCACGAAATCGGCATTTTTCCATTTGTGGGAACAGGACAGACATATCCGTATTTTAGCATTGACCTATTTTCAAAATTAGAATAGCAATTTTGTCCCTGGTGCTTTTTTTACAATGGACTAGGCATGCCTTTGGTCACAATCTCACCTGATGGAAAGTGGCAATCCGGCTGAACATGGAGCATGCTTGATTGAAATACCTATTCACGTTTTTCGTGCTTGCAATAGAGCCAAGGGAAACCTATACCCAGTAGCGAGGTAAAGTAATAAAGATGAGGAATATAACAGTTTCAGCTCCTGTTCACTCACCAGTAAGATATCCGACTGCTTGAGCTGCATAGCATGCTGCTTGTTCGTTACGCATGCCAATGTATTTGAGTCCGGCAATTTGGAATGCCAGTGCAGTCTCAATGACTGGGATGCCAACAATTCCAAATACATATTCAACACCCTGAAAACATTTTTAATCACAGTTAATGTAATGCTTTTTATGAACAAAAAGAAATTAAAGTTTTGAAGTAAGCTGTGCCCATTCCTTGTACATTCAAACACTAAGCAAAATAAATGTGCAAGCAACATTTTTTTACCTGGTAACTGGAGTACTTATACTACCACCATGAATAGTTACAGAAAATTATATGAAAACTTCTTTAGAATATTGCAAATGATTACATTACATTAAAACTTTTCAAGGTATGTGAAAACAGGCTACATGATGTTGATTTTACAGGTTTAACATGAAAGAACCATAATACCAATAAAAAAGACCATAACAAAGTATTGTTTGTCATTAAAATAAACACAACCACTTTATATTTAATTGGTATGTCAATAGCATATTCAATACAAAATGCAAATAAAAAATATTTCGTCACCTTTCCATGCCCTCACTTCCACCCAAATCTATAGGTATTTTACCATGATAGTTTAAAGAACTAATACAACTTAATAAATAATAATAGGTGAACACTTGATATCTATGAGAAAATTATTACCACAAAAGCTGTCCCCCAGAACATCCCCAGGTTTAAAACGCGAAACAATAGTCTTCCCGACACCAAAAATATTTCTATGTAACTGTTAGGACTTACTTCAAGGCCAGTTAGTGCATTATTGGCATAATAACACAGAACTTACCTGCTTCTTCAAGCTCTCAGCTAATATTGTGTTCCCGTCAATACCCATGGCTTGATTTAGCTTTTGAGATACGTGAATGCCCCTTCTAAAAAATAGTTGACTTATCCTGCCTAGCAACATTTTGATCAAAATTACTTTTAACTTACAATTTTACCAAACTCGGGTTGTAAGATAAAGTACGTCCAAAGTTCGACAAGGTTTAAACTGTATTGTTTTACTTCTAAATTCAGGTAGATACAATGTATGGCGATAACTTACTGCGATAGATAGCGGTGAGTTTTATTATTGTCCCGGTGGATTATATTATAGTGTTTTCAAGATAAAAAGCCACTTTTCATGCATTTATCTGAAACCGAAATTGACCTTTGGAATACGCGCGTCAGAACGAACTTAAAACGTTTTGCAACTGAACATAACTGAACAATTGATAATTCCTTCAATCAGCTGTTTTTGAATTGACAATGACTTTGAAATTATACTAAATTTGACAATACTTGCTGAGTGTGGCTACTTTATAACCTAATAAATATTACCAAAAATTTTAGCGGGTATGCAAAATAAAAATACTTAAAAGGAAACAAGTCGTCATTTTCTTCATACAAACGCTTTCCCCATTTTCCTTCCAGGATTTTAATACTAGAGCAATAATTTTTAGATAGGAAGTAGATACTTGCTAGTTTCATGCCCCTCTGTTTTGATTTTTTGATATATGTTTTTTTTATAAGAGCTAGGAATCTTCAAAAATCTTAAAATTTACCTAGTTTCAACGCTGTGTTTCAAGGTCCAAATTCCCAATCTCATAGACATAATCTTAAAAAAATAAAACGCACAGGCAAAGAACACATCCTTCTTATTTACTTGTTAAAAGAAATACTAAAATCGGTCTAAATTTGGAGGAGGAAACAGAGGAATACGAAACCTCGATTTTGCTCATTTTATTTCGGGTTAATGAGCCCGAGGTGCAGTTGTCCCTTTCGCTCAGTATGTACGCGGGTGCTGCGTGCGGCGCGACAGAAATAGCTTGGTGAAATTCCTAATTTTCAAATGTCTCAGTTGACTGCTTTCCTCTTAAACATATTTATGCTTAAAATGTTGTGGTTAAAATGGTTTGACCATAAAGTGTTAAATTATACGTATGTATTTACACAAGTGATATAATGTTGTGAAACATGTCTTTTCGTATCAATATTACGTCAAATTATTTAAGATGCACAACTATATTAGTAGTATAATCGGATTTAATTGTGACTTTAAGAATGCGAATGCGAATTAAAGAATTAATTTGTTTATATTTTCAAAATTAAGTAATATTTACTTGACTATTGCCATTGCAAAAAACTAGAAGTGATACAATATACCTTAAATTGAATGAAATTCATGATGCTTGGCCGTTGCTTCACTTAGGGCAGCTTTCGGGTATTATTCATGATTCTTGGCCGTCGCTTCACTTAGGGCAACTTTCGGGCATTTTTCATGACACTGTGATCAGCATGCGGATTTATAAGTGGTTATTTGAAAAGAAATAATATTACTATTTTAGTAGAATGTTATGGAATGAAATAGACAAGAATCAGAAATGTTTTTTTGGTGGGAAAGTAGAAAAAACTTGTTGCCGCCTTTTTTTTAAATTTATTTTTGGCCATCAATACTGGTCCTTCAGCCGCATGTTGCCGCCAAACTGTTTGTATTGTCATTCTGTTTCGTTTTACAAAACTTGCGTAAGAGTATAAATGGTGATGTTTTTAACGCCTAACGCAACAAAGAGGTGTTATGTGTGTATCTGTGTGTCTCTCTGTGGCATCTGTAATATTGCCGAAAAACTAGCGTTCTCAGCGAGCGTCGCTGGGAATTGCAGGAGCTACTACGTCAAAATTAAAAACCAGCTATCCGTTCTAATGCCCGCCTATATTAGCACGACTAGCGATCGGCACAAACATGGCCAAATTCAACCAGATCAGGTACTTGTCCAACTGTGTCGTTGATATACAGCGATGCAAGCCGACCAAAAAGCCAAAAATGCAATGTTGAATTGTACTGGACTACGGTGTGTAAAGTACTTGTACCCAATCTTGTACAACTTGGGAATGTCCCAAGAAAAACAGAATAGAACCTACTCGCAATTGCTAACAATTTATAGCACTCTGCAAATAACACAGTCTTACTACTAAAATAAAATGTTTTTCAAGTTTGTCGAATCATAATAATTGTGATCGTGTTTGTTGCGGTTGTAAGTAAAACTTAGGTATTACATACAAAACGATTATTATTACCAATCTAACAATTTGCAAATATAATTTTAATAAAGCCAACTAGCTTTACTAGCAATTAATTGTTACGATTAAAAAAAAATACTAGAGTGAACTTTAAAAGATTGTACTTACAGTTCAGGCTCTCATGTCAGGTTTATAAAAAATTTGCCATAACATAAAGTGAACCTGTCTGTATAAATTGGTACCAAAACTAAATACCGAAATGGAAGTTGTTTTTTTCACAGTTGTAACAAAAGCAATGATATCCAAGTGATATCGTTGACTATGAGTTGTTGATCCGAATCAGCCTTGTTATTATAAACTGTTCCATAGCTGGGCGTGGGCATCTTCTTATTATGAAAAGAGTGAGGCTATAGTCCACTATCCTGGCCAAGTGCGATTTGGCAGATTTCATACATCTTCGATAATTTTTGGACACGTAGATTTCCTCACAATGGTCTTCTACACCGTTCGAAATCAGCTGCAATACGCACGTAACTAAGAAAAGAGAGAAGTGCATTTTATGGGATTTCAACCTCCAAATTAAAAGCTAAACGCTCTCCTTACTAGGATGTCAAAACTTTAAGTTGTTGTGACACACCATTTACTAGTTTTCATAGTTTAAAAAAGGCAAGAACTTTTTTAATTTGGGACCCTGGGTGAGGGGATTCACCTTAAATATAGGGTCATTGTTACGATTTGAATATTCGCCGCCCGGCGTTTGAACTGACCTCCCTAACCACTGCAACACGCTACGTTATGTTTGTGTTCAAATCGTGAAAGCTTAAAATATATTACAAACAGTTTTGCAATAATAGTGGTCTAATAACCTCTAGACTACATCAGAGGAAACTTCCAGGCGCTGTTAGTGTTGAGTTTTGTATTCTACTTACTTTACCTCTATGGGGTCGAACAGTTGCCGAACAAGTTACGAAACTTTCGAATTTATGAGGAAAATACGACGTCGATATTAATTTGCACTATGCTAGGTTTCTACCGTGAGAATATCTATGCAGATATCTTTTCTATGAAGTCATAGGTTAACAGCTAAATATTTTAATAGATAGGTACTATTAATTTTTCTGGTTTTACTCCCTTTCATAAAATTAAAACTGGATCCCAACGCTCACTACATAGTCGCATCAATGTAGACTTTTCCTCGAAAATTTTCAAGAACAGCTTTGATTTTGTTGTTTTTTATATGCATGATTAAAATTCAATAACCTTTTGAAGCCACATAACTATTAAATATAAGGAATACAACTAAAATAATTACGTGTAATTAATGCATTAAATATAGACCAAAATAATAAACGAATATGTTATAATATACATACGTAGGTAGGTATATATGCCAAAAATTTGTAGAATATTTAGGAAATATGTGTATTGTGGGTGGACCATAAAAAGTGTTTAAACAATATAATTAATTGTCTCCCCATTTCAAAAGGTTTCCGGTTTCAAAGAATATTAAAAAAAATACAACATCAAAATCGAAGCTGTCCTTGCGGACTTTCGGAGATTGCCCGTTTTACGTATTCATTGACGCGACTAATATAGAAAACATGTATAGGTATGCTTGCCGTGGTGATGCCGGCGTAAGAATTGTACCCCACCTTCTCTACCCGTGGTTGCCGTAAGAGTCGGCTAAGGGGTGTAATCCGGAAGATGGGCAGCAGCGTCTTCCTTGAACAATCACACCTAACTGCGTTCGCCAACCCGCCTGCCAAGCGTGGCGAGTATCGGCAAAACCCCTCCGCAAGAGGAGGCCTACGTCCAGCAGTGGACGTCCTATAGCTAATGATGTATAGGTAACATAAAAATGATAGATGGTTTTATTAAACTGTTTCTAAAATAATATAATCAACATAATTAATTTCACAAGACAACTGCGGATAAGATTTTTTGCAAATTAACTGAAGATGAACATTACACGAACATGTCACGTTAGCCAAATAATTAACAAATGATTCATTCTGAGATCATACTTTTATTTCATCAGAGGGCTCAGTCACATATTATATTTGCTGCAAATTTAACTAACTCTTACTTCGTTTCGATATCATAAAAATAATAAAATCATAATTACAATTTCCTGATAATTTTACGTGTCTCTTTTTGAGCCATATTGACTAAGAATATTTATATATATTTTTTAATTCTTTTTGTTCGTTCCATATGTGGTTACATTTCCGATCTTAAGTATATTACATTAGTAAAAGCACATCTTACACTTAATAGGCATGCGAATTTACAATGCAATAACTTAAGCTAGGTATATTATATTTATTATTATACTTATCATAATAACTTACAACAAAACAAGAATGATATATGACAACAATATAAAAATATTAGCTACTTTACTATACAAAAAAAATCTACACATTTATATTATGAGAGCAATGGTTATGTCTATGACAATTTTTTGGTAGGATTATGTGATCATTGTATTCGAGAACATTGAATTGTACAATCCAGTATAGGTTATTGATGCACAGAATAAATAAAAAATAAAAATTACGTTTAGACATTTAAAAAGTAAATAGGTACCTACTATGTCTGGTTCCTCTAATACAAGCTTAGCTTAGTTTGGGTCTAGATATCGCCACATATTACAAAAACATTCTGGGATAACAAAAAATAAGGCACCCAACCGGATTCAAACCTACACTGCCTGAATTTAGGTTCCACTTAGTTATGATGGACTGGCGTTATCTTTTACCATTAGCAGAGTGTTTAGTTTGTCTCATTACTCTACATAAAGATACTTATTTACTCCTAAATGATGCCATATTTAATTTTATCTCTCGTGCCACTTCGAGCAAACGCTAGGGTACTAACCCCGAAGCAAATAGAAGGTAAGGCTATTTATAAATCACAAAGTTGCTAAGTAAAGTGTCTTAGTACGATGCGTGTGTGTAGAAAATATCCAAGTGAATACATGTATATTAAACAGTGCATAATAGCTCTTTACTATTCAGTACGTAAGGGTCAATTTAGATAAATAGATAAGTAGACACAATGAGTGGATAGGTTTTCGAGGTCCTACGTATTGCTTTAGATCGCGGAATAGGTTCTTAAAATGAGCGCAAAGTATAGGAAAGCATTATAAGTCTACCTAGTAACGATGTATGTAATAATAATATAATTTTTAGGTACTTTATTTCCTCTACATATGTAAATGATGGCTGGTATTACCTAATGATTTTCATAACACAGAAGGCAATGCATTTTATCAAAAATACCTTCGTATAATGTACCTATTATTATAGTTATCGTAGATAGATAGAAAACCTTCATTGTGTAACGCAGAAATAAAAAATAAAAAAAACGGAAACCAAATTTTAAAGATAATACAGACAAGAAAGAACCTTAATACTACAGCCACAAGTGGCCTAATCACTAAAAACGGGCTATGCTCGGAGTTTCTTTGCGGGACAAAATTCGTAACGAAGTCATCCGACATAGAACTAAAGTCACCGACATAGCTCAAAGAATTAGTAAGCTGGTGGCAGTGGGCCGGTCACATTTCTCGAAGAACCGATAACCGGTGGGATAGACGATTTTTAGAGTGGAGACTACGTTCAGGCAAGCGTAGGACACCCTGCGGCTAGATGGAGTGACGACCTGCGTAAAGCGGCGGGCAAACACTGAATGCAGAAACCTGTCAAGCGAGCTTAGTGGCGTGCATTAGCAGCATTGCATGGCCTACGTTCAGCAGTGGACAGTAAAGGGCTGATGATGATGATGATGATCACCAACGTCTCAGCCGTTGGTCGTCTACTGCTGGACATAGGCCTCCCCCATTGACTTCCTTAAAGACCAATTGAAAGCGGCTCGCATCTAGTCTTTATTAGGTCGTCTGTCCTTGTGGGTGGACGTCCTACGTTGCGTTCGTCGTTCTGTGGTCTCCACTCCAGAACTTAATTATCATATTTTATTTATAATTTAGTAGATCTTTCGTCCTCAGACACACCACACATTTAACCAGGTATTAATTTCATCAAGAGCAATAAAGTTTATCTTAGTCATTAAGAATCTTTCAATTACCTAATTTAATCCATGAATGTGTCGAGACTGAGTGTACTTTTCTAAATATCTTCTTTCGTATTTTTGGTATGACGTGTAGTTGCCGTGGTGGTGCCGGTGTAAGAATGGTACCCCACCCTCTCTACCCGTGGTTGCCGTAAGAGTCGGCTAAGGGATGTAATCCGGAAGATGGGCAGCAGCGTCTTCCTTGCTGTGGTGGTGCCGGCGTAAGAATAGTACCCCGCCCTCTCTACCCGTGGTTGCCGTAAGAGTCGGCTAAGGGATGTAATCCGGAAGATGGGCAGCAGCGTCTTCCTTGAACAATCACACCTAACTGCGCTCGCCAACCCGCCTGCCAAGCGTGGCGATTATTGGCAAAACCCCCCCAGGAGGAGGCCTATGTCCAGCAGTGGACGAATTATGGCTGATGAAGTGAACTGAAGTCTTCCTTGAACAATCACACCTAACTGCGCTCGCCAACCCGCCTGCCAAGCGTGGCGAGTATTGGCAAAACCTCTCCCAGGAGGAGGCCTATGTCCGGAAGTGGACGTTCTATGGCTGATGATGTGTAGTCTACACATCTCATAACGATCAAAAAGTAGCTAATAATTCATACCTAATGTAATTTGAAACACAATTCAAAATAATAAAAATATGTCAAGATAAATGGCGTGAACTTTCAGTCTTAAAATTAATTCGGTAGAAACTTGGTTAATTCATCCTTTGATTAGGTAGGTAAAAAAATATACAAGGAATACGTTTTTGTCTAGACTGTTCATAGTTATGTAGGTATACCTATTTATATATAGTTATGTCTATCTATACCTATATGGTTTATGTCTATATTAGTACCTTCTTGTCCTATACTCCTAGCAAACGAGCGGACTGTACGAGTGACACTAGTGTGTAGGTAAACATTACTGTGCTCCGGTTTAAACGGTACTGCAGCTAGCGAAATTACAGGGTTGTTGAGTATCAATGTAATGAGAGCCAAAACAGATTCCCTGGACATTGATTTGCTACTCAAAGGTCTGTGTATCGCTGCAATGGTCATAGACATGCGTTACCTCTCACCTCTCTCTCGAGAGCATATCGATCGTCTAATTACTTTAACATACAAAAAACTAAAGGACGCCAATCTAGCTTGATCATTTCGTGTAGAAAGTCCAAAGCAAGTCTCGGCGGCAAGACCTTGTCACTGTCTCGTTTTCCCGTTCCTAGAATGCTATGGACCGGATACTCAGACAAAAAACATCCAAATAGTACATCCTAACTAATATTATAAATGCGAATGTGAGCTTGTTTGTTTGTTACGGCTTCACGCGTAACTTACTCAACGTATTTAGGTTGAAATTGCATGTAGGTACTTTAGGCCCTGGAATAAGACATAGGATACTTTTACATCATCATCATCCATCACAAATCACGGGGCGCAGATAGTATTTTATAAATGTATTATTTTGTTAGAATTTTGTTTTTAATATACCTACACCTACTCTTAAGCCAAATCATGTTATGTAGACTAATAAAACAACTTATTAATTTATACATTCCGACTAAGTCAAGTCAGAATTATTTTATCTATTTTCAAGTTGTTTAAGTTGAAATGAATATAATTTATGTCAATAAAATTTTGAGTGGAACGCGGAAAAATCATATCACTGCAATTTATTATTACCTAAAACTTGTATTTATCTAGTGTTTATGTATAGAAGTTTGGTGTTTTATTAAAAATACCGGATTACTCATAAGTGTACGAGTGTGGAAAAGTTATTTTTTTAAATATGTCCTTTGGCGTTGCTTCCATAAACTCCTTGGAAGCCTTTGTTTTGGTTGACAGGTTATGTGTTTGACCACAGCTCACCTGATGTCAAGTGATGGTGTGGTCGAAGATGGAAAAGGCACCTAGCCTGGAACGGAACTGGTTTTCAAGTGAGACTGCTGGAACATATCTACCGTTAAGTGGTTAACGGCAGATTTTTTACTTTTATCTTGATTCTGGTAGCTAGCTAGCCGAGACCTATAGGAAAGTACCCTGATACCATGCTATGATTTCCTCATGATATTGTCCTTCACGGGTACAGAGTAATACAGAGTGTAGCTGTATCGTAAATACGGTCGTGTCTACGTGAATACTAAATAGGTCCTAGTCCTTCGGATTTTACTTCGGCATTTTCTACACTGATAAGTCCTTCGAAGTTAGTTTTCGAGGCCTCACTAAAAGTATTGACCTCTTTGATCCGATTGTTATCGAGTAGTGTAATTAAATTTTAGATGTAGATCATACAAATGTAACTGCAACTCCAAACTGATTTTTTATCATCAGTTTTCTGAATTGCCTCCCACTATGCAAGCTGATTTAAAGACGTATTCACGTCAGAATTGTTCTGATTACGATATTATTGTAGAAAACCCAGGCCCGTAGACAAAATCGTGTTCGGGTGAAAGGGTGTTAATATTCAGATGATACGCAAAAGAGTCTATACCTATAAGTGCGTGAATAAACTATATTTATTTCAATATTTTGAGATTTACTTACGTGTCGGTTTGCTATGATGAAACCATTTTAATTATTATCCGTCTTCATAAAGAATAAAATAATTTCAGAGAATTTATGTCAATGACGCAACATGACAGACCGCATTTTAAAAAAGTTTTTTTTAATATATTTGTGATTAATTTGGTATCACCTATGGGCAGGTACGAAGCACATATCAAATTAAATAGTTGAAAAGCGCGAGCGGAGTAGGTACGCGTGAATATAATTTTATAATTCGACTTAAAACCAAATTCGGCCATATACAACAGGCTACCGCACGAGATTCGAAGCGCTCCCTCTAGACAATCATATAAACGAAAACTAAAGACTTGGCTTGTCGAGCAGGCATTCTATAAGTTCGATGACATTATGACTTTAAAAGTAGTATAGTTTTTTAAGATTATTATTTTAATATTAATTAATTTTGATAATTATTATTTAGTAGTATTATTTTTGACGTGTAACTTTGTTATCAATAAAATATGAATATGAATATGAATAAAAAAGATTTTTAAATGAGTTTTAAAATGATTACAGTACCAGTCTTTTGGCAGTCATTGCAGTCATATATTAGACCACCAGACACCAGATATTCTGCCGCCAAGCAGTAATGTGTAAACATTACTGTGTTCCGGTTTGAAGGGTACTGCAGCTAGCGAAATTACAGGGCTATTGAGACTAACCATCTAGTCTCAAAGTAATTAGCGCCAAGGCAGCGATGCCTTGGACTCTGTTTTACTACTCAAAGTTCTGTGTATCGCTACAATGGTGATGGACAGGCGTTATCTCTTAACATCAGGAGAGCGTCTCGTTCGTCTCACTACTGTTACATAAAAAAAAAAAAAAAATGAATTACTTTTATTGATGATTTAAGTAATCGACTATTAATCTTATAGTAATTAATGATATAGTTAACTGGCTGCGCCTTGCGGTTTGAACACATGTTCTGGGCTAAAAACTAGCCTATGTGTTAATCCAGGGTATATGGTAACTATATTCAAAGATTCATCTAAATTTGTAGAATAGTAACAAATATACAGACAACCCACACATTTATAGTTTTGGTATCATTCTTAATGCTTATAATATTGTTCTCAACATTACGATACCGACGTTAGGAGAGTGTACGAGATAATCCTTTTTTTATAGCATCTCTTTCGGCAAAGGTTAGGTCAAACTTTCACACAGAAACAGCTTCTTACGAGCTAGAGAATTGATGTGATGTGTTATATTATAATTGCATACGGAGCAACAATCCGTGGAGAAATAAAACTGTAAAATATTACGTGACGCCGCTGACTGGATGACGGCGATGCTTTGCATAGCAAGTCTCATAATGTGCGGCACGTAGGTGACACAGGCATATTCGCAGCTCGTAGATGGTAAAAAGAGAAAACAATCGTTGCAAATGTTGTTCTGTCACGGCGGAAGTGGACGTGTGGTGCGATTCGAAGCGTTTGTTGACGAAACAATTCGTAGCAGAACGTAGGCTGTGGGACAACCGGTCCGCACTCCGCGCTTCGGCCAAGCAGAAGGCAACAGCGACCTCACAGTGCCGCATCGCATACGCCCGCGACTGCCACCCGACTTCTATAAATTTCTATTCGCACCACCATGAACCTGACCCTCGCAAGGTGCTAACTTTAGTGGAAAACAATAAGTGACATTTTACTGAAGATTAAATAAAATTATAATGGCTGTGTTGGCGCTAAAAGTTTTCGGTAAGTTTTTCAGCGCTATGGATTTATAAATCTCGTCTATGCGCGTACATACAGATATGTTATCGCTGCAGTAAAACACGGTTGAAATCGAACCAATGCCATGGCCAATAAATGTTCAACATTCTACCTATACACTAGAAGTATTAGGACATATAAATAACTTTTCTAACTTTTTTTAGACATTCCCGTCATTTTCTATTCAAAGTTTAGGCAAGTGCTAGGTCTTGTGTGTTGATAGATTTTTATTTAGGTACTTTATTACATACTGCAATTACTAGACCCGTTAGTTATTGCTTTCGATAACCGCTAATAAGTGGTAAACGATGAAATTAGTGCTCAGGTTATAACAATGGAGCTGGAAACATTCAAGGTACAGGATCCACGTAGACCATTAAATTTGTATCCCCAAAAAAAAAAAAATACAGAAATAAAATCCAAAGATTAGACGGATTAATTTGCACTTTCAAAAATATAATAAAAACAATGGTGTAGCAATTTCAAACGGTATTAAAAACCGGTCAAGTCAGAATTGCGGTACTGTTCAATAAAATACAATCACTCTTTATTGTCATCACAAAACGAATACCTGCTTAAAAATAGGCTTAAGAGGTTGAGACTGATGTTATAGTCTATATCACATCACAATACTACATCAAAAGGAATTATTGTGCTCGTTATTGGGGACAACTTTTATTTTAGAAAATAAAACAGTGGCTCCGTGTTAATCAAGAGTTAACGTATTTTTCTATTCAAATTTAAAAACAAAATTAATTTATTTCCATTTTTATTTTATTTGATTGAACAATCATAGAATAAAAAATAAAAAGATTTACATTTCATTATTATTAATCAGTAAACGACTCATACAGTATTGATTCATGTACAGTCAAACCCTGTTTTAAATACTTAATGGTGTTGTGGCTGCTATGTCTACGGAGCAGTTTTTTTTACGATTTCCGAGTTGTGCGCTTTGTAAAAGTGGCTCATAATAATGAGTAAAATGTACCATTCCGCTTAGTAAACTTATAACCCTGTAGGGACCTACATAATTTTATGATGATTTGAAAAAAAAGTGAGCATTTTTTTTATCACTATAGTAAAACTTCCTTTGGTTTTGGATTTGTTAGGGTGACTGCTATATACTCGCGATTCCGTATTATATTAATTATTATTAATAATGCTTGTTTATAAAAAGTTTTTGAACATGTTTTTATTTCTTAGTCGGTATAAATCTTTTTTAAGTAGGTTTTTTGTAGCGATGATAGATTAGTTTAGTGGTTAGCGCGGTCGGTCCCCACGTCAGAGGGCGTGGATACAAACCCCAACAATGAGCTTGAGCTGTCGTTGAAGGAAAACATCGAGAGGAAACCATAGCATGATGGTAGGGCATTTTCTATTACCCGACTGGCTAGCTACCACCCTTCAGTTAAATATGCCGCCAAGCACCTAACGGTGTGTTACGGCAGCCTCACTTGAGAGCCAGTTCCATTCCAGGTTAGGTGCGCTTTACCATCTTCTACCACACCGTCACTTAACATCAGGCGAGCTGTAGTCAAACACCTAGCTTGTTAACAATAAAAAAATCTATATCGATGAATAAAAAGAAACAGTGCTCTGTTTCTTTCAGTTGTAATAATTAAATGATTATTTGGCCTTCTATTTTATTACTAGAATTTAATTAAGATAAAAAAGCAGTTTCCAGATAGTTGATTACCACATGTTTATTTTATTTATAACCGACTTCAAAAAACGAGGACTTTCTCAATTCGACATGTTTTTTTTTGTATGTAGATTACGCGATTATTCCCCCAATTATGAATCGATTTTGATGATTCTTTTATTAAATAAGCTTCTATTTTACTTTTGTTTATTTAGTTCCATACCACGCTAGATGTATTTACCATCTTTGACCACACCGTCACTTAACATCGGGTGGTCAAACACATAACCTGTTAACCATAAAAAAACAACCGAAAAATAAAGTATAAAATCATCATGCAATATACATCCAGAAAACAACATAGTTTCAACAAATACGGAACAAAAAACTTCTAATGACATGCTAATTTTTAATATTACTAAATATATGAAAACAGAAGTAAGTAGGTACCTATGTAACCATTTACATATATATATATATATGTATATATATACAGACATATCAACAATGTAGGTATACAACAGGATCGAAAAAAAAGAACCATTCTAAAATGTCACTTGATTAAATACAAAGACATTTATCCTCATCAACACTAAACAACTGGCGTACCATCATTTCGCATCAATGTTATCTGACTCTTTACACACACTAGATCCATTGTGAAATGTGATCTTCCGTCTCTTTTTCTCTCTCTTAACTCTTCCCATATACTGTAACTGTAATCATCTATTGTCATTTCACATTTTATTTCTTTTTCTGAACTATTTCAATTGAGTAATGTCATTTGTGATTTTCCCACTTTATAATTACCCTATATTTTTAAACTGTTAACAGGTCAGGTGTTTGATATTAAGTGACGATGTGGTCGAAGATGGTATAGCACACCTAGCCTGGAAATGAACTGGTCCTCAAGTGAGGCTGCCGGAAGCGGAACACACTGTTAGGTGGTTGGCGGCAGATTTCTAACTTGAGGGTAGTAGCTAGCCAACTTATTAGAAAATACCATATACCATTTTGATAGCTCAGTGGTTAGCGCGGTCGGTTCGCATGCCGAAGAGCGTGGGTTCAAACCCCAACAATGAGCTTGAAGTGCCGGTGAAGGAAAAACATCGAGAGGAAACCATAGCGTGGTGGTAGGGTACTTTCAAGTACTCGGCTGGCTAGCTACCACCCTCAAGTTAAAAATCTGCCGCCAAGCATCTAACGGTGTGTTCCGGCAGCCTCACTTGAGAGCCAGTTCCATTCCAGGCTAGGTGTGCTTTACCATCTATGACCACACCGTCACTTAACATCAGGTGAGTTGTGGTCATCTAGCCTGTCAACTATAAAAAATATCTTAGAATCTTTCCACTCGTTTAGAGCACGTAACATTGTAAGTATAATGATTATATAATAAGTTTTAATAACAGGTAGTACTGAGATTTTTTCCATTGTTCATGTCATATAAATATTACGAATTCCACTGGTCACTTCTACGTAAGTATTAAAAACGTTTTATTTTATTTTATTGTAGTGTGGCTTCTGTAGATAGATACAGAATACTTTGTATATAAGTACTAGAAATTAGTAGGCATATATAGTTCATAATTCTTTATTGATGACATCAGTCACAAGTCAATCACTATCACTACATATTATAAAACAAATTCGACCGCAGCGTTTGTCTGTCTGTTCGTGATAAACTAAAAAAACTACTGAACAGGTTATCATGAGAGTTGCACTAATAGATAGAGTGATTCATGAGGAAGGTTTAGTATATAATTTGTCAAGGTTTTGTGTAGTATCTACATTGCACCCGTGCGAAGCCGGGAGCGGGTCGCTAGTAAAGTATTAAACAAAGTCGCTTTCCGCCATCTGTACCCACGCTTAGAACTTTTAAACTACGCAACGGATTTTCATGCGGTTTCCGTCAAAAGACAGAGTGATTCAAGTAGAAAGTTTATACATATATATATATATATAATACATTAATTTTTTACGCATTTATTATTAATGACGCAGTGTGTAATGTCCTACGATATTTATTTATTTATCACATAATATCACTTGCTCACACACACATCACCAGCCATAGGACGTCCACTGCTGGACATAGGCCTCCTCCTGGGGGGTTTTGCCAATACTCGCCACGCTTGGCAGGCGGGTTGGCGAGCGCAGTTAGGTGTGATTGTTCAAGGAAGACGCTGCTGCCCATCTTCCGGATTACATCCCTTAGCCGACTCTTACGGCAACCACGGGTAGAGAGGGTGGGGTACTATTCTTACGCCAGCACCACCACGACACTCGTTCTCGCTTTATTATTAAAACACAACTATTAAAAAAATATACACTATGAAAACACCGGTTTTGGAAAATATTAAATATGGCGTGATTTTTCCACGATTCAAAACTCTTAAAGGGGGCTAAATTCTGATACAACGATATTTAGAAGATGGATACGATGGTATGTATGGTCGTACTTGTCATTATAGTGTGACATAAGTTGAAAAAGAGTAATTTAGTAACCAATCAACAAGATGATGATGCGGAACGTTACCTTATTTATACAGGATGTTTTGGAGCAGTGGATACTTTACTAAATGGTGAAGACTGAATGGTGTTGATCTACTCATCAATGTACCGTACATTGATGATATAGTGTCATAGATATATACATTAACGCACACACTCTCTCACACACATACACTCAAAGACACACACACGCAAACACAAACACTGAATCACACGATTCAGGACTCCCTAGTATGAGATTCAAGGTCCACAGCGAGAAGTTAGTTGGTTAGTAAGGTAGTTAAATGCTTTAGCTATGTTAAGTAATAGTTTAAGTTATAAATAACTTTAAGTAATATCTACTAACTTCGATGTATTAATGTTTCTTTGCTAAAATAAATCTTTATTATAATGTTAGTAAGAGCTTGAAATCAAGAAAAAGATATTTGCTGTTCTAAATTTTTGTAGGTCTATGACATTTTTCTACGGAACAGCAGATTTTTATCGTAAATACCGGGTCGGTTTTACAGTATAATTATGTTGTTTACTTTGATGAACAGAATCAGCACTTCTGTATCCTGAAGTGTTACTATACTTTTCCGAATCACTCTGTATACTACCAATTATTTAAATACCTATATGACAATCATGCGATGAGCACGAGACAAGACTTCTCAATTTTCGTTTAATGCTGGAAAATTATAATGTTATGGGTAGTAGACCAATCATAAATCACTTAGGAAATGCAGATATTGTATACTCTATACGTATTATATTGTTTAAGGTCATAGATATTAATTAAGATACATTTGAATGGTTTGTATGTGTGTTAGTTAAGAAATAAAGCGCCACTAAAAACACCTTTCACAATGCTTTCACTTTTCAAACAGAATTTTCCAGAACTTTACTCATAAACATGGTGTTTACGCAGTCCGATACCATAACTGACTTGTCAAACCAGGAAACTTTGTTAAACGTGTCTCAAAACGTGATGCAGATGTCTCAAATACTAGAAATTTAACCTTCGCCTGATCTCAAAATTTTGTTATGCATATATCAATGTATAATTTGTGATCTAGCTTTGTAAGTCGTAAGAAAATACGCAGTAACTTATATAATGGCAATGCTTAATGACGAATTTATCAACTAGCTGTTATCTGCGACTTCGTCCGCGTGGAATTTAACAAAATATGTCACCACCGCTACCAGATATCGTCAATTCATAAGTAGAATAGACATTTGTGTATTGTGAAATCTGACGACATCTGGTGGTGTGTAGTGGTAATGCTCTTGAACATTTTGGGTAATCCCACGGGAATCTCACATTTTTCTCAAATATAAAATGCCATCATCATCATTCATCATTTCAGCCGTAGGACGTCCACTGCTGGGCATAGGCCTCCCCCATTGACTTCCATAAAGACCGGTTGGAAGCGGCTCGCATCCAGCGCGTTCCTGCGGTCTATAGGAGGTCGTCTGTCTACCTTGTGGGCGGACGTCCTAAGCTGCGCTTGACGGTCCGTGGTCTCCACTCCAGAACTTTGCAGCCCCATCGACCATCAGTTCTGCGTGCTATGTGCCCTGCCTATAGCCAGTTCAACTTGCTAATCCGTTGGGTTATGGCTATGCCGGTAATTTTTGTTCGTCTACGGATCTCCTCATTTCTGATTCGATCTCGTAGGGAAACTCCGAGCATAAAAATTGCCGTTTATTTTAATTCGGATAGTAAACTACATGTGTGTCAAATTTCATCCGTTCAGCCGTTTTTGGGTGATTGAGTTACAACTATCTAAACATCCAAACATACAAATTTTCACATTTATAATATTGGTAGGATATATGTATGTATGATAATGTAATTTATACAGTTAATAAGCTATCGCATTTGGTGTTATCTGTTAAAATAGTTGTATTTTTTACCACAGCTCACCTGATGTTAAGTGATGGTGTGGTCGAATATTGTAAATACACCTAGCCTGGAATAGATAATATTATATTATTTAAGTAAAAACTCATTACAACGTTTGTCATGCTCATGACCAAATTTTCTTTGATTTCCTATCATTTGCTTTGAAAGTCTAATAAATCAAACCTAAAGCACTCAACACATTGTACGTAATGTTTAAAAAATTCGATTGATTCATTCGTATCGAGTTCGCGAGTTATGTCAACAGTGGGGCTTATTGAAAACCGTCGACCAGTGTTATCAAATATTCATGCTGGGAACCTGAACTAGCGGTAAAGGATTCATTTCGTAGATGGTAATAGTTACGTATCTAGATATGACCTACTATTTTTACTGTTAAACTTGTATAATTATATTTTATCTATTAGATTATTAATTTTATTGGAATGGCAACATGTTAGAGAGTTTATAGATGTCAATGTCAAAACGCCGACATCATTCACTTTTGTAAAAAAGAGGGTGTGATATTTGGATTATTTTGGATAAACTCGTCTGAATTACTGGAATCATAGTTTTATTTTTAAGATATGGATAATATGATCCTTCATTACTGCCTCAATTTGTGTTAATGTAATTCACTAATATTATAAGTATCTATTTAAGGCCCTATCTTTTAAGCACGTTTGGTTCTGCAGTAAATCAGCCTAATGGTGTGTCAGTTACGGTATCATTTAGCCGAACAAAAATATGACGGTTACGCAAGTTCATGCATATTATACTTAGGTTTTGAGGATTTTGTCACATTATTCGATGATCGACGATCACATTATTCGCATGTTGAAACAATGGGCTCTCTTAGCAGTTCTCGTAATATATAGTTTTCAGTGTCATCTTTGATTTAAATTTCTATGAAGCATGTACCATTCTAAATTGTTATTTACTTAAAAGAAGTTCTAAATGAAGGATTTAATTAACAAGATTTATTTAAACAAAAAGTTATCTACTATACTTAATAAAATAAAACAGAAAAGCCTGTCCATCACCATTACAGCGATACACAGAACTCTGAGTAATAAAACAAAGTCTAGGGCATCTGATTTGGCGCTCATTACTTTGAGACAATAGGTAGTTAGTCTCAATAGCCCAATAATTTCGCTAGCTGCAGCGCCCTTCAAGCCAGAACACAGTAATGCTTACACACTACTGCTTGGTGGCAGAATATCTGGTACTGCTGTGGTACCTAGACGGCCAAGGAGATCTTCCACCAAGTAAATTATTCATTTGCTTTGATAGCTTATTACTTAAGGAACGTTGGCGAATAAAACTGTCGTGCAGAGCTAGTAATATATAAAAATGTAATCTGAAAGCCAAAAAGTGCAAAAAATGTAACTAGGTATATTACTCAGGCTCTAGGTATATTACTCATATGTAGGTCATTGTAGGTATAGATTTTTTATATGTCCTATTCAAAGTGAAACAAGACATTTTGCAACTGATGCTAAACGTTTTTATGTACAACTAACTGTGCCCCCCGTTTTCATGTTTCCCGCGCTAGATGCCTACGTCATAGTAGCTTTATGCATGCAAAGTCTCAGCCCGATCGGTTTAAAATTGACAAAGTTTCATACAAACTTTCATCCCCTATTTTATCTCCTTGGGGGTAGAATTGATCAAAATCCTTTCATAGCAGATGCCTACGTCATAACATCTACCTGCATGCCAAATTTCAGCCCGATCCATCCAGTGGTTTGGGCTGTGCGTTGATAGATCACTATGTCAGTCAGTCAGTCAGTCACCTTTGAGTTATATATATTTAGAGATATTAATACTTATTTCTACATGGAGTTTTTTTTCGCGAAGATCATGGAAACTTTTGTTTTTAGCACAGAATAAGTAATAGTAGTCACATAGTCTTAGTCTAACTCCAAGTGAATATAAAGCATTTTATACGTAGATTTTATAGTTGTAATATTGAACGTGATTTTATTGGAATTTTATCTCGAATCAAAGGAAAGTATTGGTTGTTATTTTTAATCACGTGTAACATTTTATGCTTTACTGTACCTACTTACAATCTTACCTTGTAATTTACTTACGATTAGTTTATGTAACAATTATATTTATTATTAACTAGCGACCCGCCCCGGCTTCGCACGGGTAGTAAGAGCGGGTATAGTAAGCTATCCTTAAAAGGCAGGTAGGTATAAAATATGCCACCGCGGACTTTTTTGTAGATCAATAAAAGAGAATTATCCCACCATGCATTGTATTGTTATATATCTCAAAGGGATTAGGCACCGTTTTTTATGAAAGCTCCTAGGTGCCTTGACTTTTTCCGACACTTCCAACAATTATCATCATATTTCAACCAATTTACAGAAAACCTTGACCAATTATATACCTAAACCTTCTTCATGAATCACTCTATCTATTGGTAAATGATAATCCGTTTAGTAATTTTTAAGTTTATCGCGAACAGACAGACAGACGAGGCGGACGACTTTGTTTTATAATATTTATTTATAATGTGACTTAGTTTCTCATATAATTATGAGACACTTAAACAATATAAAAAGTACCTATTCCGTTTCCGTATACTTGTACCTTGTACCAGAGCGAGTGCCCATCTATAAGTAGCTACCTATACAAACGCTCACAATGTGAAAACAAATTGTTTTACTTATCTAATAAATATCGCAAACCTCCACGTGCTGATGTTTTATCGATGCATTATTTTTAGATTTATACGTTTTTATTCAATAAGCTGTAAATTACCATGAAGAGCCTTGTTTGAGTTTATTAAAATAATACAATAATGTCGTAAAAGCAGTTTCATGTTATTTTACAACGCGAAGTTTGCTTACTTTGTAGAATAACGTGTATTGTGTAGGTAATGTTTTTGGAATACAGTAAAGATCTATGTAAAATCTAAATAAAAATACGTACAGTTGAACATAGAACCTTCTTCTTTTGGAGTCGGTTAAAAATAAAGGACGCTGAAGGTTTAGAACCAGTGCATAATATTTTCTTAATCACTTTAGGATCTTGCGAAAGCGTTATCATCATCACTTCACTACATAACCAACAGTGCTGTCTCTATACTTTTCATTTAATAAAAAAACAATAACATTCTGATATACATATTTTCAAAAGCAAATCCCGCATTAATTATTTTAAACGGCTTTTCTTTTGTTTACCCAAGTTTCACTACGTCAAATAATGAATGAAAGACACTTTTATGCTCCCTGAAATAACATCCGAAAACAATTCATACGATAACCATAACAAAACGTAATATTATACATTGCCTAGCATGTTATGTATGGATGGATAGTTCACTGTTATGGCTTGGCGAATGTATTCTCCATTGACCTCCAAAATACGTATTGTAACAATTATTCTCGCGTGTGTGTCATTATCTTCGCCCAAAGTAAGTTAGGTATTGTGCCAATAGAAAATCAACATAGATTGGATTTGGTTGTTCAAAAGTTCAAATAGACTCAATGAATTATATGTGCAAACAGTACTTTAGAACATGTTGCAAATCGGCCGGTGCTGCTCGTCTAAAAGTGATCAGATACAATTTTACGGATCTACCATAGTCAACTAGTGACTATCAGAAAAAGTTATCATGCAAACACCGGAATCTTTTTGGCTAATTTTAAAAAGAGGTTTATTATTTGTTTTTATAATTATTGTCTACTTTCTAATTGCTTGAATTTGAATACCTAACAACTTTATTGCAAGGACGTACCAAGCGTTTGGTCCGGGGAAGATTTTTTGAGGTTGACAGATAGGTCCATTTAACCGACTTCAAAAAAAGTGGAGGTCCTCAATCGTTTTTTTTAAATATATTTGTTACCGTAGAACTCCGATATTTATAAGACGATTTGGAAAATAATGTATTCAAAAGGATATTTTTTAAGATTGATCTCATAGAAATTTTATCAAAATCGGTGCAGTAGTTTAATTTTAAAAATATAACCGGAAAAAATATGTCATCTAAGTAAACGAAATTGCGTATTTTGCTTTTCTGTTACCGTAAAAACCTGGGTTTCACTAAAATAGTCCCGATGAACTGTCTACCTTCCGGCTTCATCAGGGTGTTTGGGCTTAGTCGAACAAAAATGGTAATTTAAAAAAAAAAAAACTTGTTATAGATGGAATCCTTCCTTCTTAAGTACACCAAGTAGATACTACAAGTCTGAGTTTTCTTGAGAACAGTAATATGTCTGGACTGGATGACGAAAGAACCAAGTCCTCAGGGGTTTTATAATGTTTTTCATACGCATCCATCATAAGAGTTAAGTCGGGCGCAGAACTTAAATTTTAAGAAGGATTGAATAGGGCTTCTTATTAGGATTCGCAATCGAGCCTTCTTCCCTGATCCCTCCTGCATCCCTCTAACCTAGTACCTGGTTGTACCAATTGCCTTAAAAATGGAGATCCAGAGGTCTCCTTCCACCTAACTAAATCCAGGTCCAGCAGAGTCGTCAGATAGGCGTTCAGATAGAACTTTACCAGAGCAGGAAACAACTTTTAAAGCTAGTGGAATACATAGTTCCCCAATAGATAGCAAGTCATTTTGTATTTCCAGGTCCATTGCATGCACTCTTTAACTGTCATTATCGTCTTGCCGCAGAAAAAATAATTATATCTTGGTCTTCCGGTTTCTTTCTTGAGCCTAACTTAACTCTATCAGACTAATTTTGTCGCATATTGTTGGTGAAATTGCAATCTTGAATCCAAAACTGCGAACTCTTCTTTTGGAAGATATGTAACTAAGTCATCATAGGACTTCGCTAAGACACTCGCCTCGGTGATTGTGAAGTGTTTGTTGAGCATCGTTGGCTTTTCCAAGTTCAGTCAAAAATTGTTATTGTCCTTAAACAATGTTGACGGGTCTGCCGAGAGACCTAGAACGAGCTTCAATATCTTCATGATTATGGTGTCCAATTTAACAAGTACAGTAACTAACAAACGTCCTTTGAATGTTAGCGTTGCTCCCTCACTACACAGCCAAGCACACCAAAAATAGAAAAAGTACAGAAAACAAAAGAATCTTATGAGCTAGTGTCACAACACAAGTGGCGGCCTGGTGTGTGTTGGCTGGTGGATATTTGCTGGGTCGAGAAAATTCCGCCCGAGGAAAGGGTACTTTGCAGCTATATAGGTACTTTCTTAAATATAGATCCGGCCATAAAAGTATTCACCTTCTCTATCGATTCAAGGAATTCCAATGATCGATCTCTTTTTAATCTATTTTAAGCCAGCCTTAACCAGTTTTATATATTGTAGCTTCACAAATCGATGCGAATCTTCATCAGTCTCTGTAAATAAAAGTCTTTTTAACGCAAACTAAAGTAAACGGAACAAATAAGCTTAAGTATTATTTTTGCATTAGTGTTCTGTATACATATAATATGTATGTCCACTTTTAACTATATCTATATATAGGTCTTGCTACGTTTCTACTTGGTAGCGTGTTAGGCTCTAACCAGTAAGTAATAAGGTAGTTTATGAAAAAAATGGCCAAGCTTTTGATACCAACATCGTAAGGTAACCAAAGCTTGGTGGAAGGGTAATTTTTAGTATTCGGCTGGGTAGCCACAGCTATCAGATTGAAAATCTGTCGCCACACCGCACTTGAGAGTTAGTTGACATTCCATGCTAGGTGTGTCTACCACCTTCGACCACACCGTCACTTAACATCAGCTGTGGTCAAACTAGCCTGCCACAATTAAAAAACTTTGGAATAGCTATAAAAATGAACTAACCTTAATCGTGCGACCCGATAAGCAATGGAATTTGCTGCCCGAGTGGTTGTTCCCTAATAGATACAATATGGGTGCCTTCAAGTAGCGAGTGAATCGGTTTTCTTCTAGGCAAGCGTGCTCCATTGTACTTCGCATCAGGCGGGATGGCGGTCAAGCGCAAGCCTATTTATTCATAACTAGCGAGCCGCCCCGGCTTCACACGGGTGCAATGTAGATACTAATGTGGTACATATGCATCTATAATACTTTTCGTAGAGATCCCTAATTTAATTCGATTAACAATATAACCTATGTTACTCAGTGATAATGTAATATTCTATTAGTGGAAGAATTTTTTAAATCGGTCCAGTAGTTTTTGAATTTATTCATTACATACATATAAAAATACAAATCTTTTCTCTTTATAATATTAGTAAGGTATAGATATAGATTAATATACATAAAACAAAAAAGACGTGAACAGTTATTTCTTAAAGTGTTCTTAGATATTATTATGAAATATTAATTTCTGCTATAGGTACATTAAAGTTAATCAGTTTGTCTTTTACCACACAACAAATTAGTTTTCCTTGATAATGTTCAATGAGAATACCTAATAATTCTTACACTCTTATGATGCAAATAAATAACCGTTGGGGCGTTAAACTGTACAGACAAGCCCTTATCCTTTCACTTGAGTAAAGTAACCTAACTGTTCTTTATAAAAACCAGCCACATGCAAGACGGTGTTGTGAACTGATGGTTCTGTAGCACAATATAATGGCGCTGTATAAAACAAATACTTTTTCTTTATTTTAGTTTGAATCCAACTCACTGGTTTACTTGTAAAGCTCGTTTAATATCACAGAATGTGTACCTGTTTGTTACGGTTACCATATTTATCTTGAGAATTTCTTTTTTAAAGATTTACAAATACTTTTTTTATGTAACAATGATGAGTATTCAAAACTAAAATATCACTTTTAATTTAATGACAAACAGACCGTCAATCAAACAGTTTCGTAAACTTAGTAGTAAGGTCTGCCTGGTCTACTTCTTACGGAACCCTAAAAAAATACGAGTCTTCATTGCAACCGAAATAAGCCGTATCAAAATGTATAAAGCTTACATGAGGTTGCTAAAAATAGAATGCTTCTTTTTTGGATTCAGTAATACATCACTTATTTTCCGGTTAGAGGGCAATATAACCGAGTTCAGTACATCGAACCGCTTTTCAAACCGGACGTGTGAGGATCAGATGGTGAGTATAAAATAAATGACTGCATGCATTCCCTTCCAGGCAAACCCGTTATTATCTATACCATATAATAAATACTTAAAATACTTATGATTTGAACTGAAAATAGCAAGACAAAGCTACAACTATGAAAGATTACCTAAATGAAGTCTATAAGAATAGTTTATTAGATGTTAGGTGAATGGCAGCGTAAGTAGTTGAAAATGATAAATAGGTACTGTTAGTCTGGAAAAAGAACTGGATCTCAAGTGAAGCAGCCGGAACGCACCGTTAGATATTTGGCAGCAGATTTGGTATGGCAGCTGTCTAGCCGAGTTCTAGAAAGTACCGTGTCGCCATGCTATCAGGGCCGGATTATCCATGAGGCGGATTAGGCAACTGCCTAGGGGCCCCACCCCGACTAGGGGCCCACGGGGACCTAGTCGATGAGAGCCACGCACTAAGAAAAAAAAAACCGTTTCATTCGTGACATTCCCCATTATTTACATCCGGTGATGTTGCCATAGACAATAAAAATTAAAGTAAAATGACTTTTGTAATAGAAAAAATATATTTTTAAAAGTTAGAAAAGGGTAAAGGAATGGATCTCAGAGAATTGCATTGCCTAGGGGCCCCGAGAGGGTTAATCCGGCCCTGCATGTTATTTATTTACGAAATTTTCAGCTCCAGCTCACAACTTATTGATGAGATTTGAACCCACGCCCTTCGGCGTGCGATCCGACAGAGCTAACCGCTGAGCTATAATCATTTGAAAATAAAAACAAACTATTTTACTACAATTAATATCTGGCCATATTGATCCATCCTAAATCACTTAATTTAATTGTATTCTTTACGATGATAGCTCAGTGGTTAGCGCGGTCGGTTCATACGCCGAAGAACGTGGGTTTAAGCCCTAACAATGACCTTGAGCTGCCGGTGAAGGATAAATCATGAGGAAACCATAGCTTGGTATTTTCTAGTACTTACCCTCAAGTTGAAAATGTGCCGCCAAGCACGTAATGGTGTGTTCCGGCAGCCTCACTTGTGAGCCAGTTCCATTCCAGGCTAGGAGTGCTTTACCATCTTCGATCACACCACACTTAACATCAGATGTCAAATACCAAACTTGTAAAACATAAAAAAGCAAAGAGTATCTAAAAAAAGCACCTACTTGAACATCGATATTTATTTATAAGAATATAGTTAGTTACTCTGTGGGTATTGTTTTCCTGTTTGACAATGATTTGACATGCTCTTGTTTACAAATATTTATTTGGTTCTGGTTTGTAAATTTTCAATGTTCGTTGTATTTTAACTATAGTTAGGTGGTGTTCTTCCTCCCCTTAAATTAATTGCACTCTATAATATCTAAGCAATTCTTTCTTGTAACAAATATTAGTTTTCCCTTATCATATATTCAATAATGCAGTCCAACTCTATTGATTCGTATATAATAACGTTTTCAACCAAATTATAGTTGTTACTCTCTCAGTATTTTTTATTATCATAATGAGTCCAGAAAAAAAATTCAAGAAACACCTGGAAGTTGAAAAAGTTAGAGGTGAACGAATTCACATTTTAACAGCAATAGGTAGATAAGGCATTTTTTATAATACTGTTTTTCTATCAAGAATCTTATTGAACGCATTTCCATTTCAAGTTTAGTACATGTTGATAGATCGCCCACGATTTATACTTATACCTACAAGATTTATGCCAATAAATAAACTTAATTGAAAATGTTTTGATTCGAAAACTACATTATCTGTCTCTGTTATATTACATGTAGAAGACGGAGATAATGAGAGTAGTCTTCGAATCGAAACCTTTGACACCTTCGTTTAGCACAACTGCAGAGCAGTGTATGCAGCTAATTCAGTAAAAATATTAGTATTTCATTTCACTACATATTACAAAAAAGTCGTCGCCGCGTCCGTCTGTCTGTCTGCCTGTCTGTCCGTTCGAGATAAACTTAAAAACTACTAAACGGATTATAATGCGAGTCACCCATCGATAGAGTGATTAATGAGGAAGGTTTCGGTTTATCATTTGTTGAGTTTTTTTTTTTGTAAATTGGTTGAAATATGAACAGATCAGCCCTACGATAGACAAAACATGTAGGCATAATGTGCTCTACTACCCGTGCAAAGCCGGGGCGGATCGCTAGTAATGACAATACGAATTGACTTCGTTCAAATTATTTTTGCGATCGTAATTTATAAGCATCAGAAATGACAGCCATCAGCAGAACGAACATGGTTGGAACACTTGCAAACTTCTTCATTCTGAAGTTCGAATAAAAGTACATAAAATTCGTTCGAAGTCGAACGTCTCGCCAATGAAAGCAGCGAATTATAGTAAAGAGGCATGGAGTTTTCGAGGCCTTTTTAGAGCCGTATACAATTGGTAGAGGGAACCAATTTATTTACAAGCCAGCTGCGCCCCGCGGTGTTATACCCGCTACATTTTTTCCGGGATAAAAAGAAGCCTATGTTTTAATCCAGAATGTTAACTACCTCCATAGCAAACTTCATCAAAATTAGTCCAGCCGTTTGACCGTGAAGAAGTAACAAACATACAAACACACTCAGAAACTTTCAACGATAGTTATTATAAATAAATAAATATCATAGGACACATTACACACAGCGCCATCTGAACCCAAACTAAGCAGAGCTTGTGTGATGGAAGTCAGATAACTGATAGAATACAAAATACTTTTTTTTTTGTAAATACATACTTATAATAAATACAGAACAAAACATTTGTTTATACTACACAAAGTTTGTCCTTAGCGGGGATCGAACCCACGCCCTTCAGCTCAGGCAGACATACTACCAATGTGCCAACAAGGCTGTCAATAAAGGATTAGATAGATAGGTTTTTACCGTGGTGGTGCCGGCGTAAGAATAGTAAGTACTCCGCCCTCTCTACCCGTGGTTGCCGTAAGAGTCGGCTAAGGGATGTAATCCGGAAGATGGGCCGCAGCGTCTTCCTTGAACAATCACACTTAACTGCGCTCGCCAACCCACCTGCCAAGCGTAGCGAGTATTGGCAAGATAGAACTGGATAGAACTCGTATAAGTAGGTAGCGAAATTGTAGATCAAGAGGAATTATGTGTATTTGTACCATTATGTGTGTGTAATCCGTTAGAATTCTATAATCGTAAATACATGGGAACGATATATCCCTGGACTTAATCTTATGTCCTTTCCAGATGCCATCCCAACGAGGTTTAACGTGTGGCTGATGCTTTTCACGTGCTGTTGGATGGTGTATATGCTGCGAGTGAACATGAGTCTAAACATCATCGCCATGGTCCCGCAATCGCCACGGAACCGCACGTGAGCATCTATTACCTTTTTTTAAAATACTGAATAGGTCTGCGTTTGACCACATCCTGCCTGATGTTATGCAACGATGTGGTCTAGGATGATACTCGCTTACCTAGAAAGAACCTGTTTACTCTTGACTAGAAGACACCCATATTGTACTTATCGGGAAATACAGACTGGCAGAGTGCCACATCATTGCTGTGCGAAAAAAGAATGTGGATTCGAAACACGAGTTCGAGTTTCGAAACTTAGTGCGCACATGGGGAAAGTCCTGGGGAACCTATTATTGACACTATAATTACAATATATAAAGGAGTCCTTAGTCCTCAACCTCAATATAACAACATTAACAATCTATTAATATCAATCTACACAACATAAGAAATCTTTTAAAATTTCCCTGAATAAATACCCATTCTTCCATAGAAAATATATATTCACTTTTAGTCAAATTTATGAAATAAGGCATGCTATTATGGACCAATTATTTTAAGTGAATAAGGATGTAAAGTTACTTGTGTGCCTAATGTTAGATTAATCTGCTGATACATTCTATTACTTTCAAAATAAACTTGAAAGCGTTAAATGAGATGGTTCATGTAAGTGTAATAAGAATGATACGTAATGATGAGTTTTATAATATCCTTGAATTCACCAAGTGTTTAACCCAACACACGTATTATGTCTTTAATTCCAAAAATTGCCGGCGTCGCTTGGTAGCTACTCGAGTTTTTCTCAAACATCATTCAAGCAACGTTGCAGAAGTAATTTAAAAAAAAACCGAAGTACAATTAATTATCTGAGGGAGATTTACCCACACGTGTAATTTACGGAGAAATCCAGCATAAATAACTAGACTTTATTAACACATCATTAATTCATTAAGCTAGTCATTTCCTATATACCTACCTACTTGTATGCAAACAGTGTTCAACCTCATGTTGAGTTGGCGCATAATATTTTACGCTGTCATGTCACTGGCTGTTGAACGTTTCCACAACCGTAGGTTTAATTGGTCAGGAGGATAGCTAGCGTAACTAATTTTATGTTTTTACTAGAATGTCATCACAATGCAGCCCGAAAGATGATCCGATAAAAAATGAGACGATAACTCATAAGGACATCGCTGATGTCAGGGAAGCCCCTAGACATGTAAGTATCTGCCTCACAAACAATTACAACCTAACACATTTTATAGGTATTCAAAATAAAAAAAATCCTTTTGATTAAATATATAAATGATCATTCCACAGAATTTAGGCGTAACGTTTGACTGGTCAGAAGATAGACAAGCGCTGATACTTGGCTCTTACTTCTGGTCATATCCAATTACCTCGTTACTCGGAGGCATGGCGGCTGAACGGTGGGGGCCAAGATATGTGGTGCTCATAACTTGCGTAGTGAGTGCAGTCTTGACGGCAATGAGCCCTATTGCAGCAAATTGGGGCTACTTGTCGCTGGTCGTCATCAGATTTTTACTAGGATTCGCAGGAGTAAGTTAAAGCATAATAGAAATATGGCACTTCATCTCTTGATATATCAATGATTTGGTTACTAAAATATATGATTTTTCAGGGCTTCATATACCCGGCACTTCATGCGTTAGTAGCGCGATGGGCTCCACCCGCTGAAAAAGGAAAATTTATAAGTGCGATGATGGGAGGAACACTAGGAACTGTCGTAACTTGGTCTCTAATTGGGCCACTGATTGAGAGATTCGGATGGGAATCCGCATTTTATGTACCATCTGCTATGACTCTGGCTTGGAGCTTCTTATGGTGGTATTTAGTAGCAGATACTCCGTCAGAGCATCCAAGAATTTCCGATTCAGAAAGGAAATATATTTTAGACGCTTTGGGAGACAAGGTCATGAAATCTAAGGTGAGGCAATATTTGTCTAGCGACGTGTTTTCCTGTAGTTTGTACTTCGCGATGAGGTGCCAGTTTTTGAGATGATATTTGGTCATATTCGAAAAATATGGTCAGTTAATATTTATTTTATCTTAATGTTTGAAATGATTGCTTGCATGATCAGCAAGCCGCTAATCGGTGACCATAAATGAAATCTGCCAAGTACGTATCAATGGTGGCACCGTGTAGGGTTCGGAAGTTTTGTTGCTGGATTGGAAATAAATGATAGTCATCAATGGGGTATATATGGGGTAATTATTTATTTGTAAATGAAAAATCTAATTATTTTTTACTTCTAACACAGAATAAGTAATAAGTACCTAAGTATTAGTGTATTTTGATGAGCATTGGGGTGGTTGCTGTTTTATAACTTATCATGTCATATTTCATGATTATTTTATACAATGAGCCAAATTAAGGGTAAACATATAGGTAAACATATATTTCATTGTTTTCAGCTCAAAAAATTAATTATGACTTAAAAGCAGATAAAGAGAAAAAAATATATAGTTTTGTGTCCAACTAATAATTTGTTATAGTTTCTCTTTATCGGCTTTTAACTCGCTTTTTTTTAAATTACCTAAAATGTTACTATGTAAATTTATTTCGACAACTTTATCCAATAAAATTTGCAAAAAATGATCTACATAGATTCTATAATTTTTGGTTCATTGGCTTGTCACCAGATCACCATACAACGTACAAATGTACATATTTCTGTGCATAAATTCGAGCCAATTCTACATCCGAGTTAATTATTATTGTTGTGATAGATTAGAAAATGAACAGATACATTGTTGCGTAGAAAAATAGTATGGAATCCTTAGCTTTACGCCACAGTGTATGTGTTATTTCTAATCTGTGCTTGTTGTTTATCATTTCAGGGTCTACCTCCTTTCAAGAGTATCGTAATGTCGGTGCCGTTCTTAGCCATGATTGTCTTACACTACGGAAACTTATGGGGCTTGTATTTCATCATGACAGTTGGACCAAAATTTGTCTCAAGCGTTCTTGGCTTTGAGTTATCCAGTGCTGGAGCAATATCAGCTTTACCTTACCTTGCCAGATTATTCCTCGCAGCAATATTTGGATTTATAGGAGACTTCATATTGGCGAGAAAGTTTATGACTACAACTATGATAAGGAAGTTTTTCTGCCTGTTCTCTCATATAATGCCTGGAGTTCTGTTGGTGTTGCTGGTCTATGCGGGATGTTCTGCTGCTCTGTCAGTTACCCTGATCACTATGTCGATGGGATTTAACGGAGCCGCGACGTTGACAAATCTACAGAACCATCAAGATTTGGCTCCAAATTACGCAGGCACGCTATATGGAATTGCCAATTGTATCGGAAGCACTGCTGGATTTTTCACGCCTATGATCACCGCATACTTCACCAGATCTGGGGTAAGATTTTTAAACTCGGCCTTTTGCTAAACGAATTGTTACGATGAATTCTGTACGTGTGTGACAACATTATTGACAAAACGAAAACGTGTTCTTTATGAATTTCTGATTAATACCTACGTGTACACTTAAAGTCGGTTTAAAGTATAAAACTATCATTCACAAATATTTTTTAAAACTTTACAGAATAGTTTCGACCATTGGAGGCCAGTATTCTTCATAGGGGCATCAGTATACATCGTTTCAGCGATCTTCTTCATATTCTTCGGTACAGGTAACACTCAATCTTGGAATTATGCAGAAAAAGACCTAGTTGAGACCGAAAAAACAATTAATGGAGACTTGAAAGATATGAACGAAACACAAGCTAAGAACGGTGGTGTCAAAGGAGTAAAAGAAACCCCGTTAAGTGTTACATAACATTATATAGTCAATAAACGTAATCTAGATTATTTCCCATATATTAGACGTTGCTGAAATAGGTCATGTATGAATGAGCTACAAATTTCAAATGTTATTAAATATTAATATGACCCATGTTATGACAATGTTATTAAATAAAAGAGAAGAAGAATAGTTTTGGAGTAGATGGTTAGTTACATCGTTGTAATAATTCAAAATTATTTAAGTATTTAGATTATATGATTATTAACTATGTATAATTGACCATAGAAAATACTGAGACTTAAATTATAATTGACTTAGTAACATGAAGTCTATCATTTAATAAATTAGTACTTAGACTATTAATTCATGGTTGCTTATCGAGTACGGATAGAAAATAACGAGACTCAAATTTTAAATTCTCTATGTTACTTATATGACATATTATTACAGTAAATAAAAATTTAAGACTAAATTATAAAATATGTAATGTGTGCTTTAAATTCTATATTTATATTATAGAATGAGCACATGAAGATTTGGATTGTTGCAGTCTACCAGGAAATTGTCATGCCTTATTAAATACATATATGTCGATTTTTATAGCGATGGTAGCTTAGTAGTTAGTCCGGTTGGATCGCACGTCAAATGACTTGGGATCAAATTCCTGCCAGTGGAGGAAATCATCGTGGGGAAACCATAAAATAATAGTCAAGTTACAACTCTCAAGTTGAAAATCTTCCCCCAAATAGGTACCTGCTGGTGCGTGCTGGCTTTCTCTCTTGAGAACTAATTGCCATTCCAGGCTAGGTGTTTTTATTTATTGGCAACTTGGACCACAGCTTTGCTCAGGTGAGCCGTAGTCAAGCCCCGCCAATGGGCCTCCTGTGCGTAGAGGTCAAGCACCTACCCTGCATATACCTACCACGGTGATTATTATAGTATTTAAATGTTGCGAGTATTTAGTTATTTATGAATGATATACGACATTCACAGTCAGAATTTTTTGTCATACCATGCTGTGATGTTATATTGCCAAATGTATTTCAGGTATAAATAAGTACGAAGTGGCATAGTTAGATATTTCATAATGCTACTAGATTTATTCAAATTAGTAGGCAATTAAGTTATAAATGCTTAATTTTCAATATAGAAATTTTTGTCTTCGACTGTCTGCGCTGTCTTCTGAATAAATATTATTTCGGTTTCTTGCCCTTGTCTAATTAGTTTGCTGATTTCTTTAATTTAACTGTTTGGCATGTCTCCGAGAGTTTAGATTTAAAACCTGTCTTGTCCTTGAGATAGAGTATATTATTATGAATGTAGGTATGTATTTGCGCACAAAATAAGTGGTTCCTATCAAAATGACATTTAAATTATTAGGTATCTCTCCTATAAAGTACCGATCCATCTACTGTACTTATACCTACTTAATTAATTATCATTGATTTATTCTATTTTGATCCTAGTTCTTATTATTTAATATCTTAGTTTAGGTAAATAGAAATTTAATAGTGTGATGTTAATATAACCCATTACAGAATTCCAAGTTTTAGACTACGTATTGTAATAATTGTAAAGACGTAAAATGTTACTAATAAATGAGAATAATTAATAAAAACTTGTTTTTTTTTCTTGTCTATAACGAAGATCTAAAGATTAACCGAAAGTTGTTTTTAATTAAATGGCAGTCTTAGGCACCGTAGTTTTTGTTGGAATACAACTAGCCTAAAATTGTTCCGTTGAATACCTACTTGTATGTAAATTTAATTCAAATTTGTTCAGCCGTCACAGAGTTGAGTAGGACCAAATACACACACTTTGGGTTTTGTAATAATTATTATAATAACGTTTCTTTTGAAAACGAATATACGTTACTCATATCAATAATTATGTTTAGGTAGATGCTTTTTTTATTTGCCTGATCCGGCAGGCTAAAGTTGTAAAGCCATTCTGCCTCGTCTGCGGCTTTTGCAATTTATGTCTAACATCTATAGTTACAGTCAAAGTCCAGTCTTGGTCAAGTCCAGACCGTGCCAGTCAAATCCAGTCATTGCCGCAGTATCAGATATTCTGCCGCTAAGCAGTAGTGTGTAAACATTACTGTGTGTAATGGTAAGAGATAACGCTAGTACATGACGATTTTAGCGATACACAGAACTTTTAGTAACAAATCAAAGTCCAGGGTATCACTGCTTTGGCGCTCGTTACTTTATGACTAGATGGTTAGTCTCAACAACCCTGTAATTTCGCTAGCTGCAGTGCCTTTCAAACCAGAACACAGTAATTTTTGCACGCTACTAGTTGGCGGCAGAATATCTGGTACTGCGGTGGCACCAACCTAGATGACTTCCTGCTAAGGAGATCTACCACATAAATAAAATAACGTAAATACTACGGTGAATTGAGCTAGCTATTTTTTTGGGCTATTTTGTCACGAGACAAGTGTAGATGGCGCCACTCACCAACAGTGTTTCGGGGTATTTTGTCCTTTTACGTTGGTTGGTTTCACGCTTCATTACTTAAATTTTAATGAAGCGTAGAACCAATAGACGGCGTTTCTTTTTGAATAAATCTCCGTTTCTTCGTGATGAGACCTGATGTCGATGCTTAGTTTGACGATGTGTTTATAGTGTCTAACCGAACATCATGTCTTATTTCGATGGTTAAGTGCTATAACTTAATCATATTTGTCAGTTTTACGTTAAAAGGTTTGATACAAGAGTTGAAATCCCGAAGATAGACAAAGCATATTCTTTGAATCCTTTCCATCTTAAGGTTGCCTGGAAGAAATAGTTTTTAGCGATAAAGTCGCCAGTTGTAAGACCTATTACTTAAGTTTATTCTTAATGTTTAAATATTTTTTTTTATATAGGACGAACGAGACTCTTTCCTGATGGTAAGAGATAACGCCTGTCCATGACCATCGCAGTGATACACATAACTTGTAGTAAAACAAAGTCCAGGGCATCGAGGTCAAATTTTTGTTTTATGTTTCTGATTCTTATTAATTGTCGTCAAATTAGTTAAATTTGAATTTAAATCTTCACTGTTGTAGCTGAAACGACTGAACGAAATATACACTAAACACTAAATACACACTAAATATACACTAGCTGCGCCCCGCAGTGTTACCCGCTGTTCCCAGGTGAATACTACATTTTTTCGAGATAAAAAGTAGCCTATGTGTTCATTCAAGGAGTCAGCTACCTCCATACGAAATTTCATCACAATTGGTTCAGCCGTTTGAGCGTGAAAAAGTAACAAATATACACACACACACTGTCGCCTTTATAATATTAGTGTGATATTAAATACGTGTATCTAGATACGAATACAACTTGGAACCTTTTTTCATAACCCAGTCGATCTAGTTTAGTAATAAAACATTCGGTAAGTAATAAATAATATGTTTTACGTTAGTATGAATTAAATATCTACTTAACCAAATCAATGATCCGCAAAATCATGTGATATTAACCGACATAAAAATGGAGGTGTTCAAATTCTCTTCTTAGGACCTCTTGGCAGATAGGGTAGCGTCCCATCGTCACCGCTGGTTCCCAGGGCTGCTGCATGTCGCGATGTCTCCACTTGCATTGCGAACTGCGGTAGACTGCGTAGTCTTTTTACCCGACTGCCAAGGATGGGTTATGTTTTTCGCGCATATCTTGTATGTATGTATGTAAATTTCTTTGTAACCTCATATCTTCCAAACGGCCGAATGGATTACGACAATTAAGGTATCGGTAGATTCGTCTCAATAGCCCAAGTGTACTTAGAGGGAGGTTTAAAAAAAATCAAGATGATGGATTTTTGGCGCAAAATAGTAATACACTAATATAAAATAAAAAAACTATCAAGTAGGGTATCTAAATAAAGGCAACAAAAAGAGGATTACAAAAATAAATACATATAAATTAAGTATGTTTCTATTTTAATCATTTTAACATAATGTATGGTCGCAATTTTTTTATCAATTCATAGTAAAAGTTATTAAAATTGATTGGTAGATCAACCCTTCAGTAAAACAACATCATTCCGGAAGATGTTGTATAACCTCTTCAAGTAAGTACAACATACTTTCCTATAATCATGAAGAATTAAACTTGTAAGTTTTTTTACTCTGAATAAGCTCACGTTTTACCACATCCTGCGTGATTTAGTAGTTTATAAAAGATTGATTTTTTATAGGTGGGTAGAGGGTTACGCTGAACGGTTGTAATAAGCTGAAAGGAGGTCATTGTAATCATAATTATGAACAAATTTTAGCATGAGACTAACAGTGAAATTCTCGTAAAAACAGCTGTTCTTATACATTTGGTCGAGTGCAAACATTTCAAATAGAAACTTGAGTGTTGGGCCCATAATAAAAGTTATAAATAATAATGAGTGTAATAAGTCTCTTTCAACTTATACTGCCGTTCTGCGTAATCCTATCTATCATGATCGGATTCCTAGCTTTGTAAAACCTGTTACCTGTAGGTAAGCTTAGCTACAATTTGAATCATTGACCTTCCATTTGTCCAATTCACCTTGGCCATGGATGCGTGTACTGGGTATCATTATGCGGTAATTTGTATTTATTTTTGTCATTGGTGATGTACAAAATTAGAGTGCGAGTATTAGTGAGTTAAACATTTCCTTATATAGTATCCGAACCGGAATCGTAATTTCTAAAATAATGGTTTATATATTTCAGGTCGGAGTAATGATTTTCATGGGCTATTTTCTTAGTTATATAATACGTTACAATCTCAGCGTTCATGTTGTTGACATGGCTCAGATGTCAAACAGGGAATTTACTAAACACAATTTCACAATTAGCTTTAGAGCAGGCAAACACAACACTCGTGGTGGGACTGGAGTGAGTGTCATTAATAATTTTATTATCGTTTTAATATCGCATATAGAATAAGTTCCAGTAGATAAAATACCTTCAGACGCATTTACACTTACAGCTCGTGGATATTGTTAATTGGGATGATTTGAAAATGGCAAAGTTATTTGCTGCATATCATATTGGATATTGTGTGTGCTTTCCCCTATTTCATAGTTTTGGAGACCGGTAAGAACATTTTTTAAATCTGATTGATTAGGTATACTAAGTTACTACTTAGGTAGGTATTATTCTTGTCTTCTTAATCCATGTCAGCTTATTCCTTGTCTATCTTTAAAAACGACCATCATTAACTGGATAATGGATATAGGTGTCTCCCAATGCATGTTACTTAGCCTGGTCTTAGAATTTTTGATTTTTTTATAGCTTCAATCTATTTAAAATGAATGGACGGACCGTTGAACATGCATTGCATTGAATGAAATCATAACCACCGGACATATTCTTCAACATCTAATTCTAAGTTATTATTACATAATTATTGTTATTGCATATATATATGGAATAAAAATAATTATGTAAAACTTTTGAATTATAATTGTCTACATTACTAACAAATCGAGACGTCTGACGCGTCCTACAGCAAAAGAACGAATGGGACGTATTGAGCGTCGGCGCTCGTTTTACAGTCATCACAAATTCCCTGCCTTTGGTCCTGTCCATTTATTTTATTTCATTCGACCTTTTTATATACTTTTACAGGCTTGGTCCAACATGGGTGGTGGGCATCGCTGGCATGACATCTGGAATACTGAGCTGTCTCACACCAGCCTCTGCTTACGTAAATTTTTGGGCACTTTTCATAGTGCGTATCATTACAGGATTTTGTGCTGTTAGTATTTATACAAAGTTGTTTTCTTTAAATAAATTGTTTAACGGAGTCTTTCGCATAGTTTCTGAATGTCTAAATAAAGTCGATTTATTACTTTTACAGGGTGCTATGCAACCCAGCATGGTTCAAGTACTAAGGCATTGGGTTCCTCCAATGGAAAGAAATCATTTTATGTGGGCATATTGTGGTAAGACCCAGTAGTATTATTATCTGTTCTGTGACCCAGTCCTACGCATACTTTTTCTAAAATATCCCAGTTCACAATTATATAGGTACTTACTGGATGTTAGAACGGACGACGAACATCCCTAGTATTTAAGTCGTACAAAAATGACTTTGACAATTATAGTTGTTTTTTTTTAATGGCTGACATACTAATTGTTTGACCACAACTCACATGATGTTAAGTGACGATGTGGTCGAAGATAGTAAAGCACACCTAGCTTGGAATAGAGCTGGCTCTCAAGTCAGGCTGCCGGAACACACCGTTAGATGCTTGGCGGCAAATTTTCAACTTGATTATGATATAGCTTGGTGGTAGCTAGCCAGTACTAGAAAGTACCCTACCACCACGCTATGATTTCCTCACGATGTTTTTCTTCACCGGCAGCTCAAGCTCATTGTTGGGGCTTGAACCCACTCCCTTCGGCATGCGAACCGACCGCGCTAACCACTGAGCTATCATCGCTACAAAATAATATTTCGTAATATCGCTATTTCAATGTTAAATAAATATAGTAAAATTTATTTATAATGATGAATACATTATAGTACCTATACACATTATGATAGGTATGTTCGTCGTCTTACCAGTAAGTTTTTTTTGTAAAAAGTAATGAGACTAATGAAACGCTCATCTAATGCTAAGAGGAAACACCGGTTAATGATAATTGCACCGATACCCAGAACTTAAACAAAGTCTAGGACATCGCTACTTTGGCATTAATTACCTTGAGAGATTATTACCTTGTGACAAGGAGGGGGGGCAGTTCAAAAAATCATGAAATATGTCTGACGTATTTTATGGATGACCCCTTAAAATCGGCTTCTTAAAATAGTTAAATACAATCGAAGCTACTCTATTTACTAAACTTGATACAAAACTACATTAAAGCAGATGTTTTTAAAAATAATATCTTTCTTTCTTAGGAATTACATTGGGCACATGTTGTACCTTCCTAATATGCGCAGCAGTTGAATATTACTCTCGGTGGCCAGTAGGATTTTACGTATCAGGCGCTGTACAAATAACGTGGTCCATTATATGGGTTTTTGCAGTCACCAATTCTCCTAGACACCATCCATATATTTCGCAGGAGGAACGAGACTATTTGATTAATGCCATTGGGGCTATTTTTACAATAAAGGTAATTGTAACTGGATATAAATACCTTAGCGTAAGTGTCTAAATAAAATGTATTTGCAATACAATGAGTTTTAGTACATTCTTGGCTGTAATAACAGAACTCAGTTTAATGATTCTTGCACTAGTTAAATAATATGCAATGATACAGAATTGAATATAAAGAGAAATGAAGCTGATAAAGTATTTCACACTTTTGTATTTTACCAAAAATATAAACTCGTAGGAAGTAAATCTATTATACATTTAATTCCAAAATTTAAATTCATTCTTAAAAAGTAGTTACTCTCAAATCATTTTTATAGAGAGAAGTAATTCTAATCATGTTCTGATATTACCGATTTACTCAGAATCTTCCTACTATTTCAGAATTGCGTAAAAGTTTGTTGAGTACAATCACCCCCTTTTATCTTAGAACATCCCAAAGTTATAACTCTGCATAGTGCAAATATGTAATGTTATACACAACATCTATAGATATCAGGTAAGGTAGAGTTCAAACACAAGCATATTATCTGATGTTTTTTTTTCTGGAAAATGAGGAAATGCAGGAAAGAAACATTTAAGTTTTTTTTTGTTTTCAGCTGACCAATTCAGAAACCCCCTGGAAACTTATATTGGTGTCTGTCCCGTTCTGGGCACTGTGTATGTTGAATTTCGGATATGCTTGGATGATTATATCTTTGTGCATCCATGGACCATTGTATTTCTCTAAAGTTCTCGACTACAGCATTTATAATGTCGGTACTTTACCTGTTACCTGTTTTTGTTGACTTTTTCATATAAGTGAAATCATTTATGTAATAGTATGAATTATTTGATCATCAGGCGTCAGCATTGACGGCATTACCGTTTTTTCTGCGATTAGTGGTGGGAACAATCGTGATACAGCTATTTTATTGGTACAAACACAGCTCTAAACTGAAGAGAATAAAACATATTAGAAAATATGCCATTGTGATTTGTAAGTTGCTTGATATTTATTTGTACACGACATGTTTTTGATAGAGCTTCTATTAATTGTTTTGTAATTCTAAAATTTCTGTTCGTACTACCCACTTATAGAGCTTCTCAATAGTTCGAGGGTATGCTTTTCTTAATACTGTGCTTTTCATTGAGTGGCTGCATAGAAAGTTGGAACATGGTTCAATATAAATGTGAAAATAGAACTAGTTTTTTTTAATAATTTGACAGCTGTCAGTTGAAAACGATTCTCCCTAAGGCTGAAAAGTACCTATTACTTTCAACCCGCTCCTCAGGCAGCTTCAGACCTACTTTCCGAGTATGAGTAATGAAAAGGCTATTTTTACTGTAGATAGATTAATCCAGTGGTTATGATTCAGGTTCTCGACAGCTTTTTGTTTCTAGAATGTGGTCGAGAAAAAAAGACTACGATATAACATCTTCTAAAAAGTCATAGTGCGTTTTTTTTTAAACGACGGCACAAATAGGTAGGTACGTCGGTTCAATGCATACCCATACATACTATACAATATACATAAATATAATATCTAATAATAAGGACTCGTACATAAGTATTTCTTATCACACACTGAATATTTCTAGCCCATGTAATACCTGGATTGCTAGTGGCGTCTTGTTGGCTCTTCTCGGGAGTTGTTCCGGGACCGGTACTATTAACCATTGCCGTTACTCTCACTGCTGCCGGGATGGACATGACTTTGGATTTATGCTACGTGAGTTATTTATTACGAGTTGCATTAACCGACCTTTATTAATACGGGCAAGGCGAGTAGGTCTAAGCAGGTACCTTAATAAAATACAAGAGTAATAAAAATCGTGCAGACTTTCAAATTTTTTTAGACTTCAGTCAAAAGTTGTAGAAAAAGAGTTGTTATGTATAATGGCGAGAAATTGACGAATCTACCTATTACATATTTTGTGTTCATGTTCTTGTTATAGACACAGAATAAGTAGATAATTGTGTAAGCCGTAGAAGAGAAAATCTATCATTTCCATATGAGTTTGCTATACGTTGGCATTAGGCTCTTTGAGCTCAGTAGTATATAATAACCATTTTGATTTTAGGAATTGACTCCGACATTTGTTAACTCTGTGTACACGGTGATCAAGATAATAGGCAACACTGCTGGTATTTTGGTGTCAATATGCGTCGGACAAGTTACACAAAGTTTTAAAGTAAGTGTCCATACCTGAGGATCTACTCAACCAGGATGTACCCAAGGGTTATAACGACGGCAAGAATACTGTCAAGTTTTCACAACTTCACAACTTTTGTCAAGTTTTCGATATCAAAATGTATGAAAAAGTGGACGTACGCGGAAACTGAAACAAACGGTGTTTTTTTTTTAATATTTTGTTCACGATAACTTGACAAAAGTTGTCTTGCTAGTATATTGTCTTTAGAAAAATAGAAATATGATCTTAATAAATCTGGTAGTATATTATTCAAACATCTGTCCGTTCGGTAATTACATCCGGTACCTCTGGCTCCAATGGAATGTATGTAATCAATGGCTCTATCTAGCATATTAATTTGCAAGATTTACTATGTAAACGATAGTTAAATGAATAAAAAAATAGGCAGATTTCATTCACTCCCGCCAGAGGTGCCGTCCCATTTTCCGTACTTTTTATCATTTACGTGTACTTATGTTAAGTACCTACACGTAAATGATGACATAAATTGGTATACTTAAAATTAAAAAGTCATTTAAAAAAACGCTAGTTTCAGAAAGACACCATTCATCTTAGATAACCCTTACTAAATCGACTAAGAAGAATGGGAGTGAATACACAAAAAAAAACTTTACCTAGCACTATCTCTTCATAAATAGTTTACATTAAATACAAATACCGGTGGCAGAATTAAGAATTAAAAGTTCTATTTACGTAGAAGATTTATTTTTTAAATAATTATGTCAATTTTCTGTTACAGAGCTCGCCATCACAGATAGTATGGAAACATATCTGGTGCTTTCACGCTACTATCTTGTTTCTTTGCGGACTTATCTTTTTGATATGGGGAGAGACTCAGGTGCAACCGTGGAATTATAGACGTGTTAGGTGAGACTGTGTTTTACTAAAATGTTACATTTAGACTGATTTTACTGTCACGTTGACAGTCGGCGTATACGTCGTCGACACGCGTAGCTATTCAACAGTTACTGGCAAAGAACGTGCGTCGCTGAATGTGTTTTTGAAAGACTTTTAAAAATGTCCTAGATCCAAAAATTACTTAGCCTGCACGTCTACTCAAAGATATAATAAATAATACAGGTACTTCCTGTACCTACCAAATGTAATGTTAAAAATGTAATTTTGTAAGGAAAAAAATAATAATAATAATTAGTGTGAGTTTGAAAACGGTCTTTTGGTAGATGTAGGTATTCAATGACCAGCGCCGACAATCGGAGCGACCGTAAAATCAATCTTAAGTAAAATAGTTTTATGTTTTGCTAAGACTCAAGATTTAATTGCGGATCATGATATCAGTTGATAATATTTTTTTTTGTATCTTCGGATTTTTATTTTAGGCGCCAACCTCAAAAACATTTCGAGCCAAAAGCATCTAGGATGTCAAATATTACTGAAGTTGAAGAAGGTAGTGGGACAATAAAATTGTCGCAAACTCAGATGATCCAGCAGTCCTAACTTAATATATGGTAGGAACATAATGTTATATTTGTGTGATTATGAATAATATCAAATAAGTTTAATACTTAAGTTAATTAGAAGATAATCGAAAAGCGAATGTAAAAAGATTAAGTCAATACCACACAGGAATGTACAAAGTATGAGTGAAAATACCTATGTTATGCTATGGTAAGTATAAGATATAAATCCAAAGCTATTTTATTAGCATTACTATGTAGGTGGTAGATCTCCTTGGAAGGAGGTCGTCTATGTAGGTACTTAGGTATCATAGCGTAGATATCCTGCCGCCAAGCAGTAGTTATACCAGTACTATGTTTGAGTTTGAAAAATACTGCAGCTAACAAAATTTAACCATCAAATGAAAGAAAGTAATAAGCACAAAAACAACCTGGGTTCTGTGTTGTTATTCAAACTCTCGATGTCTCTGAAATCGTCTTTATTTGCAGGCGTTATTTTTTTTGCTATCGGTTTATCAATTTGCGTTATTTAGGTAATACATACGACAAAAAAGTGTATAAAAATTAGATAAGAATTGAATTAAATTTGTTTTTTCCATAAATTTAACTGTTTCTTACTGTACGTACATAATAAAAACAAGTTATCCAAACTTCAGAAGCGTTGATATAGTTCATCATCATCATCATCAGCCTATCGAAGTCCACTGCTGGACATAGGCCTCTCCCAAGACACGCCACTCAGCCCGATCTTCGGCTTTTCGCTTCCATCCACCGCCAGCTGTCCTACGTATATCGTCACTCCATCGAGTCTCAGGGCGTCTTAGGCTACGTTTGCCAATTCGCGGTCTCCACTCCAGAACACGCCTACCCCAGCGGTTATCGGTTCTGCGACAGATATGTCCAGCCCATTGCCACTTCAGCTTGCTAATACGCTGAGCTATGTCTGTGACTTTTGTTCTCTGGCGAATTACTTCGTTCCGAATACGATCCCTAAGAGAAATGCCAAGCATAGCTCTTTCCATAGCTCGCTGAGCGACTTTGAACTTTCGGACCATTCCCGCTGTGAGTGTCCATGTCCGCCGTGAGAGTTGATATAGTTATATGCATAAATTACTAAGGGAACACTTCGTGTTGTCCTACGTACAGTAGTTCGTGTAAATACTTTTAAGTAAAAACATTTTTCATTGTATAATCAAAAATATCGAAATACTTGATACTGGCAAAATGCACAAAGTACAGTGCTAAAAACAAAGAAGACAAATTGTCCAAATTTGTTTAGATTTGACATTGACGTGATTTCAATGAATGCGGCCAGGGTGTGCTTTACCATAATTTTGAGAAAACGTTATATCATTATGAAACATTATTTTTGTTTCGTGTTTGTAATAGGTAATATGATTGTTTTTAAAATAGCATTTCCGTTTATACCTATCGTCGGGAAAATTTTATGGGAAAATAATATTAGCTTATATTTTCCATTTTGGGGATTTTTATGAACTAGGTTACTGGTAACCGTTATGGAGTCGTCGTTTTTTTTTTTTTAAATTATTTTTGTGTTGAATCTCTTAGAGGAAAACAGCTGTGGTTAAATAATTAATTATAATTTTTGAAATATGTTTTTATACTAAGTTATTCTATTCCATCATTTGGGAGAATTATTCTAATATACGTGGCAACTCAGCCTAAAACAAGACAAACCAGACTAAACTGTCAAAAACTGAGCTGTCAAATTGAGTTGTTTCTGAATTCTGATTTTGGGTTGGTCAGGAAATTTAGAAGACTTTTCGCAAGATATTCTTGTTTATTTTCTTAAGATTAGCTGAAGATGCCCCGTAGCATTGTAGAATATTGTGCGGAGCATGAGAGTTATAGGTGTGGGTATTGTGGGAGTTCTGATACTAATTTTAGTCATGGTGAGTAGTTACGTTATTTTCATGTTATTTATTAACTAGGCTAAGACTGCTTTAATAGAAAGAAACAATACGATTGGGACGATAAACTCGCTGTTACCAAAGCTCAACTGGAAGCGTAATGTGCATTAAAGTAACAGTAAAAAATTAAAACCGACCGGGTAAATATATTTCGTTTCACTAAATTTACAGGAATGTGGGCACATTCATTAACAGTATGTGATTACCAAGACCTGATAGACAGAGGATGGCGTAGATCGGGAAAATATTGCTACAAACCTACCATGGATGTGACTTGCTGCCCCATGTATACAATAAGGTTTGTGCGCATTCACATAATGCAATCCGTCTGATAAGGTTTGCTTTGTTACTAACTTGATCGGCAAGGTTTGTTGTCATTTTATGAGAGCAAATTTAGTCATGGTTATAATAAAACTAGAATTTTAAAATTATTCATGGTGATTACTAGTTGAGATTTACTTTTACATCAATATCCTTTAATAATTGTTATTATGATTTGGCAGCATCATATAAACATAAAAAGAAACAATCTATAGTAAACTGCTACCACAATATTAAAATAAATTTAGACAATAAACTACTTTCACAGGAAATTTCCAAATCACGATTGATTATTTTGGATTTAACTATAAACAAACACAAAGTCACACTAGTACATATTTTTCAAAGTATCTAACAGGTAACAAGATAAATGATAGTGTGAGATAATGTCTGCCTATGACTAGTGTTATCTTGAATGTTGGGGAACAAAACAAAGTCCAGCATCATACATAATTGGGTGAATGGTAATAATTGTTATTACAGGTGCAAAGCTCTTGAATTTAAGGCAACAAAGTCTCAAAAGAAGATATTGAAAAGAGTGAATAAGTACTTATCAAGTACAGATCCCTCCAAGCCACAGGATGAGCGAAAGATGTCAACATGCAGCAATGAGTCCACAGGCATTTTAGAAAGCTACAATGAAGGGGCAGAGCAGTTTGTCGAGTCCAATATGGTGCCCCAAGACATAAATGTTGGTGAAGTTTTGTCTATGGATGGGCAGAATACCAACACTAAAGTTGGTGCTGAAGGTAGAAACTCAATAAATACTCATAATAAGAATCCTGAATAAAGTTTGCCGGAGACAGATGTGGTCCTGGGACCTCTAGATGTTCTAACATGTGGCTAGAGCTGCAAAAACTGCATTATGTTATAGTGGTGGATCTAGCAACAAATATTAAAGCCTGCTCCACACAGTGACATGCTGTTGTTGTAGGTTGTGCCTAATTTGGGGCTTTAGCACACATGGCTCAACTTCAGGCCGCACCAGTATAGGGTAGGCTTTGAGATTGTATCACAATTAGATCAAAAATTAAAACTTGGAAATGACATTCCTAGAAACATTTGATGTAAGCATTTAACAAAAATATGCTATAAATGGATAATTATGCATAATTTTCCTGTAAGTTCTAATGAAACAGCTTGTTATACATATAGGTTAAGGTCTATAGTTTATAAAAAAAAAAAAAGATATCATGATGCTAAGAAAAAGTTTTTGGAAATGTAAAGATAGTACACATTTGACTACTTATAGTTCTGACCAAAGCAGATGACGATGGCTGGCTGAAAGAAATCACTGCAGACTAACCAACCAAAGTTTCTAATTTGTAGAAACTTAGGTTTGTTGTTTACAGAAAAACAACCTTTATAAGATCACTTATCTGTCTATCAAGGGCATGTAAATCAAAATCTATGGGGTATTTCAAAAGTAAAGATTACAATACTTACATATAAAAAAAACACTTTATGCAATTACAATTTTTTTAATTATAAATAGTCTTGCATTTGACTGTCATCTCCCCTGATGTTCATCTAAGCTGCGGCCTACAATGGTGCTTGCCAAGAAGAAACCGACCGAACCAAACTTGTGATTTGAAGGCATGCAGGTTGTATCTATCGGAGAACCCCTCTGGCAATAAATTCCATTGTTTAGTTTGTACAATTAAGTTTGAATCAAACCGTTCAATTGAAGAAGTTATCATGACATACCATAGGTATTAATGCGACATTTTTTTTCAACTATTACTGGGTTTGACCTTCAATTTGACTTATATTTTTACTAGAGCAATGTTCAGAAGTGTTAATAGTATTAATCATCGAGGCTCTTTTCCCATGATTGACGACCTATCTATGTACAAAATTATGCAGAGCCCTCGGCGCGCGAGTCAGTTTCACATTTGTCCCGCATTTAAAAATAGTTTTGTTCTTACTAATCCTTGTAATGCCATTTTTCAGCTGAAACAGAAAAGGTATCATCTACGAAAATAATCTCTCCAAAAGTTATTAAAAAAGGTATGTTACATTGAATAGTTTGTTTTATAATACTTACATATTTAGTTATTACTCATTTAAGCTGACATCATGTTTTAAAGTGGACACCGAGAATTCTCAAATGTAGTATAGTACGCCCAGTGACTAAATAGGGTGACGTAACTGACAGTGACTAAAAGCGAAAAACCGAAGATTGGGTTTCGTGGTGTGTTTTAGGGAAGGCATATGTACAGCAGCAGGCTATGATAAGCTGATTGTGATGATACTGAACCTGATTTATTTTCATAATAAGATTTTTTGACACTACAAAATATGGCTTTCCTTATTGTGTGGAATTGATACAAAAACATATAAATAGAAGTGACTTCTCGCAACTTGACATGTTTTTGTTAGACAAGTCCGGTCTGGTGGTGTGTAGTTTTAAAGGTACTGCAGCGAAATTACAGGGCTTTATTATATTATGTATTATATTGAGGTTGTGTATTGTTGCAATGGTCATGGTCATGGCGTTGTCTCTTAATATTAAAAGAGCATCTCGGACATCTCATTACATAAAATAAAATCTGTAGAGACATGTCGTGGAAACTCCTCTAATGAATACATACAATTAAAACCAGTGCACAATGCATTTTTAATGTGGAGATAGCTTTGCCAACTTCTCATTAATCATTAACAATAGATTCAGGTCCCGACCCCAGCAAAGCTCCATGCAAGAAAGCCAAACAACTCCGAAAAGAGAGGAAACTGAAAAAACTAAAAGAGAAGGGGACCGACGTCACCACACTATCTAACAACAATATTAACAAAGAAAAACAACTTGAAGACTTTATAAACGAACTGCCTGATGACTTTAAACAAAAGCTAGAGGTGTGTGACTTTAGTTTTTTTATCGACTATTGTTTTGGGTTTTTTGTCTCATTGAAATCATTGTGAGGATAAACTGGCTTAATCTATCATTTCGGCATGCTTACACAATGCGGCTTGGTTTTCCGATACCACTTAATGACTTAATGACTTGCTGTACACTGTAGAGTGTACAAAATAGAATCCGTTTATCTATTCATATTAATAGTAGTTTTGATGTGAATCTTTTCATTTGCTTTCACAGTGGAGGACAATTCAGAAATAATGATAAAATTGGGGTATACATTTTGGTATTGCAGCTAAATATCTAAAATCTACATCCAATTAAGTTTTAAATGTACGATACAGTTACATTTAGTTTTTTTTTGTGAAGATTGGCTAAGCGTGTCTTTTGAGTGATCTATGCGCAGATAAATAGTAGAACATGAGATGCTATTATATAAATATATTACAGACTCCTTCTTTTATAATAGGCTTGTGTCCACAAGGAATAAATGGATAAAATAGTCTAATGATCAACCATAATATGTAGGTAATAAAATACAAAATTATTATTATACTATTAAAGTGGCCGTGAACACCTATGTGTGTTACGTCACGGCGTGCGAATGTCATGTTTCATTTAAATTTCTATCGATTCAGTTTTTCTGATTGTCGTTTCTATTTTAACAAAGTTCTTACATATTTGTGGAAATATATTTTTTTATATTCCAAATATAAACAAACGTTAAAATAGCTAAAAATCAGAAAGTTTTGCCTCAAGATCTTGTTAGCTAGTTACCTATAAACATGTACCTTGTTTTTTCAGATAAAACTGGTTCGCACCAATCCTCCGAGTGCCGAGTACTTAGCAACAGTAGTGGAAACCCACCAAGTGTATGTCAAGTACCAGACTACAATACACAATGACAAGCCCTCTAAATGTACCATGCCCAAGTTTCAGGACTTTTTGGTATCTAGTCCATTATTGGTAAGTAAAGAGATAATCTGCAGTCTTGAGCATCGACGTAAGGTCTCCTGTCTATCGGCTTTCTACCGGATACACTTCGGGGATTGTGCCTTGGAGTTGCACGACTTGGTTCCCCCCGCCCCTTTTACTACCGGACGGCCAGACAAACGCGACCAAAGCGTCACCCGTACATGGTGTACGTTCCCCATGTGCGCACTAAGCGCTTCGAATCCACATTCTTTATACGCACAGCGAACATGTGGAGCTCTTTGCCGGAGTCTGCGTTTCCCGAAAAGTACAATATGAGTGTCTTCATATCAAGAGTAAACAGGTTCCTTCTAGGTAAGCGTGTTCCATCCTAGGCCACTTCGTTGCTTAACATCAGGCAGGATGTGGTCAAACGCGAAACTATTCAGTATTAAAAAAAAAACAATTGTAATAATATTAATAGTTTAATTTCCAATAAATCCTACTATAATATTATTAATGTGAAAGATTGGATGGATGGATGGATGTTTGTTACTCAATTACGCCAGAACGGCTGAACCCGTCTGGATGAAATTTTGCATGTAGATACTTTAGGCCCTGGAATAAAACATAGGATACTTTTCATCATCATCATCATCCATCACCACACGGGTAAAACCGCGGGGCGCAGCTAGTTAATGACAAAAATAAGACATTTAGAAATACAATTTTGACTTTTAAAATAATGCTCTCCTCAAAACGTTGCTGTGTCCGACAGGGTTCATATTGTAATGTGTACCATATACTACTTTGTATTTATAACATCTTGTACAGTATGTTAGCGATAAAAAAATATCTTGAGTCTTGATATTGTTACAGAGAATTGTAACTCATTGTGTGGCATTATCAGCCTTTGACTGCCCACAGTTGGACGTAACCCTGCGAAAATAAATTTACTTTACAAAAGTATTATTATACCAGTTAGGTACCTACTGATCTGTTTGAAGTCGGTGCCAAGCACCGGCACCTAGGCTTGGCTAAGCACCGACTTTAGTGCTGATGTTTTTTTCTTGAAGTAGATTTATACTTTTGTTTTTAAAGTTTGTTTATTTGTAAGAAATAGACTTACGTTTGACCGTCATCTCATCTGATGTTAAGTGAAGATGCGGTCTACCATGGAGCACGAAGTTGCCTAGAAGATATCGATTCACTCTCGACTTCAAGACACTTAGATTGTACCCATCAGAGAACACTCATTCGGGTAATGTATTCCACGCTTTTAAGCCGTTCGAACTTTGTTTTATGTCTGTCAGGCTAGGTGTTTGACCATAACTCACGTGATGTTAAGTGACGGTGTGGTCGAAGATGGTAAAGCACACCTAGCCTGGAATGGAACTGGCTCTCAAGTGAGGCTGCCGGAACACGCCGTTAGATGTTTGGCGGCAGATTTTCAACATGAGGGTGGTAGCTAGCCAGCCGAGTACTAGAAAGTACCCTACCACCACGCTATGGTTTCCTCATGTTTTCCTTCCAGCTCAAGCTCATTGTTGGGGTTTGAACCCACAACCTTCGGCATGCGAACCTACCGCGCTAACCACTGAGCCATCATCGCTACAAACTATGAAACTATGAAAGTGGATTCGAATCGTTTCGTAGATAATTAGGATAATTTCGGATATACATTTTAAAAACTGTTGTGAAGTTAGATTTAAAATTAAATCCTCTTCACTGTTGTAACCAGAACGACTTTTAAAATGAACTCCCGCAAAGCCACGCCTGAAGCAATCAATTATCAAGATTTATATGTTTTATTCATATTTAGTTGCCGAAATATAACGAGGGAAATGAAATCCCGATAATAACTGACTATTTTATGTTTCCAGGAGGAGTACGCTACCGACGGCCCCGTCTGCGGGTATGGCTCCTTCCACCAGCAGTACCGTCTCGAAGGCAAACTGATTGCCGTCGGCGTCATAGACATACTGCCCAAATGTGTCTCCTCCGTGTATTTCTTCTACGACCCGCTCTATATGCACATGAACCTTGGCACTTACGGTGCTCTTAGGTAAGATTCCAATATAATTTACATACTAACAAACAAGCATTAAGTCACTCTTGACTCTGAGTCTACAAGACAGAGATGTATTGATGTCTCAACAAGTCAGCTGTCTTGAGTGCACACCCACACTAACACACACTCACACACACACACACACACACACTCACACCAACACACACTCTCACACACTCTCAATATATTGTAAGTATTTACGAGGAAGTCACTGAACCATACGACACAGGACTCCCCTGGTGTGAGGTTTAGGGTACCCACCATGGAATATTGATATTGTTGTAGTGTTAATTAGTTTATGATAGTTTTATATATCTATACGTTTACTCCTTTGTCTTAAGATTTATGCCAATAAATTATTATTATCATAGTTATTTATTTCTTTACTTAATTTTTTTTTACTTTAAATTTATATATAAAACACAAAAAATATAAAAGAATTAAAAACTAGCTCAAGCTGCCAGTGGTTAGGGCTGCAGATTGAGGAACCTCTTAATTATTATTATTATCATTTACAGAGAGATAGAGTTTACGCGACGTCTGCAAGCCACGTGCCCGGATCTCAAATACTACTACATGGGCTATTACATCCACTCTTGCAGAAAAATGCGTTACAAAGGAAACTTCGTGCCATCAGACCTCCTCTGCCCCGAGACCTACAAATGGTTGCCTATAAAGGACTGCATACCAAAACTAGAATTATCACCGTATTCAAGATTAGACAGTGATATAGACAGTGTCGACCAAAACTTTCCCAAAGAAAAAGAGATTAACTACATACCATGTTGGGTGAAGGAAATAATAATGCCCTACAAAACGTATAGACGAAAGGCTAATTTAAAAAATGATGACGAAGTAATGCAATATTCGCGGTTGGTAGGTTCCAAATGCCTTAGAAATATAATTTTGGTTAGGGCTTGAATTATAGAATAAAAGTTTTTTTTTTTTTGCTTTTTATAGATAATATTGTTGTTTCAACTATTTATTTTATCCCGATTTATTTCTCTATCGCATAGTATTACTAACTTTTTTTTTGAGCGCGATTAAATCCTGGTTATTAACATAATTTCGCATGATATTGTTAGGCCTAATTTTGAAAATAGTATAATAATAACATTTGAAGCACATAACGTAACTATTGATAGCTGTATAATTTACGCCATAATTATACACAAGTATTGTGTTCTAGTATACATAGGGCCGTGTCATAACCAACTGCTTCAAAATTACTAATTATAAAAAAAAACTTTAAAAAAGGAAAGTAGTTAACAATAGAATTTATAACCAATATACTTATTGATTGATTTTATAACAAACAAATTATACATAAGTATGACTACAAAAAATGCGCGTCCAATAAAATATGACTACAATATATTATAACAAAATATTTATGCGGAATAACTTTATGACAAGTAATATTATGCGAATGTTTATTCGGTCACTAACTTGATGGACTGTTTACTCGTGCCGTCGGCATGTGTTTTTTTTTTTTTTTTTTTTTCATTCAGGAACATGGTTTTTCGATTTGCCAATTGCAAAACTAATAAGATTTAACTTATTTTAGGAGAAGAATATAAAAACGAATAAATATGAAGTGATATTTACAATGCTGTTAGTTTTTATCACAAATAATATACTATAGGTACAAAACAGATACTAAACATACATACATACTAAATTTAAAAAAAACGCGATAGTTATAAATCATAGTTATGATTATCACCGGAACTTAATGACCCACAAGTCAGTGACCATGGCTTATGCAATATGGCCGAAACGTCGAGGTAAATAAACTAATTACATAGTATTTTGTGCGCGATTAAGTCTTGGAGATTGACACAAATATGTATTATTAATTTGCCAAATTGCAATCATGTTTTATTATTACAAAATGTATTATGTGCCCTACAGAATAGCAAGAAGCTAAATAACAAAAAACGGATCGAATAGAGAACCTTCCTCTTCATTGATAGTCAGTTAAAAACACTTTGTTTTTTGTTGATATATTCGCCACAAGTTTACGTTAAAAACTAACAAGAGAAATTATGACGGGACTTCATACAATACAGTTAACAACATACAAATCCGCACACGAATAAATTGGTTTAAAGCTCACAAAGTCGACGTCACGTCTGAACTTTTATTGAGTGTGAGGTTATATAAATATTTAGTAAGAATTAAATATCAATTTTGAACGCAGAGTCAGATTTAGCAATTGCTATTCTCGACTAATGAATTGCACTGAAAACGACAGCAATATTTATACTAAGTTCAAATCTGTCAACTAAAAAGCAGTTAAAATTGGTTTTCTTTGATTTATAGCCCTACTAATATTATAAATGTGACTGTGTATGCTTGTTTTTTACTAAGCATCAAAATAACAAATCGTCGTGTTTCTTGACATGTGCCACAAACATTTATACATACATATACCTATATGGTTTTTTCTGAAAGGGTATTTGAGTTCATTATTATGATCACCTTTTTACTAAATAAAAGAAAAAATTGTAGTTCCATTTTGCCGAGTGCAAATGATGTGTGTTTCGCAATTTCAGAGTTTTGTTCAAAATTATTAATAGAATGAAGGGCTTTTTTAGTTTCGTACTACCGCGTGCACACATTACAGTTCGTCGAATGAAATATGCTATTTGAAATATCATTTTAAATACTTTTCATCACCACGCGAGTGAAACCCATGGGATGTTGCTAGTTATATCAATGTTTAGCACAAATTCGCCACCATCACTCTTTTCTCTTTCAATAAATACAATATTAATGTTGTGTTACAGTATTTCCCACCAAACTTATAATATGTAATTTTAAACTTTCGTAATTTGAATATATATATACTATATATATGTTTATCACTGGGTCTTAGTCGCGCACAAAAAACTATAAAGAAGTTTTGCTCGTGGTCACAAGCTGACTTCTACTCAGCCAGTCAGTCAGTCAGTGAGACTAGTCAGCCTGTGACCATCTATCGCAACACGAAACGAAACGTCGAGGTAAAAAAACGAAAGTAGTTTGTGCGCGATTAAGTCCTGGTGACAAACTTAATAAAATTATGGTCTTAAATTGTATAATATAAAGTACTTATTATTTATTAAGTAGGTAATTTAGTTTGTTACTAGTCATGTTTATGTAGTTATGTCGTTTGTAAATGTTTTATAATGTTCAGGACTTGAGAAATACATAAACAAGCACTATTTTCATCTAAAAGTGATTTTTATTTTTCTTTATTATTTTACAAGCATAAGAACGATAACACAATAAATGTTGTCCGCTCGATATCTAAAACTATAAAAAAATCGTATAACTAAAACTAAACTAACAATATTCTATAATAAACTAACCTGATTTCTTTATATAAGGCGAACGGAATGCTCTTCTGATGGAAAGAGTTGTCAATGACCATTGCAGCTATACCCTGAACTTTGAGTAGCAAAACAAAAGTCCATAACTGCTTAGGCGCTTATTATTCAATAGATTCAATAGCCCTGTAATTTCGCTAGCTGCAATATTCTTTAACACGGAACATAGTATTTACACTACTGTTTGGTGGTTACAATACCTGATACTGCTCTATCTAAACGAAGGACTACCACATAGTAAGGACTACCACGTAGTAGTTTTTTATTACAATACATTTAAAGATTAATACGTATGACGTCCACTGCTGGACATAGGCCTCTCCCATTGATTTCCATAAAGACCGGTTGGAAGCGGCTCGCATCCAGCGCGTTCCTGCGTCTTTATTAGGTCGTCTGTCCACCTCGTGGGTGGACGTCCTAAGCTGCGTTTACCGGTCCGTGGTCTCCACTCCAGAACTTTGCAGCCCCATCAGCCATCAGTTCTGCGTGCTATGTGCCCTGCCCACTGCCACTTCAACTTGCTAATCCGCTGGGCTATGTCGGCTACTTTAGTTCGCCTACGGATCTCCTCATTTCTGATTCGATCTCGTATTAATATTAACATGCTTTTATTAGCTTTACTTATAACGAAGAAAGTAACAATGTAGGCACCTAATCAAATTTTGGCAGTCAATTCTCAAATCTACTTTTTGTATCGAAAATAAACTTTGTATGTGTATGTAGTCTCAATGTTAATACTATAATTTGGTATTTTGCTGATCTGATGATGGAACCAGGAGGTGGAGGTGGAACTCTTCAGTTGATTCTAGTAAATCCTTTGAGTGTGGGTTTATATGATTCGTTGTGACGTGTCCCATCAGATTGCGCTTGGTGTTAAAGGTCTGATGATGGAGCCAGGAGGTGGATAGTGGATCTCTTCAGTAGCTACTAGTAAACTCCTCGAGTTTGGGCTCATAGGATATATTTTGATGAGTCTATTATATTGCAATTGGAAGCGTTGCTTAATTTTTGTTATGAACTAGCTTGCGCCCGCAATTATTTCTGCGTTGACTTAATTGGGTTCTGAGAGAAATGAAACATGTGTAGAGTAACAAAAGAGCAATTGTTTCACCTAACATGAAACATGCGCTACAAACATACACTACTCAATTACCTAGATTAATATAAAGGATACCGTTTATTCCGAAATATTGTTCCGTAAGGCACATCTATACCAAATTTCAAGTGGATACGGGTGTGCCTTTCATCTAAATTCGTTCAGCCGTTTTTGCGTGATTGAGTAACATACAAACTTTCACATTAATAATATTAAGTATAATTACAGATTTTTATCCCTCCTCAAATAAGTACATGATGCATATGACGGCGTTAAATAAATTAATAAAACCGGCCAAGTGCGAGTCGGACTCGCGTACGAAGGGTTCCGTACCATTATCGATAAAAACGGCAAAAAATCATGTCTGTTGTATGGGAGCCCCCTTAAATATTTATTTTAATTTGTTTTTAGTATTTGTTGTTATAGCGGCAACAGAAATACATAATTTGTGAAAATTTCATCTGTCTAGCTATCTCGGTTCTTGAGATACAACCTGGTGACAAACAGACTGACGGCCAGATAGACAGCGAAGTATTAGTAATAGGGTCCCGTTTTTAACCTTTTGGGTACGGAACCCTAAAAAGGGACACAGTAACCTGTTTATTTAAATCTAAAAAATATTTTTCTGTCCGATTTATTATGTGTAATATGTACCTATACATCTATCTGGATATCTAAGTCTTGTAACCCAATCATGCGCTAATAACTAACCTTCACTATCACTTCTAAGTATTTTAATATAAATAGCGTTTCATTTAATTTATTTCACCTACTTATTGCTTGCTAAAGCTTTGGGTTCACTCTTTTATTGTACCTAATATGTTTGTGAGTAGGGTTCGCATTAAATATAACTGACAAAAACCCATTTTTATGGTAACCAGATCTAGTTCAGGTCGTAAGCCTCAGAGCGTAAGTTCCACCGGTACTTCGGCGTGTCAAGTAAGTTATTACTTTTAGGTGACTTCTTTGAGCGGTCATACCTCACTACTACCAAGGCAATTCTTATTACATCGATTGATTGATTCAGGCGTTACTTTACGGAGGTTCATTTTGAGTGTTCAATGTATATATGTATATTTAGTTTATTTTTGTTGTTTAGTTGACTCTTCGAGCTAGCGATCGAAGAGTTAACACATCCTGAGGATGCCTCGTTTAGAAGCGAAACATGTGTCGGAAAATGGGTAACTGCAGCGAGAAGAGGATATAAAGACTTGTGGATATTTTATTTTAATTTTTATTAGTGTTTTGTTTAATTTTAGTTTTAGATATTAAGTAAAGTTTCAGATAAGTTATTTTAAATTATTGTCAAGTTAATTTAATTTAAATCCTCATCACTGCTGTAACTGACAAGACTGTATAAAAATTCTATCAGTTATCTAGTTCCCATAGTAAACGCTTTGCTCAGTTTGGGACTAGATGGTGCTGTGTGAAATGTGCACCGATATTTTGTGTGTTTTTTTGACGTCCCTGTTGGCTTATTCGTAGTATATCTGCTTTAGGAGCTGTTAGGGCCTGGGTGCGAATCCAGCTCAGGACAAAAAAATTGTAGTATAAACAAATGTTTGTTTTGTGTCTGGGCGTTCTGTATGTATTTACAAAAAAGAGAAGTATGTATTCTATTACTTATTCTATTCTATTATTCTGACTTCCATAGTACAAGTTTTGCTAAGTTTGGGGTCAAATGTCCTACGATATTTATGTGAATAAACTTTCATTAGATCTTTCCGACAATATTACCCAGTGACGTACCAGCCTAATGGAAATAAAATCATTTAACTTCCCGCACATCATAAAACTAAAACTAATTAACTCCTACAAATGATTGCGGCTGACAGATGATAAATCTTCGATCTCATCTTCATTCAACCTTAGATCAACAATTTCGCAACAGAAGGTGTGTCTGAATTCCTGACATTCGGCCGTGTCATTGGATTGCTATACCGAGAAATCTGCGGCGTCAAAACATAGATACAACAACAGCAATAGATTGACGACGGCGGTGCTTGTTACCAGTGGGTACTAAGTGAGTGAGCGCCGGAATCGGATGTTTAGAAGTGGCACGCGAGCGAGGCCTTCGCGATGCGTTCGCGCCGGCGACGGCGCGCGCCGCCGCGCCGTGCGGATCCCATAGAGTCAGCACTGGCCGAGTCTGTTGTCTGACGCAGGCAGTCGCGGCAAGACTGGCGCGTGTGCAGAACGCGAATCGCGCGCTTCCGTGCTAAATACGCGTATCTCGACGCGGACCTTCCGTGCCCGTGCTAACGTGTTGCGTGTTCCAAAATGAAGTTGCACATCAAATTTTTCGGTAAGTTATTATTTAATAATTAAACTATTAAAATAATTCTTGAATAACCCAAAAGTAGGTATAAGTTAATTCTCGTTAGCAGTTGTGGTTGTCGACTTGGAAACAATAAACGTTAATTAATACCTGGGATCAGTAATTATGTTTGCATTAACATATCGTCTGATGTAATATAGCAATTTTGGTATTATTTCGTGTATAAAATATAAAATTAATTTTGTGGTTAGATATTTAGCTTAGCCTTCAGTTTTGTTGATATAAACATTGTTTTAGGACAAGTATCATTATCAAGTGAGCGGCAAGAGGCAAAGGCCGCCAACATTTAGCACAAAACAATTTTCTAGTCGTCTATAATGTTTGAGATATTATCAAATTATATAATACCTAATAATATCTAAGAGGTAGATTTGCATACTTAGCAATACCGGTTGTGAACAAATTTGTGACCAGATTCCTTGGATGGCGCAAGGCGTCTAAATATTAATACTGATTTATTTTTCTTAGAACAGAATTATTTAAATAAATTGAAAGTGCATCTTGGGTAGTTTTGGTATGGGTGATTATTAGTTAGCAATCAACAACTTTCTATTATTCCTTTCTATCTTGAGCTTTGTGGATGAACTAAACGAGGTAGGAAAATTCATTAGGTATTAGGTTTATTCTATAAATACAAGAACACCAAGAAGCGTTTTGTAGCATTGATAGCTCAGTGGTAAACGCGGCCGGTTCATACGCCGTGGGTTCAAACCACAACAATTAGCTTGGGTGCCGGTGAAGGAAAAAACATCGCGAGGAAACCACAGCATAATGGTAGGGTGTACTCGGCTGGCTAGCTTAAGGCCGTCAAGTTTAAAAATCTGCCGCCAAGCATCTAACGGTGTGTTCCGGCAGCCTCACTTGAGAGCCAGTTCTATTCCAGGTTAGGTGTGCTTTACCATCTTCGACCACACCGTCACTTAACATCAAGTGAGTTGAGGTCAGCGAAAAAAAAAAAAATATATATTTTATTTTAAGAAGAAAACTTGCTGCGCTTTGGGCGTACAATAATCATACCTATTTATATATTGACGCAAAAATAGTATCTGAAAAATGTGTCAATTTGCATAATATAATTGTAAAAAAATAAACAGTTTAATCATTCAATCAATTATCGTCAAGAAAATCATTTATTTTGTGGTACCCTGGTCCTGTGGTAATCAATAAGAAAATTAAATAATTAGAGTTTAAATACAGAAATACTTCCTGACTCCAGTATTGATTTTGAGAGATGATTGTATATCTCACTCTCACTCACTCACTTGGCGGTAGATTTCCTTAGCAAGAGGTCGTCTAGGTAGGCACCACCGCAGTACCAGATATTCAGCCGCTAAGCAGTAGTATGTAAACATTACTGTGTTCCGGTTTGAAGGGTAGCAGCTAGAAATTACAGGGCTATTGAGACTAATCATCTAGTCTCAAGTAATGAGCGCGCCAAGGCAGCGATGCCCTGGACTTTGTTTTACTACTCAAAGTTCTGTGTATCGCTGCAATGGTCATGGACAGGCGTTATCTCTTAAAATCACTACTGTTACATATAAAAAAAAAAAACAAAGGATCCATACCACATACACCCTTACCAAAACATACCGTTCTATGCGTAGTCGCCCTTAGTTTGTGCTTGCTCCGCGTACTCATACAAAACTCGTACAAATATAGATGATTCCTCACGAATAATGATATTTCATAGATATATAGACAAAGAAAAGTAAGGATTCGTAGTTTAGAGAAATAGGAGGCGCAAGAGTCTGTAGTCTTTAATTGACAAACAGAACGCAAGTATTTCTTTTCACATCAAGGACGTATACCGGCAGCCTCACTTGAGAGCCAAATCCATTTCAGTAAAGATATGCTTACCATCACTTAGGTTAGCTGTGGTCAAACACCTAACCTGTCACCTTTAAAAAAAATTACCTTGGCATTTGTTTATATCTAAATTAAGTACATCGTGAAGTAGAAATAGATATTTAAACAATACCTTAGAGTACTCGCCTTTCTTGGTTTTTTTATCGTTAGCGGCAATACGATTGATGTGTTAAAAAAAGATGTATTAGATATTCACTGTACTGTACTTATTTTGTTTACGTGAACAAAACTATATACCTACCTATATGATTATAGTTACTTCGGCATGGGTATTTACTAAGAACCGAGATAAATATCTGATTTGGATCGTTGATTTTTGGTGAGAAGTACAAACCAGTCTTTAACCAGATAAGTGCAAGAAGTTTTATTTTAAAGTTATTTTTGATTTAGTACTATAAAAATGATTTACGTGGAAAGAATAGAGACCTTTATATATTGGAAATATCAGAAAAGCTCAGAGGATTAAAAACTAAAAATTAAAAAAAAAAAACAGAAATGTCTAGTTTAGTTGAAGAAATAAATGTCAAAACAAAATGTCCGTCCAGAAAGATAGAAAGGATTTTTTAAATATCACAACTCATATTAGCTACATCAACTTTTGTAGCGACGGTAGCTCAGTAGTTAGCGCGGTCGGTTTACAGGGCGTGAATCCAAACCCCAGCAATGAGCTGCCGGTGAAGGAAAACATTGTGAGAAAACCATAGCGTAGTGGTAGGGTATTTTCTATTATTCGGCTGGCTAGCTACAACTCTCAAGTAGAAAATTTAAATCTACCGCCAAGCACCTAATGTTGTGGTCCGGCAGAGTAAAGTATGAAAAAAAACCAATCAAGTTGAGAACCTCCTTTTTGAATTCGGTTAAAAAGAGCTATCACATGAAGGCGAGTAAGATTTCTCGTAAAAAGTATTAAAACATATTTTTAACATGCGAGGTGTTTTAATTTGCTTGTTTGTGAGTTACATTTCATTTTATCCCTAAAACTATTGATTCTGAAAGAATTTATATTTTTCATGAGTTTTCTTCATTTGGTCCTTCGAGCTGAACCTGAATCAACGATAGTTACTTGCAAGCTCACGAAAAAGTTTTGTCTAACCAGAATTTGTAAGGAGTCATGTACACCGTCGTCTCCAAGAAGTAGATGAATGTTAATAGACTGAATCTATAAAAAACATATTAATGTCCGTAATTATAGCTGTTAGTTATATTATGTAAGTTGTTCAGCGAGCTACGGAAAGAGCCATACTTGGCATTTCTCTGAGGAATCGTATCTACAACGAAGTAATTTGCCAGAGAACTAAAGTCACATACATAGCTCCTAGTATTAGGAACTGGAACTGAAAACCCGTTTCATGCATTTGCTTACCACATTTCTTCACATGACGACAGCGGCGATAACTGTCAAATTGTGAAATAAAAAAAGTTCTTGACGGAACCGTTTATAAATGAATAATGTTTATCGCTTTTTTTTCTAATGACTGTCGGACTAGGTGTTTGACCACAGCTCACCTGATGTTAAGTGACGATGTGGTCGAAGTGGTAAACACACCTAGCCTGGAATAGGCTCTCAAGTGAGGCTGCCGGATCGTTAGATACTTGGTGGTAGATTTTCAACCAGCTAGCCAGCCGAGTATTAGAAAGTATCCTACCACCACACTATTTTCTGAATGTTGAAAGATTCCATATAAACTACGGAATTTGGTAGGGAAAAAAATATCTACACAAATCCGACGGTTTTTTTTTAATTTTAATCATTTTGTGAAACTATGGCAATAAAATGTCTTCGATTAGACGTCGCATGTGCAATTGGGGATGACCCGACCATAATAAAAAAAAAGCTTAAGAAAAATTGTCAAATTGTTAAGCCTTCATTTTGTTTATCAGTTCAAAAAACATTTGTTTTTGTATGACTGGTAGTTAGCGCGATCGAACCGCATTCCAAGAGGTGTCGGTTCAGATCCCAACAATGAGCCTCAGCTGCCGTAGGAAAATATCGCAAGAAAACCATTGCACGGTGATACGGTACTTTCTTGTAGACTGTTGGGTAGCTACCACCCAAGTTAAAAATCTACCACCAAGCACCTAACGGAGTTTTCCAACATCCTCATTTCAGAGCCAGTTTCCATTACAGGCTAGTTAAAAGAAAAACAATCACGAACACCACAATTTTATAGTCTAAAAAAAAAAACTATTTGTTTCAAGTAACTAACTTCATATCGCAAGAAAGGTTGATAATTACAAAACATTATTGCAGTTTTATTTTATTATTATTGGTCACGTATTTTTACAGTACTCAAGTATTAATTTGATATTTGTCAATAGATACCAACAACTTTCTATAAGTATTTCTAGTCACCTGTCGTTTCGATAGTGGGAACTTACGTACTACATCAACAAAGTAACTGATCGTTTGTTCATTTCGTACCTATGTTTATAGCTTTTTTATTTATCATATAAATTATACTTTTATCTTTACGGTAATATTGTATATGTATTAATTTTCTGGATTATATGAAACTACTTTGTACTTACGTACTTACTTAGTAACGAAACAAATTGAAAATGGTCAAATTTACGTTATTTATGTATTAAATGCTTAAGAATACAAACACTAGATATGTGCCTATGTAAATTTATCTATAAGTATATAAATAAATAAAAATCAGATGATGTTCTTTCGCAGAACCTGAGAACGGCTTCATCGATTTACCTGAGTCTTTTTTTAAATGTTCGAATGGCGTTTACATATTGTATGGAAGGGTAAAGGCCGAGTGTTACTGCATCAGCTATAAAGTACCTGCCGGCCTTTCGGCTTGAAATTTCAAAAGTACTATTTTGTCTAAAGTGTAATTTTTGTTGGATTTCATTTAATTTTTTTTTATCCTATTCCGAATCAGCCTTGTTTTTATAAACTGTCTCACTGCTGGGTATGGGCCTCTTCTCGTTGTGTGAAGAGAATGACCGTAGTCCACCACGCTGGCCAAGTGCAAGTTGGCAGAATTCACAGTTTTTTTCAGAACTGTTTTTTAAGAACTCACGCACATGTAGGTTTCTCACGATGTTTTCCTTCATCATCTGAAAGTTATCGCCAATACGCACATAACTCGGAAAAGACAGAGGTGCGCGCCTTAGGATTTGAACCCAGGACCTCCAGATTGGAAGCCAGACGGTCTCCCAACTAGGCTAACGAAACTGCTTTTTGTTTTTGTAATTTAAAGCTTCCGATTACTATACCTACATATTTAATTGTTCGTCTACTCTTCAGTTATTTATTATCTCTTGCTTATTGTTCAGGCTTTTAGTATTCAGTATTTTCGTTGATTGAGGAATACTGTGGATATTGACAAATTCAATTTAAGATGACTCAACAATACCTATTATCCGCCCTTGAAAATCCAGCGTAACGCCCGTGTTTCCGCCGTTTCACAATTCCTCAATTTTGTCACGAACACTGATAAACCATTCATAACACTTTTATTTACAAAGTTACCTACTTAAAAATCTATTCGCACTTTCTTAAATAAGTAATAAGTACGTATGCATATCTACATATTTTATTATGTAAATTTTTCTCTTGTTTTTCTGTTTTCGCACACACTATAACGATCCAAGTACTTGAGCGTGAATGTGACTTAAATATTACTGGCGTTTGCCAGAAAATAATCACGCGTGGATTTTTTTTATTAACTTATTTACCTACACAACTATATACCCAACTTTTTATTTAATACTTATCACAATGTCTATAATATATAAATGTATATAATATATACATTTCTTACATTGAAGAAACGTTAATTATGACCAAACGGAGCATTTACTTTGCATTTACACACTACACACTTAAACTGACTACTATAAATAAACATAAAACATATATTTATGTAATAATAAAATAACGATCTCTCCTAGTACAGGTTATTAAAAGTTATTAGTTGCAAAAATCACAAAAAATATTTTGTAGAGATATTTTGTGTTAAAATTTGTTGTATTTGTAGTCATCAACATGCCCTAGGTTCATATGGCATATTGAGGCGTTTCGTACCACATGTGGTTCGGGCTACGGTGTAAATCGCCCAAGTGATCTAGTTCAATCATCTTTGAAGAACGATTGGGATCAAATTCCATCACGCGCGATGCATCTTTGGCGAATTCACAATAGACAATTATTTTTAAGATACATAATTATTTTCGCAAATATTTTTCTTCACCGAAAAGCCTAGGTTGAATACATAAATTCCAAAGAACTCCTTAGTACGGGGTTGAACCCACGACCTCACAATGGCGAAGAGCATGTTCTCCCTATATCACACTACCACGCGTCTACATTTTCGTATCTAAATACTGACCTATTTAACAAGTTATTAGCTTTTCCTCTTTCGTATGAAGTGTAATGCAACACGCTTCTCTACGTACATCCCCTATGTGATCTGAATTTTATTGTTATTTTCTGTACACTTGCGAATATACCTCTGTCTTACAGGAAAACACAGCGTATTTCAAAATCACAATGCATCTGCATTTTGCATCGACTGGCGACCCATAATTTGGTGAACGAACTTGGGGCCGGTTTGAAAAGATTTATTTTGTTCATTTTGTAACTTGAATCCGCATGTTACGCATGATATGAATTCATACCATCCTTTATGACAAGTAGGCTGCACCGTTATAGCACCAGTATGTAAAGACAATAAACAAATGTAGTAGAGTGATGTACCTATAGGTACCTATTTCGATATTTATTGAAGCAGATTTAATGACCAACAAAGTTACTTAAAAGGGTTACTGTGAACGATGAGAGAAATCACATTAATTACTCCAAAGTTAGTTTGTATGTATGTTATTATACTTGTTCACGCTGAGATAAAATTTGAAATGCAGATAGCTTGAAAAATTAAGCGACTTTTTATCACGGAAAATGCGAGTGAAACCTTAGGGCGAATTTAGTAGATTCACATTAATAATTCCTTTTTTTTTACTTTTATCAGAGCGCCTAAATTTTTCTTTCTGTACAAAGGATAATAAACCTTTTTGTTTTATTTTTTTCTACGATTTCAACTAGAACAATGTGCCAACCAAATGAAAAAACATTTTTTTTTTTTCTAAAAATTAGGTTTTATTGTGTTCACATGACCTGGATTGTGAATTTATAGATAATGTTTATAGAATTAATACATCCCTTAAAATATTATTTTTTAAATTAAAAAAAAAATAGATCCAAGTTACTGGCCATATTGGATGAGGGCACATTGTTTTCGTAGATTGTTGTACCTTTGATGAAATACACTTTTTAAAACACAGGATTTAGGGGTCTTATTACGTCTATGAAAATAATTAATTATTATTAGAGCTCGACAAGCGTGAAAGGCTTAGGCGCGAAATACCTAATCCTGAGTTTTAAAAGCACTAAGTAAATTTTACAAAGGGAAAATTCTACAAATACATTTTACGTACTGTCTCTATCATATATATTATTAGCTCATATGTTAGTAGTTCTGCTTTAAAAGCTGTAGAGCGTGGGTTCGATTTCTACTCAGGACGAACACTTATGTGAAGAACTGAAATGTTTGATCTGTATCTGGATGTTCCGTTGTTCTTATAGAACTACAGATCTGTATCTGTATCTAAGAACTACAGTACATCCAGATACAGATCAAACATTTCAGTTCGTCACATATATCCAGAATATAATTATATACTAATAAACAAATAAATATATGTTTACAAAAAAGTATACAAATATTCTGTCTGATATATGATCCCTATATAAGCTCTGTTTAATTTAGTGCTAGATAGCGGTGTATGAAATGTCCTACGTCATTTATATTTTTTAAGATGTACGTACATACATTATAAGTAGGTATTATAGGTAATATATTTTAGTTCAATGTAACTAATGAATTATTCATAAACTTAACGTGTACATGATCTAGATAACATTGTCACAGCTGTCATTAATGAAATACCTGCCTAAGCACTTTCCTGCCGAGGGGCGCTTTTGCAAAGCAACAAGCGCTTTCTTAAAATAGAAATGCAACTTGAAGGCTTTAATAAAAAGTCAATTACGAGCAAAGGTCCTTGCTCTTGGAACGGCCTACGTAGACTTGCATCTAATGACAAGTCCATTTTAAGTAGGTAACCCAGAGTTAGATTGTAGACACGTAGCTAAATAATGTGAATACCTATGACCTATGTGAATTAGCTAATCTATATAAAAATGAACAAGACAAAATGTATATAGGAGTATGATATACCAAACAAAAAAAGAATCATCAAAACTAATTCATAATTGGCGAAATGATCGCGTAACATACATATACATAAAAAACAAACAGTGGAATTGAGAACCTCCTCCTTTTTTTAAGTCGGTTAAAAAAGAGAAAAAGTTATATAAGAAAACGACATCGACTAATTTGGTTGAAAATGAAATAAAATTGAATTATTTTTGTTTTTATTTATGCGGGATTACTCACGTTTAATTTTATCGGAAACTCCGACTATAGGCCACATCCGTTGGCTCGCATTGTTTTATTTAAACAAAAATGTGCCAAGACCACGTTAGTTTTCATAGTAAAATTGAATTGAATTTGTGGTAGTACAACGGCGGCCTTATTGTGTAGATCGATTTCTTCCAGACTGGTCAGAAATGATGGCATAGTTGTCAAGGTTGTCACTATAAAAATACAAAAAACCGGCCAAGTGCGAGTCGGACTCGCGCACAAAGGGTTCCGTACCATTATCTATGAAAAAGGCAAAAAATCGCGTTTGTTGTATGGGAGCCCCCCTTAAATATTTATTTTATTTTGTTTTTAGTATTTGTTGTTATAGCGGCAACAGAAATACATAATTTGTGAAAATTTCAACTGTCTAGCTATCGCGGTTTTTGAGATACAGCCCGGTGACAGACAGACAGACGGACAGACAGACAGCGAAGTCTTAGTAATAGGGTCCCGTTTTTACCCTTTGGGTACGGAACCCTAAAAAGGTGAATAAAATATATGTATATACTGAAGTATATTTTAAGCATACCAATAGGAGACAGCCGCTACTTTGTTACTACAAATAAAATGAACGGCGAACGTCGTCCTGACAAAGTGTTATACATACATACATATATAGGTATACCAGTACAAGAATTGCAGCGGGGTGGCTGCCGTAGTGATAATTACCTACCACGAACCTGGCGCCAGCAGAGACGGCGCCAGGCGTGCATTCTTGCACTTTCACCGCCGCACCGCAGATTCTTCCAGAATGCAAGTACCTACTGCCACTGTCATTACACCGTTACGCAAAGATCGAAGCCTCGCTAATGCGCAACCAACTTATCTCTAGAATCGAAAGGAGGATCTGTCGTCACATTTCCTGAACTAAGCTAAGAATCGTCAGAAGGAAATCTTTAGTTCCAACAATTAGCCGAGACTGCAGATAAGTTGGCTGCAAGTTTGCGAGGTTAAGTAGCTCATTCTATCACGCATTCACATTAGGTAGCTGTTAAACGCACATTTTATTGGCGTTTCTGCGGAAATGCGCAGCATATTTTAGTTTCCACTGCAGGTAACGGTTTGTATCTATTTGTTGTCGCCATTGATATTAATTTATCGTTCTCTGATAAATACTCGCGTGTCCAATCATAGTCTGGCCGATAATTGAATGATAGATTTACGGAAGTAATATCTACTAGATGTTTATCGTAAATAGGAAACTACTTGAATAGTATATAGTTGAAAGTACTTACCGTTGGGATTAGTATATTTCTACTTCTGGGTTTACGTTTCAGACTTTTTTGTTTTTATTATAATAAATAAAAATTGCAGGACATTTAATACTGAGACATCTAACACAAACTAAGCATAGCTTATATTTTGGGAATCATATAAGTGAAAATCATTACATATTTTATACTTTTATTTATTTTTGATAAGCATGTGTTTTGACCATTTGGAATTAACTCTCATGTGAGGCTGTTTGAACTCAGACAGCTTTGCGACAGATTTTCTACTTGAGCGTGATAGCCAGCCGAGTACTAGAAAGTACACTATTACCATGCTATGGTTTCTACATTCGCCACATAAATATTTCCCTCGGATAGGATTTGAACCCACGTCCTATAACTATAACACAGAACCTAGCCTACCAATTTGCCATCACACTATATCACGCTAATTTATTATAAAGGCTAAAGTTGTGAGTGTGTGTTTTTGTTAATTCTTCACGCTCAAACGGCTGGACCAATGTTGATGAAATTTGGTATGGATATAGCGACTCCCTGGATTAACACATAAGTAGGTTACTTTTTATCTTGAAAAAATGTAGCGGGCGACACCGCGGAGCGCAGCTAGTATTATTATAAATGTTTGATTTTGACTACATTTTTCTACATGATACAAGAGTCTTTAATGCCGAAGTTTCCAATAGAAGATCCAGCTCGATTAGAATAGGAACTGGCTAGCCCCGCCAATTGAGTTTTTATGTTTGTTTTGTAGTTATTTCTGAATCTTCTATGATAAATAAAATACACATATCTGTATGACGTCTGTTTACCGTTTATCATCGTATACAAATATACAAAGAACGAAAAACTTTCATAATAATGTAATTTTTTACCTCTTGAATTCGATATAACCATTATATGTACTTATAGGTTATTGTGTTGTATTTGTCAGAGAAAATGTCAACGTCCAATTTTGAGGTTCATGAAGGTCGCACAGTGCGTGGTTACTGTCATTGTTGGAATGTCGGCACGATACACTTTTTGTTATCTAATGATATCGAGAAAAATAATGAACTGCTGATTTACCAGCGGTATCCTGGTGTCCGCCAGGCCGGGTGACGGTAGGTGGACTAAGGCGCTGACGGATTAGTGGCTCCTAACTGGTAAACGGAGCGTTGGTCGTCCACCAGCTCGTTGGGTAGATGACACAGTAAGGATCGCGGGAAAACGGATTCGTATACCCATATAACATCGTGAGGAAACCATAGCGTGGTGGTAGGGTACTTTCTAGTACTCGGCTGGCTAGCTACCACCCTCAAGTTGAAAATCTGCCGCCAAGCATCTAACGGTGTGTTCCGGCAGCCTCACTTGAGAGCTAGTACCATTCCAGGCTAGGTGTGCTTTACCATCTTCGACCACACCGTCACTTAATACCAGGTGAGTTGAGGTCAAACACCTAGCCTCAGGACCTTGAATCTCTAAATCGTGTGAGAACCATGATTGAAAACGCGTACACCGTTTATCATGGTTACGGTTATAAGGTTCATTCCGACAGATCCAAATGATCACCTGATATACCACATCGCGTTTTTATCGTGTTCAAAAAAGGAGGAGGTTCTCAATTCGACTGTATGTATTTTTTTGTATGTGTGTTACGCGATCAGTCCGGCAATTATTTATGAATCGATTTTGATGATTCTTATTTTGTTTAGTAGACCATACTTCAGAGGTATTCCCATATAAATTTTATCGATATTGATTTAGCGCTTCTTGAAAAAATCACCAAAAAACAAAATCTATACCCAGATAATGTTTTGGTTTGTGGTTCCCTTCAGCAAATTTTTTGATGAGGACTTTTCGTTTACTCCGAAACCTCGCTGTTTCATTGGAGCAGTGTTCAAATCGGTTTTTTAATTGTAAATTTATACTTGTGAAATTTGGTTTTTACATAGAATTCCACGCGAATCAACCTAGATTACACCATTTTACGTCTTATGTGCTCCTAGAGAATATAGTTTGGAAGTTTAAACTTTGACTCAGTGGAAGCAATGTAATTACGGCAAACTATATAAGCAGTTAGTTAACTATAAACTTAAAACAGATTACACTGAAATATTCATTCATCATTCAGGCAGTAACCGCTATTGTGTCGTATGTAGGTACCATCCTATTATGTCCAAGTACCCTAGTCCAAGTACCGAGTAACTCAGCATGATCACAATGTGATGTGACGGTAGTAAAAAACTAAATACTTCGACAATGTTAAAACTCCGCCCAGTGATCTCCGTTTTTTTGTAGATTGTACCATTCTACTTTTTTTGTCGGTAGGTTTCGTTTACTTTGAGTTTACAATGTTAATAATAATAATTGTCTGAGAAAATAAAACTTTACAGAAGGTAATTCAAATTACTCGTAGATACGCCTTACCTTAATAATATCATTAAGAATTTTAAAATAATGTTGTTTACTTTGTAGTAATTGTTTGTTCTCAAACGTTGGTCTAACGTTATAGATAAGGAAGTTTGTAAAAAATGTAAAACAAATCAAGAATTAATATCAAGTTCCTCAAATAATTTTGCCAAATTAAGTCATCGGTGTCATCACTACTTACTGACCTCCATAGTTCGAGGTAACGAACAAAAACATTGATTCACTAAATAAATTATATTCTCGTGCTTCGCGGTCCGTCTAAAGATTTGAGGCCATGGACGTAGAAAAACACGATCATTTGCAATTAAGATCATTACGGATCAGTTGATTGTAAATAAGCTGGAAAGGTACTTACCATATTTTGTTGCAAGTAGTCATGATCATCGTGCATTGCATGTCATTGACTTATAGACCGTGACACGAGATATCTCGCAATCAATAAGAAAGATTTCAGCAAGTTTTGTTAGGCGAGTTCTTCCGACGATCTCGATCTTGCTTGCTACTACATTCAATCGTTAGTTTAATGCTGTGTCAGACAGAGTAATTTAACTGGAAAAAATATGGCGGTTATCAAATTTCCTGCAATAAATTTAGATTTTCAAGGGTTTTCTCACTGTTTCTAAAAAAATTAAACCCAACTCTTTATGAAGAAGTTCTAAAAAATGTAAGAAGACTTAACATTGCTTTATCATTCGATACATTTTATACTGGAATCTTTTAGCAAGTCTCAAAAAACTAATTTTTAGGGTTCCGTACCTCTAAAGGAAAAAACGGAACCCTTTGATCACTTTGTTGTCTGTCTGTCCGTCTATCAAAACTTTCTATCTCAGGAACGTGTGGAGTCGAGTTAAAATTAAAACCATATACGTAGATCTGTAGTCTCTTGCAGCTGTAAAAAACAAACTTTACAGCTATCTTAAAAAAAGTTACAGCCGTTTATGTCGCAAAAAATCGCATATTTCGACACTCACAAGGGAATCAAACTTATAGGGTACTTACCGTTGACTTAGAACTATGAAATTTGGCAAAATACATTGTCTTATAGTATACATAAAGGGAAAAAAACCGAAAACTACATTTTTAATTTGATCCCAAAAAATAGGGTCTTACATGTAATGAGAACAAGAATTTATCATACCTACTAGTTTGTACGGAACCCTCGGTCGGGGAATCTGAGCGTTTTTACTATTTTTTAAAATTTAAATTTATATCAAGTCAATCATAATTTAAATTGCTAAACGTCGGTGAATAACGCCTTGATGGTAACAAATAATGAAATGAACTTTATTTTTTTAATTTACTCTAGACACTTGTAAAGTCTTCTTGTCTTCTTACCTTTACAAGTGTCTAGAGTTTAAAATGATAATAATAATAATGACCATTGTTAAATAAATGTCTAGTTGTAAATAGGAAATCATTTGGATCTAACGGATATAAGAACATTTAAGGCTATAAATATTTTTACAGATTTAGTAGATTCATGGTAGAGTAATAATCACTGGTCTTAAAAAATCGGGGTGTGTTAAGGTCGTGGACACGGGCGTGTGTAGGCGTCTATATATTTTTATTTTTCATTCGATAGTCCATCGAATTTCCATGTTTCAAATCCTCAATCAACTTAACGAATTCTTTGATTCTTTAGCTATCGAGTGCTGTAATTACATTTTGGACGTAGATGATAGATATATAGCTGCAATATCAAACTGTATTTTCTGATTATGTTATTAACAGTTTCTTGATTTGTCTCATACTATGGAAGCAAATTTAAAGACCTATTCTCGTAAATATGAGAATAAGAATATCTTTATTAACAAACAGAAAAAATATACATGATTATGTTTTAAAAATAAAATAATATGGAATAGGGACAAAATCAGCTTTGTACTGTAAGAATTTAGCTCTTACAGCGCTGGTTTTCATTTTGCCCCTATTTTCGAACTCGGGTGTTAGTAGAGCAAAATAATTATTATAATAATTATAGAACTTATGCAGTATAGGGTTGTGTGTTAGATTGTGAGTATGTGCGTGTATGTCAGTATGTAGGTAAATCACGTGTGTTAGGTAAAAGTGCGTGAACGTGATTGATTGTGTGTGTGTGTTTGTGTGTGTGTGTGTGCTTGTGTGTGTGAGCGGGTGTGGGTGTATATGGGTGTGAGTGTGTTTAGTTTTTTTTTAAATAGAATATTCTATTGATACATTTCAATATTTTGTATAAGTAAATATGTTACAACAAGCTAGCCAGACGGTAATTGCAGATAGTTCTAGACTAATTTTAACATAATCAAGTGCCTATAATGATAATATAAACAAATGAATTTAATTTCTCTGATACCATGCCATTTACTTGTCAGATTAATATTATTTACGACCTGTTTGATTGATTTCACTTGTATCATTAGAACTATTTCGTCTCCGAACTAGTTCAACCGTTCAATGTCTCGAATATCCGCTTTCGCTTTTGCTCACCTCGATATGCTATAAGCTAATACGGATTATAGATATGCATAATGTTCACAAAAAAGTCTGGTGCAGTTGCTTTGTTGCAATAAGCGTGGAGTCAAGTAACATTGTAAGACCATGGAGTCTTCATCCACTTTCAAAGCAACTTCATTTGTTCTACTTTTTAAAATGAATTTTTCAATTTGTAGTAATGATAGCTTAGTGGTTAGCGAGGTCGGTTCATACACTGAAGGGAGTGCGTTCAAACTCCATCAATGAGCTTGAGCTACCAGTGAAGGAAAACATCGTAAGGAAACCATAGGGTGGTAGGGTAGGTACTTTCTAGTACTCGACTGGCTACCACCTTCAAGTTGAAAATCTGTTCCATTTCAGGCTAGGTGTGTTTACCATCTTCGACCACACAGTCACTTAACATCATGTGAGCTGTGGACAAAACACTTAGACTGTGAAACATATAAAAAAATCTATGGTAAATATAGAGTTGAGAATAGAATTAAGCTGTGATTTTTACCAACGGCACCAACTATGAAATCGCGAACAAAATTCACCTACTCCATACATTTTATCCACTTCAAATGACATATATGAAAAACTAGATCTTTTTCTTAATTTAGAGTTAGTTGAGTAAAAGTATGTAGTTTACAATAACGACTTCACTCTCAGTACAACCGATACGCGGAAACCTTGTATATTTATATTTAACAATCGATGCAGATTGCATTGACCGATAAAAAAATATGCGTTACAAACAAAATATTACAACAAAACACGAAAAATCCTTGAAGCCGGTAGCAAAATAAAAATTCCATGCCAATAGGCATGATGACAGTAATCAACAAACAAAATAATGTATTTTATTAAATTATGTATTTACCCGATGAAATAGGATTCATAGAGTATAAAAAACGTATTAATTTTTTAATTAAAAGCGAGATTTATATTTTATGAATGATTTTTATAAAAGAAAACTACAAAATACGGCAATCAGAGCGTATTACGTCACGCCTATGTAATATGCGCTTAAGTGATCAAAGTGCGCAAAGTGATCTTCACAGAAATAAATTGGAAAATTTAAAGAAATACATAGCTGTTGGATCTCGCCGTGCAAGATTAAGCCACTTGTATCACATTGTTTTCTTTTGTGGAACGTAAACAAATAACTTATTAGGAGTCTTTATTGATGTATTATTGCACTGAGGGACCGCACACCACTTATACACTTCAGAATTCATATTTAACACGCAAAATAATAAAATTATCACATGTATTTTCACTGTTCACGTTACAGCCTACATAGGCGTGACGTCACAAGCAGTCGCCATGACACCATGAGTGTTTTGGCGTGAATTTGAAAATTAAAATTTAAATGTTATTTTTTTCTCTCAAAACGTTATTTTGTACAGAAATATTATATTTTTTGGCAATAGTAGATAGTTCCTAAAATCATAGAATAGTTTTACAAAATCAGTCATCACGCCTTTTCCATGTTTCATTATTTTTCTTTATATAAATTGTAATGAGACGAACGAGACGTTCTCCTGTTAGTAAGAAACAACGCCTGTAAGTACTGAACATGACCATTAAAAAAAAATTGCACAGCGCCATCTAAAATAAAAAATAAATTAATAAAACAACTGACTAATCTGACTCCAAACAAAGCAAAGCTTGTACTATGGAAATCAGATAGCTGATAGAATACTTAAATACTTTTATTTTTTTGTAAATACATACTTATAATATATACAGAACACTTAGATACAGAACAAACAATTATGATTACCTATACCACAAAATGCTTGTCCTGATTTTCCTGATTTTTTTTCCTCAATATCAGTTGGGAGCTCGGTTCTTGAAGTTGTTGACAAGTACATTTACCTAGGACAAGCAGTCCAACTAGGTAGGTCCAACTTCGAGAAAGAGGTCAATCGTCGAATCCAACTCGGCTGGGCAGCGTTCGGAAAACTGCGCAGCGTTTTCTCGTCCGAATTACCTCAGTGCCTCAAGTCGAAAGTCTTCGACCAGTGTGTGTTACCAGTGATGACTTATGGCGCCGAAACGTGGTCTCTGACTATGTGCCTTCTTAGTAAGCTCAAAGTAGCACAACGAGCTATGGAGAGGGCTATGCTCGGAGTTTCCCTACGAGATCGAATCAGAAATGAGGAGATCCGTAGGCGAACTAAAGTAGCCGACATAGCCCAGCGGATTAGCAAGTTGAAGTGGCAGTGGGCAGGGCACATAGCACGCAGAACCGATGGCCGATGGGGCTGCAAAGTTCTATAGTGGAGACCACGGACCGGCAAGCGCAGCGTAGGACGTCCACCCACAAGGTGGACAGACGACCTAATAAAGACCGCAGGAACGCGCTGGATGCGAGCCGCTTCCAACCGGTCTTTATGGAAGTCAATGGGGGAGGCCTATGTCCAGCAGTGGACGTCATGCGGCTGATGATGATGATGATGATGATGATGATTTTCCTGAGTGGGAATCGAACCCACGCCCTACGGCTCTTGCAGACATACTACCAATGAGCCAGCCGGGCAGTCAATCAGCTTCGCCAGCTGCAATACCCTTCAAACCGGAACACAGTAATGTTTATACACTACTGCTTGGCGACAGAATATCTGGTACTGCGATGGTACCTACCTAGAAGACTGCTAAGTATAAAGATAAAATCAAAACTACAAATACTGAGGTACAAACACTAATTGTTATGAACGAATTAGTTGTCAGATTTAATGGGAGCAGATCGTCCATTGAACCGATGTTTGATGTCAACTCGCCAACTGTTATTGACATTGTATTCGAAAGTTAACCTTCCGCGAACACTTACAGGTTCCTTAGAGGCCATACATTCGCAACTATTTACATTAACTATTTATGTCAGCCGTTCAAGACTTGTTTTCATTCCGCATTCTAACACCACGCCATCATAGAGCCACACCGTGAGATATCATCAAAACGTATTAAAAAAAAAAACAAGCTGTAGAGTTTAAAAAATCTATATCTCGACTGCGAATAGCTATAATTAAAGGAAAAATCTTTTTAAACTAAGTATATATTTTTGCTAACCTCTTTTAATTGCATTTATTTAGATGACCTACTTGATAGGTTTGGTTATTTTTTTAATTAACGTATTACTATTTTGCGCCAAAAATCCACCATCTTGTTTTTTTTTTTTTAATCCACCCTCTAAGGACACTTAAGTTATTGAGACGACTCTTTAATCGTTGTAAACCATTCGGCCGTTTAGAAGTTACGAGGTAATAAAAAAAACATACATACAAGATAGGCGCGTAAAACATAACCCTTCCTTGGCAGTCGGGTAAAAATCTTTAGTGACAAACTAAAATAGTTCATAGAGAAGGATTTTTTCGTATAACAAAGTTTTATTTCGATATGAAAAATGTAGGTTAAATTTTATCAGGCTCACCTGTGTGGTCGAAGATGGTAAACACAACTAGCCTGGAATGGAATTGCTTCTAAAGTGAGGCTGCCGAAACTTACCGTTAGGTGCTTAGCTGCAGATTTCCAACTAGAAAGTTTACCATCAATGCTATGGTTTTCTCACGATATTTTCCTTCACCTAATCTCAAATCGCAAATCTCAGCTCAAGCTAATTGTTGGGGTTTGAACCCACGCCGTTCGGCATGCGAACCGACTGCGTTTACCACTGAGCTATTATCGCTACAAAAAACTTGCAAGATTTTATTATATTGTTAATTACAAGTGAAGCTAATAAAAGTGTTAAAATATTCTAGTATTCATTCTAGTTTCTAAAAAGCTGTTGTATAGCTCGATTCCGTTGTTTAAGATCAGGTTGTCTACATTTCGTCCAGATCATATACAAGAAACAAGTTTTACTATCCTTTTTTTACCTTACGAGAATGGAATGCGATTGATCTCGTCACAAATTTTGCAAATGTTACTCAGCTATGGCAATCATCTTATATTTGAAAATCTACCGCCAAGCACCTAACGGTACCGTAAGCTTCGCTTGAGAGCCAGTTCCATTCCAGGCTAAGTGTGTTTACCATCTTCGACACTGTCCCTTAATATCAGATGAACTATGGTCTAATCCCTAACCTGTCACCAGTAAAAAAAATGTTTTACGGGATGTCATTTATGACTAGTATTGCCATTTGTTTAGCCGTTCCCGCGTGAAGAAGTACATACAAACACACGAAACGGACAAACTATCGCATTGATAATGTTAATGTGACGCTTTATTATGTTAGAAACAAGAAAGCCTATTCTTCCTATCTAACTTAAATTGTTTGTGAAGGTTCAACTGCAAGATTTGAAGTGTTTTTTGTGCAGAATTATTAGAACATGAAGCTGATGTTATTGATTTAAAAAAAAGGCTTAGGTACAATTCGATTATTTTTTACGATGCGTAAAGGTCATCGACGTATCGTCATGCAAAGCCGGCCTGAGTTATTACATCATTGTAGCAAAAAGTATGTTTTGAGGAAAAATGGGTAGTTCACGGCAAGCATTGTAATGTCGTCACCTGTAGTACTTGTATTTTACCCACGACGGAACGGAGACGGTATATGCGTTTGGGGTGAGAGGATAATTGTTTGTACAAAGTTGCCAATTTTATCCAAAACTACTGGTTCGATTTTGATGCAGTTTTCAGTTATGGGTTCAGGTTTGATTGGTGCATGTTCTTAGATAGGTTTTACGGTGACTACTTACCAGGGGGCGCTGCAGCAAACATTGTTTGTGCGAATCCGTGTTGCCATTTTTCTCCAAAACTATTAGTCCGATTTTGATGCAGTCTTCAGTTATGGGTTCGGGTTTCATTGGTGCATGTTCTTAGATAGGTGTTACGGTGACAACTCACCAGGGGGCGCTGCAGTAAACATTTGTTTGTGCAAAACAAAAACTATTAGTCCGGTTTTTATGCAGCTTGTGGTTGATTAGTGAGGGTTCTTAAATAGATGTTACGGTAGTAACTCACTAGAGGGCGCTGCAGTAATATATTTTATATTAGCTACTACATATTAAATTTTAAATAATAGTCCGATTTTGATGCAGTTTTCATCAGAGATGGGTTCGAGTTTTATTGTTGTATGTTCTATGTCATATTACAAAATTCGTAACTTATTTAACTGAATATATTATAATTCTTTGTAAAATACTAAGCAAGATGAATACACTGTTGAAAAACAGATAACAAAAACAAAACACAAACCGCGTTTTTTTTCAAAGATTAATTTAGGGTCTCTTAGTGGCACATGGTTTTCGCAAAATGTTCGATGATCCTTCTTTTTATGATAAGTATTATTAATCTTCACGAAATATATAACATATACCTATACTATCCACGATATCGCTGACCTAACGAATCGAATACCATACTACGTACTACTAGGTAACACATTCCTAACACTCATTCTGGACAACTCAATTGCAAGATTATCCTTCAACATGTTCAGCCATAGGACGTCCACTGCTGGACATAGGCTAATTTCTATCTAATCTAATCTAATTTGTATCGTGTAATTCTTCTAGATGTTGTCCCAGCGCGGTTCAACGTAGCCATCATGATGTTCTTCGCGTGCTGGGTCAACTACATGCTGCGGGTCAACATGAGCGTCAATATCATCGCTATGGTGCCAGACGAGGCCGATTCTATTTTGTAAGTACCGCCTTTTTAATACATAATTTTTTACATCTCCTGTAACCTAAATTTAAATATAGTACCTGAATGACGGAGCTTTCAGACGAGCACGTCTGAAAACATGGAAACAATGACGTTTTCTAAAAATGAAACCTAGCTAGATCGATTTATCGCCCCCGAAATCCCCCGAAGGGGCGAACTAAATTTCATGAAAATCGTTGGAGCCGTTTCCGAGATTCAGATTATATATATATATATATATACATATATATGTACAAGAATTGCTTGCGTTTAGTTAGATATATTGCACGACAATCAAATGTGAGCCATCCCATATTTAAGTAAAACAGAAAACACATCATTGTACACATCATTTACAAAAATAGGTGCAAAAACATGAGAGTTACGTCGCAATTTTTATAAATATTTGCGCATTCATTAAATACAGATGTCTGATTGAAACAGGCGTTACTTTGCGGAATTTAATTCTACGCTAGCTCTCAAGTAAGCTGGCGCAAACACATCGTTATAAGTTTGGCTATAGCCTTTTCGTATGTGGTACATAGCAAACCAACGAATACTAGAAAGTACCCTACACCAGTATGCTAATGTTTTTTTTCTATGGTAACGATTTTTTTTTACCGAGCATTCTAGTCTAGATTCTATATATTATTTTTATAATGCAACTTACTGTAAATATTAACAGTTCTCACAATGATGCCAATTAACCAATCAGCACCGAGAATGGAATTGCTACCTTCACACGATCCACCGCGTCCTTCGTTGTACATGCCCGTAGTCAACAATTACTTCAACAGTTGTATTTTAACCTTACTTTCTATTTATTTATTAAAATGATTGACGATTGATCACGGCAATGATAAACAGTCACCCTTAGTCGTGTGCGTCAAATATTGCCACCATATTTTTTAACGAATCGTTAAATTGACATCCATTTGCTACAGGGAAAAAAACTTACTGAATCTCAACTAACATTATACGGAATTTTTATGGAAATCAAGTTTATAGGTACCGCATTTGGACGATTTCCTGTAGATTTATGATGGTACTAATTTGTTTTATTACAAAATAGGATTTTGGCTGAAACGTGACTGCATTTAAGACGGCCCAGCGCGGATCGCATCGTTTGGTCATGCATGTGCTTGCACGTGCCGTCTAGCCAAGATTCGATTAGTGCCAGCACTTGTAGCTTTGCATATCTAGCCTACAGTGAAAGGCATGAGGACGATCATTGTATTTACTATTATTCATCTGAATTAAATGTTTTTTTAACTAGCTCAGATGTTACTTTGTCACAGAGCGTAGAGTTAAATCTCTATTTTTTTTTAATGGTTGACAGGCTAGGTGTTTGACCACAGCTCTCCTGACGTTAAGTGACGGTGTGGTCGAAGATGGTAAAGCACACCTAGCCTGGAATGGTACTGGCTCTCAAGTGGGCTGCGGGAACACAACGTTTGATGCTTGGCGGCATATTTTCAACTTGAGGGTGGTGGCTAGCCAGCAAAGTACTAGAAAGTATCCTACCACCATGCTATAGTTTCCTGACGATGTCTTCCTTCATATGCGGTCAAGCTCAGTTGTTGGGGTTTGAACCCACGCCTTTCGGCATGCGAACCGACCGCGCTAACCACTGAGCTAACATCGAAGTTGCTTTGCGAGCCGGTGAGGCAAAATGTCTCTAGCAAACTATAGCGTGGTTATTGAGTACTTTTCAGTACTTACCTGGTTAACTAATTAACGGCGTGTTCCAGCAGACTCACTTGTGAGTCAGTTCCTATTCCATAACATATCATCATTGCCCATCAGGTTAGCTGTAGTAAATTTTTTTTTTTTTGTGATGGGGACACGCATTTGCCGTGTTGGTGCCGGCGTAAGAATTGTACCCCACCCTCTCTATACCCGTGGTTGCCGTAAGAGTCGGCTAAGGAATGTCATCCGGAAGATGGGCAGCAGCGTCTTCCTTGAACAATCACACCTAACTGCGCTCGTTAACCCGCCTGCCAAGCGTGGCGAGTATTGGCAAAAAATGGCACAGGACACATCTCGCCATTCTGTTCCCAGGGGTCACTTGATTTGGGGTCCAACCACTCGCAAGCCCAACGGTTCCTTTATACCCGACTCTGTGTTCTAATAGCCTAGGGCTCCAGGATTAGTGGCTAAAAATCTAGCCGATCAACCGTTAAAAAAAAAAAAAAAAAAATACCTTTGTTTATGGATTTATTTGCATTGTACAAAATACGTAGATTTCACTCTAATAAGCACTACGTACAATCCACCTGCTAAGTGTTTTTATTAGCACGTGAATACATCATGTAGATATGGTTTATTCAAAAGAGATAGCACACAAATAGAACAATCAGAACAAAACAGAAGTCGCTACTTGACTTAGGCTTTAATTTAGACTTTGATGATTCTCTGTTATCTTTTAGTTAGTGGCATTCAGTCACGTTGAATGTGAGCTCATATTTTTTTAATCAGTTTTGACGCATGACAAGTCGTTGAGGCATTTATGTTAATGTAAATAATAATTCAACATTCCCGACAACAACTAATTATTATTGTGATTAGAGCTCCGAATGGTAAGAAAGATTATACGTTGATAGTAAATAGAGATCAAGTAGGCACTGGTTAGGTAAGGTTAAAAGATTTGAGGTTAGCGTTACTTTTTTTAATTGCTACTACGACTTTTAACTAAGGTAAAAAAGTAATTTGTCTTCCTTCTCGTATCTCATGAACCGTGATAGTTATACAGTTGAAATTTTCACAGATGATGTATTTTTGTTGCCGCTATAACAACGAATACTAAAAAACAGAATAAAATAAATATTTAAGGGGGCTCCCATACAACAGACATGATTTTTTTGGCGTTTTTATCGTTAATGGTATAAAACCCATCGTGCGCGAGTCCGACTCGCACTTGGCCGGTTTTTAAGTTTATCACGAATAGACAGACGCGGGGGACGACTTTGTTTTATAATATGTAGTGATATTTATACATCTGGTAGAGGCTTTACTTACTTTGGGCTTTTATGGCGCTGTGTGAAATGCCCTGCAATATCTGTATTCATTTATTTATCCTTTTTAATCTAAATAATCGTATTTCATTATTTCCATTGATCCGGGCAGATCCTAAGCGACTGAACGTATTGTCAAATAGCGGCTGATAGACCGTATTACTATTGTGTTCACTTAATTCCTACCATTCACAGTACTACGTCACACGTGGCCCACAATAGCAACCGTATAATGCATGCATGTTTGTTATTCGCAGGGTGAAAAGCGAATGCAAGGCCATCATTGCCAATGATAGTGCGTTATACAACACTTCGGTCACAAAGCGGGAGCTCAAACAGGTAATCACAAGTTATATTGTAAACTTCCTTCTGTCATGTTTTGAGCATTTGAAGAGTAACTTAGGCAGCTTATTTAAACTGGTTTGTAGCGCTGATAGCTTAGTGTTTGGCACGGTTGATTCACTCGCCGAAGGGCGATTCAGATCCCAGCAATGGGCTTGAGATGCCGATGAAGGATAACATTATGAGGAAACCATAGCATGGTGGTAGGGTATTCTCTAGTACTCAGCTGGCTAGCTACCATCATCAAGTTAAAACTCTGCCGCTAAGCACCTAACAGTGTGTTTTGGCAGCCTCACTTAATATTCTCTATTTTTTTAATTATCTCTAGACTCACATCAGTCTATAGCCAGTGCAATTATTTGAGGTAGGTCATACAACTGACTTCCAAATCAAGTAAGACAAAACTTCTTAGCATTCAATATAAATTGAACATGAAACCATTTATTGGCAATTCATTTCTAAGGTCATAATATTAATTTATTTTTGTCATTAGAGATATTTGTTTCTCAAGGCACAGAAAGTGCCTACCAGCTAAAGTGATTAGCTTGTTAAATTGTATGTATAAAGAAGGAAGAGAGGCCTTTGCCCAGCAGTGGAACAAAATAGGTTGAAATAATAAAATAACATTAAAATGTCATAATCATAACATATTATGACAATATAATTAAATGTCAATAAAAATATAATAATATAACTATTTTCTAGTCATTTAAAAATCTCTTATTTATAAATGTATTTTTTAAAATACTTTATTGATTATAATGCAATGTTACTAGTGAAATTAACGAACAAAGAAGCATGTATTGTTGTGCAGGAAATTTTTCTGTGTTGTATTCTGAAGTACATTATTATGTGATATGTTATTTGATTATGAAGATTCTGTTTGTGTCTTACGAGCCTCGAGTAAGCGTGAAGGTGGGCTCAGAGCTTTTCTTTAGTTCATTATTTAGAAGTTAATTTAAAAAAAAATGTGTTGTTACATGTTTACAACTGTTTTTAAAGCAAAAAAACAATAACATCAATTTATGATGCATTTTGTCAGATGCCATATTTTATTAGTTTTTGAAAACACTGTAGGTAGTTAAAATGGTTTCGTAATACATTTTTATTTTATTTTAGTGTATTAATTTTTGATAATATTTCTCAGGGGACAGCTGTTTTAGAAACACAATTACGAATTTTTTTTTCGATAAGAAACAATTTAAAAGTTACCTTTGAAATAATAGTATAAATAAGTACGTTTTCTGGGTTAATTTTATATTAAAACATATTAATTAAATACGCAAAAGTTATTAAAAATACTCAGATTATTCAATAATACTGAAGCCTTCTTTTTTTAAACTACTGAATTGTTTTGTTGCTGCATAAAACTCCAATATTTTTTGGGTTCGGGTGAGGTGATCAACAATTGTGTGTACCTAATCAGCGTAAACCTTGTCTAAATAGAGTTAATTTTCTAAACAAAACATCACCGAGAGCTATCTTGATCCGGGCGCCACTAGTTAGTTTTCTTTAACTACAGAATAGGTTCCCGTTTGACCACATCCTACCGGATGTTAAGCAATGATGTGGTCTAGGATGGAACAGGGTCACCTAGAAGTAACCTGTTTACTCTTGATTTGAAGACACTCATATTGTACTTTTCGGAAAACACAGACTCCGGCACATTTTTGCTGAAGAAGAAGAGTTCCACATCTTTGCTGTGCGAATAAAGAATGTGGATTCGAAGCGCTTAAATGTGGGAACCATATACGGGTGACGCTTTGGTCGCGTTGTTTTAGTTATAACTATGCAAAATTTCTTTACATTGGATAGTCGCCAATAAATAAATCGTACGAATCGTAATATTGAGGTATCAAAACATGCTCGCATTGACTACAGGGAGCGGATTCAAATTAGTTGTTCCAAATCAAACTGAACAAAATGAATCAAACCTTATTAACTTAATAAAACTTTTTAATCAGGAAAGACGATCCGAAACTAAGACGGTAAATGATTTTTACAATAATGTAGGATTATTTTGCAAATGTTGTCCGACACAGACTTTTATTTGCACAGATGTTTTGTCAATTTCTTGGTTATGATTAACTTAAATTCTACGTAAAGAGCACAGGTGTGCAAAAATATCAAGTTTTACACAGTTTCAGACATTTTAATTTATACATACAATATTTACTATTTCAGCGAGTGACCTCTAAAAAGTTAATAGAATAAAAAAATAAACTTTATTATACCGCGAAATTAAGTATTTTGATAGCAATTACATATACCTACACACCACAGCAGCGATGCTATAATGGTCAGGGTACAATGCAATGGTCATGTACAGGCATTATTTTTACCATCGGGAGAACGTTGTGTTCGTCTTATTTCTTTTACGTTAAAAACCTAGTTTTTGAGTATTATAATGACTACTTACACAACTGGTAAATGTGTACATATAATATGTCATTTTGTTATATAATTTGTAAAATACGAGTACGAAGGCACCTTTTGGGTTTTTTGCAAAAGATAGGCTTATGTTTGACCGCTATCTCACCTGCTGTTACCAAGTCACTCTCGATTTGAAGACACCCGAATTGTCTCTAACGAGGAACATCCACTTGGGCAGCGCATTCCACTGTCTAGCGGTCCGCACAATGGACGTAGAATCAAACCGTTTCGTTCGAGTTTTTGGAACGTCGATCATGTCGTTTTGGCTGTCCGATAGAAAAATGGGCAATGGGCGAAATTAGACCAAAATGAAGACTTCAAATGGTGAAGGAAAACATTGTGAGGAAATGTAAGTTTCTTTTGAGAATTAATAAAAAAAGTTCTTGAAGATGTATCATGTCTGCCAACTCACACTTGGCCAGCGTGGTGGATAACGGCCTCATCTTCTCACAATGAGAAGAAACCCGCGCCCAACAGTGGGACAGCAATAAACAAGGTGATTTGGATTCGGGACCTAAGTACTTACATAGACTGCTAAACTATTGCCTTTTCATTTGACTGTGCCATAGTCTTACCACAAACAAGACCCTAACATAGGGCTTCCCGGCATTGCTGCTAACGCAACCGACTCAGGCTATTAGCAATCGTTACACTATTTGTACAGTTCTTTGTGTGTAGTTTTTGGTATGAAATTTAAAGTGCTGCTTGAACATGAACAATATTACCAAGCTCGCATTGTAACTAGGAATGAGACAAATAAGACGTTCTTAGTTTAGAGATGTAAATACAGCTCTTGGCTATGGTCATTGTAGTGATACCTAGACAAAGTCTATCAACTACTAGCATAAACACTATCAAGAAAAACGTTATACGTACACAGTATAAAAAAAGTGTAAAAATGTATGAAAACATTTATTTTATTTATTTACTTATTTGGAACACCATGACTATATATATCACAACATTCATCATAGATATCAACATAACAAAAACTAAACGTTATAGCAATTATAGGTGACGACGACATGCATACAAATATAATTGTACTCTGCGTTAGACAAGTCAAAAATAAATTAAATTATAATAAACGTTAATTAATAATCTAATTAAAAAAGCAATTATTAACAAAATATGTAAAGTTCATTTAAATTAATTAAGATGAATTAAAAATGTCATATTTAAGTATTCTTATAAAATTAATAATAATTTAAGATTTAAAAAAATATATTAAGTAAACATCATTTTCCGATCAAGTCCGGCAGAGGAGCTTTCCTACTTTTCATATCAAGGTTACGGTTATTGTTTGTACTCATCAGTGTGAATAACATTTACTATTAAACTAACCTTGAAATTGTGAAAAATTTAATAATTGTTTCATACAACTGATGTATTGTCGAAGATTTTTTTTTTTTGAGGAACTGTTATTATATTTTCAATTCCTTACCTTTCGACGTATCTTCGTATTTTCTACGGATAATGTACTATATATATTTATAGCATCTTTAATGGTATATTGTGTTAAGCAAAATTTTTATCAGCGCAAAACCCATGATAGTTATTTTACAGCCAGATGGTGTCACCACATTTACATGGACTGCACAGGAGCAAGCTTACGTCCTATCAGGGTACTTCTGGGGCTACGCCATCACTTGCTTGGTCGGAGGCACCGCAGCGGAGTTCTGGGGTCCACGTAAGCTGGTCTTCCTGACGATGTTCGTCAGCGCAGCCTTAACCATCCTGAGTCCGCAGGCAGCTAGGTGGCACTATATGGTGCTTGTGGCACTGCGGTTCGTCATTGGATTGGCCTCGGTAAGTTTAGTTTTATTCTTTAGCAACCGTAAATTTTTCGTGATACAAAGTATGTACAAACACAAATATTTTATTGATAACACCAAAGTTAACAGGTCATTATTTCATTCATATTTAAAAATATCAAAATTATAACATATGTCAATATAATAATATATCAAATATAAAATACGCCAATATGATAAAATGTCAATAAAAAAATAATAACTTACTTGTAATTCAATAATCTCTTATTTTTAAATAATCGTCAATGTTATAAAACAAGGTCTCTTGAAGCTAAGATCTTAGTTTGCTTCTGAAGCACGCGATGGAAGGTGCATCCCGAATGGAAGTGGGTACGCGGTTGTAGACCGCAAGCCTCAGAATGTACTTATACCGACCTCTCCGACTTGGCGAGCCGATGCGACGGCGTTACTAGTTGGTTTTTCTTTTTATTACTGCGAAAATCCAACGTTCTATAGACGCCCCAGCGTAGAAAATTATCTAACTTTGTATGGGTGTACAGGACTACCTGGTAAATGAACTTGCACGGCAAAGGCAGGATCTGTAGCCCCCTTAACAGCTCCATGCAAGAGACGTCGTCCTGAACCCCACATATGGCTCGAATGGCTCACTTCTGCATAACAAAGGCTCTCTATTAGGATCGGCTGTGCGGCCCCTTAGTCCAAAGTTAACGCTACCTGGATAACATATATGAGCTGTACAGCGTCGGTTCGACCCCCATCCAGGAAAAACATTTATGTGACGAACATGTTTGTTTTGAGTCTTGGTGCTTCACATCTATGTACCAAAAAATTGGTATATAAGTTTTCTTTCAGTTATCTGGTTCAAATAGTACTATATTTATACAGGCTTTGCTACTTAAATTTACTTTATTAACTGCTGTTTATTATATCAAATACAAAAAAATACAAATACCTTAAATCTATCTAATACCTTTAAATTTTGTATACATGTATATGTATATATATAATCTGAATTTTGGAAACGGCTCCAACGATTTTCATGAAATTGGGTGTGCATGGGGTTTTCGGGGCGATAAATCGATTTAGATAGGTTAAATTTTTAGAAAACGTCGTTTTATCCATGTTTTCAGCCGAGCAAAGCTAATGTCACTACAAAAATATGTCAATATAAAAAAATATTGTCCGTATAATAAAGTGTCAAAAAAATCAATATTACTTACAAGTAATTTAACAATCTTCTAGTTTGTCTTTTTATCACTCTTGCGCACTTATTTGTTGTTTATTACGCAAAAGAGACAATAGCTGTTAAGCCGCACTACCTAATCCGATATGGTCTATATTTAGTTTTGAAGAGGTTTGCTAAAAGTATTGTTTCCAACTACAGCCACTATCTTTTTAAAGAACAGTGATTTGTCTCAGATATCACGCCTTCACCGTTTACGAATAATAGTGTTTCGCCATCCTCATTTTTACGTTCTTGTGATTATGAGTGACGTGCCTACACAATTTCGAATACTATGCCCGCAATATTCTGAGAAACAAAAAAACAAAATATTTAGCAGATTTTTGTAGCGATGAAAGTGGTTAGCGCGGTCGATTCACACGGCGAACGGCGTGGGTTCAAACCGCAACAATGAACTTGAGCTGCCGGTGAAGGAAAACATCGTGAGGAAACCATAGCGTGGTGGTAGGGTACTTTCTAGTACTCGGCTTTCTAGCCATCACCAAGCTGGCTAGCTTTATCAAGTTGAAAATCTGCCGCCAAGCATCTCACGGTGTGTTCCGGCAGTCTCACTTGAAAGCCAGTTCCATTCCAGGCTAGTTGTGTTTACCATCTTCAACCACACTGTCACTTAACATCAGGTGAGCTGTAGTCAAACACCTAGCCTGTTAGCCATAAAAACAACTATGGGAACCAGATAACTGATAGGACACTTACACAGTTTTTTTGTAAATACATACTTAAAAATAATACAAACAGATAGAAGGTGTAAGACAAGCATATAATGTAGGGCTAAGGAATCTTTAGTCAATTTCTGCGCAATATTATATCTGTTCTTTTTTTAATCTTTGGTTGCAGCATAAGATACACATTCATGTGGTTAACCAATAGTTATGGTATAAGTAATAAGACGAAACTATTTAGCGTTCAATGGTTTCGCCGTGCCGCGCCAGGTCCGTCGTGTTACTTGAGAGCCAGGCATAGTCCCAACAATTTTTTATATGATTTTACCGACGTTTTCGATATTTTTTCTAGCAACAAATTAATGGTTGTCCTTAACAGACAAGTTCTTACCCACTCGCCTTGCACCTTAGTCTACAATAAAAATATGGAATTACTAGAACCTGATAAATAACACCATAAAAATATCAACACAAAAAAAGAGTAATTTAATTTTAGTTTTTATTGTCGGAAGCAATTTGGGAAATTCTCTTTTTACGCCCAACTCGTGTTCTCGAACAATCATTTGGTGATGACGCTCAGTTTGGTTGAAACATATTGAAAAAACCTTGTGTAAAGACGCTATCGAAATTCACTCATAGCTTCTTGGAAATACTATTATATGTAGTAGTTTTTGCTCTCATTGTATATTGTAACGAGAAAATACTTCGCTAGCTTTTATATGAGAAGCGGTTTTTAAGGAGGTGCCCGTACTTTTGTAATATTAGCGAATTCAATGAACTTAGAAGGAAAGTTCAAAATAAAAAAGTATGTGCAAAACAGCCATCCAATCAAAATTGTACCCGCCATACAAAAGAGTTCAACGGGATTCGGGATAAAACAGAATTCCAGTTTTTTTAAAGCCTTTGTACTTCTACTCGCCTGATGGTAAGCGATGATGTGGTTGAAGATAAAACACGCACAAATATGAGATACCTATTAGTACCTTTCTCTTATTTTTAACCTTAAACAGATCCAGATTATATCCTTTAGGAAACAAGGGTAAGGCAGCTTTTTCCATTCCTTGATGGTATGAATGTGAAACGTAGTCAAAACGTTCAAATCTCCAAAAAATTTTTTTTCCGTATCAAGAAATTGTGAGCCTCTGTGTCGCCTCGGTCTACTTTCTCACATTCAGCCATAAGCAATAATCAAAGTTAAAATAATATCAAAAAAAATAAAAATAAAAATCAAGCAATAAGCCAAATCAATAAAAGTGTAAGGCGAAAATTTGTTTCCCATTTTCTATGCAGCGATATGTCCGTACTCTTTTTTAATCTGCGGGGGCACCACAGGTAATATAATCTTGCGGAAACATTACAGAAAATAATGTTTCCACTGATTCGCTGAATGTAGTGTATACATTTTTCCATCTGTTTTTTATGATTCTTTGAATGTTTATGTATGTTTTATACTCGGTATTCTTTTCTAAACGTTCCATTATTGATGTGGATTTCAAGTGTTTAATGAAACAGTATAGCATGACGTCTTAGTATACTCTGAAATGGAAAATGATTCACGTGTGATTATTAGATTAACTACAGCAACCCGTTGTAAAACTTGATGTTTCAAGTTTATTTTTCGTTTTGCTTTTGACCGTTATGTTAAGTGATAATGCGTCTTGTCTCGTCTGTCACGCTTGCCTAGAGGATACCGATACACTCTCAACTTGAAAACACTCAGATTGTATTCATCGGGGAAAACCCATTCGGGCATTCCACAGTTTAGCGGTCCGCACAATTAAAATGAAATCGATTTGATTATTTCGAGTTTTTGACTATGATACGATGTCGCTTTTTGAGGCTTCTAGCTGTCGGATAGAAGAATGGACATGGGATAGCTAGATTATCTAGATCTGAAGCAAACTCTCGGAAATGAATCCGATAAAAAAATCTACAAACTAGTAACTTTGTGACGATTTTCAAGGTTATGTAATTTAACTTGAACAACGGAGTCGTCGCAGATGATCCTTTTGCCACACTTCTTAATAGATTCCAACGCCTCGTAGTTAATACTTGGCGGATCCATTCAAAAGGTGCGTAGCAGCGAGTAGCACTCCATGCACGAATGAAATTGTGCTTGGTACAATGTGAACAACTGTTCCGACGTGGAGTACCGACGCTCCTTCGAGAGGATACTTAGCTTTTTGCAGTTAATTGAGCCTAGGGCTGTAATTAACTTAAGGCTTAACTGTAATTTTCTGTATGTTCTTATTACTATTCAGAATAGGGGCGATAAGTTCTGCACTGCCAGACCACTTAGGTTGTTTTGTGCATTTCTTTCTACCAACATTTATCCCAACTATACAATGTGGAAGCAAGACACTAGGTAATGGAGGTATAAATGATGGTATAGAAGAGGTTAAGCTGTTGTGAAAAGCATTTATGCAGTAGACGCGGATGAGAATGAACATGCCTAGTGTTTGCTGGTGATTTTGGTATCTGTGCCTTTGCACAGATACCAAAATCACCAGTCTATAATTATTAATTCCTTTCAGGGTTTCTTGTTCCCTGCCCTCCATGCACTGGTGGCGCACTGGGCACCTCCAGATGAAAAGGGGAAGTTTGTCAGCGCGTTACTCGGTGGAGCAATAGGCACCGTGGTCACCTGGTCACTCACCGGGCCCCTCATCGAGACCATGGGCTGGGACTGGGCGTTTTACGTACCCGGTAAGACCTTCATCTATCTATTATTCTACTAAGTCATAATTGAAACACTTCAACTGTTTTTTTTATTTGCTCAACGAATTTTTTGTGTCCAGACAAGCACAGGGTATGTAGAGATATTATAAGTTAAAGCAACGACATCTTAGACTTTGTTTTGTTATTTAAAGATCTGTGTATCGCTGTTATGGTAATGGACATGCGTTATCTCTTACCATCAGGCGAGCGTCTCGTACGTCTCATTAGTTTTACATTAATATCTTAATCTTGGTTAATTGAATAATAAGTCTTTAGCCTTCTTTAGATTTGTTTAAAAATACAATAGTAGTTTTAATTAAATGTTAATACAAACAAACATAAAATAGATACATTAATTAAGACAACACTAATGTCTTTTATATGTCACCGGATCTCTGAGATATCTACTAACGAAAATTAATAACAATTTATATCGTCACGTGTGCCTTGATAATTTTCATTCATCAAATATCATTATAAACATATTAAAACATGTAATTTCCTCGTTAATAGAACAAGCAATAAGTTTCAACTAAATGGAATTGAACATATTGACATGTCATTCCTTAATGGATATAAATTATACTCGTGAGACTGAATAGGGCAAATCTTGTAACATCCCATTAAAGGTCTCTAAGAGCAGACAATGGCGGAGAACATTTTGAATGATTATACGTACCAACAAGTTAACAAAGAAGTGGATTATTATCTGTTAAATTGTAGCGATGATAACTCAGTGGTTAACGCGGTCGCTTTTAATGCCGAAAGGCGTGGGTTCGAATCCTAACAATGAGCTTGAGCTGCCGGTGAAGGAAAACATCGTGAGGCAACCATAGCGTGGTGGTTGGGTACTTTCTAGTACTCGGCTGGCTAGCTACCACCCCCAAGTTAAAAATCTACCACCAAACACCTGTGTGTTTTAGCAGCCTCACTTGAGAGCAATTCCAGGCTAGGTGTGTTTACCATCTTCGACTACACCGTTACTTAACATCAGGTGACCTGTGGTCAATCATAAAAAAAACATATTAGCTTTTACGAGCATGGGAATTGTGTACGGAATTTGTCAATATTTTTTATTATTATAAACGGTTGTCAAGATACTTAGCGTGCGTACACTTACCCGCTGCGTATACTTGACCCGCATGACTATGTACTTACTTTAACTATGATTACTGATCACATTTGCTGTAAAATATATCTAGATTAATTAATCTACATAGATATTATTTAACACAATACAGGTATTTCAGAGTCGCGACAATTCTGTTTGGCACTGAATTGGTATTAGCAAATTTACGTTCACCATTAAATGAGAGATCTGCCTGTTTTATACCTCACTAGCATTAAATAATCTAGAATTTAGCAAGTATGATAAATACGGCTATAACTAGTGACGACATTTTTTATATTTATGATAGAATTTAACTAATGTTGCAAATGTTTAAAAATGTCTAATTTGATGTTATTTTACTTCAGCCGTTACGTTATTGTAACAAGTTCATCTCTGGTTAGTATTCTGTACCAGTCTCTATAGAAAATTTAAGAGTTGTACCTACTCTCACTTACGGGGTACTTTTCGAGGTTATGAGTATCGGTAGTACTATGCGAAAGGAGGCTTTCGTTCTAACAATTTTTAAACAACTTTTACTATGGAATCGACTCAAGAAATAGCGATAACAAATTCTGCTTTTCCGTACAAAAATGTTATTCACCTGCATCGAAATATATGAAACAGCTGTTTTGTTTTTCAATTTAGGTTCCAATTGTCTTTAAAAGTAGTTCACATTGTTGAGTGAAATTAACTCCTTTTCACTGGGTAGTACCGTTCCGAGTAACCTTATATGCAAATAAAGATGTAAGGACATACTTTCTTTAAACATTATAATATGTACCTATATTTACATTTGTGTCTAGCACCTAACACTGGCTGGCACTCGTTGATTTCTAAATACATAACTTTAATGACCTATTCAGACGTGACTGTTGTGGTATAATTTTTTTAAATATTTGGCATAACATGCTTTTTTATTTTTATTAAGTTATAATAAGTAAATACCAGCTATTCCAGCTGAAACTGGATGTGCTGTCGACTAGTCGAGGTTCTGCCTATTTGGTTGTCTCTAGACTTTTATTGGTTTATCAATCCATTAGTTTTTGTATAGTAGCTTAGTTAGATCACTCAGGGTATCCTATTGCGGGAGCTAGGGCCTCCAATGTGCTACTAAAATTATTATATATTATACTAACTTATATTTAAGTAATACATAGATGTATAAATACAGCAAACAAATAAATATAGTACTACATAACATTAATAAATAAAAAATTATGTTGCAAATGTACAATTTAAAAATGTTCTAATTTTATGTTATTTAACTTTAGATTGCATAATTTAGTAGTTAAGTTCCTATGTTTTTTGCGCATAAATAAATATTATTATTATTATCAAGTAATTTGTAACTATGTCGTTGTATGTTTTTATTAAAGTTGCCTAGTAGTAGTTGCCGTGGCGGTGCCGGCGTAAGAATTGTATTCCACCCTCTCTACCCGTGGTTGCCGTATGAGTCGGCTAAGGGATGTAATCCGGCAGATGGGCAGCAGCGTCCTCCTTGAATAATCACACCTAACTGCGCTCGCCAACCCGCCTGCCAAGCGTGGCGAGTATTGGCAAAACCCCCCAGGAGGAGGCCTATGTCCAGCAGTGGACGTCCTATAGCTGATGATGTGATGATGATGTGCCTAGTAAACAAAGATAATATAAGGGTGTGTGTCCTGTATAAGTACTGTAAACTAAGCAGCTTCTGACAACTAACGCTTAGTTGTCAGAAGTTGCTTAGTTTGGGACTAGATGGCGCTGTGTCAAATGTCCTCCAATATTTATTTATATTTAAGTTAGCAAGACTATTTCAAAACGTTATCCAATGGATATTTCCAGGTATAATAGCAATGGTGTGGTGTGCGCTGTGGTGGTTCCTGGTATATGACTCTCCTGTACAGCATCCGCGTATATCTGACGAGGAGAAGCAGTACATTCTAGAAGCAATCGGTGACAAGGTTCATCAGAGCTCTACGGAAACTAAGGTTTGTGATAAGATATTACTAGCTTTGGTAGCGCTTTGTATTTATGATAGCTTGTTGGTGCGATCGCATCGCACACCGAAAGGGGTGGGTTTAAATCGTAGCTTGGGAGGTATTAGGCTGGCTAACTATTGCTATTCAAGCTAAGGTATCAAAAAGAACTGCATGACCGCATATCGTGTACCCACACAATAAGATTCGTAGGCGCGTAACGTATTCGTGATCGCTTAATTTGAAGTGTATATAGAGCTCACAATACCCCGTAAGCAGGATGTTTACTATTCTCGATCGCATTGTAATTAAATATCAGGTAACCTATCGTCGAATAGCCTATCAATAATAAGAAAACTGACTTGAGAGAAAACTTGAATCACATTCGTGAGGCTGTGTTTACATACATTTAGAACAATTATGGTATTGATCGAACATTTTAGTGAAAAAAAAAAATATGAGAAAAGTGTATCGGGATAGAATGGTAGAGTATTACGTAATCGCCTGCCCTATTAGTTCATTTAGTAGAAGCTCAGCTACTTAAGCAGTAGGGTGTGGGTTCGATTCCCGCTCAATACAAACAATTGTGTCGTTTGAGTGTTCTAAATTTCTATATTTAAAAGATCTGTTATACGGATACCATAGTAAAAATTTCACTTAGTTTGGGGCTGAATAGCGCTGTGTGAAAATGTAATAAATGAAAAATCATAAAAAACCTATCAAAATATAATAAATATAAACATTAATGGATGCTTCACATAGCGCACTCTAGACTACACGACGTTTGTGTCATAGGGACCACACGACTAATGTAATAGGTGCTTATATAACTCTCTCTCAATTCCTACTCAGAACAAATATTTATGTGACGAATATTCCAAATAAATATGTATTTCCAAAATAATTTTGGAAATACATATTTATAATAAATTAACATCCAGATACAGAACAAACATCTATATTCGTCACATAAATGTTTGTCCTGTGTAGGAATTGAACCCACGCCCTACAGCTCAAGAAGTAGAGCTACTACTGAGCTAACAGAGCACGACTTATAAGCGGAAATACACAAAGGATATAACACCAGAATATCATAAGACGAATTTCCATAAAGTAGCGCCGGAATCGATCAATTATCTAGCGATGGAGATAATTCAGCTTTTTTTGCAGCAGCTATTTTGTAAAATATTGTACACGAGGCATTTATCAAATGTGATTTAGGTAAGCGTACGATTTTTATTTTATCCTATACGGGTAGTGCAAGGCAATGTCGAGGTATTTCCTTTTTAACAAACGAATTCGTAAAACATTCCTAACAAAATAATTTCCACAATAACATCACGTAAAGCCTTGGTTGTAAGATATGAATCTAGGTTACCTTACTTGGTTAATGACCTAGGTTTTACTGAAATATCGTGACTGAAAATGCAATAAAAAACGCACTTAATGCTATATAGACAATAATTATTTCCAGTACAATCACAACCATTAAATAAGTAGCATCTATGACGCACTTTGTAAATTCTCACTGACTTAATAACATAATTACATGTATTCATTTGTACAACGTAGATAAGCATGTACAATTGTACATTGTACATGTGTATGTGCGTGCGATACACACACTGATAAAGAAAATGATTAAATCCTAAGTATAGAAAATATAGTCGAACTACTTTTTACTTCACATCTGTATTTGATATTCTTTAGTGTATTTCCTCTTTGCTTTTTGATGACGCTGTAACGTGGTCTCTGACTATCTGCCTTCTTAAGCTCAAAGTAGCACGACGAGCTACGGAGAGAAATATAATCAGAAATGAGGAGATCCGTAGACGAACTAAGATTACCGACATAGCCCAGCGAATGAGCACGTTGTGGCAGTGGGCACATAAACATAGCACGCAGAACTGATGGCCGATGGGGCTGAAAAGTTCTGGAGTGGAGACCACGGACCGGCAAGCGCAGCGTAGGACATCCACCCACAAGGTGGACAGACGATCTAATAAAGACGCAGGAACGCACTGGATGCGAGCCGCTTCCAACCGGTCTTTAAGAAGGTCAATGGGGGAGACCTATGTCCAGCAGTGGACGTCCTACGGCTGAAATGATGATGATGCTTTCCACTTATAGATTGTTTTGGTTACCTGAAACAATTAATATTATTTTTATACATAGATATATTCGAACGTATGTAGATGTTGTTCTTTGTTTGGGTGTTGGTCTGTAATAAGAAAGTATTTACAAATAAAATTAAAAACGTATTCTGTCATTTATCTGGTTCCTTTAGTTTAAAATAAATATCGTAGGACATTACACACAGCGCCATCTGACCCTAATCTAACCAAAGCTTGTACTATGGAGGTTAGATAACTAATAGAACACGCAAAAAAAATTTTTTGGTGAATACATACCTACTGAACACCCAGACATAGAACAAATATTTGTTTAAAAATAAATGTTTATCCTTGGTGAAATCGAACCTGCGCTCTACAGCTCTTAAAACAGATATGAGCCAATGAGCCAATAGCGCTGTAAAGTTTGAGGCTAGATGGCGCTGTTTAAAATGTCCTGATATTTATATTTATTAATGACCTGTAAATGAACCTCATCTTTGTTGTAACGAAAACGGCTAAAACCGGGAATAAATTTAAGATATAACACAAAAATACCGTGAAATAAAATTCGGCAAAGTAACGGTTGTTTCAATCAAACATCTGTTTTTCAATAAATGCGCAAATATTAATAAAATTTGCGTCGTAACTCATATTAAATTTTCTTGTATGACGTGCGGTGAAATTGATGTGTCGTAGTTAGTGATTTCTGTTTTATTTAAATGGATTGTTTGCACTCATTTTAATATTCGCTTTTGTGTTGGTTTCTAGATTGTTCCACCATTTAAGAAAATCTTAACATCTTTCCCGTTCTTGGCCATGGTGATCCTCCACTATGGCAGTAACTGGGGCTTGTACTTCGTGATGACGGCAGCCCCGAAGTTTGTTTCCAGCGCCTTGGGTTTCAACCTCACTTCGACCGGCACTTTGGCGTCTTTGCCGTATCTAGCCAGGATGATATTCTCTTTGATATTCGGTGCTATCGGAGACAGGTGAATATTGTTTTCAATAACTACCTATTATTAAAAAAATATGTTTTGGAGCTATAGAATACTACCGATATAATGTATAAGGTAAGACACTCTTTTAGCTAAACTAGATTAAAGACACAGTATTAACCAATTTCCTAAATTTTGTTAGCCTATTCTAGAATAAAATTTATGGAATAATTAGACATGCTTACTCCACGCCAAGCCAATGTTTTGATTGCAAACTTACACCACGTCAGATTTTTGTTTACAAGTCATATGTTGAAACTAACCACCGAATGTCTCGAAGAAAAAAGCGCCTAAGCAGCAATGCCCTACACTTTGTTTTGCTACACAAAGTTCTGTGTATTGCTGCATTTATCAAGGGCAGGCGTTATCTCTTACCATCAGGAGAGCGTCTCGTTCGTCTCGATACATCATAAAATCTAACTGTTTATATATATATAAACAATTATTTTTTTGTTTATTGTGACATTACGTTCTTTAAAAATGGCGTATGTATCACTGAAATACGTTGATGGAGACCTCATTCGTTTAAAAACGTTCGTACGAGATACGTAAGAACAAATAAACATACATACTGAACTGCTAAATAAATAGCATTCTTTTTTCTACTGCATAGACTGCTAGGCTAGGCTAAACTCGCAAATTTGATTCACGTTTTCCTCTACCTAGATTAATGTTAACAATGTTACTTCCAGAATCGTGAAACAAAACAAAGTTTCCACCACGTTCATGAGGAAGTTCTTCTGCCTATTCTCCCACGTGGTGCCCGGTCTACTCTTGATAGCTTTAGGCTACACAGGCTGCGCTCCGATCCTCTCGGTCACCTTCATTACCTTCTCCATGGGCTCTAACGGAGCAGCTACCCTAACGAATCTCGTGAATCATCAGGATCTCGCGCCGAACTTTGCAGGGACGTTGTATGGAATCGCGAATGGAATTGGTAACACAGCTGGATTCGTCACGCCGCTGGTTACGGCGCATTTCACTAAAAATGGGGTAAGTTGATTGAAATCTCTCATACCTACCGTACCTACCTAATAGATAATTTTTCGGAACTAATTGCCTGATTTTAATAAACTTTGGTATATTTAAGTATTTATCTAAATCAATACCGATTAGATGGCTTCGTATTTGTTATGAAATGCTACGCGAAACGGTAATAACCGTTCTGCTAATTAGCATTAACAGAAATAAAGATATTGAACTCATCAATGTAAACTACTTTTAAACAACCCTGAAATCGCCAAATATATCAGCCGTTCTATAAATTTCTTTGAGTGTCAATGCACAGTGATTAGCTGATATTTTTGCGATTTCAAAGTTGGTCTAATATAAATAAATATTCATCACAATGATAACGTTGACAGCCCTGTTGGCTCATTGGTAGTAGTATATCTGCCTTAAGAGCTGTAGGGCGTGGGTTCGATTTCCACCCAAGTATTTTATCGGTTATAAGACTTCTATAGTACAAGCTTTGCTTAGTTTGGGGTGAGATGTGTGTAATGCCCTTAGATGTTTATTTATTATAATAATCTCCTTCGGCTTAGAATGGTAATATCCGCGTAATCTCGTATTTAACAAACTTTTCTATGAATTTCTAGACTACTTAATTTAGTAGTTTTGTCAAGATAGCTTAGATTTACATTTCAATACGGTGCTTGTGAGTTGCTTTGTTCCGATTTGACTTCATCAAGCGGAATTCCACAGCTAATGAGACTAACGATCGAAAGTCGTAAAGTAAATAAAAATAAATTAATATCGAAGGGCATTTTACACAATGCCATCGAGCACCAAACTAAACAAAGCTTGGGAACCAGATAATAGTTTATTGATAGAATACTTTTTATACCTCTTTTTACAATATACGGATTTTTTATTTTATGTCCGTTGCATATTTTTTTATTGATGGAAATCGATCCCACGCGTTCAGTTCAGAGAGTAGTTTCAACCAAATAACATAACTGGCCAGGCAGGCAATAATAAGAGTGAAAATATACTTTGTTTTATACGCCCTGTACTTTGTTTTATTACTACTTTGTTTGAGTACTTCGTCTATTGTATTGTATTTTCTATTCTTATTAGTCTACTTTGTCATAGTAGACTAATAAAAATAGAATCGATCGATAAACTGTGATTCCGACTTCCAGAATGGTTTTGCGGAATGGCGGCCAGTGTTCATCACCGGCGCTTCTCTGTACATCGCATCAGCCTGCTACTTCATCCTGTTCGGCACAGCAGAGACGCAGTCCTGGAACCAGATAGTAGAAGTAGAAGAAGAAGACAAGACACCCAGCGTCAACACTTCCGAGTCTACCGTGTCTGTCACTATTCCTCCTAAGACATAGATTTGTTTGTCTTCGTTAGGGACTCAATGCATTTTTAGGGAATTACTCGAGCCCAGGAGAAGAAGTAAAGTTTTCTTGGGTAGTGTAATCAGTTTTTATTGCGATAACTTTATCCTAAGAGATAGGCGATGCGATACTAAGACAAGCACTGTCTTTCTCTGTTTGACTTTTGAAAATATCCCTTCAGTTCAGTAGCTTGAAAAGGCTGTCTTTGTAAACTTCTCTTGGGCTCGACTGAAATAATTAGGTGAATAGTATTAGCTTATTATTATACAATTAAGGTTAACAACTTTACCTGGAACAAGCATCGACATTTTGCATACGGATTTTCCTCCAAGCCTTGATTGAGTTCCATTGGATTCTTAGAAAATAATAAAGTTTCACCTTTATAGTTTTTACTCCACATACAATAAATAACATTACATATAAATGTTGCTTAAAATGCTCTGACAACTTCTCGCCAACGTGATATAACATAATAATATCTAGATTGAGTTTGAGCAATATTTAAAGAGCTTATACATAAATAGTATACATAAAGAAACAAATACCATTTTTTTCGCCAGGTCTACGAATGTGTTTATGAATTGTTATTATCAACAAGACCAAGTTATAGGTTAAGTATTTAATCTTAAGTGGATTAGCTAGAACAAATAAATCGACCATATCTTAGTAGGTATTTAAATACATAATTAAGTGTCAATTAGCACGTCATTGAAGGCAATTTTTTATGATGCGTGAGGTGCGTTATTTTGATTATTGGCTAAAGCTTACCACCAGGCGTGCAATATGTTCGGATGACATATAATTTAAAAAAATCCACAATTTTTTTTCACAAATAATGACTACACGATTTATTTTTAAGATTGAATTAATATTAAAAAAAAATATATTTTCATGCACGTAAAATGTTCGTTATCATTATTAACGGAAAAGTTGAGTCTCATGACTCCTCGTTCATTTACATCACATAAAGCAAGTCACGGTCAAGACGAGTCCATGCCATAGTCATGTAGTTGATATCAAATATTATGATATCTATGAAATAAAAGCAAAATTAAGCATCAAATTAAAGGTTTGCCTTTCCGACGTAAGCTAGCCTAGCATTGTATTTTATAATTTTGATGTAATGTATTATTTAAGCGTTTTATATGATTACAAATGTACTTAAATATTAATGACTGTGATGATGATTATTATGAGTGTAAAGTATCGTTTAAGAGATTAATTAAATTATTGAGTAGTACGCTATCATTTTATTTATGAAACCTACTAAAGCTACCACAACAGTAAAAGTATTACCAAGTTTGTTTTGTGATTCAAAGTTCTGGATACCGTTGGTCATGGTTATCTTTTACCATCAAAACTCGAAAGCATTTCATGTCTCATTACTTAAACAAAGTACCAAATCTTTACACTAGATGGTGTTATTCATATATAATACAAAACTTGGTTATTTATAACGTGCAGTAAAACCATTTATAAACAACACAATGCATGCAGAGGAAGTATAATGCAGAGACGCGGCATAGATGCTTCACATCAAAAAACTGTTCAGCCGTTTGTATTTCTTGCGTGGATGTAAACATCTTTCAAAGTGTTCGGAAATTGGTATTCTGTTACAGCCGTTAGTTGACCAAGTTTGTACTCAGTAAAAGAACAAGGAAATAAGTAGATAAAGATAGATTTTGAATAAAATAAAATTCACGGAATATAAATTACAATCGTCATTTAATACATTTTAATACATTTAGGTACATTATCATACAATTTTCTATTTACAAAGAGGCAAAGGTAAGTTATTCTCTTACATAATACCTAAAATATTTCTATGGGACAATACATGACACATCAAAGTCATTAGTATATAGTTAAATAGAACATAGTCACGTCACGTTAAAACTGGACATTATAATGAGGTTATACAAATCTCTCAAATATTTAATTTAATAATAATAATTATCTTTAATAGTTTTTACTAAGATACTATCGATATGAATACTAAAGCCTTAAGGGTTTAGCATGACAACTTACGAAAAATTTCGTCAAGATTTTGAAAATCAAATGTTTGAAAAATGGATCATCACTAACTGAAACTAACGTAAAGTGATGTCATGTTCCATACGTTATATTAAGGACATTGCGATAAAAAGCTTTTTGTAAATTGTCATGCTAGACTCTGTTCACATTTGCAAGCATGCGCATGATCAAGGCGGAGCGCGCTAGATTGCACGTCCTGGCCTGATTCTTATGCAAAAATCCATACGATAAATAATAAACCTCTATCTCTATCAACTCTGTCATATAAGTACCTAAATACCTACTACTTCAATACAATTGAAATCTTGATTGCTCTCGACATAAAATCCATTAAAATACGATTAAGTCTGAAATTATCCTTACGTCTTTGGAATTACATCACCAAAACAGCTGCAGTTATGGTCACATTTTTTTTTCAGGCGGGATACATATAAAGTCCTTGAGATGGCATGAATATCAAGTGCAATAGCTAAATTATGACATAAAATATAGTCGTAAGAAACTTTTATAACGTCCTCTTAAATTTTGTGCAAATTTATTCATACATATGACTCGGACTCCGTATCAGATTCCGAACATTCTAGAGCTAAACTGTTCTGTGTCTTGTCTGTTCCGTTGACGTCTCGATAGCGCGGTACAGACTTGGAACGGGACGTCTTTTCGTCTTTGTTGACGTGTACGGGCTGAAACTTCTTCAACACACGCTGGTAGACCATCTTCCTCGGCGGCACGGGCGGCGGCATATGAGGCGGCTTCTTGTTATTATTCTGTTCTTTCTCTTGGTATTCAGGCTGCACAGTCGTCGGGGTAGCCTTGTATATGTTGTCTGAATACAGTTCCGAACTCTTTAGCAGCTTCCAAGACTTATCCGCTCGGTTGCTGTACACAGAGGTGTAAATCGGGTCCACATACTGCTGGGAGTAGCAGATTTCAAATGAATTCTCGCTGGCGGGAGATTCTGTCGATCGACTTTTCAAGGAATTCTGTGGTTGGTATAGAGTGTCGCTGCTACTGGAGTCGCTGTGCATCATGATGTTCGCCATCGATTTCGACTGATTTAATTTGTTATTGTTATAGTTTCGGAAGCGGGATTTTTTATTGTCTTCAGAATCGTTGCTGTGTATGTTTTCGACGTAGGAATAAGAGTTCTGCAGAGGGTTCATACGTTTCTCTTGCTCTCTGCCGTTAACGGGTGTCATGCAGCTCTTGGTGCACATGTGTGCGGGATCGTACTGCCTTTTGCAACACGTGCTCGTGTTCATAACATCGTAGTTTCCGTTCCGCATTTTATCTGTAGAGTTGGCATGTCCTTCACTTGCTTCTAAGCTCTTTGTCCTCGCTGCTTGACGAGACCAGTCATTTCTTGTAAAAATGGTGGCTGCCGGTGATCCATTTACATCTTTGCTTTTAGATTGTTCCCCTTGAACTTTCTTCATTTGGCCATAGATGTTCTCCGTACAGTTGCTAGTTTTATTGTAGTTGGGACTTTTCTTCTCCCATCCAGTATACACTCGGGAATAGTTAGGGTTGGAATTAGAGACGGCTTCTGCATGCGTCTGATATTGATTCTGCCGCTGAATGTTTTCTGTGAACATCGCCAGGTCGTGAATATTACTATAAACGATATTTTCTTGACTAGAGACTAGGTCACGCTTATTTTCTAAAGATTCTTGTTTTGATTCTAAAAGGTTATCAGAACTTTTTGCACGGTTGAAATTTTTCTGTGTAACGTTCTTTTCTGTGTCTTGAGTTTCAGAAAACATGCTGTACACTTTCGAAGTTCTAGCTGCTTTGGAAACTATACTTCGAGGCGGTTTCTGTGGCTCTAAGCCTGTGATGTAAATCGCAGGAGTCTTCCCGTAGATTTCAGCTGTAGAACGCTGCAGTGCCGGTTTAGAAACATAATTCCTTTCATCGATTCCATTTGAAATTCCGATGTTTATTGAGTTGTGAACATATCGTTCACCGATGTAAGGTGTGTTATACAAATCTTCACTGATGTTACTGTACATTTCAGATTTGTTTGAGTATATGTTTTGTCGTTGCGGGTTCTGTGGGAGTCCAGTGACGTTATGGTTATCGATATTGTATCTGGATACTTGCTGTATGGTGCAAGTTGGAGCGGAGAGGCTGTGAAGAATATTTCTTGGAGCTGGACTGTTTCCTCCATTACTGTTTGAATCGTCTTCCGACATAGTCAAGCCGGAATCTCGGCTGAGTGACAACTTTTCTTTTCTAGGAGTGGACAATTCCATGGAGTCTAAAGATATCCCGACAGAGTGCAAACTGTCACTTTCTTCAGCACCAGAATCTAACAACGCGTTGGAATTTTCGGAGCTGCCATTTCCAAGAAGTCCGGATATTTGCGGTCCAAATAAGGCTTCTGCTTTGACTATGAGTAGTTCTACGACCATTGGCACTGCTTTGGGAGCTTTGTCACAGGGAGTGTTGGGCCAGAGTAGGCTCGGGCCCACGCAAACGCCGAGGTTCATCGGACACATGAGGTTGATGTTAGACTTCTTGGCGATGGCTTGCAAGAGGCACACGAAATATGTCAGCATGATGTAGTGGGATTTTGGCAGTTTCAGAAGCAAAGAGCGTACTGCTGGTACTTTCTCAGTTTGAGGTAAACCTGAAAAAGAGAATTTAATTAAAATAATTTTTTACTATAAATTTATTTAGTTATGATTACATCTATAATTTTTAATTTAATGGTATTTAATCTAAAATAAATGAAAGTAGAATTTTAAATTTTGATATTTGATATTTGAATGCGATTATAAATTGGATAATATACTGAAGACACACACAAAATCTAATGTGTAAAAAATCCCATATGAGTACAACGAAAACATGCTCTGTACTTTTTTCTGATCTGTGGCCGTTGTAGGGTACGTACCGAGTACTTGCAGCCAGGAGGGGTAGAGGTCTGCGGAGAGCAATGGCTGCGGCAACGCGCGACAGAACTCCTTCACGAGCGCCGCCAGCAGCAGCACGGGCGCGCGATCCAGCTCCGCGCACTCGGCCCAAGGTCCCAGCGCATCCAGCTGTTGACAAACGTATAATTAGACCTACTAGTAGTACATAAGACTTATGAATTTAATAATGTATGTTTTTTTTTACTACGGGCATAAATCTAAAATTGTGATAAGGTGTTCCATACAAAAAGTTCAAAAGCGAATTTCAAAGTAAAAAACTAAATTTCATATCAAAATGAGTAAAGAGTTTACCTTATCTCTCAATAGTCTGAGAGCCTTAGCGTTAGCGCTGCGACGGAACACGCCGTGTGTGAGAGGCGCCACCGCTCGCAGTCTCCTCAGAGCTTGGAGTAAGGCAGGAGGCGTTGTCCCATTGCAGAGCCGGGTGAGAGGCACGCCGAACAACCGTCCACCGCGACGCAGCAGGCGAAGACCTCGCCCAGGCGTTGTGTTGCCACTGAAATGGTACAATTTTTTTTTATAGCACTTAGCGCATTTTCCCCGTGTCAAGTATTTCAAAAATTTAAAGAAGATGATGGAAAATCGAGTTAAATAAGTTTATATTATAGTCAAAATCGTAGAAAGTAAGTCAAGGTCCATTTATATCCTAGTAAAGTAGGAAACTTTACTAAAAGCTTTGATGAAATTTTGGAAAGAATTCGAAAATATATATTTTCCCACACACGTAATTAACACGTAATTTTGCTCTTTATTACTAGCATACCACTATTTTTTTACATAAACACTGGAAAAACATAAGTTTTGGCAAAGCAACGAAAAGTAGAGACGATTTTAGCGTGTCTCCAGCTATCTTCAGAATTAAATTTCGGTAAGGAAAAATTATTAGTACTTTCAGAATACGTTGACAGTACATAATCGACTTCAAGACTGCAGCCTTAAGGCTAATAAGAAATTACAAATACGTCAAAGCGATGTCGCTTATAACATTAGATAGATTTTATACTCACTTTTTCAACCCGTGATTTTTCTTCCTTAGTTCAAAGACTAATCCACACGGATTGTTCTTAGCGTTGACATGTTCTAGATCGAACCCGTCTTCATTGGACAGGGTCTGCCGTATTCGCGACATCTGAAAAATTTTTTTGAGTTACATTTAAGTTTTAATTGTAGTAATAAAGTGAAATCGTAGGTAGCAATGCTACAATTGTCATGGACTAGCGTTATCTCTTACCATCCGGACATTGTTTTGTTCGTCTTTTAAATAAAAAAATAGTATCATCCCTTTTTTATTCCATAATTCTCGCTAGCACGCAAGCCGTGACAAGTCTTTCGCGAGTAATCTAGTTTTTTTTTTTGTTATGTCTGACAGGCTAGTTGTTTGACCACAGCTCACTTGATGTTAAGTGACGGTGTGGTCGAAGATGGTAAAGCACACCTAGCCTGGAATGGAACTGGCTCTCAAGTGAGGCTGCCGGAACACACCGTTAGATGCTTGGCGGCAGATTTTCAACTTGAGGGTGGTAGCTAGCCAGCCGAGTACTAGAAAGTACCCTATACCACCACGAATTTAGGTACGTTTGTCTCGTTTTCGAGGAGTGGAAAGTTGTCACGGGTCCTACGCTACGAAGGCTGCTTCTTTTGTCATCTCTCTGTCTCGGTAATGCGTCACTTCTAAAGTACCTATTTATTTTTTGACCGAACGAAGCGATGGCCCTCGGGGCGAATCAGAATTTGTAAATTTATATCGAATCATTAATCTGAACAAGTCACAGATTTTTTTGTACATGTTTATGTATAGGCAACAATCATTGATGGGTTGCCATTGCGAACGTAGATAAATGCTTTTTTAAACGTGCGTTATAAGTTTGGCGCTAAAAATATTTTAAACATTTGATCTTGTGATCTCACTAGGGAATGACAAAGTTGTAAGTAACTCTGTCCTCAAATAAAAATGAGTAGTAAAAGCAAATATAATTAGAAGAGTTTACTAGACGGACAGTTTACCGAAAGAAGTGACCTTACCTGAACAGCGTGAGGTCTCTCGATCCCCCTTAATGGCATCGGTGGTGCGTCTCTTCCCGTTCTAACGCACAACGTGAACTCATTAACGGCGCCCCACCTCCCGTCTCCGTCGTTTTCCCCTTCGCCCTCGCCGTCGGCCTCGGCGTCTGCAGTGCCGTTCTGCAGCACTTGCAATGCTTGCCGGATCACGCAGCGAGCGCTCATCTCTGGATTCACGGATACCGTCTTACACTGGAAAAGAACATTTGTTGTCAGAAGTGTGAGAAACTAAAAAGATGTCTGTTTGGGCGAATAACACAAAAGTTGAGATAATTAAAATGAAATAATACTTACAAATTCTATTGAACTTGTGGCATCCTTGTAAAAGATCTGGATATTTGTAGACTTTGGTTCCGTGGCGAGTTGCGCATTTAAAGCATTTTGGATTTTTCTATAACAAACATTGATTTATTAGTGTAATGACAATCATAAAGTCTATTTTTACACAAAGTAATACTTAATACTCCACAACGGTTTCTAAACTCGAATTGACACAAGCAAGTTGAACTTACCTATACCAGGTGTCCCTAGCCGCTTGCGTAGGATATGTGGCGAGGTAGTTTACAACGCCAGTTGGCGTGGGCCATCCAATAAGGAAGCCCGTATCATCTCCTTCGGGCAAAGACAGCCACAGTTCTGCCAATCTCACACTTTCTTTTAACTTAAAGCAATTTGTTCCTCTCGACTTGCCGACTAGAAGCAAGTCACTGAAGAGGAATAAATGGCGGTCTAACGGTGGGGAGGTGGCGCCCAGAGGGCACAGCTGGGTGGGAGCTTCCATGATGAAGGTCCTCGGAGACAGCGACGTCGTGCTTGCGCTGATTGTTCCTCCGATGTCCAAACTCGGCCGCTTGCGGAGGCTCTTTTGTTTCTGTAAGTGGAAACATATCTTGGTAAATAGTTGAATACGATATAAACGCCAAATGACCGTGTTTGTATATACTCATTATAACTTCGGTATTTTAAAATTGTGTGGGACAGTAATTGTGACGACTAGAAAAAAATAGTCGGTTTCATACTGCTCTGTTGTTTTTATTACACTGACGTTTATCATATAATTTGGACTGACTGTTACCCAATATAGCAATGTTTGGTACAGAGAAAGACTTGATTATCACCGTTTTGGCGCTAAGAGTTGCGGCCAGAGAACTAACGTTATATCACGTTTTTATGTAATGATATTTCAGCAATAGTTTCAGAGACGCGCGTAATTTTTTTTTATGTCAGTTTGACCACAGCTCACCTGATGTTAAGTGACGGTGTGGTCGAAGATGGTAAAGCACACCTAGCCTGGAATGGAACTGGCTTTCAAGTGAGGCTGCCGGAACACACCGTTAGATGCTTGGCGGCAGATTTTCAACTTGAGGTAGCTAGCCAGCCGAGTACTAGAAAGTACCCTACCACCACGCTATGGTTTCCTCACGATGTTTTCCTTCACCGGCAGCTCAAGCTCATTGTTGGGGTTTGAACCCACACCCTTCGGCATGCGAACCTACCGAAAAATTGATATTTCAAATAGGCAGAAGCCATTGAACGACACCTTGCCCGTACCTACCAGTACCTACTATTTGAGGTGTACTCACAATGCCGTATTTCTCATAAGGTTGCGTGGAGTTACCTGTGAATGATGCGAGGCGAGCGCTGAAGGTGCATCTACGTCATGAAGCGCGAGGTAGTCGTGAGGGAATAGATCCTGTACTCGCTCCAGGTCGGAGAGGCGCGCCGCTCGCCGCCGGCCGCACCCGCCACCCACCAGCCGCTCATACTGGGCTAAACGCTCGATCTGGAAACAAAAGAATAATGTTTAAGGTTAGGGTAGAACCAACATAGGAAATGGGTAGCAACGCTGAAAAGAGATTTCATTCAGAATTAAATATGATTAATATTTTTATTATAATATTAATAAGTTTTACATTTTTACAGCAACAGAACAGATTAGCGTTATTTTTTCAAATATAGTATTGTTGAAAAGCCGGAGATTAACATAAGCTACCTTTTATATCGGAAAAGCAAATGATTTTTTTTAATTAACATCCACTAATTTACATCTTAAACGAAATTCGTATTAAGGTATGTATTTATCCACACACACAAACGCGAATCCATACGTTATACAAACTACGGAAAAAGAATATTTTTCAGTGTAAAAAAGTAAGACACACATACACTCAATTTTGTAATCATGATTGAATTTTTCTAATTTTGATATGTCTAATAGAAAACTCAATAAGGTTAAATTTAGATACTCAGTTACGTAATGTATACATTTCTCTTATCGCATGAACCATGCAAAACCATTACAATATATTGAAAACTAGTTTCATAAAGAATTTCGAATAGCTTATTAGAAAACAATGTTCCGACTTCAACCTTTAGTTGTAAGTATCATTTATTCCTAATGCATCAAAAGCAGGAAATCGTTTTCTTCGAGGCAAGCATGATTGACTCTATTAAAATCATCTATTGTGAGTTACTTGTAATCTAAATTCTCATCGTGTACGTGTGGAGTGTCCAGGGTGAGTTCCCGCCTCGGAGTTCTTTCGACCGTGTCCACGACAATGCTACCTTATTATAAACAGGACAAAGGACCGTGAGAGAATCACCGTTCATTGTCTGCGATACATCACAACACCCAGAGCAAAAATGTTTATGAACGTAAAGTTATAACTACGTTTAATGGCCATAGAGGTCATGTACGCGCGCTTGTTTTAGCAGTTTAGGAAATTGCAAAACACACCTAAATGGGTTTTAAATGAAAAATAATATACTTTCAAACTAGTACTTTAACCCTAGTTAAGATTTAAATTTCCTCTTCCCATATTGTAGAAAAAAAAAACAATATTGTATAAAATCCAAGTTAACAAAGGTCACGGTGTAGTGGAGTGTAATTTTTTAATTAAAAAAAAAATTAAAAATAATATATAATATACAGATTAAATTAAGCAAATTGTACCTAATTGTACCTACATTGTACCTAATCCGCTTTAAAATTATATATAAGTTATGTGTTTAAATTTAATTAGAAATAATACATTTGTTTAAAAAGGGTTTTTCTTTTAACTATAGCTATTTTAATCGCAGTCGGGTTATAAAGTCTTCGGCTTGTTAATTAATTTATTTTAGTTATATATAAAGTATATTCGTAAAAATAAATAAAAACTAAAACACTTAATAGATTTGGGGCAAAACCAAAACTTTCTAAAAAGTAAGACGGCTTTCAAAAAACTACAGATCTGTAGCTAAAATTGTACGGTTGGCTATATACTACTTAAAGGAAATATTCACGTTTCGTTCAAGGCCTGTTAGGGCGTATTATAAGTCGATAGTTTTGAAATTGTGTGCAGTAAACTGTAAAACGAAATGTGTTTGTGTCCGAGTCGACGTGTTCATTGGGCCATGAAATTATGCGTTTGACTCATCATAGAGCAAGATCTATCGTAACTCAGACTAGACCAAGTAAGCCGTTATTAGTACCATACTAAGAAATCAAATCTAACCCATGTGTAATATCCTGTCTTACAATATCGATGACCGAATTTCTTAATGTAAGCGCTTTGAGCATTCAAACTTATTAGCTGTTTGACATATCCTCTGTGATATTCAAGAATAAGATTCCAGTTCCAGATCATACCCTGTTTTTATTTGCTGTCGGAGTGCGGAGCGCGAGTTTTTTCTCTTTATGAGAAGGGTAAGCCCATAACAATCACATCTTCGAGAACATAAACGACTCTCAGATACGCAGATTTCCTTACAATGTCATCGTTTAAAGCTAGCGCCAATACGCACTTAAACTTAGAAAAGATAAACGTATGGTATTTGAACCCATGACCTCCATTGACAGTCACAAATTTACCCACTTAGGCTGCTGTAGCGTCTAAATTGGAGATTTCAGTAATTGTGTTCAAAAACATTTGGTAATGATTAATGCTACAAAAAATATACGTAAAGGTAGAATTGAGAACTTTCGCCCTTGGAGTTTTTTAAAAGTGATAATTATTGAAATTCACTTAACATTTAGGATAGTTAGTCATTGTGCCTGAACGCTGTGGAATTATTGTACTGTAAATAATTACGTATTAAAGTGCGCGCAACCGCGACTTGACGCGCTGTGATTTCCATTTCAATAGGCAGCCTGACACCGACCCGTTACACGATCAAATTGTGGGCACATCATGTGCCAACATGGTAATTATTATGAACAACGAGTAGGTGCTTATATGAGGATGTTAAACCAAACGTAAGTAAGCTTAGTAAATAGCATGAAAATCAAAACGGAGAAAGAAAAAGAACTGCATTTCAATAAATCTTTTTTTTAAATGTATCAATAGATCGGAATGTACCCAATTTCCAACATCATTCTAATTTAGCTTAAGTTTATTTTAAACTACAACCAAAACCTTTCAAAATCGTTGGTGTTCTTCAGTTTCCAAGAGCTAAAAAAATTGCTTTTATAACTTTAAACATCAATTCTCACTTCCATGAGAAAAGTCTCATCAAAAATGCAAAATTTACAGACACGCTAATGGTTAATATATATGTTGATAAAGTGGCGTAGTAGCAAAATCCAGGGAGGAAATCAAGGAATATTTTTATGGCACATAGTTTTTTGTTAGTGTTTAATTAATGAGTCTTTAGAAATATTTATATCACAAATTAAATGTGTTTGCTAATTCAAATACGACTATAGACAGCAAGTTAGCATATTACCTAACTATCCAATTTTTTTATGTATAGTGGAGATGTAAATTTTTCAATAAAATAATATTAATTTTTAAATTTACATAGATAGTCCGAAAAAAGTACTAGGTAGTTATGTACAGTTTCTCTCTAGGAAGACATCTAACCTTCAAAATAATAAAAGAAAGAAAAAAACATTTTCAACAACAAAGGATTTTATCACTCAAATTATACGAGCGAAACCAGACGGAACTTTAATTTAAAACATTCTTTGTGTTTTATCCGGGTTTTATCTACCTAATAACTCTAAAAACGGAGATTAAAGCTTTAGCACAGTAGACGAATGTTTTTGGGTCGAGATAAAAAAGGCCCAGTAATAGCTCGGAGAAACACCATAACATTCCGATTGTTATTCTTTACCGTCCAATTGTTTACCTCAGGTTAGCTCAAATCAGGGTTGGTACCAGGAATTCAGAGCACCGGCAAATAGGTTTACGTTATCTGTGCATGTTACACGGAACTGCACTTTCTAACTCAAACATTTACTCCGGAATAAGTGGGTTCAAGCGTATGTTTATAGATAACGCCTAAACTGTCCTAAAAGTTGATAAGCCCGTGCGTATGCGCTCATATTATAATGTTAGCTTTCTCTATCGCTGTCTCTCTTTTAAGGCATGTCGTTATCAACAGAGAGACGTGATCGAGAGAATTTCGACTGCGCCAGAAAGGGGCCCCTAACCCTGAGTTATGCCACAGATTGAGCAATAAGCGCTGCCTGCGCTTTTTACAAATTATCTTTATCAGCGTTTCTACATTTCCTGTTAAGTGGACACGCCTAGACATCGCTTTTTAAATATCTTTTAAACGATGCCTTCATTAAGCCATTAAACAGGCCATAAACAAAAGATAAGCAAATAATATATCTTCCAGTATATTTTACGCTAATGTTCACACGTTAAAATGTTATTAACATATACACACGTACATTTAAAGTAAACATTAATAGCACACGCTAGTTAACTTTATGTAATCGTGCGTTCGCAGAATTGCGTACTAACTTGAAAGTTGTCATCGAGTACTAATATACGTCATTATGTAATTTTTTGCAATGTAATAAGGGTCATAATGTGAGCTAATGATGATATGCAACTTGTTTGATGTCGAGATAAAAACTATGTCATAAATTTATGCCTTACTTAGATTGTGCTACTTACTTCTTAATTAAACCAATTTTTTAGAACATTTTTGTCAGTAACATTCAAAATTTTGAAAAGTTTTGCCTAGAAAATGTCATTACAATTTTGAATATTTTCTTTTGCTCTGTTACAAGTAGATATGACCTTTTTAAGATCCACACCACGGAGTATGAAAAAAAATATATTTAATTCTACAGCGCCGACCGATCGACCATATAAATCAATTTAAACCTTTCCTTCACGAAATCCCAAGAATTCCGCGACACTTAACATATGAGCTCTTTTCACTCGCAGGCGCCATAATTACCCAGAAATTATTACTTGACATTGGTTTAAGAGCAAATTTACTGCTTTAAAGGTTATTAACGGTATGCAGCATGTTCTCGGTATGCAAGCTGGGTCTGATTCATCAATGGTTCAATTCAATTGAATGAAGAGGATGTTGGTATCACTATTGAGTAGAAAAGGGAACATTCTCAATCGAGGATGCAATTTATGATTGCTCATGAAGATAATTTATTACTACACTAGGATTTAACCAAAGTTAATATTGAATTGCTATGAAAATCCCTACATTACTAGCAGTGCCTCGCGATTTCAATCGCGGTTTCGTAGATACAATACAATACATTATTTTATTAATATCAGCAAAGTTACTAGTCTAATTTCATAATTATAAAAAATAAAAATAAAAAACTACTTGCGCGTGCGACTTCAGAATTATTAATTAATTCAGAATTAGGTTTTGAGACAAATGAAACATGTGGGTAACAAAAGAGCAATAGTTTTATTCATCATAAAACTTATAACTACCCTCTAGTAATTTGGTAATCTTTTAGTTTTAAATAATAGAGATATAAGTTACCTATGTACGTGTTATTCCAGAGCTATGTGCATTCTAAATTTAATTCAAATATGTTAAACCGTAATCAACATAATTTTTTTGTATGCATTGCTTTTTTGCGCACCATTTTGTATAGGTACCTACAGTGTCTTAAACTGTTTTTTTTTCGTTTGACTTGCTCATTCTCTTCTATACTCTTTTTGATCTCTTGTTGTATGTTTTATTAAGTTGTTTATGTTATCAATATTTTATGATATGACCAATAAATACTTATCTTATCTTATCCCGTAACTTTGCGGGAAAACCCTTTTTGTAATTTACGGTGGTCCAATTCGGTATTTAAAGAAAAAATAAAGTATTCCAAAAAAACTGATTCCAAAACCACGAAATATTACATTCCTGTACATTCTTTTTACGTTTAAAAATCTCTAAACTTTGTGACGCTATAAAAAATATGAAACTTATTAAAAATTAACTACTGCTTAGAAAGCCAAAATATTCAAATTAGTTTCATAAAATAAAGTTTACTATCAGTAAAAAATATAAAATAAATACAAAAAAAAACTATGCCGAATTGCAGTACAGTAGTAGGTAGGTAAGCGTTAGGACATCAGATATATCGTATTCAACAAACGTCTACAGTTCCAAGTACTAGCCGTTCGTAACGCTATACCCGAAGCAATACTAATGCCCGTTTAGCATCAGTGTGCCCGCTTGCTCAAGATAAACTAAATCAAGATCGGATTACGTTCTTGTTATTCAGTAGTTTACATTTGAGTGCCAATGAACATGTATAAGATTATGATACATGACACGTGTTTTGGTTCAGAGGTGTACGAAGAAATAATTATAAAAAGAATTCAACTGTAGATTTGTATACGTTGTCGCAACCGGTCTATTTTGCAAGCTAAACGAAAGCTTTAATAATGTACACCTATTTTTCTTAGAGAAATGTGCCAGTATCAAATAAATATAATAACTGTTGCGAGTAGCTATTTTCAAACTGCAAGTTTGTAGCAAATGTACATCTTATGCGTCCATGTTAATTGCTAAAATTTTAGACCTATATTATGGTATTCTCTTATAACATAGGTTCGCAATTAATTGGGCAAAAATTAAGCAAGATCCATCATCCATCAGTAAACTCTACCACAAGCAGTGTGTAAAAATTACAGACCAACCATTGAATGTCTCAAATTGACGAGTGACAAAGCAGCGATGTCCTGGACTTTGTGCGAATTTCTAGGGTGCAATGGTCGTGGACAGGCGATGTTTCTTACAATATGGAGACTGTTTCGTTCGTCTCACTACTTACTGTTACAAACAACTAATTTAGCTTAATTGCAGAGCGACGACGGGACAGGTAAAACTAAATAAAAGCTTGTAAAAATGACCATGGTTAAGGAAACTGTTCTTTTTCGCTGGTAAATTGAATATAAATAAATATCGTCACATAAATATTTGTTCTGGGTGGAAATCGAACCCACATCCTAATATTCTTGAAGCAGATATATTACCAAACGAGCTAACAGGGGAGTCAATACATGGTGCATAAAGTGGACAAGTATTAATACTTAAGTATCAAAACAAACGCCATTATTATAATATAGTATTGTTTCTAGAGTATGTAGCTAAGAACAATACTGTTAACTTATCTGGTTACCCATCAGTCTATAGAAACGCACAAAAAGCCAAACTTTAAACAAAAACACAATAAGATAACTTTGAATAGTTTGGGTTCGACAAAAGCATTACTTTCGAGCCACATATTTCAAAGATGAGGCGGAACTATGAGTAAGCGGTATCGCGAGTGAAAATATTTGGCTTATCGTAGTGACATCTCAAGAGGTCGTGTCAAGGAACAGTATTACGGGCTGACTTGAAACTGACTCCGCACGATCGCTTTCTACAAGAATCGATTGTAACTAAGTACATATCTCATAGCCAAGGTAAAGTAAACGGAATGTTGGACGTTGGGCGGCAAGACAAGTTTTTTTTTTAGTGGCTGTCTGGTTTATTGTTTGACCACTACTCACCTGAGTTTGATTTACTCGGTGTGGTCGAAGATGGTAAAGCACACCTAGTCTGGAATAGAACTGGCTCTCAAGTGAGGCTGCCGGAACACATCATTAGATGCTTGGCGACAGAGTTTCAACTTGTGGTAGCTAGCCAGCCGAGTACTAGAAAGTACCCTACGACCACGTTATGGTTTCCTCACAATGTTTTTCCTTCACCGGTAGCTCAAGCTCATTGTTGGGGTTTGAACCTACGCCCTTCGGCATGCGAACCGACCGCGCTTACCAGCCATATATATCAGCCATAAAAAAAACATAACCAAAATCTATGTTTGTCACGCAAATGTTTACTCTAGATGGGAATTGAATCCACGCCTTAAAGATCAGAAAGCAGAGCTATTATAAAATGACAGGGAAGTCAGGATTATTGAGTATCATGTATTTTTTATTCTATTAGTCTACTGGTGTTAAAAGTTTTACTTTACAGAGTGGTAGCGTAACAATTTTACGTGTGATATTTCTACAAATTGCAGTGTCTAAATATTATTCAATTTTTTTTTATTTATTCAATACGAGTGAGTTATTTTCAAGTTTCACATTGCAATTGTTGATGAAAACATCTCATTTGAACTTGACTTCTTTAGATCCATTGTTACAAGCACATAAAATCGTCGACTCATTGTTGTTAGTGAAAACAATCCTCATGATTGCCTATAAATGATATCTCATTTCATTTTAGATGGAATACCGTTTAGTAAAAGTTATTTGTTTCAAAGGTCACGGTTAGAAAGAGTCGCATGAGTTTCTCTTCATTTCAATGCATAAACATTGTCGGAAATCAAAAGCAGATGATGAAATTCTTTTTACATATCATAACAGCGTATCAGCGTTACAGCTCTATCACTTTTGACGATGTTTTTTTTTTACTGATAGTAGCATAATTGACATTAGATAGTCATTTGAGATACTATGACCTTATTTTATATTTTGTATATTTATAATTTTTTATGTAAAATTTTGTGATTTATGTGACTTTAATGTAAATGTTTATCGTATTTATGTCAATAAAGTAATTTGAATTTAAATCATAATTAAATAAATAATTAATATTGTAATAAAACAGTCTGATCCCAGCGTACAGACATATACAATATATCAAACACTAGATGATACTTAAATGCGGAAAAATGACCTAAAAACAAACTTCATACATCAATCTGTACGTTTACTACACGGTGCAGTAAAATTAGAAGGAACAAGAACACAGAGTCTACCTTTGTTTGAGAATTTGTTAATTGTGTTAAATAGATGTTACTTTGTCTAATTATCGACAGATCAGAGCTTACAGCGAATAGGAAATGTAAATATTGACCAAAACGAGAACGGTCTAAGAAAAGACATCAACGCACGTAATACTTAACTACTTTTTTTTTTTTTTTTATGTAACAGTAATAAGACGAACGAAACGCTTTCCTGATGTTAAGAGATAACGCCTGTCTATGACCATTGCAGCGATACACAGAACTTTGAGTAGTAAAACAAAGTCCAGGGCATCGCTGCCTTGGCGCTCATTACTTTGAGACTAAATGGTCAGTCTCAACAGCCCTGTAATTTCGCTAGCTGCAGTACCCTTCAAACCGGAACACGGTAATGTTTACACACTACTGCTTGGCGGCAGAATATCTGGTACTGCGGTGGTACCTACCTAGACGACCTCCTGCTAAGGAAATCTACCACCAAGTAGTATCTACTTTGATTTGAAAGTATTTAAAAGTAAACTACAAATTAGCGTCAAAGTATTTAAAAGTAAACTACAATCGAGCGTCGGCTGCGTCGCCGAAGACCATCAAAGAGTACAACCGGCAGATGGCCATTAAAGACCGAAACGTGGCGGTGATGAGGGCCATGGGCCGAGAGGAGGCGATTTAAATTCAAATGTAAATTGTTAATCTGTAATTAATATATATTTGTTAATGTAATTATTAAATGTAAAATGAGGACTGTGTGTATTCCTCGAGCATTCATGCTCACCATCGAAGGCTCCTTCTTGCGGCGGCGTCGTGTGTCGGGTCGCTCTCTTCCCTCAGATATGGTTGAGGAGGGCGATGGCTGGCACATGCGTCATACTCGTGATCGGGTGCTGCTTGCGGGTCGCTGGTCTGCTCGCGGTATACACACAATCTAACATTTTATCCCTAGATTAAACCCTAGATTAAGATTAATTTGACTAATATTCCTCTTCCCATATTGTAAAAAAATTAAAAAAAAAATTGTTTTTCAAAGTTGTCAAAGGTCACGGACCCCAGTGTCTGTGGAGAGTAATGTTAAAATATAAAAATAAAAAAAAAACTACAAATTAGATATTATTTAAATTACAGTAATATATACTAAAGTAGATAGGCAATTAAACTAGATTTCGCAACAAGCAAACTTGTATCGGAAAATCTACCGTTTTTCGTTCCTCTATACTATAGGATGTTTTTTTTTTTTTAAACGTATGCAATATAAGAAAAATTGATAGGAGGTACACAGGTCTATACGCTCGAGATAAATTAAGCTGAAAAGGTCATCATGAACAACTTTTAGAACGGGTACAATTCTGAAATGGCGAAAAAAGCTGTTGCATACATTTGGTCGAAATCGAACGATTTCAAAGTTGTGAAAGTAAAGAACTCATAATAAAGAATAATGCTCTTGGTACACCCCAAGCTCAGAACGCTGTTTATATGTAACCATCTACCTTGTCCATAGGAAAGTTGATAGACCCCTATATTACACCAAACCGCACCAGTGTAAACTTGTGGCAAGTTAGTCGTACTTAGTAGTGTAATTGCCAAATAATCTCACAAACAAAATATTTCAAATGTTGCATACGTCGTAAAACGCAGCCAATTAACTGGTAAACAGCGTTAAGACTCTGACACTAATAATGTCTTTAATTACAAGTTGAATACTTGAAGCAGTAAATCATAAAAAAAGCAGCGACCTCTGGTAGCGAAGAAGTTATCAGGCGTGGAATTTCCGATTGGGAATCATATAGGCGTGCTGCGTTGTTTCGAATAATGCATTCTGTACAGAATCATTCTGAACAGAAGCGAAAATCGCGGTCATCGGCCCGCTTACACTTGAGCCCTTAATTTTAAAACAGGACGAGAAAAAAGATCGTAAAATTTAACAGTCTCTCAAATGAGCTGCCAGGTTGGATTGCATTCAGTAGCAGTGAGCAATTAACGATGGTGATAAAATAAATTCGCACTTTCAATCCACTTAATGGTCAAGCTTTATAAGGGTGACCATATGGAGAATTCAGAAGCTTCATTAGATCTTTGGAATGAATATTGCTATAATTAATAGCTAAATAAAAAAACAATGAAATTTACGGTATAAAAAACTCATTTTATGGAACAATACTTTTTTTTTCATTTCTGGTTAAACTATATCTTCCACGTCTTCGAATCCTTTACATGTAGACAAAAAAGTAATGACATGAATAAAAAGATTCCTGATGGTCTGTTCATAACTTTTACATCGGTACCCAGAACTTTAAATAAAGAAAAAACTCTAGAACATCGCTGCTTTGCCGCTCATTACTTTGAGACCTGGTTAGTCTTAATAGTCCTTGGTTAGTTCCTTTACAGGCTAGGTGTGCTTTACCATCTTCGACCACACCGTCACTTAAACATCAGGTAAGCTGTGGTATTTTGCTAGCTGCGATGCCCTTTAAATCGAAACATAGTAATGTTTACACACTACTGCTTGGTGGTAGAGTATTTTAATACTGCGGCGGTACCTACCTAGAGAAACTTCTGCTAACGAATCTTCCTATTTTAAAGATTGCTTATTGATATGAGAAAAGATAAATTTTAAGTTTCTATGTAAGTTTTAGCGAGTAAAAAGTTAACCTATTAGTTTTTATGACGACGAATTGGCCTCTCACAATATTTTCAACCGTGATTAAGTTATTGAAAGTTTTTTATTGTGCATTTCAATAACAAATCGGCAAGGTAACATATCCATATTTCGCCACATGTTACACTTTATCAATGAGGCATGCAAATAGCCCGCATATTTAGCAACTTCACACATAGGTTAAACGGACATATCAGTTGCTTAACAATTAAATGGCAAGCACAGAGAATACACATCATTACACATTAACAAAACATACTCTTTTGAGAATATTTCGTTTGAGTGACAGCACATCAAATTGACTTACGTAACTATTTAAGTTAACAATAGTGCAAGCGTCAATCATGCGTTGGAGACGTTTTTAAATAAGTTCATGGGAGAAAGTATATCGCCCGGGGCGGACACGTAACGCAGCAGTGTGCGCTTCGACTGATAATCCCGGTGAGCCATGTAGAGGCCGGTTAATTGAGGCAAGATCTGATCGCCCCGCGGTCACTTACACTGACCTTTGGGCGAACTCTCCAAATAAAATGTGATACACAACCACGGTGGGCACGTCCCAGTGTGTGCAACCGCCTGATTGGATTGATAAGTGACATTTACGTCGTCAGTTACGCAGTACAATAACACACAGCGCATAGAAAAAAAGTTGATTGGCTTGTCGTTTCACAAACCGATCTTTTCTATAAGCACCTCGAGTGTAAACGAAGCTTATGACCATAAAGTTCCATCAATATACTGTCAGATGCATTTCTTACCTAATAACGATTTGTGAGCGTATAAGTGGAAAAATGTTAGTTTACGTAATAATCGCATTAGATGGGGAACTTATCTCAAAAAATCCGATGCGGTGAAGAATGAAATCCGTATACCGTTAAATATTTGATCGGATTTGCGTCGTCTTATGAAATACGAGTCGGGTTAGACGTGGCAGACGGGTACATAAGAACTTAATTTATCTACCTGCGCCGGGGATTTGTTTATAGAGATGACAAATCGTGACAAAAATCGGTAGATAAAAGTTAAAACAATAGAAAGAGTGGGTCGCGGTGGCTATTCGATAACTGACCGGCTCTTGTTCCCGCTTTCTCGTTGCGTAACTGGCGGCATTGTTTATCAATTTACATCATCGGCTACACATCATCGAGTTGCCGCTCGATTTACGACTCGAATCGATACCTCAATCCGTTGAACTAGTCAATCGAGTACGAGTTACCCGCGTGACACACTTTTGCGTAACTTCGTTAATCATTATCTCGGTATGAAATCTTAATCTCATATTCAATTAAGAATAGTAAGGACTAGTAATACTTAATAGCATTGTTATTACTACGATGACCAGATTCTAAGGATGTGAATCAAGTGTTCAGAATCATCGTTCTTTCTCGATAATGAAACAAAACACGAGATATTTGAGTTTTGTGACTATAAAGTAGGTAATGCGGAAAAATCATATGACTGCATTATATTATTTCTTAAAACTTGTGTTTTTGTCATTAAATGCCGAATTACGGGGACAAATGTGCTCAAACAATATAATGTATTACATGGATTTTAAAACTACGTAGATATTTCTATTGAACTTACTTATACATTACTCAGGCGTGGTATAGACTTGACCGTAACTTTTACTCGTATTTGATTTATATTGAGACACTTAAAAATATGAACTACTTGACGCAGGCAGATTGCATAAACTGCAATGATAAAAATAAAGGAAAAAAAACACACGATACATGAGGTCAAGTCTAAGAAGATTTTGCCCAATGATGATTAATAGCGCTTATCGAGAAGATGTCTAAATTATCATCGTCCTACATCTCAATACATGTTGCATAACATATTAACGTAGAGATAAATACTACATTAGCCATCAATGCGGCATTTTGCATAATATTGTAGAGTGTATACTCTTAGCATCTTTGATCTGAGAACAATACACGCTGTCAGTACAGATCTTCGTTCAAATTACGTGTAAGTATGTCAGTAGTACACGTTATTGTCTTTATAGTGCACATATTCGTGATGTATTAATTACATAGTTGTCTATAGTCTGTATTGCAAACGCTTCTGTACATTATGTAAGGCGATAAGCAATAAAATTACAAATCACACATGGTATTATTAAATCAAAGTCTTAAAGGACACATTCACCTTGGGTTTGCAATACCGATAATTATTTACAATTATACTATAGAACAATCACGATTGCAAACAACCATTACACACAATATTTAAATAACGTATCTAATGTATAAATCAATAATTTATACTTTGATAGATGTGTTTGTTTTGTTTAACGATGCTCTTTTAAATTTGAAAATGCATTATCGTTTCATATTTCTACTTGTCTTAGCTCTGTATTTAGAAACTAGATTTCAACAGCTGAAAAGCATACAAAATAATGACATATAAAAAAGTATATTATATTGCAGAGCGAAGGATATCAAGCTCGTATACTTATAAGACTTTTCTAGGTGTAGTGTTAGGAAGATAGTTACCAATATTTGTAAGCAATGACTAACATACAAGTATAATTTAAAATTAAAAAACCCTCAACACCAGTAATAAAATACTAAATTTTGATTCGATGACATGTGGATATGCGTACGTCCATTGATCAACTAAAAAGAGCTGATATCTTACTAAACAGCTGCACATATTTTTTTGAATCATAGCTAAGAACACGCTCTTTCAAGTCACCTATCAAACAAATAAAATCGGTTCTGCTGTTTGGTAGCTACAATGCCGTATAGAAAATACAAAAATGCACACCTTAAACTTATAACACTAGTTTTTGCACCGGGGGTTAAAAATCAGATCACTTACAAATAAGTAGCTACTTATTTGTAAGTGATCTGATTTTCGATTCAGTGGATTTTTTCTAGAAACCTCTTTAGCTCTCACGACTCAGTGGACCGAGCGACGCGGGCGCAAGCCGTGTTTCCCGGAACGTATTTCCACGTACACAAGTCCCCTAGCAATTAGTAGGACGACGGATGCCACACAATGTTTTGGTTTTTACACTTCTACTATGTTATGGTGGATATTTGTACTAAGGTAAAAAGAGAAGCATGATTGTGGATTCAAATTAGAGGTCATTATATTTTTTAGCTTTTTATTTTATTTTTAAAATTTTGATTCACGGGATTCTATAAATCCCGTGAATAAATTTTTTATTGAAAAAACGTATCATTAGGAACAAGGTCAAGCCAGGTTTTGTCTGACTATTCCTTTAATGTTACATCACCGAATGACTATTGCAAATATTTTGTTAGGACTTTAACAACATTGAAAACACTGGTATTATGTTTTTTCGGGACGAGCTCGCATCGCATCCAAAGTCACGTAAGCTCGTGGAGTAAATTGGACCCAAGTGGATTTTTTCCTGGAGACAAAATAACCGGTCACTGCGGTCCGCATTGGAATCCTTTCAGTTAGTCACGTCCACCTGGCAGGAGAGCGTACAACTGTAATTTAAATGCCTCATCTTGGAAATACACCCAATTTTTCACGGAAACGAACGACTTGTTTACCAGTAATTTTCGCGTATTAAATTGTACCTCTTTTTTAGTTGGTGATTATAAAATGTAAGAGATCTTTATTACTACTCCTTTTTTGTACAAGAATGTGTAACATATTTCGTGCTCATTACAAAGGTATTGTGCAATTTATTGTTAGCAGAAAACAAACATTTGTCGGATCCCAGTGAGCATAGACAGAGGCGGTCCCTGCATGCCGTGGGCAAATGACTGCCAACTCCCGAGTCCCGACTCCGGGGGGTCACTAAACTCGCTCCCGAGTTCCCGACACGTGGTGCACTCATTATCTAAAACACAGATTGCATTTACACTATTTCCGTAACGCATCCTTTGGGATCGTCGTGTTCCAACCGGCTTTAGGCGCTCTTTGTGCCACGTCACGCCACCATTACGTTCACACTTCACAAATTACGTGACTTTTCTTCGGTAATCACTTATAATATGCTGTATATAGAGCGGCTTCACAGAATTTCATCCATTAGTGAGTACTGCCTTCAGATTTGTGGGAACCAGCGGAGATGTACAATGATGCGAGTCCTATTAGCTGTTGATCGCGCCCAAGAAAGACTGTTCTGCGAACGCTGAACAATAGTAGGTAATTCTGTAATATGCCTTATTACCATGCATGACGCAACGCACAATTGTAAACCATGCCTCTCGTGTATTCCTATGGTTATTATTCATACGACGCTATTGGCTGCTTAATGCTATACGGTGTTTGTATTTTAAGGTCGTAATTTATTTCAATATTGTTTTGGCTTTATTTTGTTCGCTAATTCTAGAGGGCACCATCTGTCTTTGAAGAAGTTATTAAAAAAAGACCGGTGATATATTTAACTCAGTTTTAATTACAAAGTTGTACTTGAAAGGTTAAGGTTGTTACTACAATAACCTGTTGACGTTCGTTATATTTCTCGACAGATGTACAGCCCTTGTAAGGGCAGTTAGTCTTCAGTAATTGCAGCAATGCCATCGAATTGGTGTTTTTACATAACGGGACGAGCACGCGCGACCATCGCCAGCAGCAGACAAGTAGCCTTTGTTTTTTGTGATTCTGGACTTGCAGAAACATTTTTAAATTAGTTTCAAGGTTTACGTCTTTTGTTATTTGTTTTTGAAGCCAACTAATTGTATGGCCAACTGTATCGTACATAAAATACTACGAAACGTGTCGCAAAAACTTGTTGGCTAGTTTTAATAGTGACGTTTTTAGGCGTATACGAGTATAATATCGATAGTATTTTTGATTACTGGCTGTCAGGGTTAGTTTTCAAACAATAGGCCATAATATTAAATGTCGAATGGTTAATTCCAGCTTATCTTTGAAATTAATTACGTAGAGACTAATAAGAGTATAAAGTTAATTGCATTTTTATTTGAGCTGTATAGACAATAATAAATCATTAAGAAGGCATACGAGTATATTGATTCAAAATAATCACTTCTAATAATCTCTGCTCCAGTTACCACGGCCATTAAAATTCATGTCAGGATTTTTATGGTATGGCCCATTGGCCACAGGGTTTAACTATAATAAGATTTATGTCAAATAGGATCACAGTAAAAAATAAAGTAGCTTAAAGGTAGTTCTGATCGGTAATAAAAAAAGTAAAAACTAATATGATTCTATTTTATTGTATGTAGGTAGTAAAGGAAAGAATAACGCTCGATAATGGTAATTTGCCTCCATAAATGATTATTGAACGGCGCATAAGAACAACACCATTTATCGCTCGAATATCAGGCGATACCAAATCGAGGACTGTCATTTATCTCATTTTCATTGAATGGAAATCACTGCTTATTAAAATATATGCGGTGATTTGTTACATGTTATACGCTCATAAATTGTATGCTCTACATTGCACTGACACGTTTTTAATTATACGAAAGTGAAAAGATTATCGTACTGGAAATACTGCCTTAAAAATATTAATTCGATTCAATCAATCACGTAATTGGTTTTGAGGTGAATTTTTAAATGAAGTTTTGGGTTACTCGCCTATAAATCTGGTTCAGAGTGGGTAATTACGAATGATCATTATGAAATAAGATTCAATTTATCGTATGGATGTTCAAAGTTTTCCAACCGAGTTATGCAAGGTGCGGTAAGGCTCGTCTGATTGAGGTGCAATGCGCTCAAACAGGCCCAAACGCCTCCGGCTCTGTTGGGCCTATTCATTAACCCTAGACACCTAACCTTCACATCTAGTCCTTTAAACCTAACCATACGTCGATTCGACGAGCAATTTTTGGGGCATAGAATTTTATTGAATTATTAAAATTTTTGTTATTTTTATTACTTGAATACATAGACCAAGTATTATTTTAGTAAATAAAATAATAAATTTCTATTTTAATACGAAAATATTTATTTTACACCTTATATTATAGGAAACTAGATTTTCGAGGTACCTACTTAGATAAATAAATATAATAAAAAAACTATAAAAAATAGCCTTTTTTTATTTAGCGAACATAAATGATAACAGTCTTATCAATAAGAAAAAAAACTATAATATTCTATTTTTATGCACATTTAATGCAAAAATCAACTTTGTGTTCACCACAAATTGCCGTGTCGCATTTCGAGAAATATGACTTTGTCGGACAAGAATACTCTGTGTTGAACGAATTCGTCGAGGGTCAGATGACTATCTTTTGGAGCTGTAGCTAACACTAGTACAATAATACTTGCTAGAGTTAATCTGCGTCGATGTACTTTGGTCATAATTTTGCCTTTTTATCATAATCTCAGAGTTTGTCCATTTCACAATTTCTTCGAGTACCTGATCAGTCATGAATTGTAAAAATAGTAGTAGTGGTTCTAAAATATTTCTTAACGAACGCGTAGGTCCTCTGGTAATACACAATATTTATTCCAGCTACTCTATTTGAAATACACCCTTTGCTCGTAGCCCAAACATGACGGGTCCGACTTTGGATATTGGTTTATGAGAAGGTACTAAACTACTACCTAAGCATTCTGCTGAAGGAATAGGGGTATTGGGGGCTCCCGCGCATAGTCTTGCAAAGTAGGTGGAGCACGATCTTGAATATCTTCGTCATCGGAGTGGTCGTCTTGAGTGTCGGTTTCTACATCATCCACCTCCACGTCGTCTTCTATTTCGCTATCTGATACCACCTTCAATACATTATCATCTTCCTCGCCCATCAATATACTCGTAATTTGGTAATCGACGACAATCTTTCAGAAGCCATGGTAAAAACTGCAAAAAGTAGAAACATTAGTTGTAAAAAACATCTAACCATGAACACCAAAATACCAACAAAGCCTAACCATTCGTCGAAACGACGACTATTTTTGTAATAAATCGAAAAATGATGTACTTACCCGCCGGATACCATGGCCTCCCGAAAGAGCTCGACGAACACTGTGTTGACAAGCGACATCGCGAAGATAGGCGCACGCGACGAAAAGAAATCGCAATATTTTTGTCGTGTACTCGTCGATTCGACGAAGGTTAGGTGTCTAGGGTTAAGTAATTAAGATCATTTTATCTTAAACTCAAGTAAATGAGGCCGTCGTTAGGTTGTTCCAGTTAACCGCTGTGTAATTTTAAGGTTGAGAGTTTCGGAAGTAATTTTCATCGCGTGTTTACGTGTTTTACCATTGTTACATCCTCATTTTGCATCCAGTTTTTTTCAATGCACCACGTTTTTGTTTTGGATGAAATCAAACTTGATATGTAATTGTTTATTTCCGTGCAGAATATGTTTTGATTATAAATGCTAGCAATCATATTGTATAGTTCTGCATAATGAAAATTTCCGATTACGCCCAAGGTTTCAAGATAATTGTGAACATTTTGCTATGATTACGAGCCACATATTCACGACTTTTTTTTTCTTTCACTATACATTACGCGCGCAGTGTGTGTTAATTTCGTAATGAATGTTTTACAAACAAGTATTGTATTTACACATCAAATAGAGTCGTGACGGGGTTTATGGTAGTAACTAGTTGAATAGTCATAAAATATGCTAAATCAGGAAGGACGCGCTTTACATGGACAATGTATTAAATTGTGCACTCTACCTACACCCTCTTTAACTTTTTTGCTCATTATAAATGTTGATAAAGCAGAAGAATTCAGTTACTTATAAATTATTTATATTCTTTTATTTTAGTATCTACACCATAAATTATAATAAATAATAATGTATTCTAATGCTTCGGTAGTACGTGATTTTAACGGAATCTTAGCAAGGATCTTTGTGATATTTGCTTAGATAGGTACTTAAGTATTTCTACATGTATTGTTATATGTCTTAACATTAATAATTTAGAAGTCTTATTTAATAATAATAATTTTTTATACGTAAGGATCTTAAGATTAATGAAAGGATTAATTATAACATTAATGCATTTATCATTATAATGTTGAAATTTGGATTTTAGCTTTTTTCATGTCCAAGAAACAAGACCAACAAGACGCTCTCATGATGGTAAGAGGCAACGCCTGCCCATGACCAATGCGGCGATACACAGAACTTTGAATACCAAAACAAAGTCCAGGCCATCACTGCTTTGGCGCTCATAAGTTCGAGACTTTCAATGGCTAGTCTCAACAGCCCCTTGTAATTTCTCTAGGTTTCAGTACCCTTTAAACCGACACACAGTAATGTTTACACACTACTGCTTGGCAGCAGAATATCTAGTACTACGGTGATAAATAGCTAGATAGATATATAGAAACTCTTTATTGTGCACACTGAAAATAGAAAAATAGTACAGGAAACAAAAGAATCGTATAAGCTAGTGCCACAAATGGCGGCCTTATCGCTAAGAGCGATCTCTTCCGGGCAACCCAGACCGACATTCAGTGCGGGAATCTGTATTTCTTGTTAAGTACACTTTCTTATTTATTTTTATCTTCAAAGATAAAATAGTGTTTTTCTAGATTAGCGTGTTCTATCTGCGTAGCTTAGGGCTTTGATCAGGGCTTAGTGAACCTTTTTAAATAAAAAAATATATCCTGGATTTTTCTTTTGCTTTTAAGTTGTAAGTACCTTCACTGGATAGAGGTAGGTATTATCTAACCATTTGGTGGGCAGCTCATTACTCTTAAATCACATCCCTTCCTATGATCAGAATATCCCCATGAAACATAACATTTAATTCTTATTCACTTAGAACCAGCTAGCGAAGGCCGCCACAAATGCAGGATGTTTTGTAAGCTGTGACTCTGTCCCACTATTGTAGCTATCATGGCAGAAAGAAAATCAATTGTTATAGACACTAGAATAATAGTTATTCGAGACACCATTGTTCTGTTAACAATACATAATAAACTGCTTAAAATTTGGTAGGCACCCAATCATTTCACATTCACTAATAAGCGAACATCCAATTTCTGTCAGAGGACATCGAAGCAGTCATTCTACCCTTACATCATGAATTTCAAGCAGGCATGCATAACATACGAAGCGATTTGAAAATTATTTAAGAATTAAAGAGGAGAATACACTATTATAGATATTCTCCTTAAAATATAACTTGGGTATCTTCAAGACACGAGTAAAGTGATACCTCATGGGTTTGCTCCTCCATTTTAGACCACCATTACATAAGCCGAGTTGTGGTCAAAAGCCATTTCTTTATATGTATATTTAAAAAAAAAAAAAAAAAATTGGAATCAGTTTTTTAAATCTGATGTTAAGTTACGATGTACTTGAAGATAGTAACACACCTAGCCTAGATTGGAACTGGTTCTCAAGAGAAGCTGCCAGCGGTAGCTCGCCAACCGAGTACTATAAAGTACCCTACCACCATGCTTTGTTATCCCCGCGATGTTTTGCCACTAAGCTATCATTGCTACAATATTTCGAAAACATTTTCCATTTCTCGTATAAATCTTTTTAAAAAAAGGAACACCAAAACAAAATAAGATCACCAAATATAATAAAGGACACTCACATGCATCATTTAAAAGTCCTTATTAATAATACTGCAGTAGCAGTGGTCACTAGCAAGGGAACATCACTGGATCGCGTCTCACCGCCGTTGTTTACGTTTGCCGGCTATGTCAGTTATTACATACGAATAAGTGTCGCGAGTGCAGTGCGGGAGTGAGCGGACTCGTGCGTCCTGCAGCGGTGCGCGGTGAGGACTGCGCAACTGCGGATGACGCGCACGCGCTCCCGGCGCGCCGCAGCAACGCTCACGCAGGCGTAAGCGTAGCATCGTCCGCCCGCCCTACACACGACAAAACCTCCTTGCCCTTAATACCTTACATTTCAACTTTTCTAGCTCATTCATTCTGTTGTAACAGACAACAACAGTCGTTGTTTTTCAGTATATTATTACAGTCGATCAACTTAATTCTGTGTAAGACAAGGTCTCATTTGGCACAGTTAAAGTATGTTACGCAGATACGTGCGTGGCAAACTTCGATTTTCGGTAAAAGAAAGTAAAAAACCAAACCCATGGTATGTTTTTCAATTGAATCTCTTGGTTGGTTTCGAAGAACACAACTTTAATGTCATTATTGATTTAGTTTTCTATCGATTCAATTATTTTTAATTTACGTTTGTACTTTTACGAAGTTTTTAAATATATATGAACAATTTTTTATAAATGATTTCAAATGTGCTACAATTATGAACACGAAAATTGCTAAAAATTAATGAACAAGACATTAAGACGAAATGAGACAAAATCAAGACTTGTTAAAAACACCAGACCGCAACGTGGACAAGAAATTTTTAGACGGAAGAAGTAATTACAAATTGTGTTTTGAGTAAGCCTTTGTATGGGAACAACGTTTCAAACAAAATAAAGACAAATTTTGTTTATTTTTTTCTAGGATTTTAATTATTATATAGAAAGGATTTACAAATAATATTTCTATAATATGTCATAAAAAATATTTTTGGGACGTATTATTGACATAAACAGAAACACCTACTTTACAAAATATATTTTTGTGCATTGACATAGCTTAATTAAGCGACGACGTTTGTAATTTATAACCGTAAGGATACTAGAAAAATATCAAATTCGGTAACTTTTTTCCATGTATACCTACACCCATAATGACAAAAGATATCGCCCAAAATTTGTCAGTCATGTTCATGTGTGCAAAAATGTTTCATACAATGTTTTAAAGAAATGGCCAAGATCATTTTAACAAGAATACTCTCGTATTTCTTTACAATCTTATTATGTACGTCTACGGACTTGCCTTAGAATCCAAAGTAGAATTTAGCTTGTTTATTTATTTTTATATCGCTTATAAAAAGTTACCTTAAAAGATGTATAAATAAGTATTATCGGAGACATAAAATAAAATCATGATAAGATTCTTATTGTTGAAACTTTACAATTCAACTTTAACTACGGCACAAATATAAAATGGGTCATAGGCACATTTTATCGACGCATCAAAAAGTAAAAGTCAAGTCAATCACGAGTTCTTATGGTGAATAAAACATCACAATTTATGGCGGCAATATATCGTAGTAGACATTTTTGATATCTCACCGATGATCGAACAAAACAGTCCCAAAAACCGGTCGTTGCGAAAAAAAACGCCTTCAGTGAATTCAATCTTGATGTACTGACTGTACACAATAGTTGCAGTGGGTCAAAGTTATTAACGAATGAGACAGTACACGTATAAATCACGTGTGTATATCAACTGATTCGATATTATGCTGGTTGTTATTAAAAAGTTTCGTGACGGTGCCCGTCGAAACAACTAGTGCGTGGCTCTAGCAATACAAACCGTAGTACTCGTAGAAGACGCTTGCAAATTGAGTATACTATACTGTTTATTATCTATCAAAATCACATAAGTACATACGCACCCGCAAAAAAAGACAAAGTACAGCCTATTTACAATATTTGACAAGAATAATGTGGATAGACACACCTAGGGAGCTCAGTTTTAAAGACAGTAAAATAAGCACACGCAATTCGTCATATTCAATCTCAGGCCGTAGGAAGCGCGAAACGTGTTTATTTATTATTATTATTATATAAAATTATTAAGATGATGTATGATATTATTAAGATGATGTATAATATTATTTTATTATTGCAATTAACATTTTACTTTTTAATAAATGATTGTATCCTTTTCCGTTTTAATGCGGGATTACTGACATTTTTTTTTTTTCGTTTAACTATAGTCAGAGTTTCCGATAAATTAAACGTGAGTAATCCCGCATAAATAAAACGAAAATGTGTCATGACCACGCCAGTTTCCATAATAAGATTGTATCCTTTTTGAAAATAGAAATGTATATTAAAAGAATAAATACCAAATATTTATTCGTACTTTGATTATTTTTGACTCTTTTCTACACAATAAATTCAATATATTTTTCCTAAAGAACTAAAATGTTCTGTTCCACTACTAGGTAAAGGTCTCCTTTACCAGCTTTGAAGTATTGCAATCATCAGCTATGAAATGACGAGTTAAAAAAAATTACAAGGTAAGTAAATTCTACAACTTCATTTTTATAACACTGATACTGCCAAAACCAACCAATTAAACAAATGAAAACCGTACTGCTTAAATTTATAATCATAACCGATGCTTATTAAAATTCATCTAGCCGATAATGCGATGCCGAAACTTCCGACAACTTGCAACATACTCCAAATGACTATCGATGCCATTCGGTTGTCAACTCAGTTGAATAACTTCTATTGGGTAATAGTATTTAATTAAATATACAATACAAACACGGCACACATAGCCCAGCGACAGATTTTAATCAAAAATATTTTAGAGAGGGGCATAAATTAAAAACGTGCCGATATAACTATGTCAACGTGTTCAATTTAATAAATATTGTACATTGTATTGTACGATTATTATAAGTTGTTCGCAGTTGGATTCTGTTATGGTACTGGCCTAAATAACAAACAATGATGCTGAAGAGTTGTGTTTCTGTGGCAGAGTAACCTGAATTCAACGACCCCAACTGTGTCTGATTGAATTAAACCAGTTAAATTATATCATTGGCCTTCCGACGTCGTCCGTAATTCGATTAACTGCCGCACGAGACGGTCTGATGGTCGAGCACGACGCGACGCCCATTTCCTTTTATAGTCCTTTCTCTCAATTTCTACATTATCTATCACTTCAGTTCGTAGGCGTTTTGATGGGGATACTTCGAAACCATTAACACGAATTTTATTTTCGTCTCAAGACCATTTTAGTATTGTTGTTCTTTTAGTAACTATCGGTTCAAAACATGTCTTTAAATAACGAGACGCTTCAATCTGAATGTTGATCGTCCACATACTTTTGCTGTCTGCAATTTATATTCTTGTTGCGTCTATATTCTCTCAGATATGTACGCGAACATGTGTCGTACCCAAACTGGTCGAACGCTCACTACACTCGTCGAAATACGCTGTATCGACAATTGGCTATTAATGTAAATTTGCTGTATTAGTATTTTGATATGCAGACTAGCCAAATACGTGCTTTATAATAGTTATTATGCTTACGCGGGGTCATCGTAAACGTTTTCACTGTTTTTGGGTCGTGTCATGATACTTTGTATAAGTCGACTCAGCACGTGTATGCTCATATTTGTATGCTAGTAAGTTTTTGTAAAGGGATACAACTTAAGTTATATGATACTTGTAACTATGCCGAATGAAACGTGAACAATTTAAAAAAAATATGTAGAAAATATTGTACTCAAGGTGAATACAAATTTGTAAAAGGAAATGAAAAGCAGCGCCCAATAGAGCTTCAAGAATTTCTAATTTCAACACTACAACGCGAGTGGATTGTGGTGGAATAATACCGCGAAATAGTTGTCACGAAACTTGGGAAACTTTACGGGTGTCACGAAAAATATTGCGATCTTATATTATGAATGTTTCACAAGAAAACTGTTTACACAAAATAAATCATAAAAGTTCAACAATCAATACGAGTAACATAGAAATAAAAATACGAGTAGACACAAAATTTCAGCAGAACAAATTTAACACGTTTTGGAAACATTTTTAGGTTTTTAGAAATATTTTTAATCTAAAGCTATTTCAAATAGCATTCCAGAAAATGGACCGGTTAGTAAAATTACACTTCTACTATGCGGTTATTTATGAGGCATTATCTAATTTTCCATTTTACATCCATTATAGAGCTCCTGCTCATATCTGAGAATGCGTGTTGCGCGGGCGCACGCGATCTGTATTGTTCGTAACGATTTACAAACAGCCTAAAACGACAGTATATGAGCAGTGCAGTATGTTACATTTACTATCTTTAGTGATTTTTTTAAAATGATTTTACTAAACTAAATTTAGTTGTTTAAAATTATTATTACTTACATATCAAAACCGTTGTTTTTAATTAATCGCTATACAAAATAACACAACAAATACTTAAGCTCGAGGAAAACACCAAAATATAAAACAATACTGTAATATATTAATTGTAATTATTTATTAATCTATACACATTTGGCCAATAGGGACAACTATTCTCCAAATGTTTTAAATTTATATAATACAAAACTTTCTACAATTAAAGTTTCGGCAGTCTACTTGGAAGACTGGCGTCCAATCTGTAGGTTTTGGGTTCGTATCTAACAGCACACACCTCTGTGTGTGTATTGCCGCTAACTTCACATAGTAAAGAAAATTCAAATTAATTTATTAACATAAAAACGATAGAAACATTTATATTTATGTCACAAAAATCACAATTTATTTATTTCATAACACACAAAACAGAATGTAACAATATTAATTTCAACTCAATACACAATAATAATATAAACAAACAAAAATAATAATAAAATCATGGTATGTCAAATAAATGTCTCTATCAGTAAAAAACATCGTCAAAAGTGATAGAACTGTTACGCTCTTTTACATAAACGTCGTGAGGAAATTTAAAAAGTCCGGGAGTTCATTAAAAAAAATCTCGAAGATAAGTCTGTCAATCCGCACTTGGCCACCGTGAAGGCCTTATGCTTCTTATAATGAGAAAAGGCCCACGCCCAGCAGATGGACAGTTTACAAAATCAAGGCTGATTTGGATATATACAATTGTGTTTTAGCAATATAGTTTCTTTATGTCTTAAAATCTGCTTTCAAGAATATTATCACCAATGCAGATATATCTCAGTATGAGTTGTAGGAAGTTCAGATACTGTTACATGCATCAATGTGCCAACATTTAAAAAAAATATAACTCTATTATCGAACCAAATCGCATAGGCTTCATCAAGTCAATTTGGTTTCGTTACTCACAATATAAGACCGTGAATCATCCCTATTTAAATTCAATCAAATTTCCTACCTACTTGATCGTCTGCTCTCGTGACCTCGTATTTAAGAATTTGAAACGTCTTTGTCTAACATCTTTGTTAAATATTAAATCTCGGTTTTGTTTATGTAAAGGAGAAAGCCCAAAACAAAACTATTAAATAAATTATACTGCCTACTTTCTTGTAGGAAGTACTGTGGTCGAAATCAATACCTTTTGTAGGTTATTTTAACAAACTATTGTTCTTTTGTTTATAAATGTACCGTTTTGTCCCCATCCACACCAATATTCTTTTGTGACTTGACTTAGCCCATAGTTCCCGTAATAATTGAATGTAGGGCAATCTAGACTATAATTCGGATGGTAATTTGATATCAAACAATGGAGTTTAATTTAAGGATGCTAATTTAATAACATGGTTTGGAGATTCTCTTAGCAATACGAAACAAAGAATTGTTTCGTATTATAATAAGAAATACGTCGGATGACTATTAATTTTGCCAGGTTTATATGTCTTGTCTTCGCGAATGTTCTATGTTATGTATAACAATAGTGATAAGTATAAGATGTCAATATATTAGGTTAATTAGGGTAACAGCTCATCTAATTTTCGAAAATACCTGATATGTGCGTCCTGGGACTGATTTGCTATTTGTGCATTATTTTTAGTTTGGCAATACCGCCAGAATATCAGGTACGGCGTGACTATTTGAAATCTGGACAAACACCGATTTAACCGATTTTGCTTAATTATAGTACAATCAGCAGATTAAGCGGTTAGGTTATAACATTCTAATTTAGTTAGTAAGAACGCCTTTTTAAGCTGACTTCAAAAATGAGGAAAGTTAGCAATTCCCGTTTTTTCATAAAGTCACATTAAATTACGGAGAAAATAATATGAAATGTCGAAATGTCTCAATAAATATGGCGTTAAAGTTGAACATGTAACATAATATTCCCAGTAAAATTTATTTCACGCTCGCTTTCGAAAAACTTTCTCCCATAATATTACAGCAAAGCAGTAAATATGACGATCATATTACAAAACTTAGATCTTTATAATTACGTGTAAGGCTTATCGACTTACCGTCCGCTACCGACTACTGAATGTCGTTTGAGCCGTTTTTGGTGAATTAATAAAGGAAATATTGAATACAAATGTGGTAATAAAATACGGCGGTAAATACAAAATACATAGTCGAGAGCTTAAAGCTTAAATCGACGACGTTCACCCTCATCTTTATGCGTCGTGGTTGCGCTAGCGCATTACCCATGCGCGATGGGTTGCCTTGTTCACAGTACTATCGATTGTTTACAGATACACACAAACTCGTGCTCTTCAAGGACTATGTTTACACAAATATATGCCCTATTACGTGTTTGATAAGGAAACGGGAGACGTAATTCCATAAGCGGCCACACGGATCGTCGATATGCCCATTTGAGGAGTTTTGTCACGAGCTTACGCACTATCACGCAGAGCGGTAAAGGAATATCGAGTTTGACCGATGGTTATGACGTTAGAATAACTTTGAATAGAGTAATTAGCTCATGAATACACAAGGCGAATAAGAGGACTCTCGAATTATAAAATTTAATCTATTGTTTGTTTAAGGTATGCGGCTATTAACGTTCATTGCATTTTAATATATAAGATGTGGGTATAATAAGAAAGACGTTTAGAAGTTTATTTCCACGTGATCATAAAAAGTAATTTTCTTGTATAATTTACATTAATACCTATACCACGTATTTTAAGATATTGTCATCCTTGCACTATTGAATTATGTATTTATTACACACAAACAAATCTATCTTTATAATAATTTTGTATTACATTTTGAGGTTTATAAATTTTGATCGTTCATCGAAGAAAGATTTTGATTTTTCTTATTTTTGTATTTTCAATTAATGTAGCTGTCTAATGTAGTTTATTTGATATCTTTCTAAAAAAAATATTTAAGTATTAATTAAAGCAACAAATTTAAACACAGTAAAAAATAAACTATACAAAAAAAACCCACACGAGGAAGGAAATGTAGCCAGAAAGCTGCCATCCAGTGTCGCAATGCTAAGATTCTGATCAAAGTAGGTGCCAGCATTCTGGCTTGTAAATTATATTAACATTCAAGCAAATAGGTACGTACTTCGACACCGACAGGTTCTTCATCTTCGTCTATAGGCTGATTGTGCAAAGTATTTGTATGGGTGAAATGTCAGTTGAAACTAGTATTTACGCAACTTCAAAGTTAATATTTAAAATAAACGTGCGTGTCAAATGAAATAATTACTTTACGATGGTAAAATTCAAACTTTAAATTTTAATCGATCAAATTTGATACTAAATAAATGGGTAAAAGAAATAAAAAATAGCAATTCGCTCAGTCAATAAATAACCCGCTCCTCAATATACCCGGTGCAAAGGTGGCCATCACAATGGCTGCCTTACCACGCTGGCAGGCAATGGACACTCTTTGCACCAGGTACAAGATTAATTAAACAGTAAGTACAGTAAACTTTTTATTATTAAGCACAGAAAGCAATAGTACACTAGTAGGAGAAACACTATTCAGTCATATTTTTTTATGATATTATCACCATAATTAGCCCATTATTCCGAATCAACCCTGTTTATATAAAACTGATCCACTGCTGCGCGCGAGTTTATTCTCATTGTGAGAACGGTAAACTCAAAGTCTACCACGCTGGCCAAATGCGGATTGATTGAAGATTTCACACATCTTTCAAAACTTTTTTTTATTTAAAAACTCATGTAGGTTTCCTGACGTTTTCTTTCACCGTTTAAAGTCATTGGCAATACGCACATAACTCGGAAAAGAGAGGGGTGCGTGGTGTGGATTCGAACCCAGGACCTCCAGATTTGAAGCCAGATGGTCTCCCAACTGTATAGGCTGCCGAACGTAGTTTAGCCAAGCCAAATTAGCCAATATAATCCACTCATCCTCAAAGCATACTATATACTATAGGTATACTACGCTACGTTTTTCGATACGTCACCATCCTAGAAAACGTATGCATCAAAAATCGCTAATAGTTGACATAAAACGGTCGGCGTTTGATGAGATAGCTCAAAGCAAATTGATTTCGATAATATCGATATAGTTATTTGTACTTAAGTTTTTGTATGATGACGGTGACGTTGTGGTTGAATAAAGATGAACAAAAAATGTACAGACAGTTAAAATTAACACTAAACTAACCCCCTGCGGCGAGGCAGATATTGGAATTACCGCTATAATTTTCTGGCAACGCCAAAAGCAGACAAAAACGGCAAAAAAAATGTTGCTGATTTTCCTCAACCAGTTCGTTACAATCATTACGAAGTCGTAATTAGCACTTCATTAAAATAACGTTTTATATAGCTTTAGTTTCTTATTAGTCCGTTTATTGTAGGGAAGCGCTGTATTCGTGTATCTGATGTAACAATTTCGTATGCAAAACTTTGAGTGAAAAGAAGAACTACATAATTTTAAAGCATTTTTCTTATAGAACACGGGCAAAACTTAATACTTGACTATGAAGACTTTTATAATTTTATAGATTCTTATAGTCGTGTAAAAAGCCTAGATGGTTCTCATGGTTTAAGCACAATATGCCTAAATAAGATCGTCGCAAAGACTGGAAGCAAAAAGCAGAAGAAGCAGAGTGGGGTAATTGTATCTTGGGAAAGACTTGTCCAGTAGTAAATTATGATAGACTGAACATAATGACGATGATTTTTTTATAGTTGACGGGTTAAGTGTTTGACAACAGCGCACCTGATATTAAATGAGTGATGTGAACTGGCTCTCATGTGAGAGTGACGGAATACACCGCTTAATGCTTGGCGACAGATTTTGAACATGAACTTGGTAGCTAACAAGTCGTGTACTAGAAAGTACCCTACCACCACGATTGTATTATCATCATTTCTCAAAACGTACAAATGGCAACCAATTAAAAAATTAAATAACGATGTAATTATTGATGAAGCATACGAACATAAAAATTAATTATTCACTTTAACATAACAATATGTATATCTACTTAATATGTACCTATTTAATGAAAGAGGGTTGAGAATGCCAGTTCATTAAAAATGTCCAGTCATAAATGTTCATTGCTTTAGATCATTAGCAGATGGCTTTCTAGATACGGTATGACCGCCTCAGGTTTAATTGACAAGATATCAACTAATATGCCACTTAGCAGCTAAGTATTGTGGATGAAGGAGTATCTAAGAAGTCTAATGATTCGAGTGTTTTCTCGTATGCAGTGCTAATCAGTCATACTAATATATTTAGTAAATAGTAGCTGCCCGCGGTTTCACTCGTGTAGTCGCGTAATTTGCGATTCAAAGAAATCTAAACAAAATACCTATGATATACACTACAAAGTGTTCAGATTCAAAACTAGTGTAAGCTGAGCCTCGGTCACTAGGGGTGCCGCTATATTTTGAGGGTCAACATCTGATAGACAGTACATTTTTTTTCTCTTATTTTCGTCGTAACTCTACTATTCTTGTATCGATTTTAATGACACCAAAGCTCCACAGAACGTATTAAAAAAATGGATGTAAATTCGTGACGTAGTTTATATAGAAGAGTTTATCTTAAAGAGACTGACACAAGTTTAAAAACTGTATTTTTGAGTTTTGCTTTTTGACCTTACAAATATTTCTAAAATTACTTATAGTTTTTTGTTAAATTTTGTTGTTACTGTTTATTAGACAAGACTTCAAAAATGAAGAAACTTCTCAATTCAACCCGTATTTTTATGAATTTTTGATATGTACAGGTTGTGGCGTAATGAATGGATAACCTCATACTTACGAATGCGAGACGTCTTGGCTGTTAAGGAAATCAAAGATTGAATTCAGATTATTGGAGTCAAATATTAGTGTGAGTAAATTATATTAAAAAAATAAATTTGCGGCACAAAATAGCAGTTTACATTCGAAAACAAGGCTACTATAAAAAAGCAGAATATATACGTCGTTTAATCATTTATTGATGCTTTTAGCGAACACAGTTTTTGATGGTCATGGGCAGGCGTTATCTTTACTCCGATGTCTTACCATCACGAAAGTGTTTCAGTTCAATTTTTTTTAGATATGAGGTGTAATAAATATCTATATATATTTACACACAATTGGCACAATAATAAAAATACAAATAAATACAATACCAAAAAAAAACTGGCAAAAAATTACAATAATATATTGCTGTTATTGTTTTTATTAATAACATTGATTCAAATATTAAAGATATAAAAAGAAAACATAATTGAAAAAAAAGACGATTGGAACCAATATAAAGTTTTTGGTATAAAAATATCCATTCAATACACCACTCCCAGTATAAAAAAGTGGAAGTGCCTTCAGAACATTTTCTGTTTACTCCCATTGTAGGCTCATTGTAGCATTATTTATAATCATCTCCGTTCATAAATGAGCATTCCAATCGGGATGCATTTCTCAGCATCATGAGATAAGGTAATTTACCGGACGTTAACTTTGAAACCACGATATTTCTTTCATATCGAATAGATTACTGCGACCAATACTGTAATTTATAATCCGAATATTCTAATGCAATTGCGTCAGTGGGACGTGGGTTACTCTAGAAATCATTTGGGAGGACGGATAATTTGTGACGTCATTCGTTCCGGCCCATCTCTCCAAAAATTTTAGAACGAATGATAGTTTTAATGAGTCTCATTTATCTCGGTCCAGTCAAAGGAATCACTTTCACTGTAACGAGAAAAGTGACATCCGTAAAGAAAGGTTCTATATTAATAAGCTAGAGGGCACCTCAAGTTACGCATCTGATGAGATATGAAGAGACTTGTTGTTAATCGCATAGTTAGTCCAGAGGCACACAATGTTATTAATTAGAGGCGTATGTGAAGCAAAGACAGCTAAACTTATTGTGTCATTAATATTTATCAATAACTGATTACTTGCTACCAAAGCTATTCTTTAAAAGCTTCAGGATGTTATTTTTGTAAAAGTGTGTATGTTTACGTAATATATTGTATCGTAATAATAACGATAGATGAATATCACCAAAACATTTGGGATACTTAATGAAGCTCAAGACGGAAATGATTTATCAGCATTTATACAGAAATTATAATTATATAAGAAGCTGTATAGAGACTCGATAACGATCGAACTCAACGCAAGAAAGTAAACGAAGTGAAAAGATGAAACTAAATAAACATTTCATACTATTCCAGATAAGAATTGCATTATTTGAAATGGAGTTCATTGAGTTTTACAATAATGCTAATGACAGGAGGTGACTACATTTGAAGTTACATCAATAATACCATAAGTTATTGCTGCAGGGTGTCATGAACCTCACGATCGTTACATAACTACGGTAATAGATAATACATAATACTAATGACATGTGATATTTAAAATATATTAGGTACTTAGTGTCACGGCTCGTTTCAAACACTCCATGTGATTGAACGAGGCAAATTAGATAAGCGGATTAGTGATCGCTGCATCGGACTTTCACTTTTAGGGCCCTATTTATTTCCCTATACTGGTATTACTCAACGTATGATTGTTTTGAGAGATATGATTCATAAAATAAATGATGAATGCACTTGGAAGAAATTGGGTCTTGTTACGTTTATCATAATGCTTTCGAAGTTTAAATCTGTGTTTATTTCAAAAACCTGATTATGCAAGAAATTAAGCTATAGCGAGGAAAGTAAGCTTAATGAAGTAAAACGGGTGTTACGCAATGTTTGTTTTTGTGTACATTTCTACAGTAGTAGTTGCTCGAGAGTAAGTTTACGTTAAATGGGAGTGTTGCTAAACCTCCGAGAATGCTCGCGTACCGACCACATGTTTTGCGAATGCGCTCATAGCATCGCAAAAACTACGTACGCCGTTCCAGAAATTTCTTAACTCCTTGTAATTATATAAGCTTTTAGCGCAGACTTTTGATGTGACAATTGATGCACCACTTACTATCGCTACAATGTTGCTGACAATTGACGTCTCATCTTCACACAAATGTTTTAAAAGTTTCCAGAGAATTTAAAATAGAAACAATTAAAATTTTAATTGCTCTGCTACACGTTTTAAATTCTTTCGACAAGGATACAATTTTAGAGCAATAAAATCGGTCAAAAAGGACATGAATAATAGCTTTTCTTTTATAGTCGTTTAATCGTAACGTAATCCGAAACATGGACATAAATTCGAATACTACTTACCTAAACCCGAATTGTTATCGTGCATTCCTTAAGGGACTTTCTCTGATAAGTGTACTCAGTGGAAAATTATTATACGAGCTGGGCATATAATAACCTTTCTCTTTAATTACGTCCTAGAGTGAGTGTAGAGGAGATAAATAGTGGATCGGTCGCGGCTATGTAATAGGATATAACGAGGTGGCGATGCGAGTTCCCACAGATAAGTGCACTCACCCTTACATACGATACCATTACTCAAGCCCAGATACAGGAAATTTGTAGGTGTAAAGCTTTAGGAAAACGTGTGTTTCAAAACGGAGTACGTAATCAAAATGTGTTGTACAATGTGTAAAACGCATTTTGATGTGTTGTACAATGTGTAAAACACATTTTGATGTGTTGTACAATGTGGTTTTTTTTTCTCTATTATTGGCATCGTACTTTGTGCTAGTGACAAGCATTTCATATCTTTTAGTGTATCATTATAAAATCAAGTACAATAAGTTTTACAGTTAAAGGCACATATGAGTCACGGTCCAGTCCAGTCCATGCTCTAGTAATGTACCGTTGACTTTATTAGAAGCGGAGTTTTGAAAACAACACGAAAAAATTGCGTTTTTAAAACGCGTTCCAGACAATTTTTTTTATTTTGTTATGTGCAGTTTGAGCTTTTTTTATAGCCTAGGTGTTTCACAGCTAACCTGATGTTAAGTGACGGTGTGGTCGAAGATGGTAAAGCACATCTAGCCTGGAATGGAACTAACTCTCAAGTGAGTCTGCCGAAACACAACGTTAGGTGCTTGGCGGCAGATTTTCAACTTGAGGGTAGTAGCTAGTCAGTAGAATACTAGAAAATATCCTACCACCATGCTGTTTTTCTTTATCGCCAGCTCAAGCTCATTGTTGGGGTTTGAACCCACGCCTTTTGGCGTTTGAACTGACCGTGCATATTCTCGCTACAAGAAACTAGTAAATAATGTAGATGCAAATTATTTTTCTATGTGTGAAAATTAATCTCTCTTATATTATAAATTATCGACCCGCACTGACTTTGCACAGGTGCATTTTATTTTAGCAACTTGATAACAGTCATAGCACGAGGGACATTTAAATGTTTAATATTAATGTTACCATGTTTAACAGTTGTGTATGAAACGGATAAATAGTACGTTTACTAAAACTATAGAAAAGAATTGATATAACTTTTTGAATGTGACCTGTTTGGTCATTTGGACTCATCCCACTCAGGACTAATGTTTGTGTGACTAATTTAGATGTTTGATCTGTGTCTGGGTATTCTGTATAAATATTATAAGTACGTATTTCCAAAAAAAATAATATTTAAGTACTCTGTTAGCTATCTGTTAGTTACCATAGCTTTGATTAGTTAAAAAAAAAACTACAAACATACAAAAACTACTATTTCTCGTTCTCGTTTTGCACTTTTCAGTTGCCTTATCTTGTTACCCATCTCTTGTTTCCTTTACATCACACGAATATAATAAAGGCGAAAGTTTGTGAGTGTGTAAGTGTGTTTGTGTGTTTGTTACTACTTCACACTTAAACGGTTGGACCAATTTTGATGAAATTTAGTAGGGAGGTAGTTGTCACCCTGGATCAGCACATAGGCAAAATTTTATTCCGAAAAAAATTTATTATTGGAACAGCGGGTAACACCGCGGGGCGCAGCCAGTTACAAATAAATTAAACTATTATTATTCTCTAGTATGTGATTTACTTACTTGGGCGAAGAAAAGTTATTCAAGCTTACCAACTTGTCCTTATATTCAAATCAGATGGAACACTTACCTGTAAAGAAAAAAAACTAAATTAGTAAATAAGCTAAGAAGTATGATATCAGTCAGCAAAACAGCCATTGATGAACGTGAAAACGTGAGCCGAGGGAAATCCACGTCAGTTCATCAATCCATAGTTGCTGCCAAGGCTTATCTGCGTATAGTACTTTTCACGGATAATGTAAGAAAACTTAAATTATCTACCCTATTACATATTTATGTCAAACAGTTTCTTTATTAGTCACAGTCAAAGTGACATTTAGGGTCAAGTCTTGATCATGTCATAGTAAACTAATGACAGCTTAACTAGAAGCCTCTACGTACTTTTTTATACAATCTGGGTGCTTTCTAGTCGCGTGTGAATCGATTTCTTCGGGGCGAGCGTGTTTTTTTTATTGACATTTAATCATATTGACATATTTTATATTTGAAATATTAGTATATTGACTTTTTCATTATCATTGTATGTTATGATTATGATAGTTTTAAATATAATTGGAAAAATTACCTGTAACTTTGGTGTTATCAATAAAAAATTTGTATTTTTATTTGTATTCCACCGTAGACCGCATCTTCGCTTAACATCAGGCGAGTCGGCGGTCAAACGTAAGCCTATTTGTAATTTAAAAAAAAAACTACATAAAGTGACATTTTAACAAATAATGTCACATGTGTATAATTTTTGAATGAACATCATAGATTTGAAACAACACAAGTTTCGTAAACATGATTTTAAAAGCTTAAGAAGAATTGACCAGCTGTGTCGATTTGTCATCATCCGATTGATTTGCACCAGGACACGCAACAGGTAGTTAATCTCAAGTTGCACGTAACACGTGCTTCAAGTAGAGTTTTATACGGAAATGGATTGTTATCATAAATTATACAAAATAGAAAGCTAGTACATGAGTCTCCGCGTTCTTTAGGGTTGGATCTCACTTATAGGCGTATGACACATCGCTTTCCGTTTACCTCTAAGACATAAAAAAAGGGACTGGCGCTAGTGGGCATGGCACCAGCTCGATGATGTCATAGACAGGCGTCATCTCTTAATCAGGAGAGCATTTCATTCGTGTCATTAATTTAACATAAAAAGAAAATCGAGTACTGTAAATTGTAAATGCTGTACTGAAAATGTCAAAGCTCTAAATGGATATATAGGTACTTTGAGTATCTGCTGACACAGAATAAGTAACAGTATCCAGTGTTTCATTACCGAATTATAACGCAAAGACGATTCAACTTTACGGAAAAACCATTTCGCTTTTGAAAACTAGTTACGTATATTTTAAAACATAAACGTATCAATATACATAAGGGAAAACATAAGGAGATGAATATTGGTGCAGGCCAGAGGTTACTAGATAGTTTAGGTGCCAATGTAAAAAACACATAATTTTTTTATATCATTACATGTAATGTTTATTTTTTATGTACCATTAGGTACATCCCACCACATCACTTGTGGCACTAGGTCATAAGGTTATCTAGTTTTCTATTTAAAAAAAAAAAAAACTATTTTTGCTGTGCACAATAAAGAGTATCTATCTATCTAAAGTAGTGGCAACTGTACTAGAAGCTTCGACGGAATTTTAGAAGCAAAATAAGATATCAGTTATAGCATATAGCAAGTTATAACTATATGTCACTGAAGAAAATAGTATTTTTAAACTACTATCGGACAGCCAGCTCTAAAAAGCGACACCGTTTCATGATTGAAGTTCCAAAAACTCAAACTAAACGGTTCGATTCCACATTCTTAACACCGCTTAGTGTTCCCCGATGGATGTTGTTAGTGCTTAGTGTTCGGTTCCTTCTAGGCAAGCGTGCTCCAGTAGACTGCATCTTCGCTTAACATCAGGCTAGATGGCGGTCAAGATTATTATTAATTTAAAAATGAACTATAATTTTAAGCTCAGCAGTCAACAAAAAATCAAGGGCTGTTCAAATGGAAGGAAAAAAAGAAACATAAGGTCATTAAAAGACACGAAACCGGTCTGATTGCAGCCCTTTTAAATGACGAAGATGGTAATATCAAATAACAGCTATGTGGGCAAGTGGGCTCAAACCCTACACTTTCGCAAGCGGTGAATGTATGAACATTTGCACAACGTCCGTCAATCGTCGCGTGTCACACGTTTTGCGACACATGTCCACATGTTGTTAGCTATTAGTAATAACGTGTGAGAGGAAATCTATTTCTGATTACCTACTGGGCGTCCCGGTGATTATGAGGAACAGCGCAGGAAGGGACTTTAACCAAAATTTTCGTTCTTTTTTTGGCATTGCACTTTGTTTATTCAGCCAATCTCAAGCAATGCATTTTTTTAGTGCCCCTTTAATTTTTAAGTCACAGACAACGTCACATAAAGTCACTGTCAAGTCCAGTTCACGCCCTATTAATATATAATTTAAATAAAAGTTTGGAAGAGTCTATTTCAAAAAACTTTGTCATCGACTGATAAAAAAATAACTAAAGACTCAAGTTTTGGCGGGATCGTGGACAAATCCTAATCTCGTCGCTATTATCAATATAATAGCGACGAGATTAGGAGACGAGACTCTAAAAATTTAACTCCTTCGAAGAAGATTTCAATAATACCCAATGATTTTATTTTTTAATCTCTAATTTCACACTTTATTATTCTAAATTACCAGCATTTATATACTTTTTTAATTGCTCCTTTACTATTGAGACAAAATTGCCCCCTATCACAAAGTGGCAGTAAGAAAAAAAAGCAATATCTTGTTCAAAGGAGTTTGCAATTCGACTACATTTGATAATGTAAAATAATCTTCCTTTTTCAAAACGTTACTTTGATAACAACTGAAAGATTAATTTTAGCAATATTTAGACCAATGCAATCGCCTCGGTCACGAATACCGTACAGTTTTGTTTCACGAACAACAAACTAGATCACGGCATGTCAAACGAATTTGATTAATTAGCTTAACGAATAACAAACTACAATGCGAAACGATATCTCGATAGTTTCATAACGATTGTGATGACATAACGATTTGTATCGATAGTTTATGTGAGCTTTTATATTAAGGTAGATAGTGAGTGATATTGGAATTTACAAAACTTAAATGGATTTAGGCAGGACATGTCGCCAGGCAGGGTGATGGCAGGTGGACTAAGGCAGACGCCAAGAACAAGAACTTTGAACAAGAAGGGAGGCCTATGCTCATCTGTGATTACGGGCTGATGATGATGATGAAGTAGATACAAGGGAATAATCTATTAAAATTAAAATCAAATGATGTTCGTTGGTAAGCGCTTAACTAGAAAACGGCTAAACTGAGTTCGCATTTTTTTTTATTACTGGTCGTGATACTTCCAATGAGGTTATATATATGCGAGTACAAAGGCCAAGCTATACCGCATCGGGATTAAGTTACATAGTATCCAACTAGTAATAAATAAATACTATTTTTGAACAAAAAAGCAGTTTGTAGCAGTAAAAAATTGTAGACCCTGGACCTCACACTAGGAAGCGCCAGTGCTTTGAATTTCGTTTGTGAATTTGATGATTCAATTGATTTAATGCTATTTTTACTCGACTGCCAAGGAAGGGTTATGTTTTTCGCGCGTATCTTGTATGTACCTATGTATATAAATGTCTTTATTACCTTATATCTTCCAAACGAGCGAGTGGATTACGACAATTAAGATATCGTTAGAATTGTTTCAATAACCCAAGTGTCCTTAGAAGGTGGTTTAAAAAAAAAGACAATATGGTGGATTTTTGGCGCTAAATAGTAATACGTTAATTTATTTTAAAAAAACCAAACCTATCAAGTAGGGTATCAAAATAAAGGAAATTAAAAGGGCATTACAAAAATATGTATAAGTTATATGTTTTTTAATTAGGAATAGTAAATTTGTTTAAAGAGTTTTTTCCTTTAATTATAGCTTTGGGCTATAGATTTTTTAAACTCTTCAGCTTGTAACGTGATATTTTTCATTACTTTAATGGGTCAAATGTATTAGGTCAAAAATAGTATATTATATAAGACCTGCGCCTGTACATATTACTTTACAATAAAGTATGAGTATTCAATTTTTGATGATGTTTTTTTGTTAAAGAAATGTATCTACGAATTATATATTTTTATTGGTAATGAAATTTTGATCTAAACACCATACATACAAAAATGTGTGGTGGGTTTGCATAATTATTATATGCATTATTATGTATGTATGTTATATTAACCCTGGTTTGTTTTACAGAGTGTCTTTCGGGGTACTGGGCGCGGCTCATTTCTCAACGTGAGAAAGTAGAGGCATTACACATTGGTTAAGAAAGGTTAAGAAAGTGCTAATTTTGCAGACTTCATACATCTAGAATATCAAAATCTCTCAGACATGAAAGTTTCCTCACGATGTTTTCCTTCACCGTTTGAAGCTAGCAACTAGCGGCAATACGTACAACTTAGAAAAGACAGAAGAGCGTGCCGTAGGATTTGATCCCAGGACATCCAGATCAGAAGACAGACGACCTCCCAAATAGTTTGCCTTAATAAGAGATATTATAACTGACGTGTTCTATTGACCCACAATGATTATCTAATATTTAATTAAACTTGCGGTTGTTATAATTAGGCATGGCTTGAATGCTCTTTAACTAATAATATTACGTCGAGGAGCATAATTAATGAATTTATTTTTGACATTGAGATAAAATCAGGTGAGTTTTATCGAGGCTATGTAATGACATAGAATAGCTAATAGTGTAAGGTAATGAATAGGATAATGAACAGCAATCTTATCTATTCTAAGGTGACAGGTGAGGCCACATATAATACCTAACATGTTCTTATACATATGTATATAGATATAAGTACCTACGATATAAGATAGCGGGTGGTCTGAAAATACTGTAGGTACAATCATGTGACGATTTCAATATAATTTCTAAGAACTCATGCATCAAAGTAAGTGTTTTTAAAGCACAACGCAGTTGAGACGTTTGAGGACACAGTCAAGCTACGTCACGAGCGCTGTCTTTTTTATCGTACAGATGAAGCTGTCTAGGTGGTACTTTCAAAACTTTCTGTAGATTTTTTTGTCAGTTTCAATATAATCAGTGCATAACAAGACGAGGCCGCGCGAGCGTTGTGCTTTGCTTTGCTCCTTGAAGAAGGCCACCGGATGTGGCTGGAACTCATGTCACGTTTAATTATGTCAGATACTCCGACTATAGTTTCGGTCTTATCCAATAGTCATTAATAGTCGAGGAGTCAAAGCAGAGTACAACGCACGCGCAAAACGGGCATCTTCGCTGCATGGCTTGCACGTAAAGACAGCGGTTGGTGTGTGGGCACGGGGGTGGGAGCGAGTAAAGTGCCCAGTGCGCTCTAGAGCCCTTCCTCACCTTCCTTCTCTACGGTGTCAGGAATAATCCAGCACACTGCGGCGTCACAAAACCACGTCAGTTTCCATAGTAAATGTGACAATTATTATTTATTAATGTGCCAACTGGAAAAATCACTTTTTAATCAATTGCTATAAATATCAACCATATTAAAAAGTGGACGGTGGTTTCAAAACTCGTTATAAAAGTCGGCAATAACGTTTAATTTCTTTCTGAACTCGTAACTCGGAAGTCAATACTGGTATTCTACTCTCACTGAAGCGAAAGTCGAAAATTTGTGATATTGTTCGTTTAAATACTTAATTAACTCGTAAAACAATGATTAAGTCAAGTACGTTGGCAAAGTAAAATTAATTACCATTAATCAATTTTAAAATTATTTTCATCTCTTATCATTTTGCTTTATTTCTGATCCAACATATATTTTTAAGAAAGAAAGAAAAGTATTTTTTTCACTCTATTTATGCTGAATGGGCCCATCTCAGCATGGCTGTCGATTGTCACAGACAAGCAAAGAAATTTACTCAAATCTCTACATAGTATAAAACAAAGTCACTTCCCGCCGTCTGTACGCTTAGATCTTTTAAACTACGCCACGGATTTTAATGCAGTTGACATCAATAGACAGAGTAGTTTAACTACTCCGTCACTTAACATCAAGTGAGCTATCAAACATCTAGCATATCAACCATAAACAAGAAAGAAAAACTACAAAAAAAAAACTGGCCTTAAGACTAACTAGCTATCAATGTTTCAAAGTAATTAACGCAAAAACTAGATACTGTAAACTTTGTTTTGTTACCAACAGTTCTGGTTACCGTTGCACGTTAGGTGTTATGATGTAAGTTTATTTATTATGTATAATAATGCACCACATTAGCATTTACATTGCACCCGTGCGAAGCCGGGGCGGGTTGCTAGTGAATTAATAAGAAGCTTAAGATACATTTTTTTTTCATTTTATATCTATTTCAATCAAACACTGATATACGTACGAGTGTCTATGAAATAATACGTGTCACATAATGTAAGTCAAATTACTGTTTCAAGGCACAGATAGGTACTGGTTGAAGTGAATTAGCCGAGTTAAATGCACGTCACCGTTTCCAAGAACAGTTATGCTGAAGCTAAATTGCAGCGACTAGTCGACGGAAATTATCGTCAGTCATTACGAAGATAATAGCAGCTGTATTTATTACGAGATCTACTTTCGATCTTAGACAACGTAGATACGGGATGTTGGACTCAGTGTTGCCATTTAAGGGACGTCGCTAAATGTAGGAGCATTTGGTTGCCTTTCAAGACTTTAAAGAAATATTTAGTGACTTATTTGACAGTTTTATCTTATCATTTAGATTTTTTATTACAAATAAGCTTGCGTTTGTCCACCATCTCGCCTGATGTTAAGCGAAGATACGGTCCACGATGGAGCACGCTTGCTAAGAAGAAACCGATTCACTCGTGACTTGAAAGCACCCAAATGGTATCCAACAAATGAACCACGGAGACTTAGAAGATACCTCTAAGAAACAAGGAAGCTGGCGGCTTGGTTTATTCCTTGGCAATACGGACGAGAAACTTACTCAAACGGACCCAAAGAAAATCATATGTATGGGTGTTAGTGAACCGTCTTACTATTTATCCTGCAGTCAAAAGGGGATAGAAGTATCAGGTCGTAGAGCTTATTAGCACATTCTCCGAAATGAATCCTGTAGAACATTGACTGACTTGCTACTTTCTGGCGGTGTTCAAGGCTTAAAAGTGTTTTTTCTACCAACTTTTCATCAATAAGTCGAACAACACGCCGCTCTACCGAATCAAGATTAGATTTAAGCCGGCGACGCCCGCAAAATTCATTTTCGCCGTATGGTGATTAGTACACCAGCTTGTGTAAGCTCATGCAAGCAACAGTCTTAGCGAAGTCGTAAAATGGGATCGTAAAGTTGAATACTCGAGAAGCAAGGAAACATTTGCTATTTGACGCTTGCGCATAAACCAGACGCATCTAATGCAGTTTCTCTTTGGTAGCCGAGTCGGCGGTCAGTAACACCAGTCTAAAGATAGAGAAATTAGTCGCTGCTTCGAGTGAATGCACCTCGCGGCCTCCCCGCCTTTACCTTATACGTACAGGCGCAAACTCAGATCAATTACCTCTAATTACAGCCCTTTGCGCCTCGCTAAATTACGCTTCAATATGAGTACCACATCTCTAATTTTATTACACAATAATTCGAAAACTTTGGCGCCTACATTGTTTGTTGATAATTTTAAAATACTTTAAATGGGCAAATACACAAAGTGCTGTGCCAAAATCTTCACAAAGAGCGCATGCGCTTCGCGTTAAGTAGTTTAGTTTTGATTGTAAGTGTGCGATGTCTCAAAATGGAAAAAAAGAGGTTCTTGACAGGAGCGCTGCAAAATCGTGGTACCGTTTTGTATTAGTTTCCAAAATTTGTGACTTTTTTGTTGAAAAAAAAAACACGACTAATAACAAATAAGTTCCATTTGTGGTAGTACATTATATGAGTGATGTATCCAGAAGTAAATTTTAAGATCAATTACCACTAATTACTACTTTCTATTAAAGTCGCGTTGAATTACACCACTACCTCATCCCTAACGTACGACTGTAAAAGGAAACCACTACACTATCGAAGTCTGCATATCATTTTGCGATCGGATATTTTCAGCAAGAAGCAACGTATCATAGATAAGAAAATAGTATTTATAATTAATACAGATACTATAGAGTTGTACATAAAATGAGAAAAGACTTTTAGGCCTTACAATTATTTTCTTGTTTTACTATAACTCATCATCATTATCACTATCAGCCTTAATACGTCCACTGCTTAACATAGGCCTCCTCCTTGGTTTGCCAATACTCGCCACGCTTGGCAGGCGGGTTGGCGAGCGCAGTTAGGTGTGATTGTTCAAGGAAGACGCTGCAGCCCATCTTCCGGATTACATCCCTTAGCCGACTCTTACGGCAACCACGTTTATAATAACTACACGCACACAAATATATACGTTAAGGATTTACGGTACACAAATACATTAGGGTATTTGTCTGTGTGTAAGACAATCAAAATTTGTAGAGTTAAGGAAGTCTTTCCTTATTTTCTAAGCAACATTCTATCTATGGTGCGTACTAGCTTATATCCAGTTTCTTTCAGATAGTACGTATATAAAATAATGTGTTAACAATGTTATTCGACAGATTTTTTAAAGTCTGATCAGTAGTCTCAGATATCACGTGTCTTTTTATATTATTAGTGTACAAGGTATAGAAGTGAAATTCTTGCTCCCTGCGATGCAACTTAACTATCTTAGCCATTCGTTAATAATGGTTTTTCCTTACTAGTATTTTGAATAAAATACTTGTAAGTAATATTTCTTGGTAGTAGTAAATATTAAAGTTTAAATTGATTTTGAAGTGATAATTAGCAGATCGATTATACATGATAGATCGGTGGTTAGCGCTCAGATCAAAATCTATCGATATCATGGCTTTGTAGCCTTCCTATAATACCTTTGTAGGCACTCGCCCGATGGTAAGTGATGATACCGTCATAGATGAATCACGTAGACTTAAATATTCCTTAAAGGCAAAACTTCGCGGGGAAATCACAACATAGTGGTAGGCTACTTTATACTCGACTGGCTAGCTACCACCCAAATCAAAAATCTCCCACCAAACATCTAACAGTGTATTCCAGTAAAGAGTAAGGCTAATCTTCGATCACACCGTTACTTAACATCAGTGGCATATCAATTTGCGAGAATAACGTTTCCATATATTTTTCCATCTTATACATATGTACATAATATTATGTACTCTCATCTGATGTGGCCTCACCTGTCACTCATAAAAAAGGATTTAACTAAGTATCTAGTTAATGTTTAGTACATTGTTACCCGAGCGTAGCGAGGGCGCCCATAGTTCGAGCGACTAAACAAGTCTTCAAACACTGTGCTTTTCAGTACAAATACAAGGAAAATAAAAATAAAAACATGAATTAGCTATTTAAAGAAACAAAAAAAAAAACAAATGAAGATTGGATTGCCGCTTTCCCGCCTACTTTTTTTACTGTGGCCGGCCAGCTATGCAGCCATTATTTTCCATTTTCATCATTGAAAAAATGGTGTTTATTTTGCCCAAATCTATGTTATTTTAAGGAAATAGTTAAAAGTAAATTAAAATAAAGTCATTTAAAAAAATATATTCATTAATTAATACTTAACTTTATGATATTCAAATTTTACATTACGCTGTAATTCAGTGGCTGTATAGAAAGTTGGAACATGGTTCAATAGAAATGTGAAAATAGAACTAGTATGTCAGTTGAAAAAATTTCTTCCTAGGGCTGAAAAATATTACTTTCAACCTGCTCCTCAGACAACTTCACTTCCCAGTATGAGTAATGAAAACCTATAACAACTGCATTACAACTATATTGAAAAGGTAAATACGAGAGCCTTATTATAGGTTAGCTTTGCTGTGTAATTTCCAGCTTGCGGAGTGTGTCAACAGCATTTATATAGTTTCTACGGAATATTTACAAACAAGCGAGTGCTTTCTGCAGCTATCCATCAAACGACGCAAATGTGAAAGCTGCTCAATTGCACGTTTACACGACAGACATATTTCTACACGCTCATTCGACAAATTCAATCGCTAATTGATCACTTTCTACCTTCGTAACAATGTATTTATTAGCCTAACGGCATAAACGGGTCGTCTTCTATGGTTAGCTTAAGCTGCCTCTAGATATTGTTAAGAGTACAAAAACAAACAAGCACGTGTGCTTCAAACGACTAAACGGGTAGGAAGTCAAATAAAGGTCCGAAAGAACTAACGCTAATAAAAATGTAGCCACATTCATTTTGACTTTTTTTTTATTGTAGAAGAATGAGCAATAGTGCTGTAAGAAGTTTATTATAACATATTATCATGTTTTCTTTATTGTTCCGTTCCAATGTGTCCAGGTTCTTCTTCTATGTTTTGGCGTCGAATTTTTGGCATTTACAACGTTTGTCAAGTATTTCGTGAAAAAAAAAACTCTTTCTTCTTGGCATCGCACTCTGTGCAATTTGCCAGTTTCAATGTTTCTGTATATTGTGTGCAGTCTTCAGATTTCAGCTTCTTTATTTTTATAGTCAAAGTCCACTCTTAGTCAAGTCCAGTCCGTGCCAGTCAAATCTAGTCATGCTTTAGTATAGTAGTGGCGACTTTACTATAAGCTTCAATAGAGTTTTGGAAGCAACACGAAAAGTCATGTTTCTCCGCATTATATCACTTTCCCACACTCGCACATGTAATTCGGCACTTTTTTAATAAAACACCACTATTTTTATTCATAAGCACTCGAAATTTTATTAGTTCATTAAGTTAACGTTTTTTAAATTAAGTCAAGGTAGAGTCTAGTTATGCCCTAGTAAAGTAGTGGTAACTTTACAACAAGCTTCGATTATTGAAATCAACACGAAACATCATGTTACACCACATTATATCACTTACCAACACTTATGCAAGTAATACTGCACTTCATAAATAAAACACCTGTATTTTTATTTCACATAATTAAAAAAGCAAGCGTAAATACATGCTGTTTGTGTAAGATTACCAAGTAAGTTTAACACTTAACAGCATTAAATTTATATAAAAGATCTTTTTATCAAAACGCTGTGAAAAAAATCTTCAATACGGTAACTATTAACATTCTTCTTTCACACGTACAACACTATCTCAATACTTAGTTTGTATCAGACGATTCGCACAGAACTAAATAAGACTAACTGATCGAACACGGGAAACATTAGGCATTTTAAGGGTAGCTGTAGCCGCGATCTGCGGCAGCTTTATTACCAACAAAACTATTAAGAAAGGTAACATTATAATTATTCTTGCTTATCGACGAATTCTACACACAGAGAAGAGAACTTCAAAACAAAAAAATAGCCAACCAATCTGAGTGATTTTTCTGCAGATTACGTGACTTTTTCCTTATGACAGAAAAAAATCTGACATTGCTCAACAGTTGAGCTCGTTGAGCTAAACAAGTTTATCAGTATTGTCATTGGCTACGTTAACATCGTTATGTACTGTTACAATAATGTCATTGGCAACCTTGATATTTTTACAAGGATTTCTAGAATATTTCGATCCTATGTTTATTCAGATGTGCTCTAGAAAGAAAGGTTGAATTTTTTCAATAATAGCCTTTCTTAAAAATTGCAGAAACGTTACAAGTATTATAAAGCAATGTAATCAAAATATATCCATGGTCGCGATGACTAAATTCGGAATTGTTTAAACAATATGGTAGCAAAATTGTGTTCAAGGAAATATCGATATTATTTATTTACTTCTATCACCATTGTTCTTGGTAATATATTTACTTGACTGTTCAAGGAGGTTTAATATTATTTGAGAGTCATTTTCTGTCTCTTTGTTTGACGGTCAGGTCTTCATATTTTGAATTTTTAAAATGAACGTGAGTAAGGTTTCTTAAATACAGGTATAGTGCATGTTGACACCACCTATTCAAGGTCTAGTACTCGGTTGGCTAGCCAAAAAAATCTCAAGTTTAAAATCTACTGCCATTCGGTTCGTTCCGTCAGCCTCAGTTGCGAGCCAGTTCATTACAGGCTAGGTATGTTTACCATCTTCGACCACTCTGTCACTTAACATCAAGTGATCTGTGGTAAAACACTAAACCAGTCAACCATAAAAAAAACCATTAAAGAAATGGATTTTTGAAATGGAGCCTTAGGAAGCACTAACGCATACCATGCATATCTCATTTTTATACGTTCATATAAATGTTCGTGTCTCTTGCAAGCAATTTTTCCAACATTTTATATTTGTTTGTAGTGAAATGATGGGACCAATCATTGTGTAAAATGACTATGTTCCGGTATGAAGGGTACTTTAACTAGCGAAGTAAAAGGGCTATTAAAAGTAACTCTATTGAATGTCTCAAAATAATGGGTCTTAAAGCAGCGAGTATCTGGCTTTTGTTTTGTTAAATTCGGGGTACCGCTCCAATGGTCATGGACAAGCGTTATCTCTTAACATCACTAAAACGTTTTGTATGTCTTATTAATGTTTACATCAAAAAAAGTTTTACATGTCAATTTGATTTGTTTTACAATATAAATACAACTAGTGTATTTATATTGTTTTTAAGCCTCGACAAACAATTAGAATTATTTTAACAAGTGTTACATCTATGGATTTGTTATGGGTACGTCTGCCGCATCGTAGCTTTTAGCTATGATTTAGGTAGCTCTTTTTAAGATGACGAATGGATATCAGGATCTTCTGTACGTCTGGTTGAGTCAAAATTTGGTTTACTGGTAGGTATTCGTTTTTTTTTAACACGTATTGCATAGTAAGCGGTATTTCAAACGATTCCTAACAAAATCTCCAACAAGTGCCATAATTAAGTTAACTATCACTAACAGAGTGTGTGACCATAGAAAGAGTAGTAACCATAGAAAAAATTTAATAACTCACTTTTATTGCTGATTCGTATCATCGGTCCAAGCTGCAAGCATTTTGTTCAAACGTGTGTAACGAAAGGAAGTAAAAGTGCTTGTATAACTGTTATGCCAACACGAAATTGTAAGAACTTTATAAACCTTAGTTTCCGAGTTGTCTAATAGAAGACACGAATCTTTGTAACGAGTCGTTCATGAAAGTATGTCTTAATTGGTAGAAACATATGGGCACGTATATATGTATATGTATAATGTGTATACGTAACTGTTTTCCTATCTTAATCTTTATGTTTTCACTTGATACTGAACGGAAGGATGTGCGTTTATTTGTATTAATAGATCACGAATAGAATGTTAATTCTGTAAACAAAATCGTGTTTTAGTACGTGCTGTATTTCGCTTCGCTTAGTAGGTATACGCTGTTGTATATATTCAGTGATGTTATAGATCATCTTGTAATGGTTAATAATAATAATAATATGGAAAAAAAAACGCTAATAGTAAAATATTTCTTTGTTTTTTTGGTAGAATTCCTTTCCTAATAATGAAAATTTGCAAATTTATCGCATTATGAGGTAAGTATTATTACAATAATTAGTTAACACAGCCACAAATGATATACTCGTAATAGTAAGTTAACATACATGATCCCATCGGGCCATTTTCCAGTGACATACGGAATGTCTAGATGGCGCTTCTCCCTGTGCGTGTTTTTGTAAGTTTAGCTTTACCAACTAAGTCAGCCTAAGTTTAACTAAGCCACTTCGTACTGGTGCATAGTCAATACTTATAGATGGCGCCTCTATTAGAGCTAAGTTTTGTTTCTTTGACGAGACGAGACTCGATATTAATTTTACTAATTGACTAGGAATGAATCAGCTATTTAGCATATTAGATATTCAAGCTATGCAAGCATGCTCTATCTTCGGCCACATCGTCGCTTTCCATCACGTGAGATCATGGCCAAACGCATGCCAAGTCCGATGTAAAAAAAAACTGTTATAAATTAATTGATAAACCACATCGAACGTTTTCAGGCGTTGAGAAAACCGACGTTTAAAACCAGCCTCTAGGTATTTTGAACAAATTATTTATTGGTTTATGGCTGTGTATAATATGCTAATTACAATTTTAAGTCAAGTTAACAGTCTACAATTGCAAATTACAATAAAAATAAAATTATCAAAATTATGATAACCGTCACATAGAAAATTTGTCACAAAGAAACATAAATACTTAAGTTAAAGTCTTAAAAATATATCAACAGCGTAGTACCTACGCCTTTTTAATTTAAAAAAATACTTAAATTATTTTTAGTTAAGTCAGCGTTAAAAGTTCACATAACACTTCCAACTACACTCCCGAGTCACGACGCGAGACGTCGTGTACTACTTACTAATGATTCTTTGACGGCGTTGTAACTCAATTACATATATTTTCTACATCGGTATGTAGGTACTTTAGCTAATCTTCAAAGCTTTGTCAGTTCATTGAACTCCAAAGCCTATCGCGAAAAGGAAGTTTTACTGAACACGGATGTTATAATTTTCGCTTCATCTTCCCGTTATGCACACCGCAGCCGCCAATGACAATATTCTACTTACACCTCAAGAACGCCTCGCAATCACTGTTAGCATTAATGAAACAGCGGCTATCATTGGCATGGATGTAATGAGAGACATCGAGATATCAAGCTTTGAAAACGTTTGCCGACAAGATGAGATGTTTAGCTTCAATGACATAGAAGCATAGTCAGGTGAGTATTTTTCAATGTTATTTAAAGAACTTGAACTGATCTTTATTTTAACACCATTTTTTTCTTGGCCATAGATAAGAAAAAAAAAAAACAAAAAGTACAATTACCAGCGTAAGTGTGTCCTGGTAGTACAAAGATGATATGGTATTAAAATTGCCATTACGACCTATTAAAAATACACAAGAATAACACAAAAACATAGCAAGAATAACTATTGAATATGTTATTGATAAAACATGACAAAGATACAACAAACTATACCTCTTTATAATAACTATTTCTATTATTTTAGATCTGTAAGGCATGGGTGCGATTCCCACCCAAGAGAAACATTTTGGGGTAGAACCAAATGTTTGTTCTGTATGTATTTACAAAAAAAGAAGTATTTAAGTATTCTATCAGTTATCTGACTTCAATGGCAAAAGCTATCCTTAGCTTAGGGTCAGGTAACGCTTTGTGTAAATAAAAAAAAAATGTTAGTAGCGATAAACAATTGTAATTTTACGAAATTGTGATGAACATTTGACGGACTTTGTAAATTGATTTTAATAATGAAAAGACTTAAAAATCTTAGCTTAAAACGTGACTAGTATACGTTTTAATATAAACATGGTTGTTATTTATTATTATTTGCTTAAACTTTTTAAATTATATTTTTTCACGAGACGATACAAGAATTCGATGACGAACAACGCTTATAGCTCTTACTATCGACCCGACCCGGCTTCGCACGGGTGTCTATTGATGAAAACCGCATTAAAATCCGTTGCGTAGTTTAAAAGATCTAAGCGTACAGACGGCGCGGCGGGAAGCGATTTTGTTGTATACTATATAGTGAAGAGATGCAAATAAAATTAATTAAATTATCCAATAAACTGTTATCTAATACGTTTAGCAAAACTACCGATGGGTGGTCTAAATATTTAGCGGATATGTCTAAATTCCAAATATTCCAAGAGTCCCATAAATTATTCAATATCTAATTAACATAGATTGGTGAGGTGTCTATAAGTAGATGTTTTAACATCCTCTCCACTTAACCCAGATTTGAGCTTCTAGTAAGATTTAGAATATGTCGATTTAGCTTATTATTACTAGTAGAGTTGTTTTGTAAGATTTATTTGTTGATACAAGTGTGGTATGCAAGTTGTTATGTCTGAGGAGTAAATGGGATGCATTATGGCAGTTGTTGTTGCGCTGATGACTGTCATCAGGTCCAGATGTGTTTTCATTACGAAGCCCTAGATTTATCTTTTACTTTTTGATAAAGCCTCAAATAGAGAGAATCGGTATCGTCTATGCAAGCGCTTCATCTCAGACCGCATCATCACTTAACATTAGATGAGATGGAGTTCAATAGCAAGCCTATTTCTTAGAAAAAAAAGCCTCAAACAGATTATGTAATATATTATAGGAAATTCACAAGTTTTAACTGGCAGAAATTATTACAAAAATTATCATGACTTAAGTCAATGAGTACAATTACTGGTAGCTTATGACTTAAAACAGTCAATCTAGTTAGGTAATAGTCAAACAAGATTATACAGAAAGTTTGAAAAAACCATTTTTGTTCGAACTCGTACAATGATGTTGACAGGATTTTTACACACTAAAATACAATATACTAGGATATAAAAAAAAGGTAAAAAAATATATTAAGAAAACAAGTCGACAGATTTTTTTCTAAAATGCGTGCAAATAATTTGAAACCCTAAAGAAATACCAAAATAGTGCTTTTTGAATTTTTTGGTACTTGACATGCAATAGACACGTGTCCCCATGGCATAAATACATTTTGATGACATTTCCATAACCAGTATCACTAAGATCTTAATGCCTACCAATCCTTTTAAACACGTTTAAGGCCCTATGTTCTGATGTTTCAAGCACGTTTAATTTTATATATTTCGTTATTAGTTTTTAATTAGGAATTAGTATTATTTTAAGAAATCTAAATCACTTATTTCATGTAGTTCTATTTGAGATATACATATATAAATTATAATAATCCATTGTTTAATTTTTTTCGTGTTTGTAACGCAATCTAAAATTGTTAAAAGATAGAAAACATTGCCTTAAGCAAAACATTTAAGGATTTCTTCGAATGGTGGTTTGAATGCCACACCAAGCACCTTAATGTTATATAACTAGGTAACCTACTTTATGATTGGATAAAAATCTCAGACAGGCAGGTAGGTAGTACGTACTACTTTTCGTTTTCGGTCATAAAAGTCGAGTAGTGGTACTAAAATACCGTATAAGGAGATACTGTTATGTCCACCTGGGTGAACTTATCTTGAAACTATTCTTGTTTTATTTTGCATAAAAGATACATATTAGATGTGAGCATTTCCTAGTGTTTTTATGTGTTCTTACCATCTCGTATACCTATGTAATGAAATATTTATTGGTCATTTGCTGGAGATTTTGCTTAGATTTTTGCTTTATTTGTAAATATAGTTTCCACAGTGGGGTAATTGTTTATTGTATTTTTGTCGTAGAATACCTCAATAAAATTCATTCATTCATTAATTCAATCAATTAATCAATAAAACCGCGATTACTTTACATTTATTTATTATATGTATACCACATACAATAAACACACTGATACAATAAGTAAAAAAGATTTTTACTTAATGGTTATACTGCGCAGAACGTTTAACGTTAACTAAGCAAACGTTTCTTAATTTAAGCTTAATCAACCCAGTTGTCTTCGAAATGCGAGTTAATCTGTTTTTTCTAGGCAAACGTGCTCTATCGTCATTTTAGCTTCAGGTGAGTTGCGGTCGAACTCAAGTATATTTATTAATAAAAAATATTCAACTTTTGATAGTAGTAAATGCCATCGTAGAAACAAATAACTAAAAGAAATTAAAATACACTTCAAACAAAAGAAGGCTAACAACACAATCCCCGCATCACTCGATAGACAAGCTATATTAGCTGAGATTTAATCGTTATATGAACGCATCTTTTGCTCTTTCCCTGTGATCAATCACGTAAGTCTTATGCCATAAAAGCTCGTATAACATCTTACCTACCAACTAAATAAGATCAAATTTTGTCTTTTCAAAGTAATGTCCACAATAACAGTACTATAAATGGACGCGAAGTCGTGAATTGCTAAACATTATGCAGGTCTTATGCACCTGGGAAGATGCGCCTTTCACTATGTAATGCATCGAAAGTGCATCGCTGACGTAATGGTGACCTACGACCTCCTATAATAGAACTCCGCACGATTACTCTCAGACAATAGATACTATTTCTGTAAAATCACTCTCGTTGGATATGGACATAAAAGCGAAAAAGACAGACAGTGTCGTTCTGCTCAACCCCGTATTGATCGCTCTTTAGATAAAAATAATGTAAACTTCCTCATCACACGACTCTTCAGTAACGTAATCGTTTCTACATATCGATTATTGAATACTTTGTAATATGCTACAATACCAGTTCTTTACAATGTTTAAAAATAAAATACATTATACTATTACATTTCAAAGCATTCCGATACTGGAAAGATAACTCAGCGTTTGCCAGAAGGATAAATCGTTGGTAAAATACGTACGACTGAATCGTCGATATTAATGTTAACCGGCCGCCTTTGGTTAATGGTGTTCGGTTAAGCAGCTGTCAAGCGGTCACCGTTTCGCCGTACAAATCGCATCGGACCACCTACTGAGAATACTCGTAAACATGCAAATTCATAACTCGCAGATATGTGTACACTGTACACTGTACGTGGTGCATGATAAAGCATTGGTGTGAGAGTTGTCATAGAAAAACTTTTCTATAGTTAGCTTTTCGGTTAAGCTCAACTGTAGTCGTAGTAGTGAGCAGTGAAATGTATGGAAAAAAAACAGTTAATATTTACTCCCGCCAGGGCGCTGTCCCACTTTTCATACATTTTACTATGGGTTATGTAGTGCGTAAATGAAAAAAAAAATTATTAGATCTTTAAAATAAGGTTATTGAACTCTTCACCTACACTAAGACTTAAACATACTTTGCCATCATGCTTTAGTTTCTTCGCGATCGTTTTTATCGTTGGCAAGTTTTAAGGTTTTTTGTAATATAAAAATCATTTTTGATTGAATCATATGCCTTACTTTTAGTATTCGAATATGAGTGGCTGACTTACGAACAATATTGTTTGACAGGCGGACATAATCGTACTCGTATACGAAAACTAAGGCGTATGAATTAATATAGTCTCTTGCGGCGGATACAAAACAGAATTTATATAGCAACTTTTTGAAACCAAAGATCACAGACAAAACAAGTTAATTAAAAAAGGACACGCAATAAAAATTAGACAATAAAAGGAAGGAAAGTAGTACAAGAAATAAATATAGGAAAACATTTTAAACAGCGCCATCTAGCCTCAAAGCCCGAACTTGCCAACCAGAAAACTGATAGATATACTTTCATATTGTAAATTCATGTTTACTCGTATAAAACATACATCGACAACATTCAACTTATACTATCGCAACGTTAACAGTTATATCGAATTTGTAGGGTAATCAAATGGACACCAAAACATAACGCAACTAATCGCATTTTAATGATCAGATTATTTTAAAAATAAGCAGATAATCATAAACCAACACATTAAACGTAAGATACCCCAGTGTGATTCTAATACGTATAAATTATTGTGTAATTGCGCTCGGGTGCAATCATAAAGTTAATAGGTAAAGGTTCGTCGATATGCAAATCTCCTCTACGAGTATATGGCGTACAATCGTCGTAAATACTTAATGCAGTAGAATGTTGATTGAGTGTAGTTCGAAACTAGTTTTCTTATGAAATATCTATAAAATGCTCGTTCCGTTGACGGCCGCCGCTGTCATTGCGTTCGTAGATAGAGATACTAAGATAAATTCAAGTTATAGGATAATAAAATGATTATACTCGAGAAAGATGCGGCTACATAAAGGAATGCGAATCCCGTTGTTATGGAAAATGCACCCACCGAGCAATCTTTGTTATAACTTCCTGCTCAATCACTGGGATTAGACGCTAAGGCGCGCAGATCGGATTTTATAGGATAACTAACTAATTTGATGCGATTCGTCTACTGTTAGCAACATTACGATTACGGCGCTTTTAAGACTGAAATGCCTCTGAGATACTATTCTATTAATGTTCAGTAGTAAATTAAACGAGCACTGAGAAATTCTAGCAATTTAGTTAACATCAATCGTCACACGAATTACTCTAAGAATCTCTAATTGCGTAGTACTTGACTTTAAAAGGAAAATATGAATACAAAACCAGATAAACACGAAATAAGTTGTTTTTGAAAACACTTTCACTAAGTAATTGGTGGCGGTAAACGTTAAATACAAGACGACAAATGTCGAAATGCTACGTGATGGCTGTTGTAAAAATTTTCTACTCGTGCGGTAGAAAGTAAACCACTGATAATAAAAAAGACAAAACCGCTTATGGTAAAAAAGACAAAAGGTTACGGGAAGTACAGGAAAAATGTGGGCGATGGGAAACTACACAATTTTCATAGCGGCCGTGTATTTATTGACTCCATTTGACTTTTTCTCGGTGCAGACTGCAGAACCCTATTGTTTGAGCAGTTTAACAATGTTCACCGCTGTAGTCTCGAATGACGATAATGACTTCTTGTTAGAAACAAGGTAGCATCCAGCTCTCATATAACAGACAATACACTGACAGTTGCCCACATGACGAAGTTAAAATAAACAGTTTCATCTACGGAAGATGCAAAATAATAAGTAATACATTGTTCTAAGTCAAATTGTTATTTCTTTGGACTTTACGCGACACGAATACAGATCTCACGAAAACTATGGAGAGTCTAAACTCAAGAAGTGCGTTTTTTTATGTAAAAGTAAAAAGACGAACGAGATGATCTCCTGTTGGTAAGAAATAACGCATGTCCATAAACATTACAGCGATACACAGGACTTTGTGTTAAAGCTAAGTCCAGGGCGTCGCTACTATAGCGCTCATTACTTTGAGACATTGCCATTCAAACCGGAACAAAGTACCTAATGTTTAAACAATACTGCTTGGCGGCAAAATATCTGGTACTACGGGGGTACCTACCTACATCATCTTTGCTAAGAAGAGCTAGCCAAGCAAATAACAAGAACAAAATGTAGTACAAAAATTTAACAAGGACATGCTCGTAACGAAGAGAGTTTCTTGAAAAATTATAATGGGCTCGCCAAGAATCGCATAATCTAAATGTAAGTTTCCAGGCTTGTACTCGTTTGTTCACCTCTTGAACTCAAATTCCTTTTGAAACCCAGATAAATGTATGACTACACAAAATGCAACCAACAATACGAGTAAAATTGTCTCGATGGAAATATGAAAGAAGCAACCATGGAAGACCTGTTTGACAGAAAAATACGAGCATTAAAATACAATAAACGATCACAATCTGATTGGCCTGAATGTCGATGAAAAACGCGACGATTGTATTCTGCGTAGAGGTTTTTGGAACAACATAATTGTATGTAAAGTGTGATATCTACTGAAGTGACGTGAAGTGAAGACTTGGTTAACCTAAACCGAGAACCTAAATCGAGAAATTTTCAGAGGAACGCCTTGTCGTATGACAGAACAGATACCTACAATTTTAGAAGTTGAAGTTTTTTTTTAGTAAATGTTTTTTTTTATGGCTGAGAGGCTAAGTGTTTGGCCTCACATAATGTTAAGTGATGGTATAGTCGAAGATGGTAACACACCTATCCTGTGCTGGCACACCTATCAATGGAACTGGCTCTCAAGTGAGGCTACTGGAACACACCGTGATTGTTCTTGGTAGCTGATTTTCAACTTATAGTAGCTAGCCAGCGGAGTACTAGAAAGTGCAAAACATACAAATGAGACAGCCAATTTCTTCCCAGGCTATCTTAGATCAAATTTTAACCTGATAAGCAAGGTACATGTTTTTTTTTTTTATTCAAAATAGTTTCGCGTTTGGCCACACTCTGCCTGATGTTAAGCAGTAATGCGGAAGATGGAACACTTAAGTTTCGGCAGCCGAGTTGGGAGACCGTCTGACTTTCAAACTGGAGGTCCAGTGTTCGAATCCCGCGACACTCACCTGTCTTTTCTGGGTTATATGCGTATTGCCGCTGACTTCAAACAGTGAAGGAAAACATCGTGACATGTCCGGGAATTCATTAAAAAAAGTGCTCGAATATGTGTGAAGTCTGCCAACCCGCATTTGGCCAGCATGGTGGACTATGACCTTACCTTTCTCACAGTGAGAAGAGGCCCAGCAGTGGGCCAGTTTATAAAAACAGGGCTGATTCGGATTCGGAAACAAGATACAGATATTGAGATGATGACGCAGGTACTTTGAAAGTTAACTTTTCCACAACGCTTACAGCGCTTTCTTGTCTGGGCTTCGCACAAAAAGTCACGTCATACATTCAGTTGCAAGTCGCAATACGTTACAGTACATTCGCGAAGTAGTGTTTATTAAGATGAAAATAATCAAGTCACTGAAAGTAGTATGGAAGAACCGCTGCAAGTAACGTGGTACGTGAGAACCAATCGGTTTACCGATGTGCAATCACCGATTGGTGATGCTAGAATATTTACTGTTCACTGCGGTGTTCTGTGTTTTAAGCTCACGTTTCTTATTTCATTACAAATCAGGTTTAACTTCTGTACTATTTTTTGAACTTCTAACGGGATTTGTTTTAAATTGAACAAAAACAAATTGACTTAATTAGAATTAGTGTCTGCTTATTCATTTTCTCAGTGTACCAAATCATATAAATATAATAAATGTAAAAGTGTGTTGCTTTTGTTACTTCTTCATAAAATTATGCTAGATGAAATTTAATATGTAGGTAGACATGGCTATAAGCTACTTCTTATCCTGAAAAACAATATACTGTAAATAGTAATTTCAACGAAGTCTGAAACTGTAAACAATTTTTAAAAGTTTATTTTCGAGAGTTGAAAGACTTTACTGGCAAAGCTTGAAAGCAATTTTGCAATTCAAGAAGCCGTACCAAGCTTATAGATATTATAATGAGAGAGAGTGAACTAAAAAAGGTAGCCACATGTAAACATTTCAAATACGGCCTAAAAGCAATATGCTAACTACACACAAATTAAGCTGCACAAAGAAACTACTTCGTCACAATGTATTGACACGCAAATTAGCGCACCGATAGAAAGTGTGCAGCATCATGGTTACATAATGGCTTAGTAAATATTATTTTTACAATAGTGAAGATTAATAGCGTGTGACGTAACGTATAGGGTGCTCACTACTATAAAATGCCGCCTTAAATTGGCGGCTGTGGGCGGACAGACGGTGAAAATAGTAAAGTGTCTTAATATAGAGGCGAGTCCCACGCACTACCACTTTGACCAACTAATGACACAATACATCTACGCAGGTGAACAATATTTTCAAGGTGTAAACATGAAATATGCGATGGGTATTATAACGGAAAATTTCGAAAACCACGGGGATAAAGGCACACGCAACTGGAAAACAAAATACATTTTTTTTTTCTATTCAGCACAAGTCACATTCAGTTAATTTATTATTCGCAGATAATAAACAATTTACAGACAAAAAATTATGGTAAAAAGTATACATATCAGCATAATTAGCATACTTATTTATTTGCAGCCAAACAAGAATATTCTGAATCTCTAGTGCTAACTCGGCCTTGCAGTTGGCACTCTAGATAAATTTAAAATTATAATAATATAATAAACTAGCAGATAATCAAACATAACTGGTAAATAAATAAAACATTTTGAAATATTTTTACAAACAAGATTACCCTACTTCAACCAAAGATATATTATATTTTATCAAAAATACCCATGTTTTTTGAGCACGTCATAATCTAAAGATACAATTCGATTTATTAGTTTAGTTTATTTAGTTAGTTAGTTAGTTAGTTTGTTTCATATCCCAATATAATTGCTTAACTTTCCTCTCGCTACACTGCATGTGAATACGTTACCAACAAAAACGTTAAGTATAAATATACACATATGTAGGCTTTGTTACAGCGTCCGAGAGTAGGTACTCTCGGATACAATAAGTTGACTTCCGACCGTGTCGCAATCGGACGCTGTGGACACAGATTAGACAGTAACAGAGGGCTAACTATAAAGTTTGTCTAAAGTTAATATAGTAATTGCAACGACGAAATCATACTTGTAGTAGCTAATTTTAGATGTATAACGTGATCTATGTCATGTATAGTGCCGAAATGTGGACAACCACAGTTGAATTGATCCACAAGAGCAAAATCTCTAGTGTGAAAAGAGCTTGGTGTAACCCTGAAAAATCATATCGTTAACATAATTGATTTTATCGTAATACCTTTAAATTTATTATCCAAAAATTAAAGAGATAAACTACAGTTTAAACGATTTAGAAGTTCCATAAACTGCGATCCAGACAGCTTATAAAAAAACAGTTCTATAGATACAATTACGCAGTCAATTTACGTTGTTTAACTTAGACTGTATCTTAGAAGACGTCGTTGGATATAAATCAATTAATTGATATGACATAAGAAACATTATTTATTTTTGCTTAAGTTACCGTTAAACTAAACAATATGCAACTCGTGGCTCTAAAAAAACATTTAAGTCAAAAACAACAGCATACTGCAATAAGCAGTATACTTAGTAGTATGCGGAATAGAATATGACAAAAAATTTATACTAAACACTAAATCAGATGGCACCACCAATTTGAATAGCTGATAAAATTAAGACCATTTTAAGTTGTACATCTGCTGTTTCCCTATTTATTATACTCGTAGTATGCACGTGTCGCGCCCACACGGCGCTAGCGCGGCCGGTTCCACACGTGATAATTGATGACTCGTTGACGGGTGCACTGCAGGTGACAGTATTGCACATGGAATCTTGATAAAAGAAAGAGAAATGGAAACTGTACCACCAACTTTAAAGTGAGCTTGACAAAGCTAGAACTAAATTTCTTTTCTCTAGCAAATAGTGCTCTTCAGTGACATGATTAGAGATGTATATACGTATATACAAAATATATTATATAGGAGATATGCAAATACAAATAACTTTACTATCTATTTTTATTACAGGAGAGGCATGTACGTAAATGATTTGCCTGGTGGTAAGCTACAACATATGTATATACGAGCATATAGATACCTAACTTTAACATTACGTATGTTGTCGAAGCGTTATCAGCCCAAAGAGGATGATATCTTAAAAAGCTCCAAAAATATGCTCCTCATATTTTTCACATAATTGATCTGTCCTCGTCACAGGTCCCCTTAGATGTTGGATTATCTATGAGGTCTTAAAGACCCCTGTGGATACGTCTGCATGAGTAGCACACTAAAAGCGATAATTTCATTTTTACGCAAAAGTTGACTGAAGGTGGTTTGAGATTGAAATAGATCTCACCCACAGCAGTGAAAATTTCAATTTGATGATACTGGACAGGTGTCCGCATCACTCATACATATTTTTGTTCGAGACCTGTATAAATACTGGTGGTTATCGCGAATTTTCTTTGTAACATGAACAATGTAGTCTAAGTTATAATAATAGTTCTTATTTTATGAGTTATTTGCTGCGAAAAATGTTATATAGGCGTGCCACGCAGAATTAGCGGCGCATGCATTTGCGTTCAATTGAACATTGTTCATGTCAGCAGGAATGATTAGATCATTAAAATGTCAAGCAATTACGCCCACTTTTGCGTGTACTGCTTTAAACTATACGTGACACAAAAATGTGTTTTACGTAACTAACAGAAAAACCTTCTTTTCCAAGTTACCTAAATGAAAAATTATGCAATCATGTATCATATTAATAATGCATGAGCTTACCAATTTTACCGTACAGGAAAGTCCACCGATACCGAGAACTTCAATTTAATAAAGTAGAAGTCGTTTTTTATAAAATATGTGACGTAAAAACGACGGTTAGTGTGAGTCACACGGAGAAACCGGGTATAATAACCGCATGCAAATGAAACCTGTATGAGCTTCAAGAAGCGGCTAACTCTGCCAAGTCTACAGTACATTAATAAAATGTCAACAGATACCATCTAATCATACTTAACAAAGAATTAAAGCAGTTACTTAATTTTTGGGGTTCCGTTGCAAAAAGGAATTCTTGTAGCATAGTACAAAAAAAAAACAGACTTGCGTTGACGACATACGTTGTGCATAATGATAAGAAGTAAATATTTTTTTTTTTAAATATGGGTGTTTTCAAATTTTGTAATTGTCTTTCTGTTTGTTTGTTTTTGTGTGTACGGCTGTGTTACATAATAAAATTAATTTCTTTTTTTTTTTTTACAAAATATATAACATTTGTTGCTTCAAATATAATTTGGAAAACATGTTGTTTACTGTAAAAATGTTGTGCATGAAAAGTTATAATTTGACTTTTGAGTATTTATAACCAGTGTCCATTTACTAAGTTTCTGTGTGTCAAAATGGGTATCGATTTAGATTTTTTATTTATTTGAAAGGTGACTTGTTCGATATTTTTCTTAACTGTGATTTATGAAAATTTATTTAGCCATTTGAAGGTTATCAACTCTTTTCTAGTTTATGAATATATGTGCGCTTCTTCTACAGGTCTGATCGAGTCGAAATTCGTGTCCTGTTATTGGTATTGGGGGGCTTATACAATTTACTAGTGCGTACGAAAAATTAAAAGCTATAGATTTTATTTGTAAAATTATCATAATATACAGGATATAATATACTATAGCCTTAAAAAATAAATTAACTCCACAAAAACATAAGTACATTACCTCCAAAAAACTGACTTAGCATGACAATAACTCGGCTCTTGAATGTTGATGATCGACTTTTTTTTTAACGTACATTACGGAACTCTACTGCGAGCATTTCATGACAGGCTCTTTACAATTTTTTTTTCAGACGCAAATACCGTTTTTGATAGACATTGTCGTAACGGTGTCCTAAAATATGACTATTAAACTCAGTACTGTTACCAACTTATACGTGGAGTAAAGAAGCTATAAAAACTTTTTCTAAAAAAAGAGGTTACCAGCCACTGATAAGTTTAATTTAAGCCACAAAAATCGGTGTGTGGCTGTATTGCTTACGGCCACGTGTACTTGAATTCGCGTACCTTTTAGAACACTAAGGATTTCCATGTTTCAAGTTCACTCACACTCACTCAACGTATCGAATTTTTTGATCCTTTCGCTATGTACAGTGGTATAATTAAATTGTAGATATAGATGAAAAATTATGTCTAATAATATGTGGTCTAACTCCCCCATGCCGATTTTTCTATCCGACAGTCAGAAGCTCAAAAAGCGACATCATTTCATGGTCGACGTTCCAAAAACTCGAACGACACTATTTCATTCCACTTTCATTGAGCGGACTGCTAGAATGCGCTGCCTGAGTGGGTGTTCCCCGTTGGATATAATCTGGGTGTCTTCAAGTCGAGAGTGAATTGGTATCTTCTAGGCAAGCGTGCTCCATCTTACATCACATCATCACTTAATATCAGGTAAGATGGCGGTCAAATGTAAGTCTTTCTTTTTTTTTGAACCCTCGATTTTGTTATAATCAGTTTTGTCAGTTGCCACCCACTCTGGTAGGAAATTTAAAGACGTAGTCACTGTCAAAAGTCTAAATTGCTAGTGCGTTCATTACTTTAAGACATTTGATGGTTAGTCTTAATATCCCTATAATTTCACTGTCAGCAGTACCCTTCAAACGGGAACACAGAAATGTATACACACTACTGCTTAGCGATAGAATATCTGATACTGTGGTGGTATTTAGCGATATGAAGGAGATCTACCACCCATCAAAAGTGTTTACGACAGATATTCACATCACATTGACTAGCTGTGCCCCGCGGTTTCACCCGCGCTAGATGCCTATGTCATAGTAGCTTTATACATGCAAAGTCTCAGCCCGATCGGTTTAAAATTGACAAAGTTTCGTACAAACTCTCATCCCCTATTTTATCCCCTTGGGGGTAGAATTAATCAAAATCCTTTCTTAGCGGATGCCTACGTCATAACATCTACCTGCATACCAAATTTCAGCCCGTTCCGTCCAGTGGTTTAGGCTGTGCGTTGATAGATCACTATGTCAGTCAGTCAGTCAGTCAGTCAGTCACCTTTGAGTTATATATATTTAGATTTAATATGATTTCTTCATTACAAGAAGCTCAATGCCAAGCAAGAAATTGGTATAAAAAGGAGATACTTAATATATACTATTACTTCTTACTTCGAAAACCAACAGTATATACAACACCATATAATAGAAATTACATTAGGCCTGTCATTGTAACGTAAGGCGTGTCATAATATCCATAATGACCGTATTCCATTACAACCGTGCAGCAAGATCGATCCATTGTTGCATCATTAAGTGTCAGCTCTATCTCGGCTCCATTACTCCCGATCATTATTTCATTAGACCCTTTCCTTTCCCATGCACTCCATTATTCTATCACTATATCATAGAGAAAGTCGCGCAAACCAAACAATATATGTAATTTAAATATATTGGCAAAATTATTGGTAGCTTTTAATTGCGTCGTAACTGGCGAAAGTTAAATACTAGAAACTTCGGTCATAAATTAAATGTTGCCTTGTGTTTGTTTAATTATTGCTGTACCATAAAAGATTTAAGTGCTACTGACTACAGACCCATCGGTTAACTAAGTTGGTGCTTGAGGTAGGCCTGTGGTTCCCCGGTAAGGGTTTAATAACGGACTTTCGTCTAATAAACATCTAAATAATAAAATATGTTATTAATTTCATTTTGTATTTTTAATTAGGATTGTTAGCGTGCTTTATGCTTCCGCATTTTATAACTGTAAAATTAGCCGTGGTACCGCTAACGTTAACTAGCGATAAATATTAAATTTTAATGACTTCCCGCACTTACATCGTGTAGCGATGATAGCTCAGTGGTTAGCGCGATCGGTTCACACGCCGAAGGAAGGGTTATGCTTTTGCGCGTATCTTGTATGTATGTATATTTGTAAATATCTTTATTACCTCGTATCTTCAAAACAGCTGGATGGACTTCGACAGTTAAGGTATCGTTATTAATAACCCAAGTGCCCTTCGAAAGGTGCTTAAAAAAATGGCGGATTTTTGACGCGGAATAATACGTTAATTTAAAAAATCATGAATAATTTATGAATTGTTGATTTTTTCTTCAATTATAGCTATTTTATTCGCAGTCGAGGTATAGATTTTTTTAACTCTTTAGATTGTTAAAATTTAAAACAAATTCCGAGTGCGTTTAGTGAAATCGAAGTGAACCAATGGCGTCAAAGTACGTGACAGAAAGTGATGTTGCATTTAAGACGTACAGTTGCATCCGACCCGTTCACTTCGACACATAACATGCTTTTACTACGAAGTTACTTTCCTAATCTATGCTTTTACATACAACATTCACGTACATTCGCGAAACCACAAGTGTCGGGATCATCTATTTGGTTACTTAGATTACATAATAATGCTAAGTAATGTAAGTAAAATAGAAAAAGGACACAAGTACCTTGTTTTTTTTTTAATGTTTGACATGCTACTATTTGACCACAGATCGCCTGATCTTAATTGACGGAGTGGTCGAAGATGGACACTTAGTCTGAAATAGAACTAGCTCTCAAGTGAAGCAGCCAGAACACACTCTTAGGCGCTTGGTAGTAGATTTTCAACTTGAGGGTGGCTAGCCAGCCGAGTACTAGAAAATACCCTATCATCGCGTATGGTTTCTTCACGATGTTTTACTTCACCGGCAGCTTAAGATCATTGTTAAGGTTTGAACCCACGCCCTTCTGCGTGTGAATCAACCACTGAGCCATCATCGCCACAAAAATGTTTGTAGACCGTATCTGATTTATATAATCTCCATGTTGTGTACATTATTGTGTCTATATAATTTGTATTCATATAAAAAGGATACAAGTATATATACCATATAATACTTTTCATTTACTTGGTGGTAGATTTCCTAGCAGGAGATCGACTAGGTAGGTACCACCGCAGTATTAGATATTCTGCCGCCAAGCAGTAGTGTGTAAACATAACTGAGATTCGGTTTGAAGGGTACGGCAGCTAGCAAAATTACTGGGTTGTTGAGACTAAGTCTCAAAGTAATGAGCGCCAAAGCACCGATGCCTGGACTTACTCAAAGTTCTGCGTATCGCTGCAATGGTCATGGACATGGGTTATCTCTTACTATCAAGAGAGCGTCTAGTTCTTCTCATTACGTTTACATTAAAAAACTCAACTTAGGTACCAAAACACGTTCATATTTTCTAATGGGAGCACTTTAAATGAGTATTGCGGCGCCTATGTAATGCTCGGGAGTGCAGAGTTTAATAACCCCGCTAAGCCCCGGAATAAAAAAAAAATCGTAAGTTTCATTGAACATTCTGACAATGAAGTGCTGTTGGGTCCGTTACAACAGTTTTTGTGCGTACAAAATAGATTCTACTAGCTCTAGCCGCTCTGAATATGTAGTCAAGAACGTACGAAAGATTCTGGACTTAATCGTGCACAAAATATTATGAACTAGCTTCTTCTTCCGCGAGTTGGGTTCAGAGAGAAATGAAACATGTGTTTTATTCACTAAAGAGCAATAGTCTCCATCATGAAACTTGCGCTACTTAATTACGTAGATTAATATAATAGATACCGTTTATTCTGGAATAATGTACCGTAAGACACATCAATACCAAATTTCAAACGGATACGTCCTGTAGTTAGTTTTTTGATAATCAAACAGAACGTTTCCCCGGGATAAAAAATATCCTATGTGTTAATCCAGCTTGTGCCTTTCAACCAAACCTCGACGTTGGATTAGTTTTATTTATTTACAGCTATCAACTATAACAGCAATTATCTCGACCTAACAGTATTTTATGCCCGAATAAGTACAAATTAATTCCTTTATTTACCAGTGATAAACATAAGTATTTGTTAAAATCGTGAATAATTAAAGACTACAGACACAAATTATAAGGGTTGAAATAAACTTAAGGGAGAATCATCATTTTAATAACTTTTCGCTTTGTGTAGGTTGAGTAGCCAGCCAATGTCAGAACCTTAGAGAAGTATATAATTTATCTAAGGTCAGAACCAAATACAGCCCAAAGAGACGGCCAATATTTTTTTTTTATATAAGGAGCGGCAAACAATCTTACGATTGTAATAGTCATAATTAGACAGTTTCTTTATAGATAACATCAGTTGCAAGTCAATTAAATAGTAAAAAATTTATTAAAACAAATAAAATTACAATAAAAAAATGACTATCTCAATTGATTATTAAAAATACATCAAATTATATTACAATAAAAAAATGATTTGCTTGATGGTAAGCTCACCGCCGCGTATGTACATCTCTAACATTAGAGATGTTTATAGAGGCTTTTTAGGGTTCCGTACCTCAAAAGGAAAAAACGGAACCCTTATAGGATCACTTTGTTGTCCGTTTGTCTGTCTGTCAAGACCCTTTATCTCACGAACGCGTGGGAGGTATCTAGCTGAAATTCATAACAAATACTCAAGTCTACTGTCCCTTGGAGCTGTAAAAAAATCAAACTTCTAAGCCAACGTAATCAAAAGATACAGCCGTTTATGCTGCAAATTTTCGATACTCGCAAGGGAATCAAAACCTACATGGAACTTAGAATCTTGAAATTTGGTACGAAGCAACGTCAGCACAGATAAAGGAAAAATTGCGAAAAGCATAAATTACCATTAAAAAATACCATAACTTTTACTTATATAACTACAAGTTTGTATGGAACCCTCGGTGCGCGAGTCCGACTTGCACTTGGCCGGTTTTTTATACGCTCGCAAACTCGCCCTTTTTACTCGTAATTTACTATCTAATTGCATAAACACTAACTAGATCCAAGTTAAAGTAACAAAATTGCAATTCAGGTCTTGAAGCAGCCAGCATGCGAGTTAGTTTACAAATAAGCGTATCCACTTTTTTGAATTGCACATCGTACGTGCAAATAGCGGGGCTCTGCGGGGGTCTCGGCAAGTCTCCTGAGGTAAGCAAGAGGGGAGGGTAGGGCTCCGGTCTCAGAGTGCGAATTCCTCTGCTGCCAAGGAGGACGAGTGTCGCACCCGCCAAGATCGTAGCGCTGCATTATTTAAATATTTCATAGTACAAAATTATGCTTATGAATTTATTCCACTCAGTATGGGCATGGAACTATATTAAACTATTCGGATGCGGTTTATATCTAGACAATAGTTGCATATTAAATTAATTTTTTTTCATATATTAATTATATTCATTTTTGTAGCGATGATAGCTCAGTAGTTAGCGCGGTCGGTTTGCATGGGTTCAAACCCCAACAATGAGCTTGAGCTGTCGGTGAAGGAAAACATCGTGAAGAAACCATAACATGGTGGTACTTTCTAGTACTCGGCTGCCTAGCTACCACCCTCAACTTGAAAATCTACCGCCAAGCATGTAATGGTGTGTTCGGGCAGCCTCACTTGAGAGCCAGTTCCATTCCAGGCTAGGTGTGCCATATTCGAACACACCGTCACTTAACATCAGGTGAGTTGTGGTCAAACAATTAGCCTGTCAGTTAGCCATTGCACTGAGACATAGAACTTTGAGTAACAAAACAAAGTCCAGGGCATCGCTGATTTGGCGCTTATTACTTAGAGACATTAAATGGTTAATCCTGAGTAGGAATCTAAGTAGTTTAATTATTATTAATGTATATTTATGTTTTGTTTATTATCTTCAATTATTACAAGGCATACATAAATTCTCATTTCGTTAAACTATATACAAATGTAGGTGAAGATAATCACTGCTTAAAATACCATGTAAACTTTTCGCGTAATAAACGACGTAACTTATTGTTGAATGAAAATAATATTGAACAATATAATCTAGTATATCAAACAATACAATATAATCTAGTATATATCGTGTTTTTGTTTTGCGCTATGCAATAAACAATTTCTTAATCAAGTTTAATGAATTAAGTAACTAATCGTGATTACGGATAACTACGTAGTAGATATAGCGACATGACCACAGGCTTCGTTCAGCTCAACTGTAGAGCAGTGTATACACCTTTCTATCAATAATTTAAACTAGTCGACAAGACTAGTTTAATTATTATAAATTAAGTAGGTTTTCTACTAATATTTACATTACATAATACAAATACTTCCATCGTAACTAAAACTACATCTACAATACAACCAATTATGTTACGCTTAAAATCTCAATCAACTGAACGATCAATTAAACAAGCTTGTACTCGGTAATTTACCTGTGGATACTTCAGGGAATTTCTACTCGAAAGGGGTATGTTTGTCGTTCATAACTTTTTATTGCCCCAACACGTCCATGAGGACAAGGGAATCTCAAATCTAATCAACTTTATATCACCGTCTTATAATAACTCGTGTATTTACAAACAAAACAGCAAATAAAAATGTTTATGTAAATAAAACAAAATATGTCGACGATGGAGTTGATTCTTCGAAGGCGGTGTTTTGTTAAATCTTGACAAATGGCTATGCGCCCGCGCCGCGGAGTAGCTGCCTAGAAACTTACCTTAGAACTAGTTTCAATAAACTTGTGACTGAGCTACGCTGCTAGTTATTCATTCTATAAATTTGATGCGAATTGAACTGCACTTTACGCATCGTATAAGCATTAATTTCAGTTGAAATATAAATATTCGATCACGGAAACGTACCAAAGACTTTTTTAGAATTTACGTCTGGATTTTTACATTTGTGATTAGTTTTTATGAATAATTTTATGAGAAAACCTGCAAATGTCTGGAGAGGATTTGAAAGCTTGACATCCTCGCCAAAGTGAGATGGTACACCAGAATAGTTGATTGTTCAAGTAAGGTTGCGTATGGAATATTGTTCTCACCTATGAGATGGCTCTGCTAGGTACCAGCTTAAGGCTCTGAAGTCAATCAAGGGGCACGTTAAGGGGCTGATAGGCTATGAGCATCGGCGTAGATTCTTTTAAACGTAAATTCCACTATTCCTCCTGTAATAGACCGGATGACCCGACAAACGCAACTAACAGTACCCGTAGGTACATGGTGGACATTCCCTGTGTGCGCACTGACCGTTTCGTCTCCGCATATTTTTATTCCCACGACGAGAATGTGGAATTCTTTGCCGGGATCTTTGTTTACCGAAAAGTTAAAATACAATATGACTTGCCTTTAAATCCAGAGTAAACAGGTCCCTTCTACGTAGACGTGCTACATCTACATAATTTCACATAAGGCAGAACGTGGTCAAACGTGCGCCAGTAAATAATAAAAAAAAATATGAAGCTGCAACCAGCAATGCCAAAACACTTCCGGTGTAGACCTCCAACACTAATGCATGAAAACTGATGCAGTAAGTAAAGTTTTTACCACAAACTACTTTTTTAATGCCAGATGTGGCAATCAGGCAGCCGGGTTGCCTGATGGTAAGCAATCACCGTTGCGTATGGGATATCTGCAATACCATGGGCACTACAAATAGGTTGCCGGCCTATAAAGATTCTATTAACTCGCCTTTTGAAGAACCCAATGTTGTAACTCCGCGGGAATATATAGTAGAATACTAGGCTAAAGGCGCTACTCCATAAAATTTATGAAGTAGTTAATATTTAAGTAATGTTATATATTGTTCTGAGAAAAGGTTACAAAGAATATTTTAAAAATATGCTACTTGTACTATAAATAACTAGTCCTATAATATATAAAGGATAAAAACCGGAAAATAACATGTAGTAGGCGTAGATAATTAGTGCCTATTATGGAATAATCGTGCTCATAACGGCTCAGATTACTAATACACGTATGAAGTGGGACGCCGATACGAGTTATAAATTCTCCATAGACAAGTACAATATTTTTTGTTTAGCCATCGATCAAGAACAAAACCACAGAACAAAGATTGTGGCTAAAACAAGTTTTGAATAGGTCGTGATTGCGATGGCAAAAAAAATAATATTTATATTGTTTCCAAAATGCCACTAGACAGTCGACGCGAATTGATTTTTTGTAAGCGACTAATTCATCAGTCGTGGAAAAGTGGGACGCGATATCAATTTTTGTAATTGCTCGCTTTCTACGAGACTGATAGGAAATATTTTAGTTTGTGAAGTAATCGTAGATAAAAGCAATTTTTGGTCGGTTAGCGGTTTGCGAATTCCAAGCACGTGAGCGATTTCTGTTCGAGACGGGCAATCAACGTGTCTATCGAGTTACAATCGGCTAATTGATCGGCTGATTCGTCGACGGCGACGAGCATTTACTGTCCCGTTACCACTTACTATTGAGTGAAGAAGACACGAATCGCTACTTGGAATCTGACATCAACTACTTTAAAAATCAGCAAAGCGCGAGTCGTAACGGAGGTTCCGTATCGCTGTGCTTAGCAAATCTGTTCACAATTCTTAGTGGAAACCTGATACATTTTTATTTGTTTTATACTTTAGTTTGTACACCAAGTTACACAAAAAATGTGCACAGAACAAACCTAAAAAAAGTACGTATAAAATCTCTTAAATGTGAACCGTCTCTTAATTTTATTTAATTATTTATATTCATCTAAATTTATATAATATTTAAGGAAATCTGCTCAATATTAGCAATTAATAGCAATTAATTGCAATAGAAATTATAATTGTTTTTTTTTACAGTTAAAATAGATACATACTATAAAATAATGTTAGACAAATTAACGACGAGAGTTATGTAATAGGGCTCTATTGAATACCAATATTTTGGTATGGAACCCTAAAAATTATGTAACCGTAAAAAGTAAACACCAATCAGGCAAAACACACGCTTGGCTACATTATACAGGGTTATAAGTTTTGGAGTATACTAAGCCGAAGGGTGCAAATATGACACAACTCTGAAATTGCAAAAATTCAGCTATACCAGCATTTTAAGTCAAGAGTCAACGATTTTTTTCTATGGATCAGCTTCTTTTTTTAGGACTTCGAAGATGTACCCTTACAAATTATATTTATTAAATTTAACCCCGGGGCATCCACAGCACGTTGGATCTTCGCAGTAATAAAAAGAAAGGCCAATTTAGTAACGCCGTCGCATCGGCTCGTCAAGTCGGAGAGGTCGGTATACATTCTGGGGCCCGCGGTCTAAATCCGCGTACCCGCTTCCATTCGGGATGCACTTTCCATCGCGTGCTTCAGAAGCAAACTAAGCTCTTGGCTTCATGAGACCTTGTTTTATGACTTTGACGTTTATTTAAAAATAATCATTACTGAATTGAATTTACTAGTAAGAAATTATATTTTTTATTGACATTTAATTTAATCATATTGACATAAGTATATTGACTTTTTGATTATATTGGCATACGATATGTTTCTTTTTTTTAAATGATTGGATAAATGACCTGTAACTTTGGTGTTATCAATAAAAGATTTGTATTTGTATTAGAAAAAGTAGATGTAGCGGATATCCTATCCGCTTAATACGTCGGGGTACTAATAATATACAGGTTTATAAGCCTGAGCTTATAAACCTGTATGTTTTCCGAAGATCATAATTATGTACGCGCTGGCTCTCGCCATTTATCGTTTATGTTATCATTTATGCATACAATATTTATTAACTGAGAAATATAGCAATGATTTAACATTTTTCAAATACATACTCGGCTATTAATGTCTATTAATCTGCATAATTTAACGTGGGCTTGTTTACATCTCGCCGTTCCATCTAGTGGTTTATGTTACGACTGTTAGCAGTAAATATAAAATTAAAAAATACATAAATAAAATTGCAAAACAAAAATGAACACGAAAGTAATCATTAGCAAACACGAGTAAGTTATATCACAACAGGATCGGTGATATCCATTAGACGGCGCATCAAAACTCAAATAAAACAATCAAGAGCATCAACCGTAGCGTCTCAAGCTGTATGTTATAATTATCAATGTACAAACGCGCGTTTGAAATTAATAAGAGGCTTTTTTCATGGCACAGATGTTCCCATTCGGCACGACAGACAAAAGGCGTTAACGCGATGTGAGATGGACTCACAAAAGCAAAGAACAGATGTGCAGAGCCATGCCAGTGTTTGTCTGTAAATCAGACTGGCAAACAGCGCGCACCCCCGTGTACAACCTTCCACCATAGCTTAACTGTTAGTTACACCTGTGTAGGTGTGTGAGTGAACCTGTCAAGGCTGTGCGAGCGCACCGTAAAGCACTGCCATTTCACGCGATATCGCCTAATGGCATACAACATTCACTGTCACCTGACCATGAATTTAACATGCTAACATCAAAGCATGCTTGGCACATTATCTATAATGGCTAAAATAATAGTTAAGTTTCAACACTCCATATTTCAAAGCCTAAATCTGACTGTAAAAAATGGCCGTTAGAAGGATTTGCGAATCGCGAACTTCAATGCCATCCCTTGGTATTTATAATAAAACTTGTGTGAGATGAGTGCGAATACAGTGATACTATCAACTATCTATTCAGAGCCGTTGGAAGTGTGCGTGTCGGCAAGTAGTGTGGGTGATTTTGGTGTAAAATGTCTGGCAATATTTATGTGTACCTGCCCCTACCTGGCATCTCACATTCTTGCTCTATCTACGCCTATTGGAGGTGCGCGCGAGTGGCGTAACGGTGCCTGCGTGCTTGCGACTCTAGTTTGAACTTTACCTACTCGCAGACCTGTCCTCGATGGCAAACTGTTCCCAATCTTTGACACATCTTACCATTGATTGACAATGTAATTATAAATGCTTAGTTCTTGTTCTGTTCGCGTCCGCGGGACCTTCGAGCCGCAATTTTGAATCTATTAATGTTTTTGTAGTTACAGATAAACAGTGATTAAATACCTGTTTGAAAGGAAACTATGATTCATTATAAATTACTATCCAGTCAAGAATTTTGTATCGAAATGCGGCAATGCCACTAAACAATGAAACTTAACAGAGTATTGATATAAAAAAGACATTGAGAATAGCGAGCTCATAAAGCCCCATCTTGTGTCGAACACAAACAGATGATATTTTAGAATATCGTTAAAAAATCAAGAATAGCGGCTGTAAATTCGGTATAGGTACATTCGTGAATAACTTCAGACATCGATTGTTAAATATTGAAGCACCTAATTTTTTTATGATTGATCTGTTGTTTTTTGCCACACACATGTTAAACAAGTTTTGTTTCTGTGAAGTTAGGTATAGGTGTGTATTATTATTTTATATCTTGTTCCCATTTCTAAAATTTCTGTGCCGTGGACTAGCGACCTCGAAAACTTTAAGAAATGCTGATTAACATTGCAAAACGAACCAGATCTTGTATTTCTCTTCGTAAAGATCTTATATGATGTAGTTATAGAGTAATGAATATAATTTCTACTTAAACTCAACACCTACTAAAGCACCTAGAGTATGTAGTAGATATCCTTATGGACGCAAAAGAGCTTCGTTTCTACATAAATGTTATTATTTATGGTGTAGTCTGTTTCTCTTTAATTATTATCCTCAATTTATTATTATGTATTATGTAATGAGACTAACGAAACGATCTCGTGATAGAGAAAATGCCTATCCATGACCATTGCAAGTCAAGTCTTGCTTCACTTTAAGACATTCGATGGGTCTCAATCGCCTTGCAGTACCCTTCGAACAGAAATAAAGTAATGTTCACACGCTACTGTTTGGCAAAATAGCTGATACTGTAGTGGTACTGACATATAAAGTAAAGTATAATGTACAGTAGCCGACATAGCCCAGCGGATTAGCAAGTTGAAGTGGCAGTGGGCAGGGCACGCAGCACGCAGAACTGATGGCCGATGGGGCTGCAAAGTTCTGGAGTGGAGACCACGGACCGGCAAGCGCAGCGTAGGACGTCCACCCACAAGGTGGACAGTCGACCTAATAAAGACCGCAGGAACGCGCTGGATGCGAGCCGCTTCTAACCGGTCTTTATGGAAATCAATGGGAGAGGCCTATGTCCAGCAGTGGACGTCATACGGCTGAGGTTGATGATGATGTAGTGGTACCTAGAAAGGCCATCCGATAAAGAGATCTATCATAATTCGTAAAAAAGTTCCTTTCAGGTAAGCGTGCTCCAACCTAGGCCACACCATTGCTCAAGTATAAAAAAACGCGATTCTATTGTTTGTCTGTACATGCACAAGAAGATATACAAAAGCTAAGGCCTACCTACTTCCTTTTGCCGTGCCATACTTGTAATTTTATTGTATTTTTTTGGGTAGTCGGGTAAATATTTTAACGAATTCACGGCATGATCTTCTAGCTATATGTACAATTCAAAGTAGGTATATACTACTTTTTTTTATTTCGCAAAATGTTAGATCCTGCGAGATTTTCCATGTGAGTGAAATCTCGGGGCGTTGTAATGTTATATTCATATACAATAACCAATGGCAGGGCAGTAAATAACCTTAAGTGTCGACGTAGGCACTTGCTTACATCGATTCATGGCACATGCCAATCAATGATTTCATGGATTTGTTTTTGCAGACCTTCCAACAACGTGAGCAGCCAATCAAGGGTACGATTAAAGTAATGTTCGGCTTTATCTTTTAATAAGATTCATGTTCCTATGTAAAATCAAAATTATTATGTAAGATACCTTTATAGAATGTCGAAGGCATGTGCACCTTGAATCTCGTGTTGCATTATGATTCGTGTCAGAGATCCGTCGAGTCACGGCATCTTGCCGTCAAATGTCGATTCCCTTGCATTGTTTGTATTGTCTTATCGAGCCCGATGTGATGTCATAGTTCAAAGGACCGCCCTCGACGTCGGCTTCGCTCAGCATTTCGCAACCTGATGGATGTTACGGGCACGAAGGTACAAAAGATGGGTGCGTCCGACACAGCGTTGCAGGTAATTTCGTGGCCATTTACAAAATGGTCAAGTCATATTGTTGGGTGTCGGTTGTGCAACGTAGGTCGGAGGTTCAGCGGTCGGAGTGGGGGGACAGGGGAGCCGCGACAGGTGTACGAGGCCGGCGCGCGCGCATGGGAGCGACGCGAAGGCCGCCACAGCTCGTGGCGTTCTCTAATGTTGCAAGTTTATCTTACGATTACTGATTACTGTTTCCATAGTTTTTTGCGGTTGCAATCTAGGCTAGTTGGACTCGGACGCAGTATTGATTTATTAATCAAAATGATGAAACAATATTAGATCATGTCGAGTTACATTACATCGGCACATTAAAAAAGGGCCAAGGGCCAAATGACCATAAGAGAACAATATTTTCCCATACTGCTACTTGACAAAGTCAGGAGGCCAAATAGGAATATATTTTTTCCTACGTGTCAAGGGCCAGACTTAAGCGGCTAAATAATAAAGCAACTCACCTCTTTAAGACCATCGAGTCGGCCGAGAGATTTGGACTGGCGCAGTGGCAGGAACGCTTTGAGCGCGTCCATGCGCGAGGAGCGCTCAGGTTCCGCATTGGTGGCGGCGGTGAGGTCTGCGCAGGAGAGGCGAGCCTTGCGACGCTTGTCGAGCAGGTGCTTGGCGCGCGAGCGGCGCGGCGCCGGCGCCTCCTCCTCCGGCTCGCTGCACACCTCGCGCGCCGCGTGCACCGTGTGGCGCCGCCGCGACACGGGCGGCGACGTCAACCGCGATACCAGCGACTCGAACATTGTTCACCGCTCACCCCGCCCTCATACCGACCCATACTTCCCGACCGTCGCCCGACATCGAATCCCTACAACCAAACATCATTCTGTGACGTCGATGTCACCAGCAGTGGGTGACTCTGCGGCCTCAGTTCCTTCCATGCGATCACAGGCGGTATGCGCTCAGGAGGCAATTTGGATCGTTGACCGATCCGCGTCGCTATTGTCACTACGATGCCACTCTCGAAATAGCTTTTGTTTGTGATTCATTCACGCAGCGTGCGTACCGTGACGGACGGATATGGCAAAACGCGTTCACATTTGCATGGGACCATAACCAAAAACATTTTAAACGAGCTCGAATTTAAATTCGGACGATGCAAGTGCGAACAATAAGCGTTGATCTGTTGAAAGAAGTCTGGTGTAAAGTTTCACACGGTTAGTGTATAAACTTAGGTTCATTAACCCAGTTCCCGAGTTAATATTATAATTAATAGAGCTTCGATCTCACTCACGGTGTAGTCGCGATCTACTGTATCGAAAGTTTTGTGTCCACAACATAGCCGTGGCATCGTGCCATCGCAGCGGCGTCTCTTGAACATAAGCTCGCAAGGCCATTAACTGAAAACGAAAATAGAAACCATTCCGAAGATACCTGTCACATATCGTTCTTTTCCGTAAAAATTATTTAGTGTTTCTAAAATCTGGATGTTTTCTATTGATATTTGATTATAAACTTTCGTTTCTCACGGTATCGAATGTTTATACTAATTTTATTTAAATTAGGATCTAATGTTTAACTGTATAGACAATATATATGTATACTGTATATATTTATGTTAGATTATTGTTCACAATATTTGTACTACGGTGTTCGTATGTTCCACTCAATTTCACAATTCCTAATTCTGTGCCAATGTTCACTACTTATTACGTTACCTCTACCTATTCACATTCCTCGCAGCATTTTAGAGACAGACACGTACCTATTAAGATTTCCTATGTAACGCCGTAACCTCTAATGAGACCATGTGAATTATTTCTTATAGACAAAAATCGAAAGGAATTTTATAAACTTAACAAGCTTAAAATAGCTATAATTAAAGGAAAGACACTTTTTAAACAAATTTATTATTCCTAATTAAATTTAAACTCATATAACTTATACATATTTTTATAATCCTCTTTTAATTACCTTTATTTTGATAAGTTTTATTGGTTTTTTTTTAACACATTATATTTCACGCCTATAATTCGCCATTTTATTTTTTTATTTAAACATCTACCTACATGATAACACTTGAGTTTTTAAAGCGAATATAACGATAGCTTAACTGTCGAAATCGATTCAGCCGTTAGACCAAGAACCGAAGATACGAGGTAATAAAGAAATTTACATACATACAAGATATTCACGAAAAACATAACCCTTCCTTGGCAGTCGGGTAAAAAGAAACAATTGCAAAAATACGTTTCGAACGCGCTTTCAATCAACAAAGCCGTAAACGAAATGTGTTCACATTTTCACTTTTACACCTGAGTCAAGAAAATTGTTTACTTACACTTCTTTTATGACAAGCGTGTGTATTCTAAACGAGTGAGAAAAGAGCGTAATCATTAACTTTTCCGTAAATAATCTGGCCGCCTTTTATGTTCGTAGATAGTTTGTTTGAAAAATATTCCGAGTAGGTACATACGGTATATCACAGAGAATAGAAATATTTATCGATGAACACGAATGTGAAAATGTGGCGTAAACGAGTCAGATATACGTTATTAAAAAACCGGCCAAGTGCGAGTCGGACTCGCGCACAAAGGGCTCCGTACCATTATCTATAAAAACAAAAAAAAAACACGTTTATTGTATGGGAGCCCCCTTAATCATTTATTTTATTCTGTTTTTTAGTATTTTTTGTTATAGCGGCAACAGAAATACATCATTTGTGAAAATTTCAACTCTCCATCACGGTTCACGAGATACAGCCTGGTGACAGACGGACAACAGAGTCTTAGTTTTACCCTTTGGGTACGGAACCCTAAAAATGGTTATTAAGAATTTTATGGTGTTTTTCTTAAACATTGCGAAAATATTAAAATAAAATAATAGGAGTAGAATTGAGAACTTCGCTCCTTTTATAGTCGATTTAAACTACGACCTGGCCACAATATTTTGGAACAGGATATCTGTAAATAATTACTTGTCAAAACATTATTTTAACTCGACTGTAAAATTCAATTTAAACAAAGAAAGTTCAAGTTATGATGTTTTTTTTTTAATTGTTAGTGTTGCGACGGCTCGGCGTAGGGCTGGTACAGTCAACTGGTAGCAGTTTGTGGAGCATGGCTCAGCTAATAATACGGTTAGTCCTAAGCTGGCGACGTCGACACAAACCGGTAGGCAGACCGGTCCGATAACTCCCCCGCGCATCCCACCCCTTGCTTCTGAAATACACGCATACATTTCACCGTATCAAATGTAGGTAGAGAACCATCGCGGCTAAGCTTCACGTCGAAGGACTCGGTCTTGTCCACGGGACTGTGAAATGGTTTTCGTCGGGATACGAACTAACCGGCAACATTATACGGCCAGCGGTCTGCGTAACCGCAGTTTAGATGGAACGTAAATATCTGAGAGCAACAAAACCGACGTCGTGTCGACGTTCCACTTCGATGTCGCTCGCCTAGTGATGCAACAATCAAAGATTCAAAACAACATATCGATATTTTCACGAGAAAATCGTGAAGATAACTAATGTAGCGTGAAAACAATTGGCGAAAGCGCGGTATAACGTTGAGTTAGCCAATCGCAAGTACAGTGACAAAGGCGTAGATTAGAAAGTGTGTTGTATATCAGGGGCCGTGATACGGGCTGTGCACACGCTCTGATTGCCGCCCTATCTTCAGATCTGTCGCACAACCGCCGCAGTCGGCTTACTCTCATATAATAACGTAACACTATACTTCCATAATCAACTGCCATATTGTATCATTCATACCGTGACTTTGCGTTTTCAACTTTATTTCATTTAACCATTATAATATCATAGTTTTTTTATAGTAAGTTAAACCAAGCCGCAGTGCAAAGCAATATGAGACCGCGCACGCGTAGTACTGCTTTGCTTCCAAAATTATCAAGTGTGACTGAAACTATAGCCAGAGTTTGTAACCTGACCAAACGAGATTAATTCCTTATAAGTATAACAAAAATGGGTCGTAATTACGTCAATTTCCAAACTAAATGAGTTAAAATTGAAGGTTTTTTAAATACTAGGTTTTTTTAATTTGAATTTCAATCTAGTAGGTAGATCTATACGAGTAATGTCAAAACACGAAGTAATTCTCAATACGCTTGGGATTTGGTAATCAACCCGGGTAAGCCTAGGTTTAGTTTCTTATCTATAATTCCTTTGAAATATATACCGAGAGACCTTTCCTAAGTAAGAATCGAATTGGCAAGAAAATAAATAGACACTACTGAAAAATCTGGAGCAATATTTAATTACTACTAATCTTCTATAAAAGCACGTAGAACGTATCTCTCCGAGAGGAGTCGTCGTTCTTCTTTTTCTTTCAAAATATAGTTAAGTGCAAGATGCAATAAAAATATTGGTTATCCCGAATACGAACCAATTCCACATGATCGATGGGGTAGTATAACAAATTCATTTATTACTCTCAAGTTTTTGTGGTCAGTCAGAACTGTCAAGAATTGACATAGCTTGATGTTTCTTGTTTTGTGAGACTGGAAGGATTGGAATTTGTATTCATATCCAAAAAGGTTGAGGTAAATGAACTATATATGACCAATCTTCAGGTTGAAAAACCTCGACAGTTACGTAACTAGGTAAAGCATTGTTGCACAATAAGATCTATTTTCAGGTGCGGGTTACGGAAATGTGTCTCAGCTTAGGAGGTCAGGCGGTGACCTTGGTTGCAAGTGGGTCGCTCGTGAGATGGCCTATCGGATGGCAGACGTCACGCTCGGGCCCACCACGCTCGCGCCGCGCCACCGCCTCTCCTGACCCGACACGCGACAGTCGCTGTCCAGTTTCACTAACCGGAAAAGCTTCTGAAAAAATTACTGATCTCCGCAAACGATAAGGCGACACATCAGATACGAGACCTACTAAGTTTCAGACGAGCTACTTCAAGTTGCGGTTACGCCAGTCACTTTTTAAATGTCTCGTGAAATATTATATTAATCGCACTCGAAGTGTTGTAAGTTGTTTCCGGGTATCAATTGCAGTTACGTCGCTGTTTCCAGCATAATTGTGCAGCGTTAAAATTAAACCAGAACTTTGGCAGGAACGCGGAGTATCATTGTATTATTATACAAAACTGATTTTTCATGTGTTAATGTCAAAATAGTTAGTTGCCGAATTATACGTACGAAAAACAATGAAAAACATGTAATTTCGTATTGTTTATGAAACTCTGTAAAAGCCTCTAGTCACAACTACTTTACTGGGGTATGGACTAGATTTTATTGTGATTATTATAAGATTATACTTCAAAATATCGAAATAATGGACAAAACGCACAAAGTGCGATGTCAAAAGTGTGATGTGAAAGCAACTTCTTAGTAGTGAGACCTTCTTAATTTATTCAAGGCTTTTTATTCAAACATTATAATATCCCACAACTCGTGTACACCACGCCCACTCTCGTACTCGCTATATTGGTATTTCTTTGATGATTTAGAGTTATACTATTTATTTTATTGTGAACTATTTGATGCTGAGCTTCCAGGCAGTCAATTTTATTTTGGTTTATGTGTTTACCCAGTTTATTTTTATAGACATTTGACAGAGTGTTCCAGCGGTTTTAGAAACGTTTCTGGAGTTGACGCATGTTTATGTTACTGCTCTTGGGTAGCGTAAACAACTCGTTAGTTGTATCGGAGAGACGGAAGCAACGTGGAGGGAAGCGCAGTGCGGAGGCATCTAAAGTCTGAATCTCCGAGATGGTATGAAGGGCGAAGGCCCGTTACTTGGTGCTCGTATACATTAGCCGCAGCGTGACAGAGTTATTTAAATGTTTGTAACTGTTGCCTCGTTCGATGGGAGCGCTATAACCCGGTCGTTTGCTCGGCCTGCTCTCCGGGCTCCGACCACCACACCACTTAGTTTGAATTATTATTGTTGAGATAATTACACTTATACGTAACATTTCTACCATATTTTTTTTAAAATGTATAATGCTAATGAGACTTACGAGACGCTCTCCTGATGGTAAGAGATAACGCCAATCCATGACCATTGCAACGGTACCCAGAATTTTGAGTAACAAAACAAAGTCCAGGGCATCGCCGAATTGGCGCTTATTTCTTTGAGTCATTCGATGGTTAGTCTCAACAGCCCTGTAATTTCGCTAGCTGCAGTACCCTTCAAACCGGAACACAGTGATGTTTACACACTACTGCTTGGCGGTAGAATATCTTTGTTATCACACTAATATTACAAAGGCGAAAATTTGTGCATGTGAGTGCGTTTGTATGTTTGTTTCTTCACGCTCGAACGGGTGGACTAATTTTGATGAAATTTAGTATGGAGGTAGCTGACGTATACAGAATTAACACGCTACTTTTTATCCCGAAAAATGTAGCGGGTAACACCGCGGGGCGCAGCTATTCTTCGTATTAGGCATTCGCTATACTTCCATAACGGTTTCTAAGATTCTCAATTCGGGCGGTCAAACCAATTACGAATTAATATAGGTACGTATTAAATAGATACCTTGACTTCTATTTATGCAACGTTAATTGCTAGGTCAAGGAAGAACTTACTCACACAATTGAAAAGTTATACAATGATTCTATCCCGCATTTATTATAATAGGTACGAACCTATACAATGCAAGCTTTTGACTAGGGATTTGTTGACTCGTACTAACTTTTCTCTTTAGCGGTTGGCACATAGATGCGCGTCAACAAAGCCCTTTCGATATCAATGTAGTAATTATTATTATGAGACAATTGTATTTATTATAGATACTAATAATACGAAATTGTTTTGTTAAATTTAGAGGAATGTTTTATACATTTAATTTATTTTTTAATATTTAATTATTTGTCTTATAGGTAACTGACTTTATCAATAAACTGTATAAATTTTTCATTATTTTACTTGTAACTGATATTATCAATAAAGGAATATTATTATTTATACATTTATTTTATTTCTACCGCTAGGATCACACAATTTTAGGTATTTTGTAGCGATGATAGCTCAGTGGTTAACGCGGTCGGTTCTCATGCCGAAGGGCGTGGGTTCAATGAACTTGAGCTGCCGGTGAAGGAAAACATCGTGAGGATACCATAGCGTCGTGGTAGTACTTTCTAGTATTCGGCTGGCTAGCTACCACCCTTCAGTTAAAAATCTGCCGCCAAGCATCTAACGGTGTGGTTCGGCAGCCTCACTTGAGAGCCAATACCATTCAAGACTAGGTGTAATAACACATAGCCCGTCAGCCATTTAAAAAAGGTCGTATAGTAATTGTTTTCGAGTTCATTGGATCTACAACATTTTTCTTTGAAATATGTAAATGTAAGTAAGTAATGTAGGTAAGTACTGAGCGCCAAAGCAGCGATGCCCTGGACTTTGTTTTGCTACACCAAGTTCTATGTATTGTTGTAATAGTCATGGACAGGCGTTATCTATTACCATCAGGAGAGTGTTTCGTTCGTCTCATTAATTTTAAATATAAAAAAATGGTGGTTAGGTTTGTTTACTAAAAATATCCTAACATTTGTGTAATTTTTGCAGAATAATTTAAACAAAAGAATTTTGCTGGTAATTTTTAGGATTCTGTACGAATAACTGGACCCTGAGTCCTAATCTGGGTGCTACGTAACCTAGTTGCCTAAAGACCATCTGACTGTCAATCTGGAGGTCTTAAGTTGAGATCACACAACATACACCTTTCTTATCTAAATTAAAGTTTCTAATTTTAACATAATATTATGTTATTAAGCATACATACTTAAAACTACATAAAATAAATATAGTAAAAAATCTAACTCACCTTATTATAGATACCTATATGACATAAAAGTAAGTTTCCTGAGGAAACTTCTTTGTTCATTTGAACTGAGTATAAATAATGAATACAACAAAAACAGTGTACCATCGTTTCTGTGCATCCAAATGTTGTCTGGAAGAAATCTCTCTAGGCGATAAGGCCGCAGTTTTACTACCACAAATTAGTCAATGTTGTTTCGTTATTGTCTATTTTCTTCTATATATTCTATATTATATCTTTTGTAAGTTTTTTGTTATAATGTGTCAATTGTTAGTGTACAATAAAATAGTATTCTATTCTATTTAAAATTTACGATTCCAGCTTGCACTAGACCAGCGTTTTACGAAATTTAATCATCACCGTAGTGGCTTAAGGGATTTATTCGCTATGCTCGTATATTAAAATGACCTGAGAATTTTGAATATATCATTAATCAACTGTTTAATTTTGTAAGAAGCGTGACAGTAAAACATTTCAACTAACGTCACTATATTTCACGTGCCGCGGTAGTTAATTATGTCTTTCCTCTTCTCAGAAAGAAATAACATTTTTATTCCTTTTTGGATAGTAATAAACATTCTTCCCGACTGTTTTAACTGGATTCTAATGCAGTCAGCTTTGTCACGAGTCGTTAATACTACGAAAGTCGACGGAAACACACAAAACAAAGTGGCTAAACGTTTTAAAAAGTGGATAACCACACAAGACGTGTGTAATGTGTTCGTTTACACTCACTAGTTCATAAGCTATAAGCAGGCAGGTGGTTACAATACGGACGTGTTTCGTAAACGATACAGTCAAGCTAACAATATTTGCTCCCAGATAAAATACGAGAGACACGTGAAATTTGATAATTACCGAGACCAATTACATCTTATCTTGCATCATTAACTCCGCCCACTTACAAGTGTTACGGCCGTGCTCAAGATTTAGGCCAATTTTTAAGGCAGTTAAAACTACATTACGGTTTCAATATATATCACACGTTTCCTAGTATTGCCTCGGAGCAAAATTTTATACTTGACGAAATTTGAATTTGTTAGTCACTGTTATATTTCAGTAAAAAACTGAGTGGTACAATTGCGTCACGAGAAATAAAAAGTCGAGTCTTGTTTTTGCTGGAAAATTTAGATCGTTTACTAAAACGACCGCTAGTTAACTGCGTTTCTTTAAAAGATCTGCAAAAAGCTAAGAAACGAGGAATATTAAGTTTTCAACAGCTAAATGGCTTTAATAAGAAGTATCCCCGCAATAATTGGCCGTAATCCAAACGTTTGCTTGCTGCTTTTAAAATGAATACGTAGATTGAACTACCAATTCACGTGACAAATAGTTAATAAATATCTATAATGAACAGTAATAATTATTACTAAATTAAAACAATCACATCACAATTCACACTAATGTTAGATATTCATGCAAAAGTGAAAACTTTGTCTCAATGTTTATTTATTACCTAAAGGCTGATCTTTGATGAAATAATAATGATGATATATGCACCATGAATTTTGAATGTCTTTTATTTTATAAAATATAAGAGAAAACTTCATAATACCTAGCAAAACCGCGAAATACAGCTATTCTCTTAAAAAGTTTTAGTTCCTTCCCTCACAATTTGTTGATCAGTCAATACATTTGATAAATTGATGGGTTGAACAGTACATTAACGAATAAATTGTACAGCCTCTGTGTTAATTAGAGAAAACCCAGTAGGTCAATGGCAATGACAGCCGATGCGCAAAAACCTAAGCTCATTCAGACTTGACTGAGATCAATGGCGCAAAAACGCTGATGGTCTGATTAATTTCTAGCCCCATGATCAGCCGCTTTGGCTGAGGACTATTGTTCCACTGAATAATGAGATTTCTCCACAAGCCTGCCCTGTCAATGTAACTGCTCATTTGAATTAGCAGAGAAAGTTTAAATCACAAACAGATCGCGAATTCATTACGTTCCCGAGTTCCCGAACGCAATGATGCGATTTTAATTGGTCGATTGTATTTAATGACTGTTTTGATATAACGTTGCTGCTTGTGTGGATATTTCATTATTTTGCAATTTGTTAGCTTGTCTATTGAAGTTAATTCTGTCAGAAAGACATGGAGAAACTATTTGAGTCGCGTTGAAATGAGTGTGTTGCATACCTGATTTGCCTCGAGGTTGCTAAAAATACCAACGAATTGAGACATTGTTTTTTTTTTGTACAGCATTGAAATCATAGTTTGGCAGAGACAATCTTGGCAGAAGTTAATGATGTACTGGATGAAATAGTACTAGGTTGCAGTATTCATACGTGAATGCACATAAAAAAAGTACCAAGATATCATAGAGTGACTACACGTGCAGGCGGGAAGCCTTATATATATTAAGCCTATTTGCTAGACCAGAAACACGTAAGTAGCCTATTCTTAGGTCTATTCATTCATGGCAACAGACAATGCAACTCTAATATACAAATACACGCACTACTGACCTCCAGCGTAAAAAATATCAGTCATCAATAGCAGGTAAAATAATATAGTAGGTATTGTGTACGAATTTCAATGGAAGGAAGTTAAACAACGTAAATGACTCAGAAAACACCTTTAAAATTATATAACATCTAAGAGCAAGAACAAAATTATGATCAACATTGTTGGTGACAAAATTTAAGCAAGCCATTGTAATATTGATGCACAAAGTCAATTTAGTAACTAAAAGAGAAACGGAAAGTCTTGAGACAAGTAACATTGAAGTAATGAGGTTATAATCAGATCTTCCGCAGTCGGATCCGGTGGTGCGGTTGGGAATAGAAAGCTCTAACTGCCAAACAAGCCCTGCAGGCCGTCGCCTTTGCGGATATTAATGCCAGGGATAGAAATGAGAATTAACAACCTGTTACAGAAAAGATACTATTAACACTAAAGATCATCTCTCATCCTCGATACATCCCATAGACCGTAGAGGACTACGTAATTAACCAGCCGAGAAACTAGTTGATACCTGACACTGTCATTATTTCTAATCCGCTCAACAATTCATTCGGTTGAGATTCAGAGATAATTCCGATAATTACTAAGGACGAATATTAGTATGATTGCGAGCGGTGCATTGTGTTTGGAGGTGTGGTGAAAACGGTTAAAATATTAGTGTTTGCTAAATAACCTTTTGCCTTTATATTGTTACCGGTTTGGAACACAGGTCTCCGAGTCTGTGTGATGTTGAATATTTCCGTTGGAGATCTTTTTTGTTGTTATGGCAAGCGAATGGCGAACTCAAACCTGTCCAATGAGCCTCACGATAATATGCCTTGATGACGATATATTTCTAGGAATAACTTTATCTCCCGTCCTCTTACTCTTTTGAGTCTATAAGAAAGGGTGTTTTAATGCTAGCGTGATTGCTAGTATTGAACAAAATTTACATTAAGTAAATTACGAAACGTAATAAATTACGAAATTGAAAAGAAATTAAACTGAAATGGTTAATAGAAAAAAAAAACTTTTCATAAATTTTCGATATATTTTAAAGTAAATCCTACTTGTTTTAATAAAAACTAATATATAAAAAAACAACGTAAAGCATGAATTTCATCTCCAATGAGTGTGATAAAAATCAAAGATTTTAAAGTAGTATTCAACTATCGCAAGTTAAATATATATTTACTACCTTTTCTATTTTGTTAGATGTTGGACATATTTTTGCACTTATCTTAGTGAGTTTATAAGCAATGTTTTTGTTTCTCATTGACAGTTTCAATTGTTTTTGTAAATAAACATGTAGGTGGTTTCAGTAAATAAAACTAAACGGTAACAAATTTACTCTTTCAATGCGTTTGTTTTACTTCAGATTTCAAAACATTAGTAGCCTACTTCTGTGATCGCATGATTATTAGGTTTATGTTATGTAGACACCCGCTGATTTGTATTGTGATTTAAAAACGTCCGTACAATTTAAAAATATATGATAAAATTAAAATACAAATCAGCTAACGGAACATTGAAATAGAAGGAATCGAGGCCACATAGTCACCATCTGCTGATCGAACATTTTACACAATCACATATCATCAGATCAATTACCATAAATCATCGGACATCACAAATTCCGTCGCATGAGAATCGAGCACTGGCTTCATCAAGGGCCACTTTCCATGTAGGTAGATGGAACAGTCACTCACACACAGCCGCTACCAGAGAGCGTCGCACGCGATCCAAAAGAAAAAATAACACGGTTCTTTCACTGAGTTCAATCAAATGTTGAGTTCTCCTCGAAGACACAACAAGTCACATCACACAATATACCAGTCAATATCGAGAAGGTTCACTGGAAAGCAGCGTTAGTTATTTTCGACGAAGTTTGTTGACAGCGTGTGCGGACAGACGAGACGTTCTCGCCGCGCTCGCGCATACTCCGGTGTGAAGTCGGCTACGGGCCGGCACGGCTCGGCAGCCACCGGTAGGCGGCGCTGCTGTGCGCGGAGTCACAGCCTGGCGCATCTCTGTAGGAATGCGCGGCACGCGGCCCAGGCCCGGAGGCTGCGCCGCCGTCAGATAGGGCTCTACTCCAACACCAAATATAATTAAATCGCAACACCCAATCGCACATCTCGGCTCTATAATGCACGCTTACGATCAGGTTCTGTCCAAAGTCGGTATTAACTAGAAAGTACAGTTAGATGCAGGCGCGGGAATGCGTGTGCGAGGTCACGGAACTAGTTGTGAATGACAAGCCTTCCGACGAGGAGTAAGATTCTGCTCGAATAACCTAGTTAGTAATTTTTTTAATTAATTATACCATTTCACGAGTTAATGATCTAATGTGACTGATTTACAAAATTTTATGTTTCTAACCGACTCTCACTTTCCTAAAGATCCAATCAATATATCTTTCCTGCTAATAGAAAATAGAAATGGGAGCAAAGTTTACGAGCTCGAATGCAAATGCAATATTTATCAAACAATAGGTCAAACTGAATGTAAAATCCGAAGAAGTTGTGAAGCCTGCTGAATGCGGATCCACAAGTTTTGCGGGTCATTGACGCATCCACCGCCTACGCTACGAATGCTGGCCAAAAAATGGCCTCCAAAATCAAACTTTACATCAAAGTTTCGCTAAACGATTTCTTGGACAACCTTCGAGATTTAAACCGAAACAAAGGCAAACAAACAATAAGGTTAAGAGCTCAGTTTTGTCCAAACATAGCCCAAAATGTTTGCGGACACGTGTGCCGGTCGTCCTTCATTTTTGTGTGCTCATAATGTTTGATTTGCTTTGAAGACTCCGCTTTGTGTGCACAAAAACATGTGCTTGTTTGAAGGGATTTTTTATAATAAATATAAGGAATTCATAAATCTTCGGTGTCAAATGTCTGGTTTGACATTCCTCGAAGTGGTCGATTAGGACAACTTTTTTGCGATATCTTCATTACGAGATAGTGAGAGACTGCAGGAAAGATAATATGACGATGCATCTGTGCTAAACTGCCTTTTTTGTTTCGGTGAGATCTATAGCTTGATATTCAAATGTGGCCATTTCCAGCAATGTTGACTTAATTTATCAATCTTTCCTTAAGTGTATACACCTATATAAAATCGTAACGATAGTCCACTTTTTTTTTTTTTTCTTGTTGACAGAATAATGTTACAGAAATCAATCTACTTCATTCAAGATTGTAAGCTGTAAGAGATGTTCTCTCTCATACGTATTGACTACATTACACTGAAACAGTGTCTTTTTATTTCTTATCTAATTCAAAAAACTTGGATGTTAATTTTTAGGGTTCCGTACCCAAAGGGTAAAACGCACCCGATTACTAAGGCTCCGCTGTCCGTCCGTCTGTCTGTGTCTCATGAACCGTGATAGTTAGACAGTCTGTCACCAGGCTGTATCTCGTAAACCGTGATAGAGAGTTGAATTTTACAGATGATGCATTTCTGTTGCCGCTATAACAAAAAATACTAAAAAACAGAATAAAATTAATATTTAAGGGGGCTCCCATACAACAAACGTTATGTTTTTTGCTCGATATTGATAACGGCAACCGGTAGACGCTTGAAATATTCACAGAATATTTAGTTATGTATGCTCTTTAAAAATAAATAATTAAATTAAAGTAAAACAAATATTTAAGGGGGCTCCCATACAACAGACACGGTTTTTTGCCGTTTTTATAGATAATGGTACGGAATCCTTCGTGCGCGAGTCCGACTCGCACTTGGCCGATTTTTCTATTATAGTCATGCATACATATTGAATAGGTACATAGTACGTAAATCGATATGCTAGCCCCTCAGGTATCCAGGTTTGCATTTGTCAATTAATATAGCGTAAAGTATTTTAGTAGAACATCACAATGCAACGGATGTTGCGCGTACAGTAGAAACGAGCTCGATCGGAATAAGAGCGTTTCCGCTGTAAACGCATTATTTATTCGACATAGACATTATTCAGTTTACATAAACATCATAACCACACGACATGCACACTCATGTTTCTGCTAACGCAATAGTTACTATTGCTGAGTTGTCAAAAATACCTAGTTTTGCATTAAAGATGGCTCCATGACCATGGTCGTATATACCTATATTGAAGTATAACATTATTTGAATAAGAATGCAATTTATTTTTTTAATTTTGACTAGTTAGGTGTTTGAACACAGCTCACCTTATGTTAAGTGACGGTGCGGTTGAAGATGGTAAACACAGAATAGAACTGGCTCTCAAATGAGACTGCCGGAACACACCTATAAGTGCTTGGCGGCAGATTTTCAACTTGAGAGTTCTAATTAGCCGGCCGAGTACTAGAAAAACCCTACCACCATGCTATGGTTTCCTCACGATGTTTTCCTTCACCGGCAGCTCAAGCTCATTGTTGGGTTTGCGTCAATCATTTGCTTATACTTCTAAGCGTGCTGATAAAGGAGACGGGTGACCAGATAGCTGGCACCTACTTTAGCCCAAAGCTCAGCATTATTATCCAGTGTCCGCGTACGCTTTTATAATACGTATTTTTTTTGTATAGTTCCTTGTTATTTTTACTACTTTATATTTTATATTATGTTTTGATTTGTAAAAAATAAGTTTATAGATATAAGTTTTAGGTGGAAGCGTGCCTTTTTTCAATGTCACAATCTCAAATGATTTGTAATTACGTTCGGGTTGCCTCATAATTTTCTAGCATAGTTTTATCATCAAAAATATAAGCAAAATCATAAACGAATAAAAATCTATCTGTCTTGGTGTTACTGTATGAATTTACAAAAAAAAAAAAGGATTTTAAATACTCTATTAGTTAATTTGGTTTGCATAGTAAGCTATTCTTAGATTAGTTCTAGTGGCTTTATGTAAAATATCCAGCGACATTTATATTATTTAGGTATTAGCTGTTTTTTACTTCATACCCGGTGCGGTACCGCTTGGCTATCGACCTCGCATCAATATCAACCTCATTCCAAGTATCACGAATATTTAATTAAAAATTGGCTAAATCTTTAATTCAGCCATTCCCAGGTCACATTACCAACGACGATTTGTATATCATATAATTATTTAGTATGAAAATTAAAAAACCAGACTACACTATAATACTTAATTTATTTATTTTTAGCCAGTGTCGCTCAGGATTATGTAAGGATTCTAACGATATCTTATGCATCCTAATCTAGCATTTAAAAGTTATCTAGAAAGAACACTCACATACTAACATAACGCTAAAAACATAACACTCCTTTTTTTGGAATCGATTAAAAAATACATGACCATCGATAAAATCTAGTAAAAACTCGTCCCGACTTCATATGTAAGTTCTAAGACAAAATGCAAGGATGCAGTATTAGTCAGATCTCAATTCTGAGTCAGATATGAGTCACTAACCGGCAAAGAAAGCCTCGCCGGTACGCAACAAGCGCCTCAAGAATCCCATTGTAACCACCTCGCACAATTTATTGCCTTATCTCTTACTATGCCTATGGTGAAATGAAGATATTACGACATTTTTTTATTCATAGATGACGCCAATACCGGTAGTTTCAAAAAGCTTTTGCTGAGTCCATTAATATTTTGACAAAGGAAACCAGTATTACCGTATTACCTAATCAAAACTACAAAGCCAGCGTCTTTCGGTGCAGGTGTGAAAATGTCGAGTCTTTGTGAAAAGTCGCGAGTGGAACTAGAAGCAGTTTTCAACGACGTCGGTGGTGCGGTTGCCGTCAGTGAAATCGCGCGTGTAGAAAGCAGAACTGGGAGGGGCGAGATGGTTGCACACTGCACACGCACTGTAGCTGTGCTTGTTCAGACGTGTATTTACCACAGATTAAAAAAAGTAATACAGATAATAAAACATTGCTCAAGTTTTTTTGGCGGGATAACGAATAAATCACATCGCCAAAACTTGTGTTTATTGATTGACGTTTTATTCATTTAGTGTGGGAAATATACATATATAATGTGATAAAATATGACTGTCAGTGTTGCTTTCAATACTCCATTACAACTTCTATTACAGTTGCAACTAATTTACTAAGGCATAGTTCTGATTTCAAAAAATACTCGGAAAAAAATTAACATTGGAAAAATTTACAAAGATTGCTGCCAAAAATATACACTACATAGAAAATGGGTAAATCTTTGGTCCTATAATTTCGCTTAACATACAGGAATAAATACCTAGATGTATTTGTGATGATATATACATATATTTGTGTGCTTTAGGGTATAATAAGCAAAAATCATCGTAGGACCAATGAGTCTTCACCTATTTTTGACGCAACTATATATTCTGTACTTACTACTTTTCTCTAATCTGTGATGTTTACATAACTTGTTGTTTCAAACTGCTAACAAACCAGAAGTCAAGCGTAACGTCAGGTTACGGTGAAGAAGTCACAATTCTGTTAAGTCTACCGTTGTATGTTGCTACTTAATAACCAAAAACGGTTTTTAATTAATAGGCCAGTAAAAATTGAATTTAACCTCGCACTAAATTTCCGATCCAATTTTTTTTAAAATAAGGTTTAGGGTCACTTACTGAGCATAAAATCACAAAATGCTGACAGATCCAGGTGGAGCTTCAAGCGCCATCTTGAAAAAAGTTTTTGGCCGATATCTCGGAAACTATGTACTTTAGGGCAAGAGTGTTTGAGACCATTATTATAGAGAATAATATCTTTTATTTGCTGTAATTTTTTTTGTAAAACTTACCGTTTACGTCATTTCAACTGTCTAAAGTAATTTCAACTGTCTAACGACAGTTAAAATTTTCGCAGATGATGTATTTCTGTAGCCGCGATAAAGACAAATATAAAAAAAAAATTAAGGTGACAGTCATGGTTTTTTTGCCGTTTTTATAGATAATGGTACGGAGCCCTACGTGCGTGAGACCGACTCGCACTTGGCCGATATTTTTAAACAAATTTTCTTTAAATACTATCACGTTGATATGAGTGGAACAACTGTCTTTATTTGTATTCTATTTGTTTTACCATCACAGTTTTTGGTTAACTAAGGTATAGTTCAATAACAGATACATACAAGAATATGAATATCAGAAATGTTCTACACCAAGCGTTTGTGCCTAGCAAATTTGCATAACAAGTAATATACAAAGATTCCTACAGACGCGTCCCAGCTCATAAAACATGATAGGTACGACTATTCTGCGTCTGATAAAGGATTCCTGTCTGTCAGGTTTATAGCTCCTCATGTCACAATAAAAATTCAAATTGAACTCGCTGAGATAGTTCTTAAATGCAGATTTATGTTGGAAAGTGAGCACAAACTCTTAACAGTAAGATCATAGAGTTCTAAGTCACAAGACACATTTCAAAGTTGATTACAATACAAACGAAGGATGAGGAACAAGTATTGGCGCCAATGAGAAAATTAAAGTTATTGTATAAAGATAGACTCTGGCTTGCAAATAATGTTTTGAACATCGATTTTTTTTAAATATTTTAGAAATAATATTTGTTACGTCTAGAAATAAAACAAATGTAAACTAGCTCGACGGGTCAAATAATTAGATGTTCTAACGGCTCCGTCATTACGTTGGCATAGGTGGCATATTAATAGGTAATTATCGATAGTGGAGTCTGTTCCTGAAGCAAAAATAAACCTAATAAGTACCTTAATTCAAGAATAGGCTCCTATAGGTTTTCAAGTGCAAGAACAGACCTCTTTAGGTTTCTTAGTTTAAAAACAAGCTCTTTTAGGTTCCTTAGTAAACGAACAGGTTTAATTAAGTTTCAAAATTCATGAATAGGATTTTTTGGGTTCCTTTGTTCATGAAAAGATTCCTTTAGGCCCCATAGTTAAAGAACATAGGTACTTCTTTAGGTTCTTGAGTTCAAGACCAACTCTTTTAGGTTCCTTAGTTCAGAAACAGGTTACTTATTTGTTAAGATGTATAACTGTTGCAGATTTTATTGTTTCTTTTTTTTTTTTTAAACGGAAAATAAGCAGCTGCTAACAAATAAGGTGAATCCTACTAATAATAAAAATGAGAAAGTTTGTATGTTTAGTGTTTATTACGCAATAACAGCTGAACAGATTTGAATGAAATTTGCCACACACCTAGTTAATTATATATTACTCGCAACGAAATATCCATGCTAACCTTAACCTCATTTTTCTTATAATATTTTTTGTATTAATCTCCCATCAGTCAACCTTTCAATCTGTCAAACTGTGAATCTGTCAAACTGTAAAACTGTCAATCCGTTAATCTGTCAATCTGCCACTCTATCAATCTGTCAAAAATACAAACTTTCACATTTATAGTATTAGTAAGATTAACATTTTATAAACTGAACAAACTTTTTGTTAAGCTCACGGGAAAGATAACACAACAGCCAAATACAAATGTTAGTATTCTATCAGTTACCTTATTCTTATAATACAAGGTTTCCTTGTTTGGGGTTAAATTGTACTACGAGTAGATATTTGAAATATCCAACAATATTTATCTATTTATTGTTACTTGAACGCATCCCGCGTTCAAGATTCGAGAAGTTTCAATGCCATCAACAATAAATAAATGCATTACAATTACACTTAGCATTTGAATAAGAGCTTCTTTCTTGACGAAATTAAACTAGGTGCGGTCCATCACGAAAAGCTCTTGTGACGACATGTTCATTGTGAAATTTGACTTGTATCTATCAGGTTGTTAAAGATTAACATATTTTTAGTCCGGACACGCTTGCGGCGCAAATCTGGCCGCATAAGGAGATGGTTGTCGTATTAGGTAACAACTACGGGTACAGGTTAACTTATCGATGGCTTTGATAGTCTTTTGATTTGATTTTAGTTTTATTCCGCTGAAAATGTGGTGATAAAGTTGCTAATGTGAGTAGTTTTTATGTAACTAGCTGCGCCCTGCGGTGTTACCTACTACATTTTTTCGAGATAAAAAGTAGCTTATGTGTTAATCCAGGGTGACAAATACCTCCATAGCAAATTTCATCAAAATTGGTCCCGCCAAACGGCGGGACGGCGGAGCTTAAAGAAGTAACAAACATACAAATACACTCACAAACTTTCGTCTTTATAATATTAGTGCTATTAATGAGGCGAACGTGCATTACTATTACAGCGCTATTCGAGACTTTGAGTAACAAGTAATTAAATTAAAAATTTAAAACCCCCTACGCATTTAACCAAACATAGCTAAGAACCATCGCAAGGAAACTGGCTTTCAAATTTTTTTAAACCGCATCAAAATCGGTCCATCCGTTTAAGAGCTACGATGCCACAGACAAACACACAACACAGACAGACATCATCGACATCAAATTTATAACATCCCTTTTTTTGCGTCGGGGGTTAACAAAATAAAGTCCAGAGCACCGCTGTTTTGGCGCTCATTACTTTGACTTTCGATGATTAGTCTCATCTCTTAATAGTCCTGTAATTTTGCTAGCTGCAGTATCATTTATACATATACAAATAGAGCCTACATATTACTGATTTTTCGGTTAAAACACACTACGGTGGTGCCTACTCAGACGAACACATGCTAATGAAATCCTAACCAATTAGATCAAGAAAAAGTCATTTTAGTTTAAAAAAGCTAAGACACATTTAGGGTCATTGCGCCAGCAAAGTTAGATCGTATTCGAAATTCGAAATTCTTCACTCACTCACAAGTTATTTACAAGGTGTATTATATGAGCAGAATATAGTGTGTGTTCGGATGTCCACATCTAGTGCGTAGTACAATTTTATAATAATGGTTTAAATGATTAAATTATAACTCTTAGTAGCGATTATAGCTCAGTGGTTAACGCGGTCGGTTCGCATATCGAAGGGCGCGGGTTCAAACCCCCACAATGAGCTTGAGCTGCCGGTGAAGAAAAACATCGTGAGGAAACCATAGCATGGTGGTTGGTTACTTTCTAGTACTCGGCTGGCTAGCTACCACCCTCAAAGTTGAAAATCTGCCACCAAGCATCTAATGGTATGTTCCGGCAGCCTCACTTGAGAGCCAGTACCATTTCAGGCTAGGTGTGCTTTACCATCTTCGACCGCACCGTCACTTAACATCAGGTAAGCTGTGTCAAAAGACATAGCCTGTCATACATAAAAAAAAAAACTCTTAGTATATTAGGCACATTTTTTTTAAAGTGTTTTTTCATTATAAAAAGACAATAGACAATATTTTATTTGTGACATAAAATCACAAAAATCATCATTACAATATACAAACATAAAGAAACAACAAACATGAACACTACACTATTGTACCTACGCGTTTATTTAGATATTTTCAGCCCGTATGTTTGAAGGTATATTTTTCAGAATGTTCAAATCGCTAGTGGTTTTGCCGTTGTAAAATAAACTTTCGCACACGTCGTTACGGATCAATTGCTTTTTGCCTTGATGTCGATTCCAGTATGTTTGGTATGTCCGTTCCGGAAATAGTGAGAGGACGGTTAATTTAGATTTGATTTTAGCTAAAATTTATCTCTGTTTGAAATTGTGCTTTTTATTCTTCCTTCATCTTAAAGTTTTATTCTAAACTGCATTCGTCAAATAATCTTCAATATTAATCAACTTTACTTGGAGTAGGTTTTAATTTTTTATACTTGTGATACCCTTAACTAGTTTTTCTAGAAAATTACTTTTTTGTCCATTATTGCCAGTTTTTTTTTTTTTTTGCAAAACATTTTCATTTTAAAAACGAATTATCGTAATAATAATTAATTATGTATTTGTGTGTACTCAAAGATACTGAGAAATGGTATAATGAGGACACGAAATTACTTTACCATGTGATGTTGTGTGTACCATACAGATTATTTATTATTTACTACCTGGATTAAAATATAGGATACTTTTTATCCCAGAAAAAACGTACGAATAACAAGAAAAACGTACTATAATACGTATGCACTTGAAATTTGGTACTTAAAGATATGCCTTATGGACATTTACGTAATGTTTCATTTCTCTTTGAACACAATAGTCGCGGGTGCAAGCTAGTAGATCTATAAAAGCCTAAAGGCAATACAAATCCATTCCCAGTTTGCAGCGTACTTAGGCTTACTTTACTTACGTTACTTTAGGCTTTATTAATTAAATTTTATTAATATTCCTTGCACTTAACAGAATAAGCAATAGTAATCCATACTTAGGTACGAAACTAGCGTGTCTTCTACAAAACTAGTTTGTATTACTTAGTCATAGCTGAGGTAATCAACTAGCTCTAACAACCTGAAGAGTTTAAAAAATCTATAACCCGCCTGCTATTAAAGTAGCTATAATTAAAGGAATTAACTTTTTAAACAAATGTATTATTCCTAATTAAATTTAAACATATAACTTAAATATGTATATATATGTATTTGTAATCTATTTCGCGCCAAAAAGTCACCATCTTTTTTTAAACCACCCTCTAAGGACACTCTAAGGTTATTGAGTCGAATTTTACAATATCTTAATTGTCGTAATCTATTCGGCCGTTTGGAAGATACGAGGTTATAAAGAAATTTACATACATACAATATACGCGCGAAAAACATAACCCTTCCTTGGCAGTCGGGTAATAACAAGGCGTTTTCGTACGTTGAACACTTATAGCTAGACGTTCACCTTTGATATTTTCTATCTTTGTGTTGAGATTCTGACGTGTTGCCTTTTAAAGGTATAATTTAAGTTTTGGATAGGACAAGGTTGTAACTTGCCATTTTTATAGTTTGTCATAAAAATCATATTGCTGCTATCTTTTTAGAGTCATTATGCTAATACTAATTTTCCTTTTGATTGCATCGTATTATTTCAATATTTTAAATTATTTTATTTTAAATGTTGCCAATTAAATATCATTTCATTCTAGGGAAATTCCAAAAACACGAACGAAAAGATTTGATTCCACGGTTATTGTGCAGACTGCTGGACAGTGGAATGCGCTGCCTGAATGGGTATTCCCCGTTGCATATAATCTGGGTGTCTTCATATCGAGTGTGAATAGGTATCTTCTAGGCAAGCGTGCTCTATCTTAGACCACCATCAGGTGTGATGGCGGTCAAACGTATGCCTATATCTTATTTTTAAAAAACATCCACAAATTATTAGGATGTATGTTAGGATATAATATGTGGATTTTAATTTTTTTTACAATTAAATTATATTTAATAGGCAACATTTAAAATATTAAGCATTAAGTATTTTATTTTATCTATCAAGTTATGTAAGTCAAAGTCACCAAAGTTAGTTATAGTCAAGAAATGTGTTTAATTTCTATTATTAAAAAAGTTAATTAATTAGTTAAGGCTGAGTGGCTAGGTGGCTAGTGTCAGAGTTAGAGCTACTCTTACTCGTAGTTAAGAAAATAGAGTTAAGTATCTTAAGATTTAATATAATTACTAATAATTATGTTCGGATTATTGTGCTGCTAAACGCAGTTTAGCCTAATAACATTTTAAATAATTTGTCCTTTAGTTTCATACCCCTTTTTTCTATATGGCATAAAAAATTAGTGACATTGTAATTAGTACCAAATTGAATTACAAATAAAATTAATTTGGATTCTCGTATACGGCAACCCTGTGCTAGAGCAGCCACGATTTAACCTCCGGCTTTTGTACTTTTCTTGTTAATGTATGTGAGGTTAGAGTGAAAGAATAAAAGAGCGTTGTTTTTGAAACGACAATCTAATGTAAATAAATAGCGTCGTTTATCGTGGACATGCGCAGCACGCAGGAACGGCGAGAGGTGTGAGGTCCAAGGACTCGTTTATGTTATATGTAAAATAATTAAATACATAGGTACTTGTTCATTTTACTTATGCGAGATTACTCATATATCGGATACTCCGACTACAGTTTCGGCCACATCCGGTGCCCTTCATCATGGAGTTGGTGCTGAGTAAAACGCGCGCGCGGCCTCGTCTTGCTTCCCACTATAGTCGGAGTAACGTGACTTAAACAAATATGTATTAAAACCACGTAAGTTTCCATTGTAAAATATATAGTTCATCTTTTTTCGTTAAAAAATAAATGCTGTAAGAATTCTTATTTGTTATGTAGTATTTACGCAGAAAGATCCAATTAGGTGTTTATCAACTTCAGCATCCTTAACCAGCCGCTTAACGTATCCGGGTTTTATAAAATAATATCATTTAACTAAAACTAGAGCCAAGTCTAGAGTTAAGTATAAAGCGCGTGGAATGTCGACGTATCTGAGCATACGTATCTAGAATATCTAGATTCTAGGGCTCGCGCGGCGAACCATTTAGCATTCTGAGTCCGACCCGTGCATCGCTTGCAACAAACTTATTTGTACAGTTTTGTAATGGAGCCACTAGCATATTTCTTAAATAAACTTCATAGCTTCCCGTAGAATATTTTAGTTTCATTTTTGAGTAACTTTATAGATAAGATAGGTGTTTTCATTTCTTACGTTTAGAATATACGAATGCTCAGGTTGTAATTCCAAAGCCGACTCTAGGTAGCTTTTTGGATTCTTTATCTGGTGCTTACTTTGTAAAATATAGATGCAAGAAGTCTAGATTAAACTGCACGTGAATTATTATCATTGTTTCGAAATTGAAGTTAATGGTTCAGAGATACACACTCAGTAAATATTTTTGAGTAAAATAAGATCAATAATTTTTATGAAAAACATTTTTAAGGCATATTTAAGTTCCTGATATTATACAGCGGATATACGAAAATAGTGGCATTGAAATATTTACTTTTTTCGTAAACCACAGAAACACAGAAATTTACGGTACTATAAAAAAAATGTCCGAGAAACAACGATTTCTATGCTGTAGACAATTTCAAAACAAAGAAATGCGTGTGAAACAGACATACATATGTTGCGATTCTTTTGTAGCAACTTTATCATTGGTAAGTTTTTTCACAAATAGAAAACTTGACGAAGGCATTTTTACAATTTGTCAGACAAGATCCTCAATAATCAACAGCACTATCGCTATCGAAGGCATAGATTTTGGGAGCGTTCGTCTTACATTCTGTATATAACCATGAACACAATACGTATTAGATAATTAATTTCATAAAGCTACTGACATGCATCAATGGATTTATAATTACACATGTATACCAGATGCTCATAAAGTAACAGAAGTTGCGGATACATGAAACAGTTCCTCCCATAAACGGATAAGGAAGTTTATCCGGAATCTATTTTGATTTATCTTCGTCTGGTCTACTGTAGACTAATTATAACTTCAAATAAGATTTAAATATAATATTATCGTTAGTATTTCCTCTGGTTACGTTACATCTTGGTGCTACATAAAACTAACGAGAAAAATATTGTACAACGTATTTTTTTAATATCAATTATTTAAAAGACATTTTCGGTATTTGTCTATGCCACTCTCATCATATACTGGAATACCCACAGAATTATAAGCTCGGGTGTACTTTTAGCCAAAAAGGAATTATTGTACTCAACATTATGAACAAATTGTAGCTAGCGAAATTACAGGGATGTTGAGACTAACCATCGAAGGTCTCAAAGTAGTGAGCGCCAATGCAGCGATGCTCTGGACCTTGTTTTACTACTCAAAGTTCTGTGTACAATGCAAAGTTGTGTGTCAAAATAAATGTATCTTTCTTTCTTTCAATGGTCATAGACAGATGTTATCTCGTCCCGTCAGAGAGCGTCTCGTTCATCTCATTACTTTTACAATAAATAAATCCTAACAAAATAATAACCCAAAAAAAATCTGCTTAGGTAAGTTTTGATACTATCTTATCTCTATCTAAGGTAAAAAAATATATGTAAAAAACGAGTGCAATTAGCTTGTCAAGCTTACTTGACCGGACTAAAAGTACCTGCAAAATTAAGACACCGATTGTAGAAAATGTAAAATAATGTTACGTACCGATAATGTGAAGCGCGAATTGAAAATCTAGCACTTTATTGTACGCCAACGAAGTCACGAGTAAAATCTATATAAGCAGGTGTAATTTTATGCTTTGGCATTTATTTACGATGATGGCGGAGATAAAGTATCGAATTCAATAGGATTAAGACGGTCCCTAGTGTCGGACAAGTACAGCTATTTGTATGAGACGTGTAGGCGCAACTTTAAGCTCTGTTTACATCGTCTAAGCACCGTTGGCTTGGTTTTTACTCGACTACTAATAAATAAAGGTTAAGATTTTAACACTATATTGTATGTTCATCTATTTGCGTCTATGCATGATGTCAAAGTGAATCTAAATTGCGTGAATATTATAACCTAAATTTGAAGCGCAAAAAATAATTAACAAAATTTCTTTAGCTGCATTGAGCGAATTTTGGTCGGGCTAAGGTTCGCGTCACCGACATGCTATAATGACGTGGTTTAAGTTTTCACTTATATCGGTAGACCCTCATAACTGCTTTTTTTAATATACACATGCCGTGTTAACGTTTGGTATCAATTTTAAAAATGAGCATGTTCCATGTATTATTTCATACATTTATTTTATATGTATAACATATAAAAGAAATATATGACGTGGCGTTAGTTCAACGCAAAAAATATGACGCTGCGTGAAGAAGTAGCAGAGTTTTCCAACCTATCACTTGTTATGGTTTACTGCTATATTTGATATGATTTATAGAGAATTACGTACTTACATTATACAAGCTTTTACCCGCAACTTCGCTCGCTTAGGACAGAACTTTTTTGTAGATAAAAGGTTCCTTATATCCATTTCTGTACCCCTGATAACGTTTAAGCGAAATATCATGATAAGCAGTTAAGGCGTGGAAACTTAATAAACAAACGAACTCACATTTGCATTTATTCGAAATATAGCAGGAAGTTTTGAGACTTACCACATTCATGGAATAACGCTGCCGATTACTTCTAGACAAAAGTTATATTGCATGTGATCTGTTTCATTTAACAAAACACATTTTCATGATATGGTATGCGGGCATATCATATATTCTGTACATAATTCAGTGTGCAAACGACGCCTTATGACCCTAAGGTTAAAGTTTTATAACTATCATGGAATGCATGCATGGTCGATAGAATCGAAATCACGAATACATTTTACACATATAAACTCGAACTACAAAATAATAAGAGCCACCTGTGAAGTCGTTTGGATCTTTTATATTATCCTAGTTCATCTAGAAAATTAATGCTCTGTTCGTGTGTTTTACATTAAACGGCATATCTACACCGCATCACTGCTTAACATCAGGCTAAGCAACGATACAGTCTAACACGCTTACGCAGAAGGAAAGAGCACATTGAAAATTAGAAGCTGAAAATATTTATTTACTATATCGTAGAATAAAACATGCAATAATGATGATTGGGAACAAGTCAAAACTGGTTCCTTTCAAGAGTTGCCCGAGCTTGTCTCCGAGCAGCGGCGCTGATTGAAACCCGAAACTACCGCCGCAACGTGTCCAGGGAAACAATGGTGCAATTGCTGAGAGAGAGCTACACGTGCATTCTTCCGGCCCATTAGCATTGAATGGGCAGCGCGTGCGCATGTCCCGCGGAACATTGTCGTACTCGCGATTAAACACTCTTCTAAATCAATCTCCGGCGACGCTCTCCGCAGCATTGTTCTCGTTTCCAGCGCCGATTAAAGCTAATGACCACATTTGACACGTCCATTACGTTCGCCTCACTCCATCCACCCGGACTCGTTAAGGTCAAGTGCAATGAGGAAACATTTGTATTGTTCACTTTCGTGATAAATCTAGGCTAACGAAATGATTCACCCGTATGATTTATAAATAGTACTTCTAATTCTAGGTACTTACCGGTAGTTCGAGGTAGTCTGCGATCGTGTGCTTGGCAGCACCGCGTCGGATGTCGGCAAGGGCGCTGAAATGCTCATCACGTCGTGCTTTGCGCCGCAGCAGTGCCTTCGCGTACGGGTATGCGGCGAGAAACTCATTGTAGGCGTCCAACAACTCTCCGGAAAACAATTGCTTTAACAAGATTGCGCTTTCACTTGCATTTCCCTTCGTCACCTCTACTGAAGGTGGTGGCGGTGGGAGCAATCTGCACTTCAAGGACTCCGGAATACTCTTTGTAGCGAATGTACTGATCCCACTGGTAGATTCGCAAGATGTGAACGCGTCCGTGGAATCACTCGATCCGCATTTCGAAAACGGAAACGCAGATGAGGCTCCGCTTTTCTCACTACTAGTAGAACTCTGACGGGTGGTGCTGGTCTTTTCATAAAAATCAGGAAATTGGGGCTCACATTGGCTCTCAGTTGACGGAGTGGATTCTCCAACAGCTGGACTTGAATATTGTGCATTTTTAATGCAATCATAGAGATCTTCAATCGATTCATAAGGCGTCAGGCTCCCACAGGATTCATTATCCTCGTCGTTTAACCTTTCGTAGAGTTCTTCATTTTTGCGCTGAGCCACTGGAGTCAGAGCAGAATCAGATCTGCTTCTTTTTACGCTTCGAACTTGATCGTAGCCAAAATCGTTTGGATTAAGAAAGTCCCATTTTACGTTCGCCCAAACGTTCTCCTCTACATCTGCTGAGATTCTGTGGTCGGCGCAGCACTGTCCGCTGTTCCTTATTGTTACCGTTGTAACATTATCGTTTGTCTCGACGAGGTCGCAATCCTCCACGGGCTCGGTGCAATCTGTATCTACGTCTACGATAACTTTGCGAACTGAGGAGCTAATAGAAGGCATGCTATCTTCTGATTTTATGTTTTCTGGTGTAGTTTCATTCAACTCCGATTCTGTGACTATAGACGAAGCATCCACATCCTGTTGTGAAAGTATGCCCTCTTGAATTAGTTCGGTGAGTAAGCTTTTTGGCTCGTCTTCCGTTACAGATTTTTCTGTTGAGTTATTTTGTTCATCTTCGACATTTTTTACCTCGGTCATTAGCAAACCTGAGTCTATATATTTTCTCATACGCTCCGTGAGAGCTCCGCTGGCTTCGGATACAGACTCCAAATAGTAAAATAGCAAGTGATATTCTTCCTTCGTAATGACAGCAGCGCGTAGGAGTGGCTTGCCGTAAAGTTCCACTGCTGAGAATAGCGTCGAAGCTGCAATGAGAAAAATTAAATTAATTCATCATTCTAAGAAAGTTGATAGTTCATGTTATGAATGGATTAATATTAAAGTACTGTTGCTCAAATAGGTAGGCGTTAGAAAGGTCAAATTACGCGTCGATTAATTCACCTTGCATTAAAGTTCATCTGTTGAGCGACAATGACCTTTAGATCGAAGGTTCAAGGGAAGATCATTTGTATGTAAAGTATGCTCTAATCATAGAGTCATAAATGACACAAGACTGAATTAAGAAGATTATTTTCACACGCTTCGATCACACAATTAATAAAAATTATGTGTATTTGTTTAGCTCGGAAAGCTCATCACTAAACATGTCAAAAGAACATTTCCTTTGTTTTCATAGCACATTATTACATTTTATTAACCAATAAAATATTATAGTCACGGCACCTAATGCATATAACCGAGTGAACCAGGTTCTAAGAAAGATTACCGGACAAAGGCATGCATGGTCGCATTGATGCAAACGGCTTTCTTTTCTACAGACATCGCTTGTAGTGCCTTCTGAATACTGAATGAAGTACTGCCGCTTATGTATTGATGACGGGAGTGTCATTGACTACGAAGAAAGTTGTCTTTTGTCGAGAAAAGCCACAATTTGCACTTTTATGGCCTCCAACAGGATTTGAACAAACATATTTGCACGTTTATCTCCTTTTAATGAAGAACAAAACTTTATACTTGCAATGGACTGCATTAACTTTAAAGGCGCGTTCGTGACCACATTTTATTCTTTTATTTATTTATTGGTTTATATTCGCACGGTAACGTATAGCGCACTTTGTAGGTATAGATACGGCAACTTTTTTAACTTAGATAAGTCTATAATATATGCCATGTACAGATTGTTAAAAAGATTTTCTGATTTTTGATCAATGATACGCCTGATTTTAATCGTATTTTAACTCACCATAAATCTTTTCCCAGGCAATAAAAGTATCCAAGTCCTGTCCATCCCACAGGGTTGGTTGATATTCCGCCACAAGAACTTCCCCTTCTAAGACTGTTGCTGAAGCTCTCGGTTCAACGGGCGCTTTAGAGCCTCCGAGAAACAGTAAGGCAGCAGGTGGCGTTGATGACAAAGTGGCAAGCGGCAACGGGAGCGGGCTACCGAGCGGGACTGATAGTGGGGCGGTCACTGGGCCTGAAGGTAGACCAGCCACTACTGCCCCCACTTCATTTAAAGGCTCGCAGACGATTTCAGCAACCGTACTATTGCCCCATACTGTCACCTGTAACGATAAAAAATATACTGTGTTATTTTTATAATTATCTTTCGTAAGATAAAGTAACGCATTGACACTCATTACTTTAAAACCGCTAATAATGCCAACTAGATGCTAGATCTCCTTAATAGGATATCGTCTAGGTAGGCACCAGCGTAGTGTATTCTACCGCCAAGCAGTAATGTGTAAAAACTACTGTATTCCGGTCTGAAGGATGCTATAGTTGACAAAAGTATAGAATTATTGAGATTAACCATTAAATGTTAAAAAAAGTTGAACGCCAAAACCGTGATACCTTAGATTTCGTTTTGACAATCAAAGTTCTGAGTTCCGCTGCGATGGTCATAAGCAGACGTTATTTCATACCATCAGGAAAGCGTCGCGTTTGTCATTATTTTTGCATAAAAATCTACGTTTTTGGTATACGTATATATACTAGGTACCCGCTCCGGCTTCGCATGGGTAGTAAGAATGGGTATAGTAAGTAAGCTATCCTTAAATGGTAGATATATGCCGCCGCGAACTTTTTTGTAGATCTATTAAAGAGAAATATCCCGCTATGCATTTTTTTGTTATAGGTATCTCAAAGGGATTAGGCAGCGTATTCGATGAAAGCTCCCAGGTAGACTTTTTCCGATATCGCCAACAATTATCATCATATTTCGACCAATTTATACAAAATCTTGACAAACTATATACCTAAACCTTCCTCATGAATCACTTTATATATTGGTGAAACTCACATTATAATCCGTTCAATGGTTTTTAAGTTTATCACGAACAGACAGACAGACAGACAGACGCGATGGACGACTTTGTTTTATAATATGTAGTGATGTCAGTAGCTCTCTATAATGAGATTCGACTTACACCAGAAGATAATAAAAGGTTGATTATAATTATAACACATTGAAGAGCGTCACTTTAATGGATTACAATTTGAAATATCATTTGTAAAGCCCTTGTAAAATCAATCAATTTGCCCATTTTTGATCATAGCTACTAGTTCAATTGTAAAAGTATGTATGTGATAAGTTATCAATTTATAATCTTGTCAGATCGATGGCACGTTTTGATAAGGAGGAAATATAAATGAGATAATTAATCAAACCAAAGTTCTTAGAATTTTAATTACCGTTCTACCGTTACAAGCCATTGAATGCCTTCGGTCTAAACTTAGAGATACCTAATTGTTATTGTGGGCTATGTAAATGACAGGTTGAATTTGACTAATTCATGCTAGAAATTATTTTGTTATCAATAATATTATAATAAAGCAATCATCTAATTATAAGTTCATACTTTTTAGTATTTTACATAGAATGACAGTGTCACAGTGTATCTACACTTCTATAAAAGCTCCAGAAAAATGGGCAGTTAGTTTCTGTCTTTTTCTATGAATATGAAGTGTATTAAGAAGTCAATCATTAACAACAACTGAAACCCACAATAAAGCCTATCAAATTTTCATACAAACACCTTTTAAGAATTTGCTTACTACCTTATTACGTCATCAAAAGCATTCACCAATACGGATCGCTTACAGTCACGTGCTAACAGATAAAAAATATATACATATTTGAATTCGTGTTGTACAGAAAACTATCAATATATTTTAGTTATTAATCATGATCTTTGAACAATCTTCTAGGCATAATTTTTTAGGATTACATTATTACGAAACGTATTTTTTATTTACTCAAATACTCTATTATTCCATTCTATAAAAACATTAAAATTGTAGGCTTGTTCTTAGGAAACAAGAAAGATTAATAATTGGTATTGAATTGATATAGTCTGTTGCTATCCCAATTTTTATTTTTTTATTAATAACATTATGTAGGTACCGAATATGACAAAATAATAAAAAAAAAATGTTTCTTAGAAAACAAAGGAGGACAGTTCTAATCGATCTGTGTTTGTAATAAAATAGTCACATCCAAGTTAATATAGACACAATATTCAAGTACTAAATCCAGCGCTCGAAAAATCATAGAATGCCATACGCAGAATATACATATTAACAGACCAGTAGATGTATGTATATAAGCATAATATACGCGCGAGTAACATTATAGAGTGAGTCAACACAACAACAGCTTATTCCAAGAACTACAAGTAAGTCTACGTAAGCTTTGTCTGTTAACAATCTAACACCATCTACTACCGTTAAGGGGGCGATTCGGGCCGCGATAGAGTCAGATCGAGACTGAAGACGAAAACGCGAAACTGCGACCGTAACTCGTAACTTTATCTGTGTCAGTTTTTGTGTAAGAACAAAATAAGGAACAGCATCGTGTGATAGAAAACCAGGAGGGTCTTAAAACGTAACGTAAAAAAAACGTAGATCGGTGTGGCCGCGCGCGCGTCTGCGTTGTGGCAGACAAATACTATGAGAATTTTTTTATTATTATTTTTATTAAACATAAAAGTTTAAATTTTACACATATTTTGTTTAGTTAAAGGCTAGATGTCGTTGTGTGGCACGACTTTCGATATTTATTTATCATCATCGATATTTCAGTACTTAAGCTTTTAATTGATTTTGTTGTGAACTTTCTCTGGTTCTTTGTAGCGATGATAGCTCAGTGGTTATGGCAGTCGGTTCACACACCGAAGGGCATGGGTTCAAACCCCAACAATGAGCTTAAGCATAGTCGGTAAAATAAACCATAGCATGATGGTAGGTCTAGTACTCGGCGGGTTATCTGCCACCTTCAAGTTGAAAATCTGCCGCCAATCACCTAACGGAGTGTTATAGCAGCCTCACTTGAGAGCCAATTATATACCAAGCCTTGGTACGCTGTAAATATAATTACACTGAACAAAAAGAAGATATTTTTTATTCATCCCTTTCCAATGTACGCATAGGCAATGCCACATTACAGCTACAACTTGTAGTACACGCTCGTCATATCTGTTTATGATTATGACGCTGTAGAAGTATAAAGTGTTGAATTTACGGTAGACGTACCTACCTATGTTTAGAACTATGCGTTTGCTACCGTGTAATATTTTTATAACAGCAGCCACAGATAATATAATACTTGTACAGATGCATCGACGCGTACAAAAAAACGGTACTATGGTAAATCGGACTATTCTTGAGGTTATTTTGTACTGTCATGCGGGGAGTCTAGATGTCGCCACTCTTTATACCTATTTTGGGTTATTTATTGGTATTCTAGCTTTACGTTGACATAATAGTGAAATGTCAAATTAAATAATGGCGAGTTTTAACCGACTTCAAAAAAGGAGGAGGTTCTCAATTTCGTTCTTCTTGGGGATTTTTTTGAGGAGCTACAATTTGTATGCATCATCATACCATCGGCCGTTGCCATCTTTAAGAGAGTATATCTGCCTTTACAGTTAAACAAGCAAAAACTTGCAATACAGATAATTGTGAAATAAAATATCTATTATTTTCAACTATCTAAAATCATCAAACCATCAAATATGTTCTGGGTAAATCGTAAAAATATATGATTTATTTAGAAGTTACGAATCCCATGGAACGCTCCTCAGTCTTGAGTAAAAAAAAATTATTTTAATTTGATTTGAAACACATAAAAGTTATGGACCTCACACGTAGGTTCTTGTACAGGGTTACGCGGAACTAGAACCTACTAAGCCGTAAAGAGATTATAGTTCCCACCATTGAACAATTTTTACCGTGATGCTAACCCTGTGGCTTCTATTGCATCGTGGGTGATTGACATGTTTCCATAAAAAAACTGATTTTATTTCGCATCTTCAGGGTCGGTCAAAAAGATGAATATTAAGACCTTCTTTGAACATAGCAACAGTTTTGCATAACCTCAGCTTAAGTTTGCTTCTAAATGAGCTCGCTGAAGTGTTACTTTTATCCTTCCCATCGACATCAGCTTAATGTGTTTTGGCAAATTGTTTTGATGATGAATTTCGTAAAATTACAGGTTTTGGACGTTAAGCCGATAACGTAAAGTGGGTATCAGACGATGAAAACAAGAATATTCTACATTTTATAATGATGTAAGTGGATATGCATTTACGTATAGATACTTACAATTTCATTTTCATACTATAAATACGGCAAGTGCCTCTTGGATATTGATCTGCGAAAATTACATAGTAGGTACGTAACTGATAAGCAAATGAATAGCAGTTTCCATTTACTTACGCTTACTGCCAAAAAAAAAAAAAACAAACAAAAAAACTATCGTTTTCTTAGTACATAAATTGATAAGCTACCCTTTGTTTCCATTCCAGGCTAAGTTTGTTTATCATTTTCCAATAAAAAAAAATATAGCTGACAGGCTAGGTATTACTCCGTCACTTAAGGCCTTACTTTCCAATGTATGTTCCGAACGTTAATTACTCAACCGATCATCATGAAATTTTGCATTCACGTTATCAGGGGTACAGAAAGTGATATAAGGTACATTTCATCTAGAAAACAAGAATGATTATATTATTGAATCAACATCTCACATACATACATACATCAAGCCTGAAAGCTTACGCTCCTTTTTTGGGCAGTCGTGTAAAAATAAACGTTTCCAGGGGTTAGAAAAAAATCTACATTACGAAGCCATGAGCAAAAGCTTGTTGTGTTCTAAATGTGCCAAGTTGTGTTATTAAATCTATAAACAAAATTATAGTATAATTGAAAATACGAGTTCTTGAATACGATAATAGCTTAGTTATTAGCGCGGTCGGTTCACACGCCGAAGAGCGTAGATTCAAACACCAACAGTGAGCTTGAGCTGCCGGTGAAGGAAAACATCGTGAGGAAAGCTTAACATGGCGGTAGGGTATTTTCTAGTACTCGACTGGCTAGCTACTACCCTCAAGTTAAAAATCCGCCAACAAACGCCTAACAGTATGTTCCGGCAGCCTCACTTGAGAGCCATATCCATTCCAGACTAGGTGTGTTTACCATCTTCGACCACACCATCACTTAAAATCAGGTAAGCTTCGGTCACAGAAGCCTGTCAATCATAAAAAAATACGAACGAACGCACCTTCTTCGTACGAACCGCTAGACATTGGAATTTGCTGGCCGAGTTGGTGTTCCTGATAAATACAATCTGGGTGCCTTCAAGTCGCAAATGAATCGGTTTGTTCTAGGCAAGAGTGCTCCATCGTAGACCGCATCTTCGCTTAACATCAGGCGGGATGGCGGCCAAACGCAAGCCTATATGTTATATTAAAAAAAACATACACTATTCGAATAGGATCAAACTTTGGGTGAGTGAGAAACGTGATCAAATCATGTAGCTTTTTGTATCTTTTGTATCATTAAAAACCTGGACATGACTTAACTTCTCAGTGGGTATTTACTGCCGACCCAGAATGATGTCACACTTAAATTCTGAGTATCCTTGAAATTAATGCTGATTTTAATAAATGTATTTGCTTAGGTAAAATAGTTATGTACGAATTGTTCCGAAAAAAACTCAAAATCGTTGTCCTTGATTGACATCGCATATACACACTATAGTTATTCAATAATTAACTTTCAACTACTTGTTATGTTTTACTTCATGTTATTTTTGTACTTTATGTTTTAATATAAATAGTATAAAACAAAGTCGCCAAATTAAGTTATTGGCTGCTGGAGACCTTGTTTTATGACATTGACGAGTATTTTAAATTAAAAGATTATTAAATTAGTAATTATGACTTTTTTGACACTTTTCTTTATATTAACAATATTTTTATATTGAGATACTTTATTCTGACATTTTGTGGTTTTATTTAATTTTATTGACGTGTAATCAGTGTTTTAAAACTTTTTTAATTATATAGTATTTGAAATGATATTACGGAATTTGACTTGTAACATTGATGTTATCAATAAGATATTTGTATTTAATTTTGCTGTCCGCGTCTGTCTATTTCTATTTTTTTTTAATCTATGCAACTGATATTGATGCTATTTTCACTTTTTTTATGGTTGACAGGCTAAGTGTTTGACCACACCTCACCTGATGTTAAGTGAAGGTGTGGTCAAAGATGGTAAACACACTTAGCCTGGCATGGAATGGCTTTCAAGTGAGTCTACCGGAACACACCGTGCTTGTTCTTGGCAGCAGATTTTTAAATTAAAGGTGGTAGCTAGCCTGTCGAGTACTAGAAAGCCCTACCACCATGCTATGGTTTCCTCACGATGTTTTCCATCGCCGGCAGCTAAAGCTCTTTGTTGGGGTTTCAACCCACGCTCTTCGGAGTAGAAACCAGATTCGGCTACCAAGCAGTAGTGTGTAAACATTACTGTTATCTGGTTTGAAAGGTACTTCAGCTAGCGAAATGATTGGCTATTGAAACTAACTATCTAATGTCTCAAAGTAATGAGCGCCAAATCAGGGATGCCCTGGACTTTGTTTTGTTACTCACTGCAATTGTCATGGATAGGCGTTATCTCTCATAAGGAGAGAGAAAAGTTCGTCTCGATACTTTCAAATTTAAAAAAAAATCACTCGTTAGGTATTACAAGATATAAGTATATGTATTATCTAAAAACCTGCAAACTAACTAATGAAATACAACCCTTACTTGTAAGTAACTTAGAGCTTGCGAAATGAAACTTTGCATGAAATCGTGAACAAATCTTATTACTTAAGATATATTATATGACTGGTATCATACCAGGGTATCATGTAAATGTTGGAGAGGCCTTGACAGCAGGGTTCACGAGTACCGGACCAGTGTGACGTCACCGCGGAGTTATGCGCACGCGCGCCCGCTCCCGCTTATTCCACGAGTTTTCATTAGGGTTGTCAAAGACGAAAATGATTTGTTTTAGTTAACTTACCTCCCTGGGAAAAGTATTCAAAATGCTTTTGCACTTGTGATACAGTGATTTTGTATTCTTAGTTTGGTTCTTGGTGTTTTTCCTTTTAAAGTTTTTTTAGATCAACTTCGCCTATTTGGTAACTGGTCAATCGTATTCCAATCTTCATAAGATTCAAACAATTAAGTATTATTATGTTTCTTAGCATCAGCAAATAACAATGAGTCACGACACGAGATGACGATGTTGCCTTTGGTCTGCTAAAGACAGGTTTTATTACATGCTACCCATTCACGGTACCGATTGAATATCATAGAAACCTACATGAAGCATGAGTAGGACATCAAACTAGAATGTACAAACAAAGGAAAAAAACCGGCCAAGTGCGAGTCGGACTCGTGCACCGAGGGTTCCGTATCCGTAACCGTAACCTGTAGACTGTAGGTATATAAGTAAAAGTTATGGTATTTCTATTTTCATGGTAATTTATGCTTTTCGCAATTTTTCCTTTTTCTCTGCTATAAGACGTTGCTTCATACCAAATTTCAATATTCTGAGTTCACGGGAAGTACCCTGTAGGTTTTGATTCCCTTGCGAGTATCGAAAATTTGCAGCATAAACGGCTGTATCTTTTGATTACGTTGGCTTAGAAGTTTGAATTTTCACAGCTCCAAGGGACATTAGACAAAGACAGTAGAAAAAGGGTCTTGACAGACAGACAGACGGACAACAAAGTGATCCTATAAGGGTTTCGTTTTTTCCTTTTGAGGTACGGAACCCTAAAAAAACGTCTGGGACCTATATCATAGATGTGAGCGATAAATACGTACCTAATACTAAACGATAGCAAAATTTATAAATAGTAGAATGTAATCAGCGAAAACATTTTTTTCATATATTTTTCTGATCCGAGCTTTTAGCGGGAACGCGGAAATATAAATTAGCTGCAATGTATTATTTTTAAAACTTATATTATTTCCAGTTATTATTATGTATAAAAAATATGTTATTCACAAAGTGCTGAATGAAAAGTGTAGAGATGTGATATAATATAATGTACTTTACACGTTTACATTAGGTAGGTATATCACATCTCATCATTTTCGTATTGCTTCCAAAACTCCGTGAAGGCTTTTCCACAAACCTATCTTACTTTTTGTGACTTTGATATTTGACAGTGACTTAAAACTTAAGTGTAATATGTTTCATGAAATCAAATACTTCAAAATATCGACATGCTTGACACTAGCACAATAAACAAAATACGATACCAAAAACATAAGTAAATTCATCACATGACAAGATTTTACTCGATCCAACCGCATTGAGCTTGCGTTATTTGAACTTGGCATATTGGCCCTATTATGTTCTGGCACCGTTAAAAATGGTCAAAATTCTAGGTATTTAAAATTCGATAGCCCTACCCGTCACAGCCAATGCGAGTACCAGGATAATTCGACTGATACATCTTCAACAAGGAAAAAAAAACGAGATCCAGCGGGCACGGCGTCGATTTTACACGGCCAGCGTTCGACCCCTCGATGCCAGAAAGATGGATGCACGTTGATTACAGAGTTTTTATACGATGTTTTTATTTTCTTGTCATCAACTGCATATACGGTGACTTAAAGCCGTAAAGTTGGTAAATTTATAGAACAGGGGTGGACGAAGGTACAACAACGCCATAATTTTATCACTATTATTTTGAAAGAAAACGAGAGAAAAATTAAAAATGTTGACACGAATGGTAAGTTCTCCTAGAAGTAGGTAGGTACCTACCTACATTTATAATTTATTGGTAAGTACTAAAATAATCCCCATCAATAGTTTAAGTAATTAAACACTCGAAAATTACATCATAATTCATTTATTAAAATTACGATTTGGTAAAAAAATATTTTTATATATAAACTTAGAAATCTTGGGTTACTTGGCTTGTAGCGCCATCTATGAAAACTTTGACAGGCTATTTTAAGCTATGCTGTGGCGCCATCTCTGTCAATGGTATTAAACTATTTTAAAAGTGAGTTTCATGCTTTGATCGCAGTTGTTCAATCTTAACACAGATGGCGTTGCGAGATAACGTAACAAATTTCTATTACAAAGATAAATTATAATTAATTGTAATTTAATTTAATATAATTAATTTATAATTATACTTATAAATTAGTCATTTACTCAATAATATGCACGCTAGGTAATAGAACTGTCTTAAATGTAAATCTATTGTTTTTATAGGTACTTATTACATATACCTACGTATGTATATACTTACTATGCAAATAAGTAAGTACTTTTCTATGATCTTAATTAACTCTCATTACCCTACTAAAAATATCTATAAAACCAAGACAAGAAAATTATCGTAAGTAATAAACATTTTGTCCGACTGCGTTCACGTCACACTAACAAAGTAAACGACCGGAAAAACTACTGACCGATTTTCTTCCACGGAATTGTGTCAGTGAAACATTATACTTTTTCTTTCCGGTCCTACTGCTCCCTTGAACGAGGGGGCCGGTCACGGTGTCAGTTCGTCTGTCACGAGTCAGTGGGTTCGATGCCCTTCGACGATTGCCAGAGTTAATGATGACATGACAGAAACAATCAATACAAGAGGATGTTAAGAGAAAAAGTCCAGTTATGTGCACCTGCATGGGATGCTTAACACAGACCAAAGCATTGTTTCATTATATAATATTCAAGTGCTAAGCATATAATTTTATAATCTGTACCTTATCAGACGGACAAGAATTCGTAAGAGATTTCATTTTATAAACGTAACTTGTACCAACATTAGAAAAAAAATAGACTATTCGACCAAATTAAAAAGCGTTAGGTACATTTACAGAGCAATAAAATTGTCGTAAATTATTTTAATCGTATTATGTAGTTATTCTCGTAAGGTTGGCGAAAGTCCGTTTAATACTCACGAAAACGGTTTATAAGGAAGTAGCGACTCTTGAAACGTGTTTGCATCTCTACTCTTTGCACTATAAGTTCCGCGAACTGTCATTCAAGCTAGCTATTTGCTAGACATTTTTGTGCTAGACAGGCTTCCAATTAATAGATAAAGTAGATCAGTTAGATCTGTCTACATTTACTTATATCATGACCATTTTAAACTATGACAATTCAAAAAGGCATGTCCCTCCACGAATTATGATCCATCAATGATATAGATAAAGATCACACGCAAACATGTTCTACTTATCAGCCCCGAATCTAAAACTTTTCTGACCAGGGAGAAAACTTCTTAATGGCGCCTTTTCCTCTAGCGTTTAAGAGAAATTATTTGTTTTGCAACCAATTTATCTTCTAAGTATTTTCAAGTTTAGCGTAAATAGCCATCTTCTAAGGCTACGTGTTTCATTTTCGACCACATCATCGGTTACCATCAGGCGAGCTAGTGGCTTACTTCTAACATGAATATGGCGCCCTGTGACATTGCCCGGGGCAGATACTGCGATTTGTCCCCCCTTAGATCCGGGGTTGATAGGTATTCATACATTTACGGCGTACCATTATAATCAAATGAAAGGTATATATATTATCTATCTCTTTACTCTACCGTAAGATGGCGATCTGTCGTGATCGGCGCGAAATAATAGATTGTCAGTTCTATGAAATATAATCTATTTTCAAAAACTTGGATAACATGGAACGCTGAAAATAGAAACTCCCTTGCTTAACCTGTTGTTGTACATCGTCTGAAATACATACATACCTATATTGTATAGAAAACTTGGAAATTATGCATGCGTCTTGTAACATTTTTACGTTTCACAAGTACACAAAAGTAAGTCTAGAAAGTTAGTCTGTCAGTCACACACAGTCACACACAAAATATATTTCAATTCCTTTCAAAAAACTCAAGAATATTGACGTTTTTGGATCAAGATAAGAATACTAAGTGAAGTGGATTTAGGTTAGTTATCAGGCTTTACTTAATAAAAAATAGTATAAAGCAAAATTAAGATTATTATATCTTAATATTACATATTACGTACGAGTTTGAGAAGTGTTAAGCTTAGTATTTAAGTAAAATCTTAAAGTAACCGGTAAAATAATTCCAAAGTGCGTTATCTATATAAATTTTATATTAAGACATATTCATGAACAATCTTGTACTTTTTTTTTTTTTTTTTTTTTTTTTTCTTTTAATGATGTATCTGTTTGTTTTTAGATACCTCATTGTTATTACAATCTAGCCAAGTTGAGACTAATAAGTAATATTATTATAACTTTTATTGCTAAGTTGAGTAAATCTAAGACTGTGTCCATCAACACTTTTCTTACTGTACTGCATCTTCAACGCTACAACAATAATGTCTTATGTACTGCAACAATAATGGTATCTACTGTTGTATTTTTGTTAATGACGCCACAGTTTTGTTGTAAATTACTTATTGTAGCGATGATAGTTCAATGGTTAGCGCGGTTGGTTCACACGCCAAAAAAGGCGTTGGTTCAAATCCTGCCGGTGAAGGAAAACATCATGAGGAAACCATAGCATGGTGGTAGGGTACTTTCTAGTACTGGGCTGGTAGGCAAGCTTGAGGGTTCAAGTTGAAAATCTGCTGCCAAGTACCTGACAGTGTGTTCCGGCAGCCATTCCAGGCTAGGTGTGTTGACCGTCAGATAATCTGTGGTCAAACACCTATCCTGTCATATTATTTAAAAAAAAGTCTATCTGGCCATTTTTTTAGGTTAGCACATTTGCTTAAATTTTTTCGGTAATTAAAAAACTGGATTATTATTTCATGACAATAAGGTACAGCAGCTTAACCAAGGTATTGTTGGTAATGTGGTTATGCAACGTGTTTCGGTACAAATTGCACACAGGTTTATCTCAGCATAACTCAGTGTAACATGCCACCATCATGCTGGTAGGAAGTGAAACACGAGTAACGAGCGTTATCTTAAATTTATGCATAACTTTGTGATTTGCAAACAGTTTCGATCCTTGTTAAAGTTTGAATCTATCTATACTTAACAGAGAAATATTAAGAGACGCGCTATATCAGTGTTTTTTTTTTTTTTTTAATACGGATATTTCCGCGTTTGACTACCAACTCGCTAGATGGTAAACGATGATGCGTGTTTCTTTTGAAAATAGTACTTATATATATATTTTTTTTTTTCTTTTCTTTTTTTATGGTACTCGAGGGTAGATTTGAAAATCCTCGAGTTGAAAATCTGCCGCCAAGCATCTAACGGTGTGTTCCAGCAGCCTCACTTGACAGCTAGTTCTATTCCAGGCTAGGTGTGCTTTACCATCTTCGACCACACCGTCACTTAACATCAGGTGAGTTGTGATCAAACACTTAGCATGTCAGCCATAAAAAAAGAAAAGAAAAAAAATATTATATGTATAAGTACTATTTTCAGGTAGCTAGCCAGCCGAGTACTAGAAAGTATCCCACCACCACGCTATGGTTTCCTCACGATGTTTTCCTTCATCGGCAGCTCAAGCTCATTGTTGGAGTTTGAACCCACGCCCTTCGGCATGCGAATCGACCGCGCTAACCACTGAACTATCATCACTACAAAATATAATATAGTAATTTTTACAAACATTTTACATCAGGTGAACTGTAGCCAAACACCTAGATTGTTAACCTGACCATTAAAATAAAATCTTGTATCATAAACAGATTACCTACAATATGCATGTATAATCGTTAACCTAAATCATTTTATATTGTTCTAAGATACACTACCTACTTACCAAAATATAGAACATTTATTTAAAGTGTCCAAAGATCCATTAATTTCAATCAAAACAATCTAAAAACAATTTTTTAAACGTTAGTTAAATAGTTCACTATTAACATTTTTCGAGTGACCTTGAACTGAACATGTCTAACGTTTGAAACTGTAGTTCACGTGAATAGAAACTCTTTCCTAACTAATGTCGCGCCAACTGACACACTTTCCATCGGCGACGCTATAATTACTCGTATATCTTATTAATATGAAAACGTATCGCACATAATAATATATAGACTGTTTTTATAACGTAACAATAGACGATTGCTAAGGTCTCCAGGGTCCCCCAAAGGTTGCATCTGAAAATTACACGAGATTCCTTGCTAAAAATGCGAATAGCGTATATTACGTTAAAAGCATTCAAAGTTTACTGTTTCCGCTACGTTACGTTAACGCGGCGCGTTACGAGCTCATGTGCTCATAGCGAATAAGGGCGCTGATGGTAAGATATAACTCCTGCCAATAATGCGTGTCGTATATTTGATGTTCCACCAATTTTAATTCTGTATTTAACAACCTTGTTTTTATGAACTGTGCCACTGCTGGGCTTGGGCTTCTTCTCACTGTGGGAAGGGTTGGCAGACTTCACACAACTTCGAGAACTTTTTTAAAAACTTTCTGACATGTAGCTTTCCTCACAATGTTTTCTTTTACTGTTTGAAGTCAGCGACAATAACTAAGAAAGACAGTGGGGAAGTTTCGGCACCCTCCTTGGGACACCGTCTGACTTAAAGTCTGGTGGTCCTGGGTTTAAATCCCACGGCACGTACCTCTATTTTCATATATTAGAAGTAATTTAAGGTATATTTTAAAACCAAAAAAATATACATGTAGATGTCATTTTCTATGGAGCCGAAACGTGGACACTCACAGCGGGAACAGTCCGTAAGTTCAAAGTCGCTCAGCGAGCTACGGAAAGAGCTATGCTCAGCATTTCTCTGTGGGATCGTATCTGGAACGAAGTAATTCGCCAGAGAACTAAACTCACAGACATAGCTCAGCTTATTAGCAAACTAAAGTGGCAATGGGCTGCGTGAATTGACATGACTTGGGAGAGGCCTATGTATATAGAGGACTTCGACAGGCTAATGATGATGATGATATATGTATAGGTATGTACCTATATACGTTTAAAATAAACGATACTGGTAGTTTTCCTACTACCTAAAATTAAATTTAAATAGCTCAAGTAACTTTTAAGACTGCTCGTCAAGGATCGTTTGTTAGGCGATTAGAAAATTGCTTCCGACCTTTGTCATCTGCGGGTCACTTTCTAGCATCGCTGTTGAAAGTTTGACGACGGATGTGTTTCGCTCTCATTGCGATTTGACTCTTGCTTCTTGTTTATATTTTTGAAACTACAAAGTAAATCAATTCGGTAACAATAGTTTTTAAGCTTTGAAAGCCCGATCACATTAATTAAAAAAAAAAAAGTTAGTATTGATTAAACTTCATCCATGATTTATGTTCCCACTAATTTAATTCACTGTGGTTTCCTTTTTAGTGTTATCAATAATAGTTCCAAAGAAAAAAGTTTGGTTTAGGTCCAAATTATTGGAAAGACAGGTAAGGTATATAAATATCTATAGAGTCCCGTTGGACATTCGCTTACGAAACTCAAGTATTTTATAGTTTAGTATCTAGACCAAATAGTAACGCGACTCCATCTGGGTTGGCTCAGTGGATCAGAACGGCTTCATGCACGGTTGCCTCGTCAATATTATTACAATATCGATACAACACACGTTTTGTTCTCGATATAAATAATAATTAACGGTGGAACAATGCAATTATTATCTGATAATTTATAAACTAATCGATGTAATAATAGATTTGATAAAACTACGAGAATACATAATAAACCATTATTCTATCACAATAATAATTTATTGTCTGTTTGGTATCGGATGATCACTCTCAGCTGCAGTTTTAAAACGTTGTACCTACTCACCTTTAATCGGCTATAAACGGTGAAATAATTTAGCTGCAAGTATTTACTTAGGTAACGAGAACATAACTTTTTATTCAAATACGGAAAAATTCACGACAATCGATTGTCGCTTAGTCCTAATATGGGTGCAACATACTTGTTCAAATTGCTTCTCTACACGATATAAAACTAAGTCGCTTTCTGCCGTCTGTACACTTAGATCTCGGATTTGAATGCGGTTTTTATCAACAGAGTGATTCAAGAGGTTTATAATTATGTATACTAGCAGACCCGGCCACTCGTTGCTGTGGTCAAATTGAACACACGCGTGTAACGTGAAATAAATTGTAGCGCATATGAAACGTTTGTACTTTTAACGTAGCGCCATCTATTGGATACTTACTCAATCTAGTTAATAAATTACCTTACACCGCCATCTATTACAATTTGTGGAACTCACAGATAAATATAATTATACCTCTCTGTCGTATAATTAACAAATAATTTGCAATAAAATACGAAATTTTTAAATACAAAGATTTCATGCATAATATGCACTACATTCCACCCGTGCGAAGCCGGGGAGGGTCGCTAGTTTGTTTGTATATTACTGCAATAGCTAAATACTACTTGCTGAATCGAAACGACTTGTGGTATAGTGATCTGGAGATATATTATGTACTTACCATTAATATTAGTTACGGAATAACTAAAAGTTAGGAGGTATACAAATATTTGTTACATAGATATCCATTTATTTACAGCTAGCAACCCGCCCCGGCTTCGCACGGATATTAAGAATAGGTACAGTGAGCTATCCATATGCCACCGCGGACTTTTTTGTAGATCTATAAAGGAGAAATATCCCACCATGCATTGTTTTGTTATATCTCAAAGGGATTAGCAGTGTTTTCGATTAAAGCTCCCAGGAGGCTTCACTTTTCCGACACTTCCAACAATTATCATCATATTTCTTTGACCAATTACATATATACCTAAACCTTCCTCATAAATCACTTTATCTATTGGTGAAACTCTCATGATAATCCGTACAGTAATTTTTAAGTTTATCGCAAACAGACAGACAGACCGACAGATGCGGCAGACGACTTTGTTTTGTAATATCTTATACTACCTTTAAATGAGCTATTCTTGTATATATATATATATATATATATATATAATCTCGGAAACGGCTCCAACGATTTTCATGAAATTTAGTATTCAGCGGGTTTCGGGGGCGATAAATCGATCTAGTTAGGTTTCATTTTTAGAAAACGTCGTTTTATCCGTGTTTTCAGGCAATGAAAAACAGAGCAAAGCTCGGCCATCCAGCTCCTGTATTATAAAATGTAGATAGCATACATAACGTTAGGTATGATTCGGTTAGTGGAACATTTTATGGTAATGTGTTTGGTTTTGAGATTCGATCACAATATATTATGTGTAGTATATTTTACGATTATTACATACTAAAGATAAAAGATAAATTATTATTTAAGGAGTATGCATTTGTCTTGTATATTTGGTGATTATCCGTTTGTAGTTTCAGCAGCCTAGTTAGAATACCGTCTGGCATCCAAGCTGAAGGTCCTGGGTAAGAATCTCACGGCACCCTTTGTCTTTTCAAGTTATGTGCGTTTTGCCGTTAGAGGAAAACATTGCGAGCAAAATATCCAAAAGTACTTAAAGAAGAATAAGATCTCGAAGATGTACGAAGTTTGCCAACCTGTATTTGGCAAGCGTGGTGCCTCACCCTTCTCACAATGAGAAGAAACCTGCGCCCAGCAGCTTTTGTAAAGTTTTTACGTCTGTGGTATTTCGGTCAAAAGAGTTTATTTGTTTTGTATAGTACTTATTTTAATTAATGCATTCAATTGATCAACACGTTCGGTGTTTATCTTATGTGTTTAATATGATTTTGTATTTCGAATATTTCCTCAGTATAGCATCGAAGCAGGGGCGGACTAGAAGTTTGTGGGTCCCTAGGCTAATGCTACTTAGGGCTCTGCCTAAATAATTATCAACCAATTAACATTTTGTCAAAAACATGTTTTCGACAATGTAATATTAGGTAGGTACACAGCTTCGGAAAAAAGTGGGTAATCAATAAGTTTATTTATTTAGTATACTTTGGACACACAAACAGCAACTGAGAGACATTAATTATTTATTTATAAATCAATATTTTTGCGCCGCAAATCGCTTTATTTGCACATCCGCCTTTGTTAAATCACAATTTACGGAAAGAACTGATAAATGATTTAGTCAATAGTTTGATATTGTTGTTCTATATTTGTTTTCTTTATACGACCTCCTGAAGAAAAAGCGCTCCGCTTTACAGGTAGTGGCAACGTTAAAAACATTTAAGATATAACAAACATTATTTTCATAAATTGGCATAAAAATTCCACTGCATTTTGTTATCAATTAGGGCTGAAGGCCCATTGTATCCACGGGGCCCTGGGCTGCAGCCCAAAAAGCCCTTATATAGATCCGCCCCTGAATTGCGAAGTACCTAATGATTAGGTATTCTGATGTACCATGCTAGTTTTTCTTAAGAAAGTTTCTGTTATGTAATATTTAAGGACAAATAAAAATTTAGAAACTGTATTTTTCCTATATTTTCATATTTAGATTATAGACAAGCGGCATACATGCATATACCTCTTCTAAATTATCTTTATACACATCAGCATAACTTATAATATATTCCTACCTATATAATATTATTCCTAGCGCTTTATGCATATCAGGACAACAACGCGTGCGCATAAACAAAGATCTATAAATCACTTCAATTTGCAGTCGCCACCTAACAAATTTGATAGCATATTATGGGCTGTCCTCGATGATAATAATTACACTTCGAACATTGCACTATGATACTTGTGTTGTTTGAGTAAAGCCGAAATTTGCAGTTTACATTTGGTGATGAGTTTAAATAATAGATGAGCGATTGTTACAAACCTCTTCTAGTCATTGAATAGACGCAATTGTTAAAACTAGCCATCACATTATAAGTAGGTAATATTTATTATGAAAAAGCATTTGAATTATTATTCATATAATAGTTGTAATTTGTAGTGCTTACGTTTTTAGTTTAGCCTGTGTTTGAAAAAAAAAGTTACATTTTTTTAGTGTTTAAACTTCACTAAATAGTAATGAACTAAAAATAAAACTCAATTGAATTTGTAAATATTCGTAATCTCGCCACAGCGTCGTGAGCTACCAGCTCAATTTAGAAATTACCGAAAAGTAAACCATCCATGAAGTTTATTGCATCTGAGTATCGTAAATCACACTTATTTCTTCTTCTTTCGTTTATTCTGGCGTCGCACTTTGTGCGTTTGCCACTTAAAAGTACCTACGTACTTCAATGTTTTCAAAAATTATGAGTAGTCAAGTTAAATAATATCAAGTCATAATCAAAGCCACACAACGAGATCATAAAGTTTTTTTTTTTCGCTATAAAGTAAATCCGGATTATACGCATAATGTGTGAAAGTAAAATAATGTGGTGAAACACATCGTATGGTGATTTTTCCAATCCGTAGAGACACTTCTAATAGTCACCACATGAACTTTACGACTTGAATGTGACATTGACTGTGTCAAAGAGTTAATTATTTGTACTTGATTTTATTTTGAGAAAGTATGAAATACTTGACACTGGCGTAATGCACAAAGCGCAATGCCATAAATGAGACGAAAATGATGAAACACAAAAAAAAATCCACGTAAAAACATTTGTGAATTCCAGGATCATTCGTTTATCTCATCATTTTGTCGTTACGATGACGCAGGATTTACGGCACAAAAACATCAATCTAACGGTTGAGTTAACCAAACGTTGTAGAAATACCTACCTATAAAAATACTATGATAAAAACTCAGGCACACAGACTTCATTGGCAGGCACTTAGGTACTTCAATTTCCACATAACGTTACGTACCTACACGTAATTATTTCTTCAGGCAAGCCAGTTTGAATAAGAAATGTAAGCCTTCAAAGTGAAAAAGGGACCTGTACCTTTTGAATGCGTAATTTGCTTTTGAGATAAAACGAAAATAAACCTCTAATGTACCCTTTTCCGTTTCAGGAATAACTTTTGCGAGAGCCTTATTTAAAATGATTATCCCCTTTTACTACCATTTCTACTTTTACCCTTTTCTGTGTGAATTTTTAAGTACTTGTTATTCTTTTGTCAAGTTAGCCTCGTACTTTCAGTAACCTTCAGACTCGCTCCAAAAGAATGAAGTTTGCAGCCATTTTTGGCACAGGTTAATATATTCAAGGTTAAATCAATTATTAATGCTTTTGCATAATTTTGGTTGTTGTGTGGACGCATTTTACGATGAGGTTAGAAAGAATAGAAACTAAAAATTAAAAAACACAGTATTAAATACCTATATGCTGATTGTTATTTTTTTATGGTTGACAGGCTAGGTGTTAGACCACGGCTCATCTGATGTTAAGTGACGGTGTGGTCGAAGATGGTAAAACACACTTAGCCTGGAATAGAACTGGCTCTCAAGTGAGGCTGCCGGAACACACCGTTAGATTTTAGCGTTAGCGGCAGATTTTCAACTTAAGGGCGGTTGCTAGCCAGCCGAATACTAGAAAGTACCCTACCACCACCGTTTCCCCATGCACGATTTTTTCTTCATCGGCAGCTCAATCTCATTGTTGAAGTTTGAACCCACGCCCTTCGAACGAACCGACCGCGCTAACCACTGAGCTATCATCGCTAAAAAAGTAAGTAAAGTTTTCGCTCATATAACAACAAAATGTCGCAAATAAGAAATTTGATACTGTGGTAGGCCTTTTTCCCTTCCAATACAAAAATACAGTGTAGCAATGATAGCTCGGTGGTTAACGCTGCGCATCCGGACTCCACACCGAGAGGCATAATAAATTTACAATGATATTGAATATATTAAATTGTATTGTCATCAGAACTAAAGGTGTCAACAGGAAGGGAGTAAAATTATTCAATTTCAATTACTAAATAACACCCAAAAAACAACAACAACAAACAGGGCAAGCTAAATAAAACCGTTTAAAATATACTCTAAATATAAAGCTATAAACGCCTATTGAAACAGTTTGAAGTGACCTTTAGAAACATTTTACTGGGAGAGCGAGACCTTGCCTGCTTTTGAATATTTGGACTTAAGTTTAAAAGCGTAGTTTACAATTTGATTTGTCTATGATTGGGATTAGTGTTGAAAGTTTTCTATTTATTAAGTGAACGATACAATTAAATCCAGCGCTGAAATATTTTTTTAACATAGAATTAACTAAATATTAATCAAATATAGGTATTTCGTACAGAAAAGACTTCTAAATAATTTTTATCACCTCGGTTTCGGTTCTATATAATTTCTAACGGTATCACATTATTAAAGCGCTATTCAGATATACCTACATAGTTAATAAAAAAAATAGTGATTTAACAGGAATTATTATGTAGTCTTGATGTAATATTTGTAAATACATATCTACTAGCAGTAACGCAAATAACGTGAAATCATTCTAAATAGCTATAGAATGTGTGTTCAGTTTTCCATTCAGATTGTTACAGAACTGGTATTGGTTCGGATTGGTATTGGTTGGTTATACCAAGGCCGAAACGTCGAGATAACTAAATAAAACTAATTTCAAACTATTTTGTGCGCGATTAAAATCCGGTGACAAACATAATTATAATTATTATAGTTAATAGTTATGAATTAAAAGGTTAGACTGAAAAGTAAAACTGTACTTTCACATATTTTTATTTAAATTAACCATGCGCTGTAGTTGTATTACTTTTTTAAGTCACATTTATATCTTGGGTAAAATAACACACAAACGGTTATCTATTTCTCAAAAATCGTCAGATCTTAAAACTTTTCCCAATTATACATCCATTTGTCTCATTTGTACATGTTCATCTTTAGTCTGTGCTTTCGGTACCTGTATTTGTTTGTAATTTTCTTATTGTTACCCTCTCTATGTGTTTACTCTTCTTATGAATGTCTTAGCTCAAGTCACACTCACTCACAAGTTACACACCCAATACACCACATACTACAGACACACCTTATCATAATAATCCTTTTGCCTTTACGCTTGAAGCTTTAATTTGTGTTGTCAGCTTTTTTTGTTAATTCTAACTATCACCTTTTCTTTGTAGTCATTCTCTCTATCTTTCAATATATTAATATAAATCTTAAGATACACACCCAAACACACCACATCCTAATCACACATACATTCCTAGGTTGCAATTTTCCATACTGCCAGTATTAAAATATTCTTCCTCAAGGGATATATCTATAGATTGTTACCTGGCTTGCCAACGTTGAGAACCAGTTTACCGGTTTCTGCGAATGTCTTTCCAGTCATAATAGCCAATACTATTATTCTGCAGGTTTGTGCCTTTTCAAACAGATTGGATTCCTTAAAAAGGCCAATGGCTTTTAGAAGTGTTTGGTTTTCAATATATAATGTATTATTTACAATCTCAGAAGTTATCTAAGAACAGGTTACTTTTTTTTAAACTAAAAACTGGACTGACAAGGCTTTTATGATTTAACAGTAGGTATGATAATGATAAGTGTTTTTGATCATTTTATTTTTAGTTTTACCCCTACTCCACTAATTCTACAGGTACCTTAATATTTTCTGGGATATAATATGTGAAGTTCATACAAAGTTTAGACTACACTACATACATTTATTATTATTAGTGTGGCTACCACGTTTTTTATTACGTTTTTAGCACGAACACCAGCAATGGCGTTTGGGGTTGAAACTTTAGGTCCGAGGGGGCCTGCCCCTCACGAGCTGAATAGGGACTTCGGACCTGGTCAAATGTTTAGAAGAATGGTCAGGTCACCACAATTCTGGCATCCACTTCCGTCGAAAACTTAGGCATTAATAATTTTTAGAAAACTTTTAGTTGTTATTTTAATTAGTTTTCATTATTATTTTTTTCCATTATGTATTAGTTAAATTTATGTAGGCAAATAAAACCCCTTCATCGGTTATTTGGTTCCAATGTGGTTTTAATATTCAAGCTGTACTATATCTATAGTTGGGCTACAAATCTACTCTACTACTACTATCTCTATCTACTATCTCATCGAATATCTTAAAGTAATGAACACCAAAACGGCGATGCCCTAGATTTTGTGTTGTTACTCCAACTACTACTCACCGTTGCAATGGTCATGGACAGACGTTATCTCCCGCCATAAGGAGAGCGTTTCATTCGTCACATAATTTTACATAAACTTATTTCTCATCATCATCATCATCAGCCTATCGAAGTCCATTAATGGACATAGGCCTCTCCCATGATACGCCATTCAGCCCGACCTTCGGTTTTTCACTTCCATCCACCGCCAGCTGTCCTACGTACTATGTATGTATATCGTTCCTCCATCGAGTCTCAAAGCGTCCCATGCTACGTTTGCCGAACATATTTTAACCGTACTAGAATCTGGGTAATAACAGGTCTTTCACTAGGAAACTGCAGAGTAAACAGTAAAATAACAGTAGAAAGAACAATCCACTAAAATACTTTGGCTCACGTCACAAAGCGTTTCAGGACAAGGTGGCATTAATAAAAAATGCAAACCGTAATCTCACCTTGAGTCACTCCGGCTAACTTGAATTACAACTTGTCTCAGCTACTGCCAACGCGGCTCGTAAATATTCAACATAAGATGTCGGGTAAATGTTGTTTTTATTTTACTTCACTACTAAAGAGAGTTTTAGCTCATTTTGGGGTTGAACCCCAAAAGAGAGAACCTATAAAATGTAAACTTACTTTATTTATAATTATAAACTTCAGGGCGTTTCATACCATGAACTTACGCAAGACATGAAAAGTATTGTGTTATTTTGATTCTCCGTTTTCGTCGCAACTTCGACTTTGTCAGTAAATGTCAAGTTTAAATAAACGGAGCTAAATATAGGAAGTATCAAATTCACTGTATGCAAGGATGACGCATCTTTTGACGAATTCCGCCTATTACACTTGCTTTGTATCATATTTAAAAAAAAAGGGTTAACACGGCTATACACGACTGCTTAATAACTAGTTTCGACTAGCGGATTCATTCGGGAATCCGGATAATAGTCAAGGATTAAAATAGTCTCTTTGTTAATCCAGTGTATAATTTATCTCCGTTCCAATTTTCAACTAAATCCATCGAGCCATTTCCTTCGTGATGAAGCAACAAACTTACATACATACAAACGGTCATACTATTCCATTTATAACATGAGGTTTATTTTTATTTAAATTTATATTATTTATATTTTATTTTTGATTGTATAGTATATTTATTAAAACAGATAAGACAGCGGTAAAACGCAAACGTAAACGCAAAACCAAACAAGTATTAAAAAAATAAACAAGTAACAGATTACCTAATTTCGAAATCTATTCATCAACTAAAAAAGAGCTGATAATCTTCAAACGGATTTTTTATGGCTTACATGCTAGTTGTTTGACTACAGCTCACCTGATGAAGTGACGGTGTGGTCGAAGATGGTAAAGCACACCTAGCCCGGAATGGAACTGGCTCTCAAGTGAGGCTGCCGGAACACACCGTTAGGTACTTGGCGGCAGATTTTCAACTTGAGGGTGGTAGCCAGCCGAGTACAAGAAAGTACCCTGCCACCATGCTATGGTTTCCTCACGATGTTTTCCTTCACCGGCAGCTTATCGTTGGGGTTGAACCCATGCCCTTCGGCGTCCGAACCGACCACGCTAACTGCTGAGCTATCATCGCTACAAATATTAATAATTGCTAATTGATTCGTTATAAATATTGACTTGTTTCAATAATAAATTCCTTAGGTCTTCTATTATATTCTAACTAGCGACCCTCCTTGGCTTCGCACGGGTGCAATGTGGGTGTGTGTGTTCGCAGATAATGAGGTGCATATGGATGTATTATACATATAAATCTTCCTCTTGAATCACTATGCCTATTGTAGAAAATCGCATTAAAATCTGTTGCGTAGTTTAAAAGATCTAAGAGTACAGACGGCGGGAAACGACTTTGTTTTATACTATGTAGAGAAGAGATGCAACTATACAATGATATTATGAAGGTAGAAACCATTCCAGTAACATTACACGTCATGCATTCAATTTTGCTATTGCAAATTTTCCCATAAGTTTTTCATGATTGTTCTAGGTATTTGTGAGCAAGTTATCTGTCGTTTAATTTTACACCACATTACCAACACTAAATTTTAACCAACAAGTGAGTAACTGAATTATTAGTTCTGCCAGTCTACCACCGAATGCTCTACCTTGAATCACTTTGCATATTGTATTGAAATCTAAACTAAAAACTTGCCTAAAACGGCACTGTCTACTTACGTTCTCTTTGTGAAGGCGACAATGTCTTGTACATAAACTATTTTCTGATTGTCCATGCCTACCATTTATATACCTTATATACCACTGATTGACAATGCTTATTCAATTTATGGACAATCGTAAAGGAAAGAAGGTACAATTATTTGTTTCGTTCTATAATAAATTTATGAATTCCACGTTACATAACTTACAATGTATCTAACGTATCTAAGTACTTGTAGGTTATTATGATAAATGTCAATTTATGAAATCTTGTCTAAATATTTTTTCACAATTTGGCATGCTACACGATCTGTATTCCGCGGACTTAAGTTGTTTTCCATAAGAATTGTAATTTTGTTAGAATTATTAGGCCTTGCTCGAAAGTTGTTCGCAAGGCGAAGGGTATGGGTTCAAAGCCCAACAATGAGCTTAAGCTGCCGGTGTAGGAAAACATCGTGAGGAAACCATAGCGTGGTGGTAGGGTACTTTCTAGTACTCGGCTGGCTAGCTACCTCAAGTTGAAAATCTGCCGCGAAGCATCTAACGTTGTGTTCCGGCAGCCTCACTTGAGAGCCAGTTCCATTCCAGGCTAAGTATGTTTACCATTTTCGACCACACCGACACTTAACATTAGGTGAGCTATGGTCAAGCAGCTAGCCAATCAAAAAATAAGTTATTCAAACTTTCAAAGTTATCTAGTTACCAGAAAATGAATCCCGAACGATCATAAACATTCCGCAATTCGAGCATGCAAAATCTTAACAACACAAATTTTTACAATAAAAACAATACCGTGAAGCACTCGTGAGCTATCACATGCAACAGTTACCATTTATACCATTATTACGGTAATTCAGCATGTTGCGTGATAAAAATCAAGCGAAACATCCATGTGTATCACGAATAAAAATTCGCTAAATATCTTTATGCATCAATGTAGCGTGCGGTTCCGCGTACATTGTTATATAATAAACGATGAGCTAAAACACAATTAAAAAATACAATACAGTCATGTCATCTGATACGCATTCTGTTATATTAAATTGAATGATAAAACTCATATGATTTCTAGCAAATGTATGTGTGCAAGCATGACGCACCTTTTAACGAATTTTACCTATTGAACTTAGTCTCTTTTTAGTGTTCCGTACCCAAAGGGTAAAAACGGGACCCTATTACTAAGACTTCGCTGTCCGTCCGTCTGTCTGTCTGCCTGTCCGTCTGTCACCAGGCTTTTCAAAGATGATGTATTTCTGTTGCCGCTATAACAACAAATACTAAAAACAAAATAAAATAAATGTTTAAGGGGGTTATACAACAAACGCGATTTTTTTTGCCGTTTTTATAGATAATGGTACGGAACCCTTCGTGCGCGAGTCCAACTCGCACTTTGCCGGTTGTTTTATTTCTCCAGTAAACAGGTTTATAGATGAGGTTCGCCAGCGTTATTCAAGATAAAAAATAACCTATTGGTTGATTCAGAGTATAAGCTATCTGCATTCTAAATAAATCCAAACCTGTTAAGCTTTTACGATACAAAGAAGCAACAAACATACATACATACAAACTTCCACATTTATAATATTAGTGTAATTTATAATATTAATGTAATAATATTAGTTAGGCAACGTGTTTTATCCAGATGCGTCGATACTATGGATGTAGATCTATCTACAACAAAGTATAGATACTTTGAAAACATAGTGTGGCAAAACTTTATGCTAAATTCGAGAAAAAAAAACTTTGTTTCCTTATGTCAGTTAAATTACCGGATACGTGATCGGTTTTGTTAAATGTTTGACAGTCTAGGTGTATGACCACAACTCACCTGACGTTAAGTGATGATGTGGCCGAAGATGTTAAACACATTTGACCTTGAATGGAACTGGCTCTCAAATGTGAACACACCGTTAGATGCTTTGCGGCATATTTAAAACTTTTTTTAGCAAACTGATATCCTAGAAATTTTGATGGGTAGATTGACATCCTACACCTCGATAGAACGTTGCATGAGTATTAACGATTCTTTTTCATAGTTAATACTATTCCCAAAAAATATTATTAATTAATATTTATTATATTAATATTAAAAGCCGTGTCTTTCTATTCTTTGCCAGACCATCACGTTCACTACACGACTTCAAAAAAGAGGAAAACTCTCAATTCGATACTGATTTTATATACCAAATGAAACAGAACATCTATAAGTAGAACATCTTCGCGATAAATAGGCGACACAAGTGGGAAGGGGCTGGTGCGGTGAGGGCAAAGTAGTCGGGATTAGCACGTCATGCGATTCACACTGTCATTGTTTTCTTTTATGTAGGTAGGTATTCATGTTAAAATTTAATTTGTTAGTGACTATAATATATAAAAACGTCACAGAAGTTTACTTTTGTTTTATAGATTTTATGTTAGCGAAGCTACGTACTAAAATACCTGCGCGCTAAACCTGCGTGAATCAACGCTAGTAAGGAAGATGTTCTACGTTCTTTTGCGTGGTGGTAGGGTACTTTCTAGTAGGTACTCGGCTGGCTAGCTACCACCGTCAAGTTGAAAATCTGCCGCCAAGCATCTAACGGTGTGTTCCGGCAGCCTCACTTCAGAGCCAGTTCCATTCCAGGCTAGGTGTGCTTTACCATCTTCGACCACACCATCAGGTGAGTTGTGGTCAAACACGTAGCCTGTCAGACATAAAAAAAAAAAACTTACTCGGGGCCGCGCGCTCCATGTATTTTGCATATTATACCGATCATTGCATCATTTGAGGACCGATTTTCGTAATTCTTTTTATCATTTCAATACGCATACGCCTTGAATTCTTAGATAATTTTAAATTATAAAAGTCACACGCAGTTGTTCGTGACGTATAAAACATTTTCTTTAGAATAAACGAGACGCTCTCTTAATGATATGCCAAGTAACGTGTTTCTGACCTTTGCATCCAGAACTTTGAAAGTTTGCATAACAACACAAAATACAGAGCATTGCTGCTTAATACTAATTTCGCTAGTAGCCGAACCAAGTTGTCCTCGAGAAGAAGTTAGGTAATCAATATCGCTGTATAAATGTAGTTCCGGTCAACATGTTGATGAATCAATAGTTGTTTGTGCTATAGGATTTGAATGTCATGTTAGATGATATAAAATGATAGACATAGTATGTGCAATGCATGAATAGAACGTTTACGCCCCCGAAATATCTACGGAGGGATTTCCCATTCATTTGTTGCTATGTCGCAATTTCATACATTTGAAAACGGCATAATATATGGGTGGGTTAAATGTGAAAGCTTCTAGATAACGTGACAATCTTTTTAATATCCTTTCTTATATAAGAGAACGTTGATGTTTTTAATACTACCTAATGCTATAGGCGTCAATGAATAAATAAGCAAATTAAAGATAACTATACAAAACAGACATAGAATTGATCGAAATATTAATAGAACACGAAATAAGTATAATTAATGGAAAAGTACAGCTTTAGGAAGTACGGACGAGCGATAGATACCACCGCAGTACCAGGTATTCTGTGTTCCGTTTTGAAGGGTACTGAAGCTAGCGAAATTACGGGGTTGTTGAGAGTAACCATCGAACGTCTCAAAGTAATGAGCGCCAAAGCATCGATGCTCTTACTTTGTATATGACACCGCGGATTTTTTTTAAAGATCTATAAAAGAGGAATTATTATGGAAATTATGGAAAGTCAAAATCAAAATCAAAATCAAAAGTCATTTATTCCGTTTAGGCCCTGGTAAGGCACTTATGAACGTTAAGTTAAATGTTTGAATCTACCACCGGCTCGTAATTACACTTCAACTGAAGACTCCGGCAAGAAACTCAGCAAGACATTTTTTTGTGGATCTTTCTTTTCATATTAGGTTACAGTTTACAGTTATAAGTATTAATACATACATTATGCTTACTACAATTGTCACTTAGTCAGGGGGGTGCAAGTGCAGAGAGAAGCTACAACAACCATATATTCCTGTCTTCCACGTAATGAGCCACCTTATAGTAGGCTTTGTCAATAGGAAGTCAATGGGGGAGGTCTATGTCCAACAGTGGACGTATTACGGCTGAAATGATGATGATGATGAAAAGTGGAATATTCCACCATGCATTGTTTTGTTATATATAAAAGGGATTAGGCAGCGATTTCGATTAAAGCTCCCAGGTGGCTTGACTTTTTCCGACACTACCAACAATTATCATCATATTTCAACCAGTTTACACAAAACCTTGACAAACATACCTAAACCTTCCTTATGAATCACTCTATCTATTAGTGAAACTTGTATGATAATCTGTTCAGTAGTTTTTAAATTTATCGCGAACAGACAGACAAACAGACGCGGCGGACGACTTTGTTTTATAATATGTAGTGATAATGAAACGTTACGATTACCTACGTAAGTTGTCTGTAACAAGTAGCATATCTACAAAACTACGCTATGTGCGGTACTATAACAACGGTACTGGCATGCGGGTCACATACGTTGAAGACGCTGAGCTACTCAGCTAATTCGCAAAACAGATTTACATTTTGTCCTACATAGGTTTCAAAGGCATTTTAACATGAATACTGAATACCTATTTCAAATAGTAAACTAACGGAAATAGAGCGTTTTCGACAGCGATACAACTAAGTTTATTTACGAAGATAACGACAAACGTGATAATGGTGGCGATATTCAAGTATTGATATATTGTAGATGGGTATGTATGTCTTTTATATATTATGTTTAAAATGTTTTTTTTTTGTTTTCTTCTTAATTCTCTTCATACTGAGGTTGCCTGGAAGAGATCGATCTTAGCGATAAGGCCGCCAAGTGTTCCACTAGTGTTAAGTTTATATTGTACAGTATAGCCTGATCTTTTTTTACCTACATCTAATACACTATCGCTTCAAATCAGTAAGTAGACAAACACTTAACTAATTTACGACAAAAACATCTATTGCAATTTTTTGTCAAGAAATCATAAGTATATTTATTTCATTCAGTTGTTTATTGTCTCTTACATAAATACTAAACACATGATTGCTTTTCAAGTCAATTGCCAGTTGGCAGTATTCCCAAAAATGCTGAAACACGTTAATACTTTTGTACCCAAACTAATGCTAGACGAAAAATGAAACATACTCGATACAATACATGTCATATATGGGACACAGTAAATACCGAGCACTATCAGTTTGCGAAGACAAACCTTTCGTAATGTTTGACGAATTCACCGCACGTGTAAAGGAAAGTCGAAATGTAGGAGCATTATACGTACATACCTTATTTATTTATAAGGTACACAAGTACGTGTATCTTTCTATAGACGCCTACCACTGTTATGTATGTATGTGCGGCTGTATGTCTACTCATTGTACTGTTCTAAAGGCTATACTGACAAGACATTGTGTAACACGCATAATTAATTTGTTTGCCAAACGTGACACGAATTGAATCTCCATTTCGGTAGAGAGGTAGGTAGATTTCCATTACATCTACTACATCATTCTATCTCATGATGGAAGGGTTTCCATCATGAGATACTCAAAGCTATGAACAAAAGTAAGTAGGTAAGTGACGTGTTATTTGAAATAGCATAATCCGTTCGACGTCGTCTTGAGGTTTCGAAATATCCGACCTTACAAAGTTCTGGATTAACGTATTTGTAAAATCAGTCATACGGCTAGCTACGCTTGTATCTAGTAGCCTCCACTTTTACAATGAACTCTCTTCATAAATTTTCCTGAATAAATAATATTTAACAAGATTTGAAAAATTGAATAACGTGCTCCTAGTATTGTATTACAGATATCCACTGGCAACACTGATTGCTTACCAGCTATAATAATATCTAAGGCCAAAAACAATTTAAAAAAAAACCAGCTGATAGCCCATGCTTATTTGCTTCATATAACATTTTACGATCTAAAACGAGTTTCTTAAATGACCAATTATAATATTATTTGACGATACCTTTAGTTTTTACGACAGTAAACTGTATCTATGAAAATAATTTAAATACAATACATACGGGCGTTCTCATATTTTTAAGAACTAAACTCGTAAGAAAGGCTGTGCTCAGTAAACTTGTAAGAAAGTTTTGTGCGAGCCTATGTGTGTATCTAGATGTGTGAAGTTTGCCAACCCGTACTTAGCCACCATGGTAGACTTTAGTATTACACTTACAATAAGAAGAGGCCCGCTCCCCAGCAGTGGGACTGTTTATGAAAACAGGGTTGATCCAGATCCGGGAAAGAACTATAACGCAGCTCTTGATAACTTTAAAAGTAGTTACAACATAAAGATGCACACCTTATTTATCTGTGTAGCAAATTCAAGCAACCTTATGCTAAAGGACATTGCCCACGCTCGTGCTGCACACAGATTATCGAAAACTATAAAGAGACAACTTTGGAAAGATAAGATAATAGTGCAATGGATATTAATAACCAGGAAATTTCGAAAAAGTGTTGTAATACTATATTGATCTATTCGTCAACTGTTCATCAGTTGTTATTTGAAAGTATATAAATCCATAGAAATTTCATTAAAACGGTTCAGTAGTTTGATTTTTAAACCAAAATAACTGGAAAAAATATGTCAACCAAGTAAATTGTGTAGCTTGCGTACTTGTGACTTTTCAATAGTGTTTACAGTCCTTAGAATAGCCCCAGTGGATTGCTTACTGTCAGCTTCATCATCGGATAAATGATGAAGCTAACATTGATAGGTAGATCAGATTATTTAATTTTTATGTAATAGAAATTAGTCGACGAAGCGCTATTCAGGTAGTAATATATAATGGTTATCCATGACCATTGCAACTCCCATAACTAAGAGTATCGACTGTCCTGTTAGCTCATTTGATAAAGTTCTGCTTCGAGGGCCGAAGGACGTGGGTTCGATTCCCACTCAGGACCATAATTTATGTGACTAACATAGATGTTTATTCTGTATGTAGATATTATAAGTATACTTAATTTTAATTTATAAAAAAAAAAAAAAAAAGGAAGTATGGTTCCCAAAGTACAAGCTTTGCTTAGTTTGGGGCTAGATGGCACTGTGTAAAAATGTCCTCCAGTATTTATTATTTATTTATTGTAACAACCACCTAGTGAAAAAAAGATCTTAAAGAGTAAATAGTGTAATCTCTCTCTAGTAATAAAGTATTCTAGCAAAAATATTGTAATTTGAGAGTTGTATGTCTGTCACTTTTTACTCAATGTCAAAACAGTCCGTGCTACTTTCAGTGGTTCACATACAAGGCAGGACATTTGCATGAATCCATTTAGGTGACCGAAACGTAGGTGTGAATGTGAGAAACAAACGCATTCAACTAACTTGACTGGCATTCAAATTCAAATATGGTTTAGTGGTTGTTTTTCTAGAAATTGTGGGTTTCGGAAATGTTTTGCAACTTAAACGGAGGCTTTGTTATCCAATTTCATATTTATAACTGCATCCACCTACTTTCTAAAATCTAAACATTATTAACGCCTGTTCATATAGAATGCACACAATAAGATAACAGCTATTTTTCATCTAACCGTGGCGCGTCGCTCATTTCAGTTGAGACATAATCTTACGTAATATTTTTTTTATTTGATCCTAGTAGATTTACCAATACGGTATAAAGCTAGACTGTGTATGTAATATTTAAACTTTCGCGATTTGAACCCAATTATTATTACTTTTGAGTCAGCTAATGCAACATGGCCGAAACATCGAGACAAACAAACTAAAATAATTTCATAGTATTTTGTGCACTACTCTCTTCAAAAAGGCCTTAAAGCCTTGAACATCGTCGCAAAGTTGCTTGTCTGTCAGTTTTCTACCGGATCCATTTTGTTGAGTGCGCTTCAGAACTGCATGATGAAATTCTACCCTGCCCATTCTAATATCAGACAGCTAGGAGCTCTAAAATGCCACACCACTTCATGTTAGTTATTCCAAAAACTCGATCTAAGCGGTTTGATTCCACCTTCTTCGTACGAATCGCTAGACATTGGAATTTGCTGCCCGAGTGGGTTCTCCGATAAATACAAATTTACCTATCAACCAAAGTAATCAAGTTGCGAGTGAATCGATTTCTTCGTTAAACATTAAGCGAGATGGAACTCAAACGCAAGCCTATCACTATCATCACTATCACTACATAGTATAAAACAAAGTCGCTTTCTCTGTCCCTATATCCCTATGTATGCTTAAATCTTAAAAACCACGCAACGGATTTTGATGCGGTTTTTTTTAATAGATAGAGTGATTGAAGAGGAAGGTTTATATGTATAATACATGCTTATGCACCACATTAATATCTACATTGCACACGTGCGAAGTGGGGGCGGGTCGCTAGTATGTTATAAATAAAATAAATAACATAAGGAAACTAGAGTAAGGCGTAACTATATCTCATTGTATTCTTCACAGTGAACAACTTTTACTGTGACCAACTATGATATCATCAAACAATCAGTCGCAGTGATTTATATGTACTACGTAATCATATAACGTGACCTGAACATTCACTTCATTTAGCTTTACAGCAAAGTAATGTTTATTCCTTGTTTAGTATTCCACAAAAAAATATGAATTTCGTAACACAATACAACATTAATTGAGTAACAAAGTTAGTACAGAACAATCACGCAAATCGGTTGGCCGTTTTTCAAACACTTCTTCGTTCTGAAGTTCTCTTCTATACAGAATTCGTCAGCAGTTCGATGCAATTTACACTTAATAAAATATAGGTATGGAATATTTTTTTGAGTACGTATTACATTATTTGTGATCATTAGGCATTTTTAAATAAATTAGGAGATTTTTTACGATATATAAGAATAAGTTGCGTAGCAGGTACGTAGAAATAGTATACTACAAAACTGTCGATATATATTACATAAAATAAGCTTCTCTTGACTTAGGATATTGTAGTACCTCATTGCTTACACATCATACTTAATATTATACATGTGAAAGATTGTATGTATATTTGTTACTCAATCACGCAAAAACGGCTCGACTGATTTGGATGAAACTTGGCCCACATATAGTTTATTACCTGGATTAACATATAGGATACTTTTTACATCAGTTAAAAAAATCCTGTAAGATTATTAAAAAACTAACTAGTGGATGTATCTACTTGAAATTTAGTACAGAAGCGTCTTGATTATTCCGAGATAAAAGGTGTCTTTTATCTAAATCTAATATAATAATAAAATTAAACAAGTTTCATGACTATTGCTAATTTGTTATTTACACATATTTCATTTCTCTCTGAAGCTAATTCCAAAGTTAATACGGATGAAGCCGCGGGCTAGTATAGTATAAAGTACAAAAAACTGCACGACATAGCGATAGCGACGTCTACAAAATACAAGATTTTACGCGTGTCAAGTATAAGAATTAAACTCACGCTGGTAATTTCGGACTATAATCACAGTAATTTTGTTCCAGTGGCCTCACCTAGCTGCTACTTCTGAACAAAAAGAAGTTATTCACGTTACTTAATTCAATTATATGTAGTTAAAGCATAACCGATGAAATAACCGAAGCCGATTGCAATGACGAGCTGCGAAACTACAATTACACGAACTTTTACATGATTAAGTCCTTAAGAAAAAAAAAAAAGTGAAACCAATGTCCCAATAGGAAGTTGTATTTAGATTAATGGTATTTGGTTGTTAGAGGTATCGGATCGGATACTGGAACAGTCTTGTTCTTATAAACTGTGCAATCGTTTCTAGATGGAGCCTTTAGCGCATTGTGGTTAGGCTATAGTCTACCACGCTGGCCAAGTGCTGATTGTCAGACTTTATAGGTACACCTTTGATAAAATTAAGAATTCTAAGACATGCAACTTTTCTCACGATATTTTCCTGCACCTTTTGAAATTAGCGGCAATACGCACATAACTTACAAAAAAACTTACATGCCGTGGGATTTGAACCCAACACTTTCAGATTGACTTTCAAACAGTCTCCCTAGGCTGCCGTAACTTCAAACACATCTATTATATACGGCTGACGGCAATGCTACAATAAGAATAATTAAAAAGGTGGCTAGATCTTATACAGGACCACGGGGCTGAACAAGTACCTACAAAATTTTATCAAAGAAAAAACCAACTTTATATGGTTTTCTAATGGATGCCATCGTCAGAACTGGACCAAATTGCACCATCTTTCAATTAAAAAAGAATCATCAAAACCCGTTCATCCAGTCGAAAGTCCTGAGGTAACAATTTTTTTTTTTAAATCAGTCGAATTGAGAACTTCCTCCTTTTTTGAAGTGGGTTAAAAATTTATCTACACCCTAAAGTGTCCCACCGCTAAGAATTGGCCTAGGCAAGGCGGCCTCCTTTTCCTTGTTCAGGACTGCCGGTCTTATTTTTGGTGGTCTATGTTTAGCTTGAAAAGGTTGATATTTGTATCACTGAACAACCCTTTTAAGCTGATATTAAGACTTATACACATACTTATACATATACTTTTTCAACCAGATATTTTAATTAAATGATATAAAGTTCACTGTTATCGCAATGTTCATTTCTTTTTATCTGAAAATTAATGTTTTTTCACAACACTAATTCACTTTGATTTCTTGCTTAAGCTTGAACAGTTCAAAGTACTTATGTATTTCCGTATAGAATTGATTTTGAAAAATAAAAATGCATAAAGTTATAATGCACAACTCACTGAAGATATATTTGTTTCTTCTGAAGCTCCATTTACTAACAAAAGTAGAATAAATAAATGAGTAGCTAACAATAGATTTTCTTCTAAATAAATAAGTAGGTAACTATAGTTTCGTTTGAAACTCTTTCATTGGTAATAAAAGGATGCAACACAACAAAATCAGTTGTTCAAAAATCAAAAGAGCCTTGCTGAGTAACCGGTATTGACCCCGATTGTGAAATGTAGAACACGACTGGCCATACAGTACACAAAGTTAGCACTTAAATACGCACGCTTACAATTGACATCAGTAATTCCGCCTAAAACATTTATAAAGTCAAGGTCAATTAATATTTTTCACGCGCATTCTACATGCTAAGGCTCGAGCCTTGCGTGTGAATTTTATGAGCACTTACGTTTTTTTATTGTAATTTTATAATCATCTATTTTTATTGCACTTAAACGAGAAAAAAATTGTACGATTTATTCAAGATCAACCTTCCTTTCACACTACGGCCTGATGCGTCCCATAAATCATAATAAACAAGACTTAATAAATTGTAAAATTTTCGTACTTTTTTTCAGGAATACCAACATAACTACTAATATACCTCAGCCTGCCAAGCGCATCTATAATTCAGTCATAATTGCTGTGCAAAGTATCTAAAACAGCGATGGTATATCAAATTTGGATAGGCAAGGATGGAAATATGGGTATTGGGCAGTGAAGGTGAGTTGGTATTTAAAAGAGCCCCCTTACATCTGGGTTGCAAATCTAGTACGTGTTTCCATCCTTGCAACGCGATGGTCCCGCACGGCGGTACTATTAAATGCAAAGATTGTTATCAACTAATACAAAAAGAATCAGATTTCTGACTTATAGATCTTATTTATAATAATTTTATCGTTTCTGGTACGTTTATTACCGAATCGATTAATTTATCAGTCTAATTCTAGGTGCATTTAGCAGAAAACAATGACGGCTATGCAAGTACTTGTATGGTAAATTTCGATTTTTAAAGTTCTCGCATTACTCGAAAAATAATGAACAGATACAATGTATTTTTTTTTTTTTTTAATTTCTGATGCACGTAGTAAAGAGTTTCTAAATATCGCCTTAAACGATAGATCAAAAATAAGGTCATCGCCAAAGGTCGCCTTTCTCGATTTAGGATACAAAATAGCACTGAAATGTATACATTGGAGTACGACAAAAAATACGGCTATTGAATGGAGTCGTGATACCCTCGGCTCCAAGTCACGTTATTTGAATGGAAAGTACCTGAAACAAAATAAATTATTATTAGATATTTCAATATTTTATTGAATGTTCGTGTAATCCAACTACCGGTCAAAAGTAAATATAACTAATTCAATTATATTTGCATTTAATCTTTCTTAGGATACGTGGAAAGGTAGTAAAAATTAAAAAATAAATATTGTAGGACTTTTCACACAGCGCCATCTAGCCACAACTAAGCAAAACTTATACTATGTGAACCAGATAGCTGATAGAACACTTATATGTGTATACTTTTTTCTTGTAAATACATACTTATAGAACATATACCTACATATTACACCCAGACACACACACAGAACAGACATTTATGCTCGTCACACATGATGTTATTTCTGATTGGGAATCGAACCCAAGCCCTTCAGTTATTGAAGCAGAACTAAAGTGAAATAATATCATTGTACTATTCATTATGAACAACTTTTAATATGGGACCAACCCTTAAATCCGTAAAAAAAATTAGGCGTGCTATACAAAAATGTCAAAATCTATGTAGTGTTGGTCGGAGTGAGTTGGTTTTATAAAGTTGTTCATATTGATGAGCATAATAATACTGTTTGCTCTTAGAAGTATTGTATTGCGTAATAGGTATCTACTGTTTTTTAACAACGCAACAGCAAAGGACCATATTGACTTTTTTTTTTTTAATACTATAGCCAATTGTAAGTCCATCTAGAAACATTTGAAAAGTAATTATATCATCAATTTATCCACTACACGCTTTGGTAATTTTTTTAATATCATTAGAGCTTTACATGAACTATGCTTGCTAAACACAAAGGAACATAACTATGCAACATCAATAACTGCATCTATTTATTCGGCAAATGTTTCAAGTGAAGTGCCAACTAACAGTTTAAAAAAATCGTCATTAAAATGAAATTTTGTAATGTGTATTATCAGCAAGGTATCTGTTTTATCTCTAGATAATGTTAGTAACCAAATAGTTATGAATAATTATTACGCGAATTTTGTATCCCACCTACAAGTAATGTTAAACATTTTTATAAACATCCGTGATCTAATTTTATATTTACTTTTTCATCGTGCAAATTGAACACAAAACTCTTCAACATTTAAAAAAATACATTCTAAAGGTTGTGTTACCCTGAAAAGTAAAAACCTTTTCCGGACAACCTTTTTATAATTTTGTATTATCTGTACCTACATATTTACAAAATAAGTATATCAGTATTCTATTTTTGTTATAACCTGGTTTTCATTTTGGTTTAGTTAGTTTGGGGCTAATTAATGGCGCTGAAATGTCGTGCAATATTTAATGATTAAAAAAAAAGTAAATCTTCGTAAATGGTACATTTTATTAACTAATAAGAGAAATACTTTAATCTCTCGGACATTTACATTTTGCACATTACGTTACTAAAATAAATCTCAATCTCAGTTTTTTATATTGGCAATAAAAACTTCAATTGCAACGAATTCTTGACCAACTAGAAGAAAACTTCACAACAAAGAAGGGCGAGCAAAACGGCCAATATGCTCGTTCTGAAAATGACTGTAATTCGTGTTGTTTTAAAAATGAGAAAGAAATAAAAACTGTTGTTAAATATTTATTTGTAGCGATGATAGCGCAGTGGTTTAACGCTGTCGGTTCAGACACTGAAGGGTGTGGGCTCAAATTTTGAGCTGTCAGTGAAGGAAAACATCATAAAGAAACCATAGCATTGTGGCAGGGTATTTTCTAGTACTCGGCTAGCTATCTTCCTAACGGTGTGTTCCGTTCACTTGATAGCCATTTTTAGTCCATCTATCTTAGACCACACAGTCACTGAACATCAGGTGAGCTGTAGTCAAACAGCTAGCTTGTCAACCATAAAAAAACCCACAATTCTTACTTTATTCAGTAAATAAATTGTGTGAAGTTATCAACAAGGTGTATATACTGCTCTGCAGTGTTCTAATCACGTTTTATATTATAGTACCTACATAACATATATTTTTATACATACATCACTATTTGATACCTATCTAAAAGATGCTAGTACAATTATTAACTATGAAACAAAAGAAACATTGGTAAGGTCACTAAGTGCTAGTTACACAAAGAAAACACACACAGTTGTAATCAATGAGTAATACTAATTTATTTTTACTATACATGTTTAACTACTATTACGGTGGAATCTGACAGCGTCTGCTTTCACTAGGTCAGCTTGTTACGAGAAAATACGTAGATAAGTACCTATTCATATAACAGTTCTATTACGTGTGGCATTACCTCCGTCGTTTTCAACGTAAATATTGTACCGTAATATCCAGCTCTATTTTATAAACTGTCCAACTGTTGGGCGCGGGTCAAGAGTCAAGTATCAAGAGTACGGCCATAGTTTACCACGATGACCAAGTGCGAGTTGGCTGGCATTACTCACACGGCACACTTGGATACCACAGTCAATTTTTTTGAGTAAAAATAATGAGACAAACGAGGTGCCCTCTTGATGGTATGAGATAACGCTTGTCCAAGACCATTGCAGCGATACATAGAACTTTGAGTAGTAAAACAAAGTCCAGGGCATCGCTGCTTTGGCGCTCATTACTGTGAGACATTTGATTTTTTGTTCAACAACCCTGTAATTTCGCTAGCTAGTTAGGAGACTATCCATATGAAGATCCTAGATTCTAATCGCGCTACCTCTGTGTTTTCTGAGAGTGAGTGTTGAACTCTTCAAACGGTAAGAGAAAAAATCACAAACTAACATAACCTAACCTACATGTCAAAATGTCTGTTAAATCGATTTAGGCGATAAGGCTGCCGTTTTACTACCACGTGTTGGCCTTGATGTTGTTTTGTTAATTCTTTTCTTTACCCCTTTTTAAAGTCTTTTATGATATAATATGTCGATTGTTACTTTAGAATAAAGTTAAATTCTTTTCTATTCATGTCTTGTTGCATGTTCTAGAATTTTTTTATTTAGTAAAGTGACCATTATAACGCTGTCCTGATGGTAAGATGATCCATGATCATTGCAGCGGTAACCAGAACTTTGGGTAACAAAACAAGGTCAAGGCAACACTGTTTTAGTGCTCGATACTTTGAGACATTCATGGGTAGTTTCAATAGCCCTGTAGGTAATTTCACTAGCTGCAAACAAACTGGAAGACAGTAATGCTTTGCTTGTTTGGTAGCAGAATATCTTATACAGCGGTGACACCTAGACGGCCTACTAAGAAGATCTGCAAAATAATAAGTAACATCGTCGATCCATCTTGCAGCAATAACAATGTCCTTGATATTACAAATCAGATGTCCTAGCATAACACCTAAATGAAAATACCTGGGTAGTACGCGTATATATATAATTATGTATACTCGTCTACTTAATCGAAAAACAGGTTTCAACGAACACACGTAATGCGCAGTATCTATCACTTCTACAGACTGTATATTCTACACAATGTGTGTTACTTATCCAGGCAATTTTCAACGAGCTAGTTTTTCATGACATGTAACAAAAAGAACATTCCAGCATTGTAAATGACGGTGAATCCAAGCCTGAAATCCCACATGCCATGATAATATCAGCACAAAAGATCAACAGCACGCTATGATCAGCGCAAAATTATACATACAATAGTACGACGGTCATTATCTCTATGCGACTGACCGCGACCTTGCTGGATAAATGCGAAATCACATTTTAACGTAATAAAAATTTGATTGCACGTGATATTTTAGAGTTGAGCTCAAAAAAATGAGCAAGTTGACAGTTGAAATTCAAACGCTCATAAGTAGGTGTAAGTAGGTTGCCAAAGTTTTTTTTTTTTACTATTACGTAACTAAATATACATCTATGTGAATGCTCGGTACGTGATGATGCGAATGTTATTGAATTGTCGAGTAAATTAGAATGGAATAAGCACTTGTTATGAATGGACGGATAAGCAAGATGCAGCAAGTCAAACATGATGCAAACCAAGCCGATATGAGAGTTATTTAAACGACCTCCCAGGAAAGTTTTTTTTTTTTTGCTATTTATATTGTAGTTTATGCATTTTGCCAGTGTGTTATCATGTATTTGATGATTAGTTAAGTAAAAGCAAGAGCTGCAGCCAAAATCATACAAAATGAATCAAGGTCAAGACGTAGAAAAGCAGTGACGACTTTTTTTAAATTGTAGATAGGCTTGCGTATGACCGCCATCTCGCCTGATGTCAAACGTAAGTGCGGTCTATGGTGGAGCACGCTCGCCCAGAAGAAACCGATTCACTCGCGACTTGAAGGCACCCAGATTGTATCTATCAGGGAACACCCACTCGGAAAGCAAATTCCATTATTTAGCTGTTCGTACAATAAAAGTAGATTCAAATCGTTGAGTTCGAGGTTTTGGAATATCTACCATGAAGCTGTGCCGCTTTTTAAAGCTCCTGACTGTCCATGAAGATCATCTGAACTTTGCGTCACTATTCAACTGTTGTTTCAACTTTACTAAAAGTCTTGATGGATATTTCTGAGCACATTAAATTATTTTCTCACACTATCGCACGTAATTCGGCACTTCATGAATAAAACACAACTATTTTTATACATATGTATTTAGTATTTATAAATACTCGAGTGTAACTCGATAAAAAATACTAAATACAAATTATGGATAATAATACAATGCGGCGACAAGATTTTTCCGCATTCTCGGCAACCTCTAGAAACTTTTGTTTCTTTTAGCAGTAAAAATCTTGTGTCTGTGACGTCTACATGTATTTTCCATATATATAAATAATCTTGCTTATACGTACTTGTATATTACTCGTATGCTCTGACAGTAGAGTTATGTGTACTTGGAAAGTAGATGAACAACAATAAACAATGCTTAGCTGCGTGCCAAACTCTAGCAGGAATAAAAATAGATCCATTGAACTTTGTTATTGAATGATCTGACATTGAGATTTCCCCATCTTTTGATGCCAGCTAAAAAATGTAGGTACCTACATACTACTATAGAGTTATGTTATACCATATTTCATATCCTTCTACATCTTCATTAGATACCGCTTCCGTCGGTTTCCATTTGTCGTTAGTAGCGTTTTTTTTCATTCTGCCGCTTCGAAAAGGACTGTCAAATGATACGACAGCCAAATCGCTTTCGCAGATTTATGAACCATAGTTTTTGGCAATATTTTTTTTTTTCAAACTAAGCTAGAAATAATTTACTTTGACCTTGCTACGAACGTGACCCAATACAGGTTGCTAAATCTAGATATACAGACTTTTTTACCACGGCTTAATGGCAAAGGGTGGCTCAGCTTGATAAATTGTGAAAGAACAGAGGTATGAATTTGTGAAAGTGAAATTGTTTGTATGTTTGTCACTTCTTCATGCTTAAACGGCTGGATCAGTTTTAATAAAATTTGGTTTGGAGGTACCTGACACCCTGGATTAACACATAGGCTACTTTTTATTCCGAAAAATGTAGCGAGTAACACCGCGGGGCGCAGCTAATACTCTATACGTATATTTCAGTAGGTACATATACCTTGGCGTACTTTGTCTAAACCAAATTGTGAAAACCGGAACGATTTACTCAAAGACACGATGAATAACGAAACTCTTGAATCAAATTATTTATTAATATACGCCATATCAATCTGTAAATCAATTAATAACAACCAAAACCGATGTGAAAGCGACAACATTTAAATATGTTTTCTTAAATGGGCTAATACTTTCTCCCGAGCCTTTACGGGTCACGGGTGTACCAAAATAGACTCGCTTTCAATACCGTATTTTTAATTAGCTGCATGTTTCTGGTTCACGCTTATTGGTTCAAAGATTAATGGGGACGCAGTAGTTCGACTAGTTTGTGAACTAAAAATAAACAGTGAAATGTTGTGACGTCACACTCAAGTTTTGAAACGCGTATTTTAAGACACTGTAGGTAAAGAAATAAATATCGTAGGATTCTTATTCTCATACAAAGTGGGGGCGATAAGTCCAGCACTGACATCACGCTTGGGGTGTTTTGTGCATTTCCCCCTACCAGCATCTACCCGAGTTAACCCAGCTCCTTGAAGTATCGGAGCGAGGCTTTGGGCTGGTGGCATAGGTAGTAGCTCCAGTAAGTTGGGTGTAATGTTTAATAACTTTGATGATGAGAAACATTCAAGGTGTTGCGGCGACACGAATGATAGTGAAGCAGTTTCATACAGTCTAACAGCAATTCTAGTACCTTCTGTGGCTTTGCAATCCAAATGCTCTAGAGTTTTGTTTTCTTGCAAGCAGCCACTTAGGATATTTCACACAGCGACTTACCATCAGAATAGAATATAAATTTTATTATAAACCGAAATATAAATTTCAAAAGAAAAAAAACACAATGCATATGGTGTTAGCTGTAGTATAACGGCGGCCTTATCGCCTAAAACATTTGTACCAATTGACATGTAGATAAATAATGTTTCTTATAAATATAAAAAATAACGTTGGACATTTCACACAGCGCCATCTAGCCCTAAACTAAGTAAAGCTTGTACTATGGGATCTACCTATATATTGTGACAAAGTAAAAAAACATGCAGGTTTATCACACGATATTTTGCTTGACTTTTGACTTTGACTGCACCTTTTGAAGCTAACGGAAATATTCAAATAACTTAAAAAAAACAGAAGTAACTACTTGTTGTGCGATTTCAATCCAAGACTTCGAGATTGGCCGTCAGACGGTCTCCCTACTAGTCTGCCTCTTCGAGTTTATTAACTCTATAATTATTACGAGTACGTTGAGTGAGCAAATATTTTCTCACTGTCATATGACAGAAAGAATGTATGTTGAATGAATGAGCAAAGAATTTGTAAATACGTCGTAAGAGTATGTAGGTATTTGCGAAAGTAAAACATCGTTCTTGTCACTAGCGTCACCTCATAGCAAACAGAACTCAACGGCTATCGTTTATAGATTGATAACGTTATCTAGGTAGGTCGACAAAATTTAATTCCATATGTGACCATTTTTTAAGCGAATGTGTATACACTATACATCAATGCCATAGTCAGTTTGTATAGATACGTATAATACTTACTCATTTATTATGTTTTTGATCGGTGCCCACGAAAACATTCATCACGGAAAGTTTCATTACCATACCTTTCTGTATAAGGCAAGCTTGTAGGCAGCAATGTTCACATACGAATGCGCAAGTAACGTACCATGTCATTGTTGATACAATTACCAAATTTACCTTACTATACTACCTCGTCGCAATAAAAAAAACATAACCACATTCAGTATTCAATTGAAATATATATTTTTTATTGTGAAAAGGTCTTTGAGTGTTATTGTGAATTTTTATAGAAAAGGCACTTAAAAAGGGTAGCAAGATGTCAAACGTGCCAGCGATTGTGAGAAGAATTTGGACAATAGAGTTTGCAATGTGTAAAACTCAATGTACATAAAATTTGTTGAAGGAAATGAAATGCCTAGTTATATACTTGAGAAAACCATGTGCAAAAGAATACCATTAAAATGATATGCAAAACGTCGATCTAGTCATGATATATGGCACAAAATTCAGGAAACATAAGATGCTCTACCACATCCTCACAAATATTTGTCGCATAATTCAAAGTAATTCAACATACGGTAGAAGAAGGTACCGTTATATTTTATTTTAGATTGTAAGTTACCAAATAACTCTCAAAGGTTATAATAGAGACAATAATAAAATTGTAATACCCAAAGCACTTAAGTAAGACGACCAAATATAGTTGGATGTGTTTCTTTACAACTCTGTAGTGTTCAATTTTTATTTTTATTTTGGTAGTAGCTAGGTTTTTGACCACAACTCACCTGATGTTAAGTGGCGGTGTGGTCGAAGATGGTAAAGCACTCCTAGCTTGGAATGGAACTCGCTCTCAAGTGAGGCTGCCGGAACACACCGTTAGATGCTTGGCGGCAGATTTTCAACTTGAGGGTGGTAGCTAGCTAGCCGAGTACTAGAAAGTACCCTACCACCACGCTATGGTTTCCTCGCGATGTTTTCCTTCACCGGCAGCTCAAGCTCATTGTTGGGGTTTGATCCCACGCCCTTCAACATGCGAACCGACCTCGCTAACCACTGAGCTATCATCGCTACAAACTGTGTGAAATGTCCTACGATATTTATTTAATTATTTAAAATTTCGAAATACTTGACACTAACAAACTACAAAAGGAAATAAATATGACGAAGTAGCTTTTTAACTTCGATCACTTCGATAAACTATAGATGAGCTTACAGAATCATCTGAGTCGTTCTACTTCATTCTTCTTAGATCTTCCCACAGTAGATGAAAGTGTAAGTTTATTATGAATGGAAATGAATGGATGACGCCTTTGTTACGCTATGTTAATTAGGCTTCACTCGCTAAAACAATGCGTTATTAAATATAACATAATCATTAGAGTACTCGAGTTTCATATAACACGGCTAATAGGCAAGGTAGTCCGTGATGTTATAAGAAATCAAGATTTAATTTAGTCAAATAATAATGTTGTCTTCGAATGTGATTATTAAAAGTAGATTTGCTAAAATAAATATAGTGAAAGCTCCCCTGATGGTAAGAGATAACGCATGTCCATGACTATTGCAGCGATACACAGAACTTTGAGTGTAACTTAGAATTTTTAATTGCCTCGTGTTTTGTTTTTTTTTCTATCAAGTGTCATACAGAATTTAAAAAAATTAGTAGATACGCATTTTGTTTAGGCGTAGATTAAAACGATTAAATAACGACTCAAAATAATCTGAAATGCAAAAAAAAAATAGACAAAGGCTTTTTGTTTAGTCGATTGAATCATTAATTGATTTAGCCAAATTTGCTGGCCTTCAATGTTTATCCATTTCACGGATGGTTCTCTAAAATTCTCTATAAATATTATAGTTTAGTAATTTAAAATTTTAACATTCTCTATTGCACTGACAATATAACTTCAGGGCTTAGGTCACAAGCACGGGAAAACGGAATGCGGTTGGTCTGGAAATATAATTTGGTATGTAACAGGAGAAACGGAGAAAAAGGTGAGACGAGAAGGAAAGGGGTGAAAACTGAACAGCGTGGGCACATCAAACGGAGCCCAGGTGCGCAGGTCCTCTTCCTGAGATCGGGGCAATAGAATATGGCTTCCGTATTCCGTGTCTAGAGTAAGATTGAGCCCGTTTTTGGGCGCTAGGCTTAGGATGAGTGTGACGTTCGGAATAGATTGTCTCTGTCCCGGGAAGAGCGGAAGCGCTGAGATCGCCACCACATGTGCAATCCACTAATGATACCGAAGCCTTCCGTCAGGCACCTAGGAAGCCCACTTTTTTGTTGATATAATCCCACATAGCTAGACGGCGAGTATCTTGTAAAGGTTTCCCCCTCGTCAACAAAAAATGGTGCGCAGGTCCACGTACAATTGAGCAGAGAGAAGTGTAAGTGGTAAGTGAACGTTTCACTAAACTAGGATATACAAAGCGGTAGCGTGGGTTTCAGCTAGTTACATGATTGGTAGAGATAAAGGTCTTATAATTAAATGTGACCTCGATTTACATCAACTGCAGCCAGTCTAGGCAGTGACTGGCAATCTATTGTTAGTGATTTACCAGCTCCGGTTGATCGGTTTTGTATTTTCAGGGTAAGAAAAATTGCAATGTACTTTAAAAAAACTGTCACCAATGTAAAGATTTCATACCTTCTTTTTTTTATGGCTGACAGGCTAGGTGTTTGACCACAGTTCACCTAATGTTAAGGTGTGGTCGAAGATGGTAAAGCACACCTAGCCTGGAATGGAACTGGCTCTCAAGTGAGGCTGCCGGAACACACCGTTAGATGCTTGGCGGCAGATTTTCAACTTGAGGGTGGTAGCTAGCCAGCCGAGTACTAGAAAGTACCCTACCACCACGCTATGGTTTCCTCACGATGTTTTCCTTCACCGGCAGCTCAAGCTTATTGCTGGGGTTTGAACCCACGCCCTTCGGCGTGCGAACCTACCGCGCTAACCACTGAGCCATCATCGCTACAGAACCTTCTTAAGAAGCAGATTAAAATTTCATCTCATGTCTTCATCGCTCTGCGTGGAATGTACCTATATTAATAATTATTATTAGCTCAGATAGGATTATGTACATAGACTGAAAACTGAAACAACTCACGTACCGAATATTATTCTCGTATGAAACGTGTGATAAGTACATAACTTCGCTTGAGTTCTAACACCACGTAAGTCAATTTTAGCCAGTTTTGTATCCTTACACCGTCTGCTAGCGAAATGAAAGATGCGTTGTTTCAGTCAATAGGAAACAAGCATAGGCCAAAAGAAAAACAAAAATAAAGTAAATAGTAATAATTAATTGTAATGCCATCTATGTAAAATTTACACTTTATTCGAACTTAAGCGACGAAATGGTTAACAAGCTAAACTATCATTTCAACAATCTAAGAATAACGTGAACACGATACCTAAACAAGTTCTTTAGGTTTTCGTAAATTGTCAGAACATTAAAAAATAGGCATGTTTTTTTATTTATTCTTAATAAACTTTATTCTTAACAGCTGTGCCCCGCGGTTTCACCCGAGCTAGTCCACATCCCGTGGGAATGTCGGGATATGCCTACGTCATAGTAGCTTTATGCATGCAAAGTCTCAGCCCGATCGGTTTAAAATTGACAAAGTTTGATACAAACTTTCATCCTCTATTTTATCCCCTTGGGGGTAGAATGAATCAAAATCCTTTCTTAGCGGATGCCTACGTCATAACATCTACCTGCATGCCAAATTTCAGCCCGATCCGTCCAGTGGTTTGGGCTGTGCGTTGATAGATCACTATATCAGTCAGTCAGTCAGTCACCTTTGAGTTATATATATTTAATAATAATAGATAAACTCGCGTTTGGCCACATCGTTATGTTATACACATGTTAAACAATGATTCAGTCTAGGGTGGAGCACAATTATCTAAAAGGCAGGTTCCTTTTCCTTGTTTAAATTAGTCTTGTTGTTTTTTTTTTCTTTATCTCTTTTTTTATGTTTTAATATGCCAATTGTTAGTTTCCAATAAAGTTGTATTCAATTCTATTTCTGGATTCGGAATCACCCATGTTGTTATTTTTGGGAAATAGTAACTCCGGTGAGAAGGACTACGTCCTCGCCACGGCAAATAAAAAATGTGGTGTCGAAGCGATTAGTGCGCGCGTAAGAAATGTCGTGCAGTCATTCTTTTTTTTTAAAACAAATAATGATTGTTATTGAGACATATTAGCATCATCACCGTGCACGTAGACGGAGTAGAATTGTGTTGTGTAATTCTAGTAGATTTTGTACCGGGATAAATTATGAACAATATTATGTATCACTTACGCCTAGCTACTTACTGCTAGCAGTGTTTTTGTTTTGCTTAATGATCCAATTATGAACTTCCCGCTAACTTTCCTCTCCCTGTATTGTATTTAATTTATAAAGTTGATAAAGGCCACGGACTCCGGTGTCTGACCGTTAATAATAAATAAAAAATATATATGAAAGCTAGATTTTATCCAAATTTAATTAACGTTCATTAATGTATAAAAGGAATATTTTTTATGTTTGACAGGCTAAGTGTTTGTCCACAGCCCACCTGATGTCATTCTGCCGCCAAGCACCTAGCTAGTAGCTAGTTCCGGCAGCTTAATTTGAGAATTAAAATACCGTAGAACTTTTTACACAGCGTCATCTAGTCCCAAACTAAGCAAAGCTATGGGAACCAGATAGCTGATAGAATACTTCTTTTTGTAAATACATACTTATAATACATTCAGAACACCCAGAAACAGAACAAATATTTTTATCGTCATATAAATGTTTGTCCTAGTGGGAATCGAACCCACGCCCTACAGCTCTTGAAGCCGTTATTATTAGTCCAGTCCCATTCCAGTCTAGGCGTGTTTGTCATTTTCGACTACACCATCACATGGTTAAAGTCACAGTTGAGCTGTGGTCAACATCCAGCCATATGTTACCCATTAAAAAAACGCGATCTATTAAATCGATCAATACGCTCTAGTTTACGCTCGGTAATACATAAAAATTATCTACCAATACACTAGGTTACACGAATATTGCATAGTACCTGAATGAAAATGAAATGAAAACACGGATAAAATGACGTTTTCTAAAAATGAAACCTAATTAGATCGATTTATCGCCCCCGAAACCCCCTGCATACTAAATTTTATGAAAATAGTTGGAGCCGTTGCCTAGATTCAGATTATATATATATATATACATATGTAAAAGAATTGCTCGTTTAAAGGTTTTAGATAAACTACCACTTATAACACCCTGATATAATGTAGCGTTTAGCTGTTGCCAGTTTTGAAGTTATATGTACAGTACCTTTGTACACAAATAATAAAAAAATCCGGTTACATTGAGGCGACGAGCCCATATCCGTTGTTTCAAGATAAACAAAGCGAATGGCGGATATCGTCGACGAGCACGCGCATTCGGATTATGTTATACATTAATAATAATATTAACAGGATAAATACCTATTGCATATAACAAATAAGTGAGTAAAAAATTTATTTAATTTTTTTTATCAAAATCCGTGGTGGGGCCGGCGTAAGAATAGTACCCCACCCTCTACCCGTGGTTGCCGTAAGAGTCGGCTAAGGGATGTAATCCGGAAGATGGGCAGCAGCGTCTTCCTTGAACAATCACACTTAACTGCGCTCGCCAACCCACCTGCCAAGCGTGGCGAGTATTGGCAAAACCCCCCCAGGAAGAGGCCTATGTCCAGCAGTGGACGTCCTATGGCTGATGATGTGATAACTCGACTTGGTTGGTGGTTTTCGATAGAAAACTAAATCTAAACTCATTCTGCCTTTTATATCACACGATAGTGTCGTATCACGTAAATGATTAGCTTTTTATTATAAATGAAAGTGTTTGTATCTGTTACTTGTTTATATTGAAACGGCAGACGGATATAGATAAAGTTTTCGAATGCAGAAGACATACCCTGGATTACCACATGGGATACTTTATATAACGGAAAACGCGGTTTTAATAGTGGAGCGTTACCTGTAAACAAGATTGGGAAATTCGTAAATTAAACAAAATTTGAAAATAAACTGTACAACCGTTTGTTACTTTTATATGTAAAAGTAATGAGACGGGCGAGACGCTCTCTTGATGAAAAGAAATAACACATGTCCATAACTATTGCAGCGATACACGGAAGTTTGTGTACCAAAAAGAAGTCCAAGGCATCGCTGCGTCGCTCATTACATTGAGACTTTCGATGGTTAGTCTCAACAGCCTTGTAATTTCGCTAGCTCTAATACCCTTCAAACTGAAACAGTAATATCTACACACTACTGCTTTGCGGCATAATGTCTTGTACTGAGGTAGCCTACATAGACGACCTCTTGCTAAGGAGATCTACTACAAAGGTGATGACATAATGCCGTTGATTTATCGCAATAAAAACAATAAGACCAATTTTGAAAGGATAGAACTGATCACTAACGTCGCTGTTCTCGTCTAATGGACTGAAATGAAAAAGACAACAACATAGTAAGTTAAGATTGGTCAAAAAGCCCTCAAAATCGGTCTTAATATAATCGTATTTAATTTTAACTTGTTTACTCGCAAACCACTTACATTGCACTTTCAGTTTTAATGACGGAAGTACGCAACGTATTGCCTTCATAATAAAACGATATGCGGTTAACGATACAGCCACAGACATAAAGAAAGCATTTTTAATTCAATAAACATTTTATTAGGGTCTTTATATAAACACGCCATTTCACTTCATCATCATTAACGTAGCCAGTCACAGTCACAATCACGCAATCTGTTCTGGAAAAAAAATCTATCTACGATCATAAGTATTGTCTAGTTTCATTTCGCTGTCCTGTACGGTATTCTGGTGCGTTTGAAATTAGGTATCTCCGTAACCATTACTTTAATGTGTTATTATTTTTATTAGGCAGATGACTTAAAAACCGGCCAAGTGCGAGTCGGACTCGCGCACGAAGGGTTCCGTACTATTATCTATGATACGGCAAAAAAAATCATGTCTGTTGTATGGGAGCCCCCTCAAATATTTAGTTTATTTAGTTTTTAATATTTGTTGTTATAGCGGCAACAGAAATACATAATTTGTGAAAATTTCAACTGTCTAGCTATCGCGGTTCTTGAAATACAGCCTGGTGACAGACAGACGGACGGATAGACAGACAGCGAAGTCTTAGTAATAGGGTCCTGTTTTTATCCTTTGGTTACGGAACCCTATGCACATAATCTAACCATCTAAACCTAATTTACACAAAAACATTGGATTGTGTATACATACAATACAAAATAATCACGCCTTTTTATTGTGGAACTATATTATTTCACTTCTACACATATCAGAGAATAACAATAAAAAGATCTAGTAATTGCCTAATGATTAATTGATCTATTGTATTTTCCATCTTAGGAATCTTTAATTGCTCAAAATTATTTACGGATACGGATTGACTACTACCTTGTTAGCTCATTTAGTAAAGTTCTGCTTCAAGAGCTGAAGGGCGTGGGTTCGATTCCCACTCAGTACTAGCATTTGTGTGACTAATATAGATATTTGTTCTTGTGTCTGGGTGTTCTGTATGTATTTACAATGAAAAAAGTATTTAAGTATTCTATCGGCTAATAGGTTCCCATAGTACAAGCTTTACTCAGTTTGGGGCTAGATGTCGCTGTGTGAAAATGTCCTCTAATATTTATTTATTTATTCTACAAAAATAACCTTAATAATAAGTTTCATAAAACCTATAATACCTTGTGTTGCAGTGTAGACGATCATTTGTTTAGTAGGTATGCGTAACAAATGCATTTGATCTCTCTGGGAAAACTCGACTTTGCTGCCACTGTCTTGCGTCGAATTTCACTCACTTGCGATTAAGCTCCTTACTAATGACTCTACTCACCTTTCACTCGTCTACTATTAACGTTTTCTACGACCTATTATTTACCCTGTGGGTACATGATAAATGTTGTTCTAGAACGATAAATGTTGTTCTAGACTCTATAACAACATTATTCTAGAATCTAGAATAATACATCCAATTTTGAAAGCTTTTAGTGGCTAAATCTAAACTTATTAAAAACTAGCTGTGCCCGGCGGTTTCACCCACAATCGGCTTCTAAGTTTCGTATCGTGATGTTAAATAGCCGATAACCTTACTCAAGAAACAAACAAACTTTATTATAGCTATAGATAGATGTTGTAGTCCATGTCTAATGAACTTCAATGAAAAGAACACTAAATAAGTTTAAATCTAGCAACTAAAGCCTTCAAAATTAGCCTGCATTTATGCATTTTATGTACGGATTTTTAAATGAAAGTTATTTTCAATTTATTTTTTTTATTTTACTAGATAGGTGTTTGACTACAGCTAACCTGGTGTTAAGTGACGGTGTGGCCGAAGATGGTAAAACACAACTAGCCTGGAATGTGACTGGCTCTCAAGTGAGGCTGCCGGAACACACCGTTTGGTGATTGGCGGCAGATCTTTAACTTGAGGGTGGTAGCTGGCCAGCCGTGTACTAGAAAATACCCTACCGCCATGCGCGGTCGGTGGACATGCCAGAAAGCGTGGATCCAAATCCTAACAATGTGCTTAAACTACCGGTGAAGGATTTCGAATCGAAATCGGAAATTGTGAGGAATCCATAACATGGCGGTAAGGTATTTTCTAGTGGCTAGCTACCATTCTCAAGTTATAAATCTGCCTCCAAGCACTTAACCGTGTGTTCCAGCAGCCTCGCTATAAACCCAATTCTATTTCAGGCTATGTGTGTTTCCATCTTCGACCACACCGTCACTTAACATCCAATGCGCTGTGGTCAAAGATCTTTTTATGCATATCATACCTTCAGCTGCTTTCCTAGGTTTAATGTTCGCGATTACGTATACTAAAATGATTACTCATCTGTGCCACTTATATTTGTTAAGTTTCTTTATAATTTTATGCGGAAACAAACTGTCGTACATGAGCAATATGTTTACTACTTAACCATTTTCCATATTAAAATTAAAATGGAAATAATAAATATCGTAGGACATTACACACAGCGCCATCTGACCCCAAACCAGGCAAAGCTTATACTATGGAAATCAGACAACTGATAGAATCTTTGAATACTTTTTTTCGTTGTAAATACGTTCTTATAATACACACAAAACACCCAGAAACAGTACAAACATTTACGTCACACAAATGTTAGTTCTGAGTGGGAATCGAACCCACACCCTACATCAATGAGCCAACAGGGCTGCCAGTATAATATTAGTGTAGTATTTTCCGGCAACGCAGAATCAATAACAAGACCGGGACAAGTTTTAGAATATAGGCAAACACCATGTATTACAATTCTGTAGAATACCCTACCAAGTTGCAAAGATGACTTGCATAAGTTGGCGCAAAAACTGAACGCAAAAACTTGCCAATTGAGTTCTATGATGTACATAGGATTAAGTCGACGTTCAGAAGTAGACAAAAAACACTAATGATAATAACAATAATAGCTCACAGCTAGGATTTTGTGTCGGGATTCCATAAGCAACAGAAAAAGACACGATGAAGTACACAAGAACATTTTTAACTTCATCATTCAAACATCAATTGGATAACGAATCCAAGAGTTCAGACTGACATGAACCAGTGATATTAATGTACTGATTTGGTTCAGCTCAAATGTAGAGCAGTGTATACACCTTGCTCAGTAGATAAACAATCGCGCAGATTATTTGGTTACTAGCTGTACGACTACGTCCTCGTGGAATTTTATAAAAAAAAATTTCAGTTTGCGGCATAAATAGTAATTTATATGTTAATGTACACCATAAACTATATGTGTGCCAAATTTCATCCAAATCCGTTTAGTAGTTTTTGCATGAAAGAGTAATAAACATCCATCCATCCTCACAAACTTTCACATTAAGTAGGAAATAGGAAGAATAGGATTGAATAGGATAGGATAAGATAAGGATTTTGCACAAACTTCTTTTTGTTTTAAACGGAATTCGTTGATTAGAGCAGATATTCTAGCATTGAACAATAGAAATCTCGTTGAAATAGAGACAACATGTCACCAGTATTCAATCTAAGCAAATAAATAACTGCAGTGACCACCACAGCTGGCAATCGTGCCAATTGATTGATATAGGATGTGCATTAATGGTATCCCTGGCCGAATTCTCGCAACCTTGTCTCTTAAAACTGTTGACTTATTCGTGGGCGAATGTTAATCCTGTAGAGAAACATATCAAGAGATTACCCACGTGGTAAAGATATTAATTTAGGAGGTCTACTAACATTCACTCCTTGGAGGGATCTACAAATCAACATGAATGGCATTAGGGATGCATCCGACAAGTTATTTTTTTAACAAGGTCTCTTTACGCCGTGTATAGGTAATTGTTTATATTTGATATCAGTAATTGTAAATAGTGAAAAAAATCATTAATTTGTAAAATAATAGCTTGCGACTTCATCCGCGTTGACTTTAGAACTGAGTTCAAAGGGATATTAAACATATTGTTTAAGTAACAAAAAAACAATAGTTCCATCCGTCATAAAGCTTCCGATGTAATAGCGTTTATCCCGGAATAATGTTTCAGAAGACACAATTTTTTTAAATGGATACGTCTTGTTGTTCGTTTATTTCTTGTTGTTCATTCGTTTTTTCCGGGATAAAGTGTGTGCCAAATTTCATCCGAATCTGTTACGCCGTCTTTGCGTGATTGTGAAACAAACATCGAAACATACAAACTTTCACAATATTATTATATTATTTAGTACGAAAAGGATTATACAATTTTGAAGCTTATAAAAGTTTCTTGATTATGCAAAATAAATAAGCAATGTCAAGAAATAGAAGGTGATTAGATATTGTGCTATTCTATGTATTTCAGACTTTTTTTGCGATTGTTAGCCATTTTATAATATAAGCGTCAAGTAAACACACTATTTTTACCTTTTTTTTTTTTAGAATAGCATTAGGCAGATTAGTATTGGTTTTACAAAAGTGTTGAGAAGAAAGTAAAGAGGTGAAAGGCAAAATGAAATTGTCTCCGATTAAAATCCTTGTCCAAATAGATATAAAATTTGCTGCTTACATAAATAATAGTTTGTTGTAAAAATAGTTTTCATAAATATAGATAAACTTAAAGATTTTTGACTGCCTTAAGTCATTCGGTAGTAACTGATGATATGAGCTTGGTGGCGTGGGTTCGATTTCCGCTTAAGACAAACACTTAAGTGACAAACATACGAGTAGATCTTTGTTCTGTGTCTGGGTGCTATGTAAATGTACGTATGTAATTGAAAAAAATATATAATTGTTCTATCGGGTCTGGTTCTGGCTTATTTTTTTATTATTCATATTTAATTACAACTAAAACAACACAAGTAACAGCATAGAACGGAGATAATAAAAATAATGTTGAACTCCGTTAAAAGCAGTAATATTTTAAAACCAATTACGCAACCACATAATTCAGCTGAAATTAAAACGTCTTTCAACTGACATTTTTCAAATGTGTCCCGAGACCCCGAAACGATTCGTAACAAACTCAACGTCGACGTCCAAACATTTCGCTTAAATATTTGCATGAATCGTAATTTATTATCCGGCACTATTGCGGGACTGACCCAAAACTGCCGGAGTTTTCAGCAGAACGAAAGTAACGAAGCACGTGTCAACTTTCTCCGAGGAATTCTATTTCAGTGTTGTGGCATAATTTTTAATCACCCGGTGGCGAGCAGCTTGCAGCTGGAAAAATCCATTGTCTGAGATTTTACTACGTGTGACGTCATTCGACTTCTGTTGAACAATCAAATTGGCTCGAATGTAATAATCCGAAACCCCCCATGCCCTACATCATATTTGAAACAGGTTCACGAGCTCAATATTTACCGATTAAAAAAATACTTACAAAGTTTTTCTAAATAAAAGTGAACCTACATGTAAAATCTTTAAATTATAACTTTTTTTTAAGGCACCACACTTTTATCACAATTTATTTATCTATCTAATCTAATACCTTTAAACGAGCAATTCTTGTGTATATGTGTATATATAATATGAATCTCGGAAACGGCTCCAACGATTTTCATTAAATTTAGTATGCAGGGGATAAAACGACGTTTTCTAAAAATAAAACCTAACTAGATTGATTTATCGCCCCCGAAAACCCTTGTAAATTTCATGAAAATCGTTGGAGCCGTTTCCGAATTACAGATTATATATATGTACAAGAATTGCTCGTTTAAAGGTATTAGATTTGTGTTCGAAATATTTTCGATAAAGTAATCTTCCGCAGAATGTGTACCTACTTTCACACGATCAACAACTCCTCAGAAGAAAGTTCCTCAAATCATTTGCATCAATCATATACATCTCTATAAGTAAAGCACCCGTAAACCCGCGCACTTCGATTTTATGAAAAAACAATAACCATATTATAAAAACACGTATGTTTTAGAATGAAGACAAAAAAATGTTTTAGGAAAGGTCTTACCTAGTAGCCTAGTACCTAGTAATATTTTTTTTATACATGCTTGTTGTTGATCGCAGCTCACCTGATGTTAAGTGACGATGTGGTCGAAGACGGTAAAGCACACCTAGCCTGGAATGGTACTGGCTCTCAAGTGAGGCTGCCGGAATACACCGTTAGATGCTGGGCGGCAGATTTTCAACTTGAGGGTGGTAGCTAGCCAGCTGAGTACTAGAAAGAACCTTACCACCATGTGTTTCCTCACGATGTGTTTCTTCACCGGCAGCCAAAGCTTTGAACCCACGCCCTTCGGTATGCGAACCACCCGCGCTAATCAAAAAGTGAACTATCAAAAAGTGTGTTGAAGCAGACTCGCTTGAGAGCCACTTTTCGTTCCAGAAAAGATGTATTTACTATTTTTGGCCACACCATCAATTAACATCAGGTGTTGTGACAGCAGACATTATTGACATCATTTCGAATTATTGGTACCTAATCCCTTCGACGCTAAAACCCTTTGAGTGTGCCTACCTTCTACTCACCAATCTCTTGTTCAACCATATGGTTAAACAATTAGTCCATAAAACAAAAGATTGGTTAGAAGGAAAGTAGATACTAAACCCCATAAAGGGTTTCAAAAGGATTACTAATAATTCAAAATGCACTTTTATTAACGATACCCATTTTAAACCTTGGCTTTATATACTTAACATAAAACACCCAAGGATTTTGCATATATGTCCTTGAAACCCAGTGAATAGACAACAAGTAACACCTATTTAATGCTTTACTGAACATCAAAAGGACGTTATTACCTCTCGAACGGTTGCTTATCGCTTCATTAATATGTTGTCACCTTTCTGACGAGTTTATAAACCAACTTACATAGATCTTCTCAGCCTGAGGCAAAATACGTTAATTTATACGCTAATAATAGATATGCTGAGTATCTAGTATTAATCGTAACGTGATAGTTGATTGAAAGTGGTATAGCTATAATAAACATAACCAAATGCATCTAATCTTGGTTTACTAGAAAACTCGATGAATAACTGGAATAATCTGAATAATTTTTATTATGCAAGGTTACCGGTAATGTTGAAAGTAAAGAGAATATGAGAATTAATATTCTACGTCAATATAATTATCTAGTGTTCATTCTTGGTAATGTATTTGTAAGTATTTTATATTATTGAAATGGCAAAACAAGAAGGGTGCGAGTCCACGCTACAAATGAGAATATGCTTTTTTTTTTGGCTACTGTCACATTGTGATTTATGGGCTGCAAATATAGAAAATAGAAAATAATGCTGATTGAAAATTTGCATATTTGATTATTATTATTCTTCTTTGTTTTTGGCATCGCACAACGTGCATTAGCCAATGTCAAGTATTTCGATATTTTCAAGTATTTTAGAATAAGTCTAGTGAAACTAGTCAAAGTAACACAAAGTAAGTCAAGGTCAAGTCTGATCAAGCCCTAGTAAAACATGAAAAATCATGTTCCACCATATTGTATCAATTTCCCACACATCACTATTTCTATATGTAAAACATCACTATTTCTATACATAAAATTTCACTATTTCTAGACATAAAACATCACTATTTCTTTATATGTATAAACACTCGAAAAAACACAAGCTTTAGAAAACAATATAATGCGAAGACCTGAACTTTCCGCGTTAGCGCCAAAACTCTTTGGACATTTCATTGTCAATAATAATAATTTATTCAGTGTCACTCGGGGTGATGTAAGGATTCCAACGATACCCCATAAAGCCAATTCTGATAAGACATATAAAAGTTATGGTGGATCAAAGAAACAAATACACACATACATGAACCCTGAAAAAATTACACTTCATTTTTGGCAGTCGTGCAAAGAATACATTTTAGTTACTTGACTTTAATGTAGAAACTGGTCGTATGTCTACCAAATGTTTAATTTCACGCTTCTTTAGTTATTTCTGCTGCTTTTCCAACATCATCTATGGCTAATTACTTGAATGCCATCAGTCAGGTAGTTCACCTTCTCAAACTTTGGCATCTTTTGCGAATTCGCAAGTATTTTTACACAATAACAAAGCATCGTGTACTGTCACGTAAATAATTACTTAAACTGTTCATGATAGTTTTATCTAAGCAATCCGTAAGCATTTGTATTGCAAATTAATGCCCTGTTGGCTCATGTGGTAGAATGTCTACTTCAAGAGCTGTATGGTGTGGGTTCAATTCCCACCAGAACAAACATTTATCGTCACATAAATGTTTGTTCTGTGTCTGGGTGTTCTGGGTGTATTATAAGTACATATGTATCTACAAAAAAGTATATAAGTATTATATCACTTATCTGGTTCCCATAGTACCTACAAGCTTTGCTTAGTTTGTAGCTAGATAGCGCTTTGTGAAATGTCAGAAAAAAATTACAAAGTGATTAAGTACGAATTATGAGCATATTGCACTAATCATTATCATCATCAGCCTATCATAGTCCACTGCTGGTCAGGCCTCTTCCAAGACACAAGACAGGTTCAGCTTTCAGTTTTTGCTTTTAGTAAGCGCTAGCTGCCTTACGCATACTGTCACTCCATCAAGTCTCAGAGCGACCTTGGCGATTTGCGATCTCTACCATATTACACGTCTACCCCAACGGTAATCAGTTCTGCAACAGATATGTCCAACTTACTGCCACTTCAACTACTAATGCTATGACTATCTTATCTGACTTATATATTTCTAATTCACTTAATAATAAGTATCTACCAAAATATCTAAAGTACCATACTGACACCCATAAGCGTGACTTTACGTCAACCACGCGAAATCAGTCTTGAGTTTCGTAAACAGAAACGGCGCCGCATAATCAATCAGTCATACTAAATCATACCACTCTTTCCAACGATGGTACTTTTCATACAAGCCTATACATTATGTTTAACACAGTTTTTGCGGAGTATTCTATATCCCGCTCACGTTTACGCGACAAAGGCACAATGCCCGCTCTGTATGGTTCATTGGTCACAGCAAGGACTCTTGTCTCCGATGATAACACGCTTCAAATATGCGAAAATAAGTATCAATATACGTCAATAAGAATATTGTTTTCCGATTTCAAAATTCAATTTTACCAATATGTTGATTATTTTTTGACAAAGTATTTGTATCTTAAGATCCAACTATAGAATGGAGTGTGGGTTTCACATCATCAGCCATAGCTTGTCCACTGCTGGACATAGGCCTGGGGGGGTTTTGCCAATACTCGCCACGCTTGGCAGGCGGGTTGGCGAGCGCAGTTAGGTGTGATTGTTCAAGGAAGACGCTGCTACCCATCTTCCGGATTACATCCCTTAGCCGACTCTTACGGCAACCACGGGTAGAGATGGTGGGGTACTATTCTTACGCCGGCACTACCACGGCAACACAGCAAGTGTGGATTTGATAGACAGATAATAATTATTTTAGTACACATAATTCTCGTATAAGAAGTAATTGGCATTGAAAAGAGCCATCACCGCATCAAGAGCACACCGCCGTGAAGTGGTTAGTCTATCGGTTTTTTTATTGTATACACTACGATGTGTGTACCCAAGAACAACATGACCTAATCTTGCCATCGCGGCTATACAACAACACGACCAAACGCTCGACCAAAAGACACCGTTTAAATTCCATTTAAACGTACAAAGCGTTTTCAGACTACCTTCCTTCTAAGAACTGCTGATGTGTGGAACTCGTTGCAGCTGTGTTTCCAATTAAGTGCAACCCTGGGTTATTCAAGAAAAACGTAAACAGGTATTTTCTAGGCAAGCGTGCTCCATCTTCTACCACATCGTTCCTTTCCATCAGATAAGAACGTAATCAAACGCATGCATAGTCCAATGTAAAAAAAAAAACATCAGGACTATCAAAACTAACTTAGAACTATTTAGATGAAGATTAGTAAGTTCATAATTAGAAAAAGGTTGTAAATATTTAAAAAATAACACATGTAGATGTGTGACATAGATAGAACCTTTTTATTGTATACACGAGAAATAAAGAATTTAAAAAATGTACCGAAAACAAAAGAACTGTGATAAAGCTATTAAATTTTAAAGACATTAGTTTAGTGCATACTTCTTCAAAAGCTTCAATCAACTAAAATACTGCTATAATATTTTCCAATATTCATTTCTCCATGAACTATAACTATTTTTAGCTCTATAACGTGTTCTATATTTAAAATGCACCACCAGCGTTGCTTTATTCGATTAACCTATTTTGTTATGCTTCAAACATCCAAACTAATGGCTTTAGAAATGCTAATGCTCTTCCACATACTTGAAAATCTTGCAATATGCAAGCTTACTAAACTACTTACTATAATTTTTTATTCGTCGCAACTATTGGCTTGAAAAGAATAGGCATAATCAATTATCAACAATCATGAATTTTTCAATTTCCAATATCATGTTTTTATAGTTTTATTTACCTCGGCGTTTCGGTCATGTTCCGGCAGCCTCAATTAAGAACCAGTTCTATTCCAAGCTAGGTGTGCTTTACCATCTTCGACCACACCGTCATTTAACATCAGGTGAGTTGTGGTCAAACACCTAGAATGCCAGCCATTAAAAAAAATACGTTTTTGCGTGATAGAGTAACAAACATCCATCCATCCTCACAAACTTTCACATTTATAATATTTGTAAGAAAGGATATGATTTCTTCTTATTATGCCTACTATTTTCAGGCCAATAGTTGCATCGCAAAGTACTTTTAAATACATTTTGAACATAAAGTGAAAGGGTTATGTAAATTACATAAAGGTGCAACAGTTTTTTTTTATATAACTTTTAATCATCAATAAATAAATAATCAATGAATATCCCTCTTTGCTCTACAAATGTTTACAAAATAAGACAAACATAAAACACCATTTATGGAGAAAATTTGCATAGTCCAAAGCGTAGCATTTATCACAACGATAAGATTCACTTTCGCAGACTTCCGAAATCTAACGAGGTTCGTAAAAATCGGTTTTGCACATCCTTTCACCATATTTGCATAACGAAACTAATGTGAATTGCACTTAAGGTGACATCGGCGCGGCTTGACTTTACAATTATGTTAAGTATCATGGCTTCTTTTGATCCTCATTGATTTAACATTCTCTTAAGTCAAAATTAACGTTCTTGAATATGCTGAATATTCTTATATTCAGCATATTCAAACGCTAATAACACAAATGTGAAAGTTTGTTAGTCGTTTTGTTTAGATCGATATGAATTTGGCATGGATAGGCAGCTAGGTAAAATATACCGGAAGGTTAAATGTGAAAAAATCATTGCTGTATTACTGTCTAAAACTTAATTATATTTATAAATGTAGTTGTTTCTTTATTCATTAAACGTCTAATTACACGAGTGAGTGTAGAAAAATAATAATATGTGGAGAAATATCACTTTTCGAATTGACACTTGACTCTGGCAAATGAACAAAATACGACAAAAAAAAATATTTTGCGGAAAAATTATTTCTGCAAAATAGTGGTTAATATTTTTATTAGTTAAATATTTTTTTTGGTAAGTGAAGCAATCAAACACCTATTAATTTTATTTATTATTATTTATAAACATATAATATTATTAAGTCTACTTTCAGATTTTGTCCCTTACATTACATATAAACCTTATTCAATTATTAAAGTCAACTTTATCCCAATGATCTAGTTGTTTTAAATAACTTATAACGAACTAACAAATTTTTAACCTGGATTAATAGAATTTTTTTTTAGAAGCCAACAACTTGACAACTAGCCTAAACAAGTCGTATGTCAACCCCTTAATAACGCGCCTATTTCGAATAGGTATTTTGTGAACTGACATTCAGAATTAGCATTCTCGTAGCTATACCGAAAGTAGAAATTTAAAAACTTAGATCATCATTAATAGGCAACTTTTTATGCCACCATTCTACCTAATTATTATAATATATACTCGCGATCCGCAACAGCTTCGAACGGGGCACTTAAAAAAAATGTTGATTCGACCGCTACGAAACTTTAGTGTCACTCGCTGTACTAATCTGATGATTGCCTGATAATTTTATTAAAATCTGTCACGCCGTTTTGAAATCCATATGGAACATACCCACATCGACACTTTAGATTTGGATTTGGATATAAGCCAATAAATATAAAAACAATAAGATAATGCACTAACATAAATCATTACTATATATTTGTTTATCTTGCGCCATTACGAGCGCCTTGTAATTGCTTATTTTCAATTATTATGTTTACGTAAAAAAGATTATATTAAGTATGATAATACCATGTCTTTATGCAGAAGAGAAATAATCTTGAGAGAGTTTGGTAATATAAGAATAAATTACACAAACCGTTTTCCTGATAACATATAATAATTATGTATCAGGTATGCTTATTATTTTAACTATTAACATAGCTAAATACTTAACACTATTTACTTTCGATTTTTGATCTATGCAATAGAAAGTATTTTATGCTTTGTTTCTGTAGTTAGGTAGATGTGGGAAAATGTGTTTTGTGGGTATTATTGTGTTTTGGTATATAATGTTTTAAACAGCTCAGAATAGTCTTGCAGTTTAGGTAGGTATGCGCACGCGCGCTTGGAATACAGACCGGTTTTCCTACGTATCTCCGCCTTGAACCTCCAGCGATAGTTGTAGGTTCAATACATTATAACTAGAGGCTCTACTTGAACATAATATATACGTGTGTTCTGTGTCTTGGTGTTCTAAACATATTTATATTAATTTATAGTATATATAAGTATATACATTTACATTAAAAGTACATAAATATTCTGTTAGTCTTTGTCTTTGGGGTTAAATAATGTTGTATGAAATATCCAATATTTACATAGGTATGTATATTATTTATTCGTCACTGTTGTGTAGGTATACGTACCTAGGTTTTGAAGATAGATTATATCTGTACTATTTTATTCTAATCTGTGAAAAACATAGTTACAAGTTTTTTTTGTAACATCATGTGAAACAATCAAACACTTATTAATTTTATTTATTATTATTGATAAATATATAATATTATAAACAAAGTTCTCTGAGGCAGAGTCTACTTTCAGACTTTGTCCCTTACATTATATATAAACGTCAACTTTACCCCAACGTGAACTCTCAGGCATTAGCATACTACTTAAATAAAGTCCTAAATGGTATTCTGGTGTTACATCTTTAGTGTATTTCTGCATGTAAGCTAATTACTATAGAAACTGACGTGGTTTTGATACATTTTAGTTTTACTTTTGCGCGCGCGGCTTCGTCTTGCTCCACGCGTTGTACTCAGCTTTGTCTCCATGAAGAAGGCCACCGGATATAGCAGAAACTATAGTCGGAGTATCCGATATAATTAAACGTCACATAAGTAAAACAAAAAGAGTTAAATACCATTAAATGATTTTTCGCAACATAACGCCTCAACCTAATCAATCAGTTGTCAAAGTCCATAAATTCTTGATTACTAGAAAGCACAAATTATGACGTCCACGATATAGTAAGGATGGACAGTAAAGGATGGATCAAAGAAAAAGTTGATCGAAAAATTTAATCACTTCAACGAACGAACAAGGCGTACAATTATTTTCTTATGTTGATTACTACACGTTGGTGTTTGTAAATAAATCAGTAAATAGATGTTGAAGAGGCACCATTTCATTGATCAATAATGTGTGGCATTGTACTATTATATCTGTATTGTGTGAGCAACCGCCGTCAGTTAGATCATATGTGAGTAAGAACGTAATGACGAGACACTGGTGATCATTTAAATGGACACTTACTGCTGTTCCGCTCGCGTAGTAGAATGATTTGCGATTCAAAGAATACCTATCCATGTTTTAAAAAAAAATGTAAATGTAATAAGACGAACGTTTTTTTTTAATCTAACAGTAATGATACGAACGAGACGCTCTCCTGATGTTAAGAGATAACGCCTGTCCATGACCATTGCAGCGATACACATAACTTTCAGTAACAAAATAAAATCCAGGGCATCGCTGATTTGGCGCTCATTACTTTAAGACATTAGATGGTTAGTTAGATGTTGGATGACTGTGAGTAGCTTTTTTATGGTTGACACGCTAGGTGTTTTACCACAGCTCACTTGATGTTAAGTGACGGTGTGATCGAAGATGGTAAACACACCTAGCCTGGCTAACCTAACAACCATAAAAATCTTGGCAACAGTATTTTTGCATCACGCATTTGCCCAGGACGTCGAGTTAAGCAATACCGCTATTGCATAGATGACCACGTCTCTAGAATTATCAAATAGGGAGTTAGATCGTTCAGTTCACTTTACGAGGAAAAGCAACCACTTCGAGTCCTTTTATAGAAATGAAACGGCTGTAGCCCGTCTTGCTTGAATATGAGCTGGTTTAAAGTTTTACACTTTTATATTGCAGGTAACACAACCAGGTTTCCAGACTTCTTGCTCGCCTGTAGTTCCGGTTTGAAAGTAAACGATCAATCTCTCGCGATGAGTGTTACCTACATTCCTACTTACTGATTAGTTTTATATCGTCATCAATTGATTTTTATGTCTCTTACCAACAAAATATTTGAGTATATTTTGTAACTAGAATAGCTGATGAAAAAAAAACAGTCTCAAGTAGAGACTAGATTATGTCTTAAAAACAGACCAAATTATGAGTTAGAGACTTATCGATTATCGATAAGTCTCGATTTATCGATTAAACTTATTTAAGTCATATTTTTTTTTAATTTCTTTACACGTGACCAAAATGCTGGCCTTTATTTTACACAAAAAGTAGCTAAAACAGCTTTACAATTCATTGGGGCAATGTGGCCAACTTATTGGACACGTTAACTGAATTATAAACAATCTCTAGTTTTTTTTTTTTTAATTAGTAATTTTTATTATGTCATGTGATATTATTTCAAATTTACAAAATTAAATTATAATATTCACAAGTAGTTTTAAGTTAAATTAGTTTAGGTATTTTAGGTTTTTGAGCTTTAAACGGAATTTATTTTGTGTATCTAATGAAATAGTGTATCAAAGTAATGCGTAACAATTCTGAATTAGATGAAACTTCTTAACGTTCCGGATTTGCCGCCTTGCAAGGATGGTACCGTACAGTGCCTAGAACGTGCCACCCAGGTGTAGATTTGACACCCTTTTGATTGTACATCAACACTCGCCTTCACTGCCTGTTCTCATCACAAACATACACAGATCTATACATTTTCGCTTGATTTTATACATATAAAACTAACCATAATCGTTAATTTTTTCGTTATTATGTATCAGTCCCAAATCATATCATATCATCATACGTACAGAATATCATATCATCTCTGAGGCGATTTTTTTTTAGTATAAAACGTATATCATACAAAATAACAGATATCCAGCACCAATATTCATCTATTTACTAATATTGCACTGGAGTACAAACAACTTGGACGTATCATTCTTGTTTTGCCGAAATATTGTAAACATTGGTCGGAAAGAATTTCAAAATGCCAGCTGGGCTTATATAAATGGCATAGCTAATAGTTACGAAATGTGTTTGGAAAATAAACAGCTCGTTCTCTCAGAGCATTTTCAGTTGATTATCTTGGCAGGATTATGGTATTGGTGAATTAAGTCATTAAATGTTTGAATGATGTTTGAACTGTTTGTAAAGGTCGATTCACAACCCTCCGTTATCCACGCGTGGTACCTTATGTATCGACATATCCCCGTGAGTTCCGACATTTTCTCGCTAAGCAATAGTGTGTAAGCACTACTGTGTTCGGAGTTCAAGGTTAGCGAGGGAAATTATATGGCTAATGAAACCATTGAATATCACAAAGTAATGAACTTCAAAGCAGCTATGCTCAGCGGAGGTTCCGTGAAGTCTTATTACCCCACTATAATAATATAAATGTGAAAGTTTGGATGGACGGATGAATGGATGGATGTTTGTTACTCAATCACGCTAGAACGGCTGAACAGATCTGGATGAAATTTTGCATGTATTTAAATTTGCAAATTTGTTTGAACTTTAGGCCCTGTAATAAAACATAGGATACTTTCATCATCATCATCATCGTCATCATCATCATCATCATAATCATCCATCACCATGCGGGTAAAACCGCGGGGCGCTGCTACCTAGTTGTATTCATTGTTCATTTGTATACCTAGTTGTAATCAATACAAGTACTCACGAAATAGCTCCGCGATCGCATATCATGTGTCAGTGCAATATGATTCCCGTGATCGCCTAACTTGAATGACAATAAGAGCTCACAGTAATGGTTCCCATAATACAATGCTCCGTTTGGGGCTAGAAGACGCTGTGTAACACGTCCTATTGTTTTTGTACCGAGGCAGAATATCTTCGAAAAATGCTCAACTGCAAACGCCGCCTAATACAATCACAGTTGCGGCCAATGCCATTTGCATGCTTCAACTGTTCACTGTATCAACTTATACTTGTAACGTAATAAATGTAATCAATAAAAAACTATTACTTAAGAATAGTTTAGCCCAAATATATATTGCTTGGAACAAAACGTCCAAAGATGCATTTGATGTCCAAAGCTTAGAGGTATTTTAAACCTAAATTGTAAAAGAAAATTAAAACATGTTACTTCAAAGTTGACAAAGGTCACGGACCACTGTGTATGTGGAGCGCATATTTTAAATTAAAAAGTAAGGAATAGTATTCAAATTAAAAATGAGCTCTGTTTGCGAAACAATTATAGTCTCGAAGGTTTCGTGTTTTATTTTTAACGCAAAAATTACTGCAATTCATTTGTTGCAGTTGAATAACTACACATGTATCTTTGTGCGTGCTTAAATATCCTAAACGTTAATTAATTAACGTGTGAGTGAAACCTAATTATATAGAGCTGTTGAAACACTTGCGCCCATGCCAAATTACAAACAAATCGATCACGATCAGGAATTGCTAGACTTGGCGGTGATCGCTGTAATTACTAATTTAATAGAAATAGGTATGTATGTTGACAGCGCAACAATATTCTGTAGAAATACAAATATGTTATTGATAACACCAATGTTGCAAGTCAAATTCCGTAATATCATTTCAAATATATCATTAAAAGAGTTTTAAAACACTGATTACATGTCATTAAATAAAAAACAAAATATCAAAATAAAGTATGAAATGATCGGTCGTTTGAATCTTGTCGCTATAAACAACAGTCATATACTATAGTAAGGTTTAAGCACTAGATTAAGTACTAACTTTTATTCGCGGCTCGCAATTAGCTCGAAGAGGTTATTTAAGAAAAAGTTTTTTGATTTTTATAAAAGTTCGTTCTGTGAACCTAGATTAGATGGACAGACGTATAGGAACGCTGAACTAATAAGGCTCAGCGAGGCTTAGTTCAAAGGTTCCGTTGCCTTCCCCAACTGGTATTATCTTACAGTAATCGGTACTCCATGCTCCTCCTAGCTGTACTTCCCGCTCTGCGAGTCGCACGCTAACATTAGCTAACAGAATCGCAAAATCTACGTTGGTCAGGCGCTAGAATCGCCGCGTATTATCAATATTATTGACCGAATATCTTATCTTATCTTAGAATACACATACGAAGTCGTTCTTGAGAAAAAAAATAGCCTATTTTCATGCTTAAAAAAACATCTTATAACCGTGTCAATTTCCATTAAGCCGTTTAGTTGTGAAAAGTTAACAAAGTGACAATAGCTACTTTCGCTTATACAATATTAAAATATCGTGTGTATTGTAAAGTGTAACGTTTTATTATGTTTGGTGGACTAGAAATTAAGAACATATGCCCTGGATTAACATGTGGGCTGCCATCTTGGGAATATAAAGCAATATTATAGACTTACTATAAGATAGCATGTGCAACATTCGCGCATTGCTTATCGTTGCTGTTATTTGAAGGTTGAAAGATAGCGTGAAGAAGCTAAATAGTGATTATAGTTCCTATCATATCAGTTACGATCGGCGAATCGACTTGGCATATCTAATTAAGTAGTTTGACCACTAACTACCAGGTTCGCAATGTCCGCACGAGTAATTTCACCAGTGTTACTAGATTTAGATGTGGAAATTCCTTACTTCCTTATTGCACTGTAACACGGTAATGACACAAATTGACAGTCAAGTCACCGTTTTTCCAAAAAAATGCTGCATTTAGAAACATTGTTGGAATAACCTTTAAACATCTGTTATCACACATTTTTTTCGACTTATTACCGTCTCTGGAGAACAGATGTGTTTTTTTTATCTTTGGAGCCACGATATTACTGCGTACTCGCTTCCATTCGGGATGCACCTTCCATCGCGTGCTTCAGAAGCAAACTAAGATCTTGGCTTCAAGAGACCTTGTTCTATGACTTTGACGATTATTTAAAAATAAGAGATTATTGATCTACTGGGAATTATAATTATACATAATATAATAATAGATATAAGTATATATCAATATTATAATTTAAAAATATCAAATCTATAGCATATGTCATTATAATATATATGTATGTATATATTTGATATTTTAAATATGAATGGAAAAGTAACCTCTAAGTTTGGTGTTAACAATAATCTGTATCTGTGTCTGTGTCTGTGTCTGTATCTGTGTCTGTATTTGTATTTGTACTACCATACTCGTATTATCTATCGCATTCACAGTTGAAAATTACTATACACACTACTACTAGATAAGTGCATTTGTAACAACAACGCAACGAAATCTAAACGCCGCGGCCGCTCAGTATGAACGTAGCGTATCTTTATAATATCATCGATGTAAATATATCACGTCTTTTTATTTTTTACACAAATTACAAACATTGATTGACTATGAAAAACTTAAGACGAGTGGAACAATTGGCAGCCTTATTGCATGTAAGAAATTGCCATATTTAGCTATTCTTTCTGTAAAAAAGTTATTTTGGTCTCGTGTAATTTTCAAACTATTAGCATCATATTCGTTTTATTATTTATAACAAAGAAATATTGTGAATTCTTGTAGAACAGCGAAGCGCTGGGAATTTTAACAGATAAAGAAATTTTTGTAGAAATCTATTTAGAAGTTTTTTAAATTTTGAGGAGAAACCATAAGTGTGACAACACTATGTTAGCCACAACCCAGCTCTGTTGCGACATAACTTTCTCCGCAATTTGCCATTTGCCAGCAGCCATCTATCATCCTCCACTTATGTCACTGATGTATTCAATTATATGTTTTAAACAAATAGCTATAGAGCTCGCAATAATAGCGTCGTTTCAGCTGTCCGTCAAAATTATTGGTATTTATTTCTTTATAGTGCCTTTGACGTTTGGCTTCAGCGGTATTGGATTATTTTAACCCCTAACTCAAACAGATGTAAGATTTATGACTTTAACGTAAATATCTGTGTTTGTCTATAGGCATCGTATCTCTCATAACCAATTTCGTTTTTTTTTTTTGTTTCTTTGTCATGTCGTTGATCGGTTTTAGCGATAAGGCCGTCTATTTAGTTTATAAGGTTTTTTTATCGTGTTTTGATGTACACGTATTTAAACGTTAAAATATAACGTATACAAGGCTTAAGGAAAACGCTTCTAATGTTTGATGCGATGAAAAAGTAGTCCTAGAGATGAATGTCCTCTAGCAACTAATAACTTTTTTAAATTAATTTGTTAAATGCATAGAAATCTAAAAAGTAAAGGAAATATATATTGCATGACAATCATATTTATGTCCTGTAAACTTGTGTTTGTTATAAAAAAAAGCGATTAATAATAGTGTTTTAATTGTATCTCTAATTAACGGTATATTCTTGCAGCCTGACTTGGGAGGCAGTTCCATTCTAGGCCAGGTGTGGTTAACATCTTTGACTGCATCGTCACTTAACATCAGGTGAGCTGTACCTGTCATCTAGATTGTTACCAGTAGAAAAGTATTCGGTTTCACGAGCATTTCGCCAATATCTTGTACACATAGTTTAATTGGCCTCATTCCGTTTTATTATGTATTTTGAGTATCAACATACGCAGCTAGGACTATAATTTCATCCAATATTAATTAACTCTAATAGATAAGAAATATTCAGCGTACGATAAAAAACATATAAACGTAACTGGTTTATATGTAAGTATTGCTTAATAGATACGTTCTAAAAAAAAAAAAAAAAAACGAAAATACGTTATAATTACATTACGTTATAATTAGTATTTTATGATAATTGATTTAAGTATGTAGCGATGATGGCGCAGTGGTTAGTGCGGTAGGTTCGCATGCCGAAGGGCGTGGGTTCAAACCCCAACAATGAGCTTGAGCTGCCGGTAAAGGAAAACATCGTGAGGAAACCATAGCGTGGTGTTAGGGTACTTTTAAGTACTCTCCTGGGTAGCTACCACCCTCAAGTTGAAAATCTGCCGCCAAGCATCTAACGGTGTGTTCCGACAGTCTCATTTGAGAGCCAGTTCCATTCCAGGCTAGGTGTGCTTTACCATCTTCGACCACACCGTCACTTAACATCAGGTGAGCTATGGTCAAACATCTAGCCTGTCAGCCATAAAAAAAAAGTATAAAAAATTACAAAACCTTAAATTTTGCGGCCTTCTTAATTCAAAATCGGTGACATAAAACCTGAGTTACACAGTCAATAAAACATTCACGCTAACCAATAATATAAAAAAAAAATACAAACAAGAGTGTAAAAATAGAGCGAATGCAATCTTGGTGTCTCATTCCGGATTCGCATTTCCGGTAGCATATTAGAGCTTGCAGACAGTGGGCGGTTTTCCTTATTGACCCCAATGAGATAAATACTCTACAGATGTGTCGAAACCTGAACCAAGATTCCTAACTGTGGAAATTTTCTCAGAGATCTATACGACCATTTATTTAATTTCGATGCGCCAAAACAGATAACATTAAAAAAAAAATACAGCACTCCTTTGGGACGTAAACTGACTGAACTTTTGGTATCTAAAACTTGAGGAATATTTTATCGCAAATTGTCATACAAAACTCAAAATTCAGTCTTTTTTATAAATGTCATCCTAAATGGTGAACACAACTCACCTAACGTTATATGCGTGACCTGGCCATACTAACCACTGAGTTATCTTCGCTACATAAAAAGATAAAAGTTCACAATTTCATGAGTATTTTTTATGTATGTACTGCAATTAGTTACTGCGACATTGAGACCGATTTCCGTATTATTTTATTGTATAGAGATAAATTGTTAAATAATCCTTTAAAAGAGTTTTTATCTAGTCGATTTCAATAAGAAGTAGGTACTGGATTTTCGGCACGATCCTTATTTGTGTGTCATTCGTCAGACCGATTTCCATGTTTAATTTTTTTATGCAGATGTCAAGTATATACTTACCTAAGTAAATTTGTGAATGCTAAATGGTCAAATTAAATATTCTAATGTCAAATTTAATATTCGGGCAACGAAGACATCTGTCAAGGTGTTTTTACAAATCAAAGAGACAGAAATGATATTTTACGTGTTGTAATGTGTGTATAATTGTAATCCAATCCACAGTAGCAGACAGTTGTAAATACCACTCATAGTCTTGCATCAAAAGTAGGAACAGATAGTCCGTTACTTAAATTGGTCGAATTCAAATACCTGGTTGACCAAAATGCAAGCCACAAAAAATTTTCTGTAACAAACTGATCTTAAAAAAAGTGTTATTATTATTATTTGTCTTTTAGAGGTATACTAATAATATAGTTGCATAGGTACTTTGTGTAATTTATTGAAATCAGTTTTTTGACAGATATTCTTTCAAAAGAGTGTTTTTTTTTCTTTCTTCGACCATATAACAATCTTGAATTGTGCCAATTTTCAAGTTTTCGCAGTGTTTATATTCACAGTCTGTATTCATAGCAAGTCACTTTTTGCAAAGAATATTGTCAGCATGACAAATGATCAAGCATTGACAAGCATATTTTTTATTTGTAAAAAAATCATTTACTAACGTAGCTAGTTTATAATATTATAGTGAATAATTATGTATATGATTTGATAAACCCCTACACAGGTGCAGAGCTAAGAGATCTGCTCAATACATGCCGTTATGTCACACACATTGTCTCAAGGATCTAAGCATATAAACTCTGAACAAAGACCGTCCTTTCCATTGTCTGTTATTTTAAAGCGACAAAAACAGTTAATAATCCATTCTCTGCCCACATGCACCGGCTTATCCGCTGTATGGGAGCGAATTACTTAGATGTGAACATTCACATCACTTGCAATTTAATATGATCAAAGAAGACTATTTTCGGTAACCACAGGAAAATGACGTTTGAAATGTCAAAATGAGGCCAAACAATAAAGATATCATTGTTAATTTTCAAGCAAAATCTCACTTTTCATAATTAATTTAATCACGTGCAAAGAATATAAGCAATGTAATGGAAGTGCAAACGGCAGTTTATAAACAACCGGTTAATTAAGGGTTATTTAACATTTGATTACCGGAACCAAAGTCCTTCACTTTCGAGGAAGCGGGAAACTAAAAAGTTAATTAGTTAGCCGTGATCTTAAAACATTAAAGTAAGTATTATTTATTCTGTGACTGGACAGCTATTTCGTTCTGAAACACGAAAGCTGTGTGCCGTTTCAGTTTACGTATTTTAATTTGGGTCACGTTAAAAATGTGTACATTAGTGTTTATCGGTACACAGCGACACATTACGTACGCCTGAAATAGGTATAAATATATTTTTGTGAGCATTTAGCATCCTGTGAAACACGAACGGTAAAATACATTGTTTTTACGTTTTAAATGACTTAAATCAAATACTAACGTAAATACTATATTTACAATTTGACGGGATACGAGCAAAATAACCGTGATCTAGACAAAATATGCACATAGAACCAATTGCTGTTAGATCAGATATAAAAAGTAAAGAAATTAGAAGTTTCGTAAATTGATAAAACACGGAATTTATTTCATTTTGTTTTTTCTATCGAATTTAACGTCACTGTCAGTCACATCATTGTCAGAACCTCGACACAGAATACTCTATACATACACTTCATAGTATTGAAGTTATCTTCTATGTACATGGAATTCTTATGTAATATTGTGATATGTCGGCAAAAATACAAATATAACTATGATCAATGAATTATTATTTTTTTAAATATAAGTAGCTAACTTGCCAAAGTTATACGCCGCTCTATGTTACTCGATCGACAGCCACGATCGGCGGCAATTGGCCAGTTCAGTAACAATTGCAAACAATGGCCGACGGATCCAAACGCGGAGGCAATCGCACTTTGTCGCTATCAATGGAGAAATCTCTATGTGGGCGAATGTGTCGAAATAACGCACCAGCAGTGCAGTGAGTCAGTAATAACATATTCGAATGCATAGCACCGGACTCCTTCAACCTTTTCATACTAACTATTATTGAGTCTACGGTTCGAATGACCAAATCGTAAACACGACTTTGTATGTCATTTTGTACAACATCAATGCTAGAAATAGTTCTACAATCTGCATTTAAATAATTCATGAATATGATTTTGCGGATAACACAATGTAAAGCGCGCGTTGATGTCCAATATATGGTGAATGCGGTTTTATTACATAGTTAACTTTGATTTTCAAATAGCATCGAAATATTTCTAAAATTCACATGTACCATATCTCTATATTTATCTCAGTAATGAATTATATATTCCTATGAACAAATCGTATAATTATCGTCCGAATCTGATAAGAAAAAAATACAAAACGATAATGTGTAAGACAACAGAAACGTTAGATAATACGCATTGTGGTTGGTACTATTGATGTTACAATGTTATTTATCTTCACTTGTAGAAATACAAGAGATTTCGCCATCGTTAGAAACTTGGTTTTACAACAGATTGTTGTAGCTTAATAGACTTAGTTTTAGTGATTCATTAACACATAAAAAAAGATTGACTTTCTACAGTGGTAGTTTATTGGTTAATTTATAGCTCAATTACCTGTCTTTGAGTTTTGTCCGGAAGTATTATTGACAGCTCGAAGGACCTATTCTTCTTGTCCTTGCTGCCAGCTCGCATGAGCTTGGTGGAGGAGCGAGTGATACTCTGCGCCTTCTCCGGAAGTTTGAGTGCCACAATAGACATACTCCGGCTGAGCCGACGGCCCAGCTTCTTCGTGCGAAGCGACATAGAGCCTCCAAGTCCTCTCTTGGGCCGGCTTTCCACCGGCGCTTCCTCCACAGCACCCTCTACACTCCCTCCGGCCATCGCACTATCCTTGCAACACTACGTTTACATTCACAGCATCACCACAATACACCAGACACTTTCATCCGAAAGTCTTCTGTCACTGAGTCACGAATGCACTTCTCAACCTAAGATCGACATCGTGACCGCGCGATCGGAAATCGGGCGCAGCCTCCGCGATCATATGGCCGAGCCGGTTTGGGAGCACCGGCCGACGTGAAATGGGCCGATTCAGCGCAGTTCGATAAAGATCGGTTTGAATGGGTTCGATTGTTGTTGATGGATTAAATGGAGCGCGTTATCGTATCATTGCGAGAGGAGCGGCGGCGCGACGCGACGTGCACGCGGGTGTTCGCGAGCACACAGACTACCGAGCAACCGCCGCGCCGTCCGCCGCGGACCTTGCAGCAGCCGCGTCCGATACTCCGTCGCGCCGCCCCCGCCACAACTTCAATCAAATCACTTATCAAAGCGCATTGTACTGAACATTGACACAAAACAAATGCACCGACAATAGACGAACGCTCCCACGAGATGTTTGACTTCAAAGCGGAACGATCGATGCTCAAATCTTTGGAATTTTTACTTCGGTATTGAGCCTTCTTACAGAGAAATAACGGGACTGTGTTACAGTTGCATTAATGTGCAAAGCAACAATATTGGATCGAGAATCGTAAACAGGTCTTGTGGCTATCTAAGTATCAAACAATAATTTTTCAGGACGGAAAGAGTTGTATATAATCTCGTCTAGAGTCGACCGATGTAGAGCTATGTAAAGTACAGCGCAGTATTGGTAACGGGTCAACGGATCTCAAGGCAATCGTGTTTCTTTACACAACTCTTTGTAATTTAGATCTTGTTGAATGCCGAGATAATTAAACTTGTTAGTATATTAGCTTGTAATTACCGAAGTCTTTTCTCTTCCCTTAATGCAATCAACCTTGGTATTCGAACGGTTAAAAACTGCGAGGAGTTCAGTCTTAGAGTGTATACTAGAAGTAGTACTTTATATAAAAAAATCACTACAATGTTTTGGGCTTTCGAGTTTGCATAATATGGTTATACTAGCGATCCCGTCTTCAAACGAGTATTCACATTCCATTTATTTCAAATTTCAATTACCGTCTATAGATAGTAAATGTACATAATAATATTCATACGCCTGCAATGGCAAGTTTTGGAAAAGCACACGATGATATTAGCCAACCATCGTAATATACCTAAAACTTATGAATAAATTAACTTTCACTTTGTACAACTTTTTTGAAGGCTTTTTGAGGACGTAGTTAAATTTTTTATTTTTCTCTACTTATAAGGAAAAAAATTATATGTAAATGATGTTGAAACCCATATTAAAATTCATTACCTGATTTAAAAGATGTCTGCAGAAATACAGAAAAATGTTGACAGTGACTTTTTGCTATTTAGAGATAGAGAAATTCACCATTTTAACATAGAACATAGGGATAATTATCTCTTCATGAAGTCGCTAAAAACTTCTTCCTTCTTCTGTTCTAGACATTTTGTGGAGAATGAAAAAGATTTGTTGCTACTTCAGCTATCTTCCCTTTAGTAAAAGATGTTCATAAGTATGTGTACAGTAACTTCTTTTCGGCTAAGTACTCGGTTTGTATAACGCTGAGTGTCTGACTTTCATCTTCGGTAACATAATAACTCAAGAAATAGAGAAAAGATAATGATTACGTTTTATTTAGAATACCATAACCTGAGCTGAGAGTAAAGCATTTGGCACAAGATGAAATTTAAAGCATCTTTACAAACGAATTATATGTATACTATCTAATACCTAGACTTAAAAAACAAAAAGTGTGTGCAGCCAATTTACATAATTGTTCTGCAATAGCTTTCTAATTTTTACGGTATTTCATGATCGAATAAAAATTTACTTAATATAGCATTGTTTTTACGTGATTCTTAATTTTTTTACTAAATAAGTACCGAACTATGTGTATAGGTAGGTATAAACGACTCTGCAGTTGAGCTAAGTTTATATTCGGATTGTTTATGCAGTACATTTATGATTCGGAGCTTTACCTAACTGAAATTTCGTAGTCCAATCGATCGGACTAAGCAGTCCGTGTCACGTTCACAGTGTAATAATCTTGGTGATTTCTTGCCGTGGCATAACGTTTTTTAACCTTACTACCATTTATATGGTAAGGACGGTTGTAATCTCACCGTCTAGTAGATTCCAGCACATGCTTATTACACCATACCGTCAACCGTATGTAATAAATCGCGATAAAGCACATTATTGATAAATACGTGATAGGTAAACGAAAAAAAAAACTAAACAAAAATTTATGAAAGTGGTTTCCGTTTACTGTCGATAACGTCCAGCTCCATGATGGACCCAAGTTGGTGGCGGACTACTCGATTCCACCCCCGCTCCCGCGCACCAACCGACGTCTTCAAGTGGTTGACGTAGTGCGAAGCAAGACGAGACAAATAATTTAAAATTGATGTCAAATGTATTAAAAAAGCAGTTATTTACATTTCCCATAGGAGCTGTCCCACTTTCCATTAATTTTTCTATCGTTTATGTGGTACGGAAGTTTATTTTATTTTATATAACAGTAATGAGACGAACGAGACGCTCTCCTGATGTTAAGAGATAACGCTTGTCCATGACCATTGCAGCGATACACAGAACTTTGAGTAGTAAAACAAAGTCCAGAGCATCGCTGCCATGGCGCTCATTACTTTGGGACTAGATGGTTAGTCTCAATAGCCCTGCAATTTCGCTAGCTGCAGTACCCTTCAAACCGGAACACAGTAATGTTTACACACTACTGCTTGGCGGCAGAATATCTGTTACTGCGGTGGTACCTACCTAGACGACCTCCTGCTAAGGAAATCTACCGCCAAGTAATAGTCTCACCGATTGATAAGCTAGCCCCTCAGTTTATTCGAGCAATCGGCCATTTCAAATTTAAATACTCGAAGGTCATTCGTCATTCTCATTGGTTTACTAAATAGTATTAATGTGTAAGTCATTAACATGTAAAATGTCACAGTCATGTCAAAATCACCAATGGCAACATGGATCTGTGAACACCGATTAAAATAAATAATCTGCGTTTGTGATGAATATTATTTTGTAATGTTTTACAAATGTTAAGATACTCAATTTAAATAATATCAAATATAATTCAATACACATTCGGACTTCGTTCAGTTATGCAACAGTAAGTATTAAATTAGGAACGAGGTCTTTAAACTTAAATTACAGTTTATGAAGTTACCTTATATTACATTGATATATTATTCATCATCATCATCATCATCAGCCATAGGACGTCCACTGCTGGACATAGGCCTCCTCCTGGGGGGGTTTTGCCAATACTCGCCACGCTTGGCAGGCGGGTTGGCGAGCGCAGTTACGTGTGATTGTTCAAAGAAGACACTGCTGCCCATCTTCCGGATTACATCTCTTAGCCGACTCTTACGGCAACCACGGGTAGAGAGGGTGAGGTACTATTCTTACGCCGGCACCACCACGGCTTACACCTGAACAGTCACATTGACATATAAATAATGATTATAAACTTGTTGTTAATTACATAGGTACACAAAAATAGTCTGTATTATTGTGGCAATGTTAAACCTAACCAGAGCCAACAATATATTTCGATTTTCAAATTAAAAGTAATAAATATATCGTAAACTAGTAAGTCAATGAAGTCAATAAGGAAAGAAGTCTATGGAAGTCAATGGGGGAGGCCTATGTCCAGCAGTGGACGTTCTACGGCTGAAATGATGATGATGATGATGAAACTAGTAAGTTCATTTTATTTTAAATCGCCACATTTCATAGTCCATTTATGTTTTGTGGTTCTTGAAAAATATAAACCTACCTCTGCTTTTCTGCTTACTCTACTTATCTTTCCTTTGTAAAACAACACAGAACAACTCCTCTGATCTGAATACAAATACACAGTTAGTACACGGTAGGTATACTACGAATTTTAAGCTACCAACTTTTCTAGTTCATAATTTTAGCTTCATCGTCTTCTGTTTGCTTGATTAACTGAAAAAACCCGAACAAAATGATAAGCATACAAAACCACATTCAAGTTCGTAGTTAATGGTGCTGGGGTTAATTACAATTTATTCATGCGACTGCAAGTCGCTTGCTAGATTATAAGAATCGCGCCATATGACACTGATACAAAACACTTTTCTTGACACTACATAAAGAAAAATTACAAAAGAAATCAATATTGACATTTTATTAGTAATTAAAAATTACGCGTCATGTTTATGTAAATCTAGTTACATTGACACTGTTAATGTTACTTCACAATAAATCTATATCTTTAAACGAGCAATTCTTGTATATATATATATATTCTGAATCTCGGAAACGGCTCCAACGATTTTCATGAAATTTTGTATCCAGAGGGTTTCGGGGGCGAAAAATCGATCTAGCTAGGTTTCATTTTCAGAAATCGTCGTTTTATCCATGTTTTCAGCCGAGCAATGCTCGGTCAACCAGGTACTTATTATTATAATATCAGTTATTTATTTTTCTATAAGTTTTTACGATATACCTAAATATAAAATAATAAATCATTATATATAAAAATTTCGTGTCACGTTGTTTGTCCGCGATGAACTCCTCAACTACAGAACCGATTTTTACCAAATCTTGCACACTGTGTGCAATTTGGTCCAACGTGAGAGATACTATAATTTATATCTCAATTTTTTTCTTTGACTTGAGCGAGATTTCTCTTTCAAAACTATGTTTCCATAAAATCTCTTCAACCGTTTAAAGATTATGAAGATCTTTTCTAGTTGATGAATGAGGATCTTTCACAGGTCTAATAGAGTTGAAATTGAGTATTTCAGGCGAGATGAAGTTTAAACGCAAGCCTTCTTAAATAAGATAAAAATGTTTGTAAAATAGAATCCTCGCGCGAAAATGTTCTACATCTTAAAATAATTAATTTTAAGATGCCAGCTGCTCAGACATTCTCCCAACTTCACAACTTTGTTGGTAATTGTTTACCCCAGTTTACCTTCGTTTTGTATAGCGGCTTCTACCGACCTCGAAGAAGCATACTGCGAACTTATACACTAAACAATAACTCTTTATTACCATTACGTTAGACAAGTAGGTGTATGTGCGGGCGTTATATAAAGAGCATCCATTATGTGTAAGACTAGCTCTATTAATGTATTTAATGCGAATGATGCCGGATTAACATCGGTTATAGAATCGTAGCTACCACGCAAATATTTTCACGGCAACTTGGCACCTAGATTGATCACACTAATATTAGACACGCAAAAGTGTGTGCTCTAGTAGATACGTAGTTCCTGTTAACCTCCGTAAGGGTCGACCGGGTTTTTCAACGGAAACATAGATATTGAGGACCCAAGACATTGGTGAAAATAGGCTACTTTTATTTTAGAAATGTATCATGATATTTTTTAATGTCGTTGAAAAATCTCTTGCTTGTTGAAAATTCTTTATATAAAATTTATATACTTACATTTACTTGGTGGTAGATCTCCTTAGCAGGAGATCGACTAGATAGGTACCAACGCAGTACCAGATTTTCTGCCGCTAAGCAGTAGTGTGTAAACATTACTGTATTCCGGTTTGAAGGGTACTGCAGCTAGCGAAATTACAGGGTTGTTAAGACTAACTAAAACTATCTATGTCTCAAAGTAATGAGCGCCAAATCAGCGATGCCCTGAACTTTGTTTTGTTATTCAAAGTTCTGTGTATCGCTACTATTGTCGTGCACAGGCGTTATCTCTTACCATCAGGAGAGCGTCTTATTACTGTTACATTAAAAAAATACATATATATCTCTATTTTCCTACAAATTCAAAGTATTTAAAAATGTTAAGCATCCAAAAATGTGAACATGAAATTTTGTAATGTTAGCGGTTGAAACTACGAGGCATTGCTATATAGGGTTATATATTTTTACTGTACAAAACCAAAAGAGGTCAATGTACTCATCATTACGAAAAACTTTTTTACGAGTACAACTCTGAAATCGTGAAAAAATCAGCTGTTCTATAAAAAAGGTTTATTGACCCTTAAAATGTATGCAGCAGCTATATTTTTCTGTGATTTCTGAGTCGTGCATATAGCAAAAGTTGATGGTAATAACTACAAATTCCCTTCTGGATTAGTACACCCCAAGCTTATATACAGGTTCGTAACCTTTGAAATGTTGCCAGCTTCTTTGTAGAGGTATTCAGATGTTACGCCATGCAAGTTTGAATTAAAATTCTTACAACGCCCAGAACCTTCCATTGAATGAAAATATCGCAAGAAAACTATATCTAGTATGTGGCATACCACTTATTACTCCGCTTGCTACGTACTTCTTTGACTTCTATTGCCAGATATTTAGTAGTAGATACCACGGTAGACAAAAAATAGACACCCCACTCCAGCGTTAGTTCTCAATAATAGTAAGACATATTTCTCATCTTAGACAATACAGAAATGCTATCAAAGGCTTTCTTTAACTTTAGCTTTTCAGACATAAAATATTACTCACTACATAATTGGTAAAAAGTTTATGAACCTGTGGATGTCTTGTCTGAATGTCAATGAAAATTGGCAAACGAAATAAAATAATGGCAAACTACAAATACTAAATATTCCATGTTTATTATATATGGCAAACCCCCAAGGAGGAGGCCTATATCCAGCAGTGGACGTCCTATGGCTGATGATGTGTGTGATGTGTGCATGTTTATTTATAATGCAGCCCTTAGAATTTACAAACTTGAATATTATATCTGTAAGTAAAAGTCTCTTTGCATTACAGAAAAGCGGAAACAGCATGGAGGAAGGATTCAGATTGGAAAGCAAGATATTCAAAGTTGTACTCATCACGCCACATTTTAAAGTTAGTGCTAATGCTATTCCTAACAAATGTAGAAATTTAATATTATTGCTTTGGAAAGTAGACAATATTTGAACTCTTACCGTGCAGCAACTGCAATCTATTCTGCATCCTTATCAGATGCAAATTGCGCCACTTGACCTCAGAATGCACAATCGTTTCAATTCTACTACGTTGTTCCTTTCATTTGCGCTGCTTTCTTTATAATTTACTTGTGATAGGTAAGTATTAAAAGAAAATGAAACATAAACCATAACATTTTCTAAGTGTTTAACCATATCGTAGCTTATATACGTATAGACGAGCTAAATATTTAAAACAAGATAGGGTGACATAACATGAAACGAAAAAAATATCTGACTTTCAAAAGGGACTGCCAGAATACACTGGTAAGTGCTTAGCAACCACTTAGCTAGAGGGTTTTGTGTTACGTGGAACAGTGGAGGTATTTCTCTAACGAAAGTAAATAGATACTTTTTTTTTAGTACATTTATCTATCGTTTATGTATGCCAAAGAAATAGGTTTTTTTTTATTAGAGACGGGTTAAAAGCTTGCAATGTCGAAAAGGGATCATTGGTATTTTTTGGAAGTGGATACATGGTGGTAGATAACCTCAGCAGGAGGTTATCTAGGTACTAAAGTGCGTTGACCCAAAATCAATATATTTTTTTTGCGAATTTACAGAGTTGTAGCGATTGTAAAAATTGTTTACAGTGATGAAAACAATGACCCCCTTTGGGCTTTGTACACCCTAAGCTTATAACCATGTATACTTACAAACCCTAAATATAAACACGACAGCAACGCTTAGAATAATAATAAATTATTCTGATGAATTTGTCGCCTCGCAAAGTCGTGATAGGCTCCAAGGTCTACGAGGAATCAAATTGCACCTACTCGTACTTATTTACCAGCAGACAATGTGAGTCATCTCGTCATGGCTCAATGAGTCAGACTTCGAAAAAGTAGGTGCAAAGGTAATCTCGTTGAATTGAAAACACATATAATAAACTATCCTGTTATAAGAGTCCTGTCATACTATGCTATATTACCTATACAATAAAATAACAAATACATATAAATTGCAGCTGTACCTACATAGAAAATTTGAGTAACAAAACAAGGTCTAGGGCATCGCTACTTTGGCGCTCATTATTTTGATACATTAGATGGTTAGTCTCAACAGCCCTGTATTTTCGCTAACTGCGTACCCTTCAAACCGGAACACAGTAATGTTTAGACACTACTGCTTGGCGGCAAAATATCTGGTACTGCAGTGGTACTTACCTAGACGACCTCATGCTAAGGAGATCTACCACCGAGTAAATAAAAAAATATATTGATAATAATGAAGATAGCGCAGTCTGGTAGCTTTTAATGAGCCTACCCGATTGATTTTCGTCGAAACCAACGAAAAACTTGCTGTAAAATTAAGCAGTATCTTTTACAAGGTACCTATGTAAAAATGTTCCCATAATTTTTAAGAAAATGTCGGACTTTATGTTTATTACTGCCGCAAAAAGCTGACACCTACATAAAGCTTGATTCATATTACAATGTTCCATTCCGGCCCTTACATTGATTAATTTCATATAAGACCTCACAAAATAATTTACGATGACAAACTATCTCGCATAACCGGTGTAAACAAACAACATACGCGACCTGTATTCGAATTTTAATTTACAAATTCTTTGGTAATTGACAGGACAAATTAATCAAATTTTTTTCAACAGACGAGTACCTGGTCGAATTCAATGCTAGCAAATCCAAATTTACCTTTTCTCCGCTAAAAATTGTCCGTTAACATTAACTCCCTTATTAACAAAATGTTTCTGTACCTTTGGCAAACCATTTTAAACTCCTTAGGTTAACTCCTTGCATCAACAGAGTTAAAGAAAAGGCAGAGAAAAGCTCGGCGTCCTATGTAAGGTTAGGTGGTTATTTCACACTGGAGCAGTTGCTTTGTACCAAATACCAACTCCAAGCTCTTCATTCGATAGAGCGGCGTGCTGTTCCACTTATTGGTGATGAAAAGTTGGTAGAAAAAAATACTTTTAAGTCTTTATCACCGAAGGTAGCGATTAAGTTATCAATTTCCTACATGATTTATTTCGGAGAATATACTAGTGAGCTGTACAACCTTATACTCTCAACCTCCTTTTACTACATAACATGTAGAAAGACTACCACACATACATAGTGGATTTCGTTGGCACCAAACATCTTGACTACACTTCTCATCCGTATGGTCAAGGAATAGACCATGCTGCCGACTTCCTTGTTTGCTAGTGGAAATTATCTGGATACTTTGAAAGTTATAGTGGATAGACCAGGTATCTCCTAACTCTACGAGCTCCACGTTCGACCACATCATCACTTACCTTCAGACGAGGAAGAGGTCAAACACACACACGTTATACACGTTATACACGTTACAAAAACAATCTCAGGATAGCACTTAGCGCAGTATGAATCGAGCTTTAAAGTTAATTTCGCCCAAGCTTTATATTCGTTAAAAAGAATTATTGTCTACTTTCTCACTAGTACGTACATCATTGTATCTTCACAATAAGTGTTTACGGTGTTTTATAGTGATAACCTATTGTTACATTTGATAGAGCTAACATAAATATTTACGTTACTTTTTATAAACTTCTAAGCTAGCTGCGCCCTACGGTGTTACCCGCAAAAAATTTTTGGCTTATGTGTTAATCCAGGATATCAGTTACCTCCATACCAAATTTCATCAAAATTGGTGTAGCCGTTTGAGAATGAAGAAGTAACAAATATACACCTTTATAATATTAAGTGAGATGTCGTAATCCTAGTTATAGAATTGAAGGCCTAACTTTCTGATTGTATTTGCTTACGAGAAACTTTATCGGTGCTTAACTATTTTTCATATTATTACTAGATAAGCCAGTGAACTTCTTACAACCTAAATTTTATTTCAAACGACAAAACAATTTTTAATTTAATAGATTTTACACAACCGCACGGAACTAATAACAGCTAAGCTTGGCGCAACAGCTTTAAAACGATAGTTCCGCCACGAACGCCGTCTATTGAAAATAATTAAATCTGAAGTGGCAATTCCTACACAAAATTACCAATTCCGATTTTTTCTATTTTTTGGCTGTTCCTTTAGGTTTTTCCTAAGCCATCCCAGTATTTAGGCGAACAAAACAAAAAATAAATTCAAATTGGTCATGCCTTTTTCGAATTTTGCAAGACTATCGCACGGCAATTTATAGATCTCAAACAAATAGATTTCTTCTACAGAGTTATAAGTTCATCATTGTCAACAATCTTTGCTAGGGGTATACAAGTCCGACATCGAGAAATATAAATCAGCTGTTCCATAGAAAAATTACGTTAACCGTTAACCAAATTTAATAATATCAAATCAAAGTAATAAGTATAGAAATAATATTTTATTTTTTATGTGAAACCACAGATACTACACTAGGTTCCTACGCAATAGTGAATATAAACATTTTTAATGCGCATATTTGTCGAATTTATTCAAAACCGAAAATATATTACGGAGTCTCATTACGAAGAAACGAAAATTCACTCAAAAAGAAACGCTATCTATTGATTTGACTTGTCACTAATAGAAAGAGGCCAAAGTATAGCCGGAATAGGTCTAAACACGCACAAAGAGTAGCTCAATCTAGACTCTCGCCAGACTCTAAAAGATAGCCCAATTTTCCATAGAGCAGTTTTTAAAGGATAATATTTCTGTACTAGTATTGTATAATCAGTGATACCTACTGTGAAAATGTTTTAAGTATTTGGTATCAAGTTCAATTTGTCAACATTTCAGGCCTGCAGAAGAAGAGCCTCGCCGTATTTCCTTCATGATCAACGAGCCCACTCCGTACCAATCCCTGGTGTTGAGAAGCCAACGAGGCAGCATATCCTCAGGCGGGCTCACCCCTGAGTTTTCCAACACCATCCTCTCCAGTCGTAGCGATCCTTTTTCTAGCAGGGGAACCGTCTTGTAAGTTGTCCGTTGTTGATTCAGATAATAAATTTGATTGTTTTATTACAACGAAAGGAATTCAAAGATGAAGATTTTGACTTTTTTATGACATGCCCTTCATTTATAAAGGATTTCGCTGAATCATCTTTATAGGTCTGATGATTTAGGAGGCCACGAAACAATGTTACTAGACATGGTGCGTGCGCAGAGCAAGGACAGAGATGAAGCTCAAGACAAGAGCTTGGAACTGCCAACCAAAGACGAAGACTGTGATAAGTAAGATGAAGTTTTGTAAATAAATAAAAATATACTTAATTTGATTTTATCTGCTACTATGTTAAAGGAATCGCCGTAAGTAAAGGAATAAGGTTACGCACATAAAAACGCCGCCGATAGGGGACGAATAGAGCCTCACAATCGAATTAAAAGTGTTACCAACATCTTAAGCTCACTACTTACTGTTAACGTCGCAAAAGTTTAAACATTACAATTGATTACATTTTGTGTTTTTTAAATGTATTGAAGAATGGGGGCTCAGGTTTAGCAAACTTTAGAATCTTCGTTGAATAAGCACCATTGATTGTAAACGCATTACCTTGTAACGCTTACTGAAACACTTAGCTAGTACAAAACAGTTACATTAGGTATATCAGTAGCCCAAATAATTTTTATTTTGTACGGCGTCGCACCTTTCCCATCTTGCCAAGTCTACTATACACAATAGATACCTATAATTATCCTTCCAAATATTTCAAACGTCAAATATGACAAAAAGATACTCGCATTAGTAAAAACCTCTTGTTTCCCCACTTTCACTTTCAATACAATTACATCTATTAACGTCTACTTTCTCACAGTTTTCTTGTACTTACGTTATAAAGTACCGACTTATTATGAACGCAGCAGAAATACCTCAATTATTGTTTTCAACGTCGGTGCAATGTCGTATTCTTGCAATTAAATACGGTGATATGATAAATGAATACCTACAGAGACAGTGTTTGTACATTTGTTGTACTATCTAAATAGACTTAGTTTAGGTCACAGACCTCCATTTGTCTTATATCATTTTAAATGCACTTACTCAGGGACTTTTTTTGTTTGGATTTGTTTGCTATATGATTACTTTTTGAGATATAAATAATGTTGAAATTTAATCCTGGGAATAAAAATAAATATCCTGGATCATTTTCATACACCGCCATCTAGCCCCAAACTAAGTAAAACTTTTTTTGTAAATACATACAGAATACCCAGACAGAATAAACATTTATCATCACATAAATGTTTGGTCTGGTGAGAATCGAACCCACGCCCTACAGCTCTTAAAGCAGATATTTTACCAAATGAGCTAACGGGGCAGTAAGTTTAAACATACAATTTCTTGAGAAAAGTTTCATTACTATAAGTAATTGGTAACGCCGCACCGCAATGCTAGATATTTATTCCTATTAAAAACCAAAAAAAAACTAGATCATTTCAACTAAGTATGTGACTCATAAAAGTAAAAAAATGTAATTAATCAAAGATAATTTCTATGCCACTTACATTTTTTTCATCGAAATCATGTGTAACCTGCTTGACCAGATCTCTAGACTGTTATCGATATTAATCGCCATTTTCAACCCACTGCTGATTATGTACCTGCAATTAGTTCTCCTCATTGCTGTGTACCACTCTCCTCTTGCCAAGCAATCTGATAATTTACTTTACCGGCGATACTTATTTTCTGATCCGCGCCAACGATTCTGTGACTGCTTTCAAATTGAAAATTTATTTATTTTAACCATGAGTCGTTTATAAAATTAAACAAAATCAAGAACAATAGAATACAATTTACAAGTAATTAATTTAAATATACCAGATAGTAATAAATAGAATGAAAAAATAAACCGACCTTAGTCGACCTTCTATTTTCCCTGACTAGGGCCTGTTAATTTGTATAAGTGTATTTTTATCTAACTATAGCATTCCTCCCAGCCAGTCAAGCGATGCCTGCGTGCATGGTCTCAGTATGCGCTATACGGAGCGCAGCGTGTCACGATCACGGTTTTCCAGAATATCCACCAAAAGAGACATGGACATACCTTCGATATTGGCTTTCACTACAAGCACCACTGCTCCGGTAAATTTACATCGTTTATACAACATCTGAACATTAAATAATCTAGTGTTAACATTTCTGACTCAAAATAAAAGAAAGCAATTCTTAATCCGCATGTCCACAAATTTTATACGACACTTCATTCATTGTTCATTCCTTTCATGCACGATTTCCATTTCTTTGGGTCAAAAACGCAAAATTATAACTAGTATAAAATAATAGACGGAGAAATATGGGGCAAGGTAAATAGTTCCATTATCAAATGTAAATGTAGCCATACTACTGCCAAATTGAAGTTTTTTCAAAAACATTATAGTTAGTGTCACTCGGGATGATGTAGAGATTCTAAAGATATCCCATACATCCAAATCAGGCATTTAAAAGTTATGGTGGAATAAAGAAACTCACATACATGCATACATACATATTATAGTCGTGTAATAAATCTAATACAGATGCATCATCAGATACTCATACAAAAATTATACTACGGTACGTTCGTACGTTCTCTCGTGTCTTGATGCCACTCTCTGTGCGTGTTTTGAGATAATTTGACTTTACGTTGGCCACTTCGTAGTAGTGAAGTGTCAAATCAATTGATAGTGTTTTTCTAATATGTACCTCCAAAAAATAATTTGGATGGATCACGAAAATCATTGTTTCTCACTCCCACCATCTCGTCTTATAATTTTCAGACTCAGCTCGAAATTCCAGGCTTCCAAAAAGTGAGTACGCCTCAAGGGGAGGAGGTTCCTCGTTGGTCCATTCGCCGATCAGTTTGCCCGGTCTGCTCCCAGAAATGGAGAGACAGAAGTGCGATCAATAACGTCAAATACTCCGGTAATTGCTTTTTCTATTTTTATTCCGCGATTACGGCCACGTAATAATGAAAAACATCGATAATGAGGATTCTTCCTTTAAAGTCGGCTTATTTCAATTTCCAGAGTGTATTTCTTTTTTTTTATGGTTGTCTAGCTAGGTGCTTGACCGCACCTCATCTGGTGTTGACAGTGTGGTCGAAAATGGTAAGCACACTAACCTGGAACGGCTCTCAAGTAAGGCTGCCGGAACACACCGTTAGGACCTGCTGGTGAAGTAAAACATCGTAAGGAAACCATAGCGTGATGGTAGGGTTCTTTATAGTACTATGCTGGCTTGTTAAAATTGACACCAAGCACCAAATAGTACCTATGTTCCGACAGCATCTTGAGAGCCAGTGCCATTCCAGGATAGGTGCGTTTAACATCTTCGACCACAACGTCACTTAACATAAGGTGACCTATGATCAAGCAGATTAACCATTAAAAAAAACTTCTAACTTAACTTTCAAAGCGAAGTAACAAACAACCTTTCCGAACAAAGTTTTAAACAAATTTTCAGGTTTGAAAAAGAACTCCACGGCAGAATTACCTACAGTAATAGCTCCAGCACGTTTGCGGGCATCGATCACCATGACCTAGTAAGAGCTCCAAGTGTAAATTAAATAGATACCAACGTATTGAAATCGTATACCTACTTAATTATGTTATTTTATATTGTAAGATACTACATACTATATGTACGTAGGTACCTACCTCAATTATAATGTTTGTTGGTACTATGGCCACTATCTATGATAAACTAAATTAGTTATAGGTACCTACCTGCTTAGATTTCTTCTAGGTGTTTATATATGTATAAAAACATGTTTATAAGCTTGTATACAAAGCCGAGAGATTCCTACATCATTACGAAGAACTTTTAAACTTTTATTCGGACACAACTCAACAACAACTGTTCCATAGAAAAAAAATCCTGATCCTCAACCAAATGTATGTAGCAGTTGTTTTTTTTTCACGAATTTTTAGTTGATTTCGTAACTGCAGTACCTACCCTTCAAAAAGAAAGACAGTTATTTTTGCATCTTGGCGGTAGAATTTCTGGTATTGTGGTGGTACCTATCTAGACGACCTCCTGTTATGTAGGTCTACCAAACATTTTTAAAACTATGGGATATGAAAAGGACCCTTTGTTTATCACTGTAGGAAGTCGTTATTGGGATGAATTAATTTTTTAACCAGACTTTTTATTATTAATTTAAGCCGGGCTTAAAAGTGTTCGAAGATACATTTTTTTATCTTCAGTAGCAAAACCACCGGTATCTTATTACTTTTCAGCGAACCACGGCCAACCCTAGCTGTTGTCGATGAAGATGTGCCAGGTTACCGCTTGCTCCGCAACACCAGCGCCACCTGGCAATTGACGCGCGCGCGAAAGTTTCGCACTCCGAAACTTCAGATGCCGTCGCCAGAAGCCACCGCACCGCCCAGTGCCGCGGCGCCAATGGCTGTCAAAGATTTGGACATACGTGTAAGCAAGTTCGTTACTGATGAAAAATAAACGATGATTACAACGAATGGCTTGTTGTTTCATTATTTGATTGAAGAGATATAAGTAAAATTATTGAAGCTATTTCGCGTGCCTTGACGTAGGTAGGTACATAAGTCATTTCTATGCATAGGCTCTTGTTTGACCATGCCTCACCAATGTCTATGTTAACACTAGGAAATTGACAATGTAAGTATGGAAATAGAAGAAAAAGAAAAAACTCAAAATTAACTTCTGCAAACACTTTATACACTTGTCCACAATCGCGCGTGTAATTCAGCACGTAGTCACTATTTCTAACATATTTATAATAAATAATTGAAGAACACAAAGTTGGAAAAAACATAGAATTCGTCGACATAATTTTTTCCACATTCCCGCTATAAACTTTTGTCCAAGTTTTGGCGGGAACGCGGAAAGAGTCGTGTCGCCCCATTGTATTTTTATCCAAAACTAGTGTGTTTTCGAGTGTTTATGTATAAAAATAGTGGTGTTTTATTCATAAAATGCCGAATCACAAGCGCGAGTGTGGGAAAGTGATATTATGTAGTAAAACGACGTTTTCTGTTGCTTGGTCGCCACTACTTTACTAAGGCATGACTAGATTTGACTGGCACAGATTGGACTTGACCAAGACTGGACTTTAACTATAAAGCTAAATAAGTTGAAAAATTAAGACTGCACACAAAATACAGAAACATTGAGACTGGCAGAATACATAGCACTCTATGTATTCTGCCACGATTCTGCCATCTGCTACGATGCCAAGAAGAACGAAAAAAAAACTTTCCTGTCGATCCTCGCGACTATTTATCAGTGTCAATCATTTCATTTCAATGTGACATTTCATTTTCGAACCTTTTTTTGAAAACGAATAGAGGAAATAAAATTTATTAGTTTTTCTATCTAATCAATATCTGATATAACTGCCCGGTAACTGATCATAAGCAAAATGTCTCTTTTGCCGATCGCAAAAATATTAACGACTTCAGTATGCCGTTCAAAGCGTTGCAAAAGTTTAACAACTGTTCGAAACTTGATGTCAAAACAACTTGTGTATGCTCAATTTGGCGATCCACTTCATGTTGTAAAATACAAAGAATGCCCAGTACCAGAACTGGATCCCCAGCAAGTGCTGGTCCGAATGCTGGCGGCGCCAGTTAATCCTGCTGACATAAACACTATCCAAGGTATAAATATACTGTAATCCTTGCTCTTCTCTTACAGAACAAAGTTTTGGAACAGTTTTATTTAATTCTATTGTGCAGTTTCACATTGCTGAAATATATATCTTCAAGATATTTTCAAGGTATTTTTCTTTCTTTTATGAAATCTTTATTTTTTTTGCTTTATTTATTTGTAGCATCTACTTAATTTTATTAAGTACTTTTTATTGGAGTAAAAATAATAATTTTCTTGCAGGAAAATATCCCGTGAAAATATCACTGCCCATGATACCAGGAAATGAAGGTGTTGGCATTGTACAAAGTGCTGGAACTAAAGTAGAATCTATTACTGAAGGCTTGAAAGTTATAGTAACTAAGCCAGCTTTGGGTACCTGGCGAAACTATGGTGTCTTTGACAAAGAAGCATTGAAAGTTGTACCTAAAGATATTGGGCTAGTTGAAGCAGCAACAATTACTGTTAATCCATGCACAGCTTATAGAATGCTTACTGACTTCAAGCCAGTGAGAGAAAAAGAACTTGTTGTTATACAAAATGGAGCAAACAGTGCCTGTGGACAGAATGTAATACAACTGTGCAAAGCATGGGGTATTAAGAACATTGGCATCATTCGAGACAGACCTAATGACCTTGACAAACTGAAAGGTTACTTAAAATCTCTTGGGGCTACTTATGTTCTGACTGAACAAGAGTTACGACAGACTGAAATTTTTAAAAATAAAGAAATTGAGAAGCCTTCTTTGGCTCTAAATTGTGTTGGAGGGAAAAGTTCACTTGAAATGTTGAGGCAATTGCAGCATTCTGGAGTCATGGTAACCTATGGAGGAATGTCTAGGGAACCGGTTACTATTCCTACAGCATCTTTCATCTTTAAAAACCTACAATTTCATGGGTTTTGGATGACCCGATGGAATGAAACTGCAGATGCTGCTGCAAAAGATACTATGCTCAATGATATCATTAAGTTAATGTGTGAAGGAAAATTAAAAGCTCCATTGCATAAAATGGTCAAGTTCTGCGACTATGAAGAAGCTCTGGGAAATGCTCTTGCACCAACAGGATTCCTAGGACTTAAATATATTTTGGACTTCAATGAGTAACACAGATAATTAAGTTGAGATGTTAATATTTTATTTTAGCTTAAATGCAATAAATATTATAAATAGTACATAAATATTGTTTGCTTTAATGTAATTTTTATGGGTTTAATTTTTGTTTACATTGTGTATTTTAGATTTAAGATTTATATTATTATCAGAAATTTCCTATTTATAAATTGATTACTCATTCCTGTTCATTTAGTAGATCTCAAAACGAATGTCATTATCAGATATATTATTAAATCAAGTTTAGGGTCTAGTTTTAACTGAATTAATAAAGCTATTTTCTTTCAGGAAAAAATTTGAGTTTACCTTGTTTACCAACAATACCAGGAGATGAAGGAGTTGGAGAAATTGTGGAAATTGGATCTCTTGTTGCCAGAGTGAAACAGGGAGACAGGGTGGTTCTTACTTCTCGACTGCTCGGTACCTGGCGATACTATGGCATCTTTCATGAAAGGGACGTACACATTGTATCTCCCAATCTGCCACTACCTGAAGCAGCCATGCTAACACTAGCACCATGCATGGCTTACAGAATGCTCAGGGATTACAGAGACTTACCAGCTGGTTCTGCAGTTATACAAAATGCTGCCAACAGCCCATGTGGACAAGCTGTAATACAACTTTGTAAGGCATGGGGGATAAAAACATTTAACATTGTTGCAAACCACTGTGCTTATGATACTGTAAAAGAACATCTTCTGAGTATAGGAGCTACTGCTGTACACACATTAGAAGAAGCTGAACAGTTATGTTGCTTTAATACATCGCTTACAAGGCCAATATTAGCATTGAACTGTTTAGGAGGTAGATATGAAGATATTATGCTCAGGCTACTCGAATGTAATGGTACAATAGTTTACTATGGATGTGCCTATGACCTTCCGTTGGTGAAACAATTTCTACGATGTGATGCTTGCTTCCATAAATTTCATTTAACTGAATGGAATAAGCAATCCAGTTCTGTAGACAAAGATGTGATGTTGAATGATCTAGTTCAGCTCATGGTTGTACGATGCTTAAAAGCACCAATGTACCAGCCTATAGAACTGAAAGATTATGTGCACGCATTCCGCAACACAGTCCATTGTGAAGCTTTCTCTATATTAAGTTTCATTTTTGATTTTTCTTTGCCATAGAAACTTTTTTTTTTATTCTCTACAATAATGTGAACGCATATCTACGTTAAAAACATGAATGCGACCAAAACAAAATGTCAACGTTATGTCAAAAAACAGCTGATCGAATGTTTTGTTGTGAACTCAAACAAGAGCAAACTTTCCAGGAGACTTGTATATTTTACAAACCAGAGCATTTGTTTATTATTATAAATTAAATAACAAGAACGATGATGAGAGACATAATTATGGATGACATGTTGTGGTGATAAACTTAGCAATCGTTGATATTTGTGTCTAAAGTAGCCTCGTTTATTTAAAATTTGGCAATATGGAAAAAAAAACATACGAAACTTACGAATTCCTGGCCTCAAACAACACTGAAGACTCGAACCAATTCTTTGTATTTCAAGACGACGGAACCTTACTCAGTATGTACATTTGCGAAATAAGTAGCTAAAAATTCAGCTCTACAAATATTATTTCATTCTTCACTAGGAATAAGAATGTATCTTTACCTGCCTCCGTACTCTAAGCTACGAAAAGACCAAGATATGTGGTCATATAGATATATCGTGAGCGTGCTACATACATAACTATATTCAATAATATAGACTGTTAATGTTCATTTCAGTTTGAACATATATATATATGTATGTTTATTTATTTTATTTCATTGAGCTAAGTACAGAAACAGACCAACGGAATGCTGGAACAGTGCTCCAACTATTATTATTATTATTATAATAATATATAGAACTCAAAAAGACCTCAAATTTGAATACAGATATAGAAATATTACTTATTTAATAGTAGTACCTGGGCAGCCAAGGTTTGCTCGATGTATGCAAAATATAAAACACTAAAACGCATTTACCCTGAGTTTAAATGGATAATGGATGGATGGATTACATTTTCACCTCCAAAGAAAATATAAGGTATAACAAAAATATGAAGATAATTGATTGTTATTTTACTTGCAGCTGTAAATAAAGAGATACAATATATCACTGAGGTAGGAAACAGTAAAGATGCTCCAGGGAGTCTGAATCCAACTGAAGACTGTTCCCCAGTGTTTGAAGTTCCACAGCACACTCAACAATATTATGTTGAATTTGAAGGTGATACTTCAGAAATGATATGTATCAATGGTATGGTCTATATTAATCAAATCTTGACAAATTAATATTCTCTAAGTTTTGAATGCTTTTTATTTTCTCTCAAACTCATTTTTATACTCTGTTACCATTTTTAAAAACTATACCATGAGGGCTGAGGGGATTAAATTAACCCTAATTAAAGTGTTATGCTTTTAAACAGTAGCACAGATGCTACTTGTCTGCTCTAAGTATGTAAATGGACATATGTAATGATGTTATTAAACTGGACATTGTTCACTAATTAAATACACTGCTAACATATATAATAAGTACATGTATGCTTTTTTCTAGGTCCAGAGATTTTCATAAATTTTTGGTTATCTCTATTTGTCTTTATGATAGAAGCCCTATATGTTTTCCAAGGTGTATTGTAATTGTACACTTTCAGGTTTTAGAGTTATGTAAACCTTGAATTCAATTATTCATTGTTGGAAAGAGAATAGAAAGCATTGGTAGGATCATATCAAATTTGGTTGGGCACAGATGGGAACATGGTCCGTGATGGTGAACGTTAATAAATATTTAAAGGGTCCCCTAAACCTACACCTTGGTTGCAAGTACTAATTACTGTACAAATTCCTGTCCGTGCAATGAGATGGAACTGGCATTGACACAGCGATTGTATGCTAAGAAATTTTTGTTTACATTCTGCTTATATGTAAAAAATCTATTTCAGATCAATATACAATACAAAATGAAGATAACAATGTCTATGCTAATAGTTTTCTCATGCAACCAGAAAATAATGCAATTATCGAACAGGTAACTACATAATTCTATCATGCGTTTTATGGTAACTAAAGATTAGAATGATATAATTAAATGTTTAATGATTACAGCACCATTTCAATATTATTGGTGCCTAAGGATATGATGTGATCACCAAACTTCATACAAATGTCTGTCTTAACTCCCTTAAAAAAGATAGTATTTCCATAATGTGTACTCATTGCACACCTAATAGTAATATGTCATAGAAATCATCCAAGAATGACCCTACTCTTACAAATGTATGATAGTGAGTTTGACAGGTGAGAGAGATTAATGCGACATCTGAGAAATACATATATATCTGGACTGTCTTTAATAGACATAAAAAATTAAAAAAATATCTTAGGACTTACACAGCGCCATCTAGCCCCAAACTAAGCAAAGCTAAATGATGGAATACTTATATAATTTTGTTTGTTAATACAAACTTTTAATACATACAGAACACCCAGGCAGAACTAACATTTATCGTCACAAATGTTGGAGTCGAACCCACACCCTACAGCTCTTAAAGCAGATATTCTACCAAATGAACTAACAAGGCAGTCAATGTCATAAGAGAGTGTTGCGATGTGTTTTGAAGGTGTAGTGATAAAGATAAAGAAAGGGGTTCTTAAATAGTTTGGGCATGTTTTAAAGATGGATGAAGATTGACAGATTTATTAGTTTATTGGGGGGTAAGCTGGTAAGGTTCGACGTATGCGAACGCCTCGTAATTAATTTCATGACGTTTTGAAGAGAGGCCAGGTCAAAAGTACCCGTAACAGACGAACATTATACATACATAAAATAAATATTAATGACATCGAATGACAATAACGCGAAGCGAAAGTTGTGTGTCAAGATCGTAAGAAGTGGAAAAATATCGTTCCTGCCTACTTTTACGGGAAAAAGCGCATTTTTTTTTTATGGTTGACAGGCTAAGTGTGTTGACCACAGCTCACATGATGTTAAGTGACGGTGTGAGATGGTAAACACGCCTAGGTTGGGATGGAACTGGCTTATATGTATGTACTAGTTTGTAAGTCGCACCTCTCTCAAAATACGATCATTAAAATATGTATGTTTAGTTCCAGGGGCGTAGAGTACAACTCAACGCGTGTACCCAAAAATTAGTAAAATGTTTACAAAATCTCATTGTAAATCTTATGCCGTGGCAACACTGTACTTCTCATATTTTCTGCGACCAGGGTTAGACTTTGTAAGATAATTCGGTCGGTAACAAGTCTGTGAAAAAAATTAGTGTAAGAAAAATAGAGATTACCCTAGTAGAGCTATGAACGTAAGCCCCCAAAACCTACCGACAATTTTGATACAGGGCCCGTTTAAGGCAAGCTACGCCTTACGCCTGAATATCTACCTTAAGTTCTTAAGGTAGATATTCGCATGCAGTCGCGCCTATGCTCGTGCGAACTATATGTCTAAATATTTTTCAGATGGAGACAGAAACTTTTATAGATCCTCAAACACTTGACGGTCACCAGCTGCAGCAACTCAATGTTGAAGCATTCAATGGCGCTAAACAGACAACAGACTTAACAGAAGTAAAAACATGTTTCCTTTCACCAGTTTTCAAGTCATTTACATTTTTTGGTAGACATTGCTTGCCTAATGTTATAAAAAAAAATTATCAAGCATTGTTCGAATATTTTTGCATAAGTTTTATCCAGATTACATAACTGTTTTCTCTCAGATTAAATTTTCCCAAGCATTCAGTTAGCAAAACATAATGTAGCTGTTTTTTTACGAAGTTACATAGAGTGATAGTTTAGGGTGAATGATGTCTATCTATGGAACTGATAATTTTTTTTGTGCGATATCAGTGTTCTTCTTTAGCACTATGCAATTTACCTATCTTACACAGCTACTACTTTCAGATTACATTGACCGATGAACAATACCAAATTCTGGAGCAAAAAGGCTGGTTACTTCTGGAATCTAATGACCAAATATTTGTTTTAAATACTCTGGGACTGCACGATATCACCTCTAATGGCAGTAAGTTGAATTTTTCGCATAAAATTAGTAAAAATTAAAAAAATTGGCGCTTAATTGCTCATTTTTAACCATATTACTTCTTTTTCAGAACTTATCGAAAGACTGAAAAACGAACTTCAAGAAAATACTAACAGGGATGCTAACATAGGGTACGTATAAATAAGCGCATACAGCTCCCTCAACATATCTCTCAAGCTCATTACCGCAGATTCAAACTGAAAGGCATCTACAATTTCAAAAGTTTTAAACAGGGTTATAAACAAAAAGAGAATCATCCTATTCATCAATATGAACAACTTTTCTATAAGTACAAGTATTAAACCGTGAAAACTTGTTGCTATTCTATAGAAAAAGTTCGTTGAGATTTGGCTAAATGTATAATGGAGCATATTGACCTCTATCTCCACAAAAAAAGGCAATTTCTACTGAGGTAGCAAATAAGGCGCATGCGCGTTAATACTCGCATATAATTATCTATTCTATCTTGGTATAAATTTGTACATCAATCTAAACACCTACCCTCTAGATCTGGATATGCTATAAAACATGACCTGACCTGTAACTTTGATCTTAACAATTTTTTTTTTTTTTTAATTTAAAATTGTGCTCTACGTACACAGGTCCGTGACCTTTGTCATCTTTAAAAAATATTTGTGTTTATTTTAAAAGTAATAATGCGCCTTAGTTTCGATTTTGCGCCTGTAGAGAATCAAGCATTAGACAGACGATGGCTTTGAGGCAAATTAATTTTGACCCACAAATGAAAATGATTTTTATTTATATCAGTGACAAAAACGAAAATCTGTTCAACTTAACTGTACAAAATTATAAGCTATTCCAATATCCAAATTCCAAAATTCTTTATTACAGACATCTAGAACTTATCCATAGGCTTAAAATAGATTAGCCTATTTTCATGTAATTATGTATGTAATTGATATGTCAATTTAATTTTACCTTTTAATTATTATTTTTTTCAGGCGTCTAAAAATTGAAAGTGTTTCAAGTATTTTGGCAAACGAAAATGTCGACGTGACCACAGAAGAACAAGACAACATGGTAGAATACTTCATAGCCGGTAGTGTCCCAGTAGAACAGTTGGAGGCAATCGGAAATGTGAAGTGCATCATCAACGATGAAGTGAAAGATGAGAAAAGTAAATTTGCTTATGTATGGAATATAGAATATCACAAATATTTGAGAAAAAAAACCGGCCAAGTGCGAGTCGGACTCGCGCACAAAGGGTTCCGTACCATTATCTATAAAAACGGCAAAAAAATTATGACAATGAATGTTGCCCCACTTAAATATTTGTTTTATTTATAAATAAATAAAAAAATCACGTTTGTTGTATGGGTGCCCCCTTAAATATTTATTTTATTCTGTTTTTTATCATCATCTGTGAAAATTTCAACTGTCTAACTATCACGGTTCATGAGATACGGACAGACAGACAGACGGACGGACAGCGGAGTCTTAGTAATAGGGCTCCGTTTTACCCTTTGCGTACCGAACACTAAAAAAAGAGAACATGAGGAAAAGTAGGCTCATATAACAATAATTTCTTCAAGTTTCGATCTATAGAATCCATATAAAACAATTGTGCACTAAATTATATCAACGAGACTAATTTCTGTTATACATATTTACTAAGGTCAAAAAAAAAACAAATAACCATAGATTTAATTCACTAACATTTGCTTAAATCTATGTATTCTAGTGGTTGTCATGCAACTATAATGATAAATATTTGTTTGTAAAACTAATTCATCATCATCATCAGCCTTTTGTAGTCCACTGGTGGACATAGGCCTCTTCTAAGACAAACTAAAACTAATTGTTGTCGTATATTTGTAGGTGAAGTGAAACTGATAGAGAATTCCGATGAAATTAACGTAGTCACTGCAGCGCCTGATTCTTCAAATATTTGCAGCAATGATGTTGCGAATAATGAACAACAGAAAAAATGCGATTCGATAAAAATAAAGACAAAATATGTATTCAAAGGTAATAACTTATTTTATAATAAATAATTTTGGTACCGTATGGCACACTGCTTGACATCCCTATGAGAAAAACAAATTTTCTCTCTATTTGTTTGGTAGTAAATCATTTATGATACTTTATGCGTTTAATTTTACACTTTTTGAAGTTAATATTTCACTTTCACTGCTAGAACTTATATTTTATTAAATGAATGAATCAAATTAAAATTGTCTGTAATATTTTTATAAAAAGTAGTAAAAAAACGAACAAGAAGTTCCAGCATATTTTTTTTTTTGTTTCCAATGCTACGTCGGCAGGCGCGCTTTTTTATTAACGGCCAGGACTTAATCGAAGCGAATTGCGTTCAAACTTTTTAATTAAACAGTGTTCCAAATTCAAAAATTGTTACGTCACTGTTATTAAGTGCGTCGGAATGACCCATTTTGCTCGACTATATCAAGGTACCCCTTGATAAGTGCGAGTCGAGCAAGTTCGCTTCTTTTCAAATAGATGGGATGAAAACGTAATAAACATTTGGCTTTCTTTTTTATTGCAGTCTATTAGACAAGGACAGCAAAAATTTTGATACATTTAAACCTGTCAACTAACGCCTATCTATATATCAGAATATGTCTCATTATACAAACAGCGTGGCTCATGCATACTTTCATTAAAAATCCAGTGGTACTGGAGTTTTTAAAACTGTTACGTAAATTCTGAAGAGCGTATTGATATGGGCCTGAGAATAGATCGTTCCAACGACATCACGATCACGAAGCGTGTCTTCGAAATGGGCTACCATAGCACCAGAACAATTAATAAAGTTAATAAGTTTTCTTTTCTTTCAGACATCCCAGAGAAAATATTTTTGGGAAAAACAGTTAATGGCAAAAAATTATTTGCCAAAGTGAAAAAGAAAACTTACGAAATAGTTGCCAAGAACATTGAAAATAAACCACATTGTAAGTATTGTTATTTGTTTTCGCTATTGTCATTGAAAAATGGTGGCGTTAGGCCTTCCCGCTTAGAAACCATAAACAACACAAAAAATCAAAACAAAAGTGTACTTGTTAGTTAGCTACATCTAAAATATATAGCATAGCTTACATACAAAAGTAAACTAGTTCTTGCTTTTATTAAGACAAGGTGTTCGGCCACAATTCAACTGATGTTAAGTGACGGTGTGGTCGAAGATGATAAACTCACCTGGTCTGGAATGGAGATTGAATTTCAAATGAGACTCGGGCAATACCCCGTTAGGAGCTTGGTGGCATTTTCAACTTGAGGGTGGTAGCTAGCCAAAAGAGTAGCAGAAAGTACCTTACCACCATGCTATAGTTTCCTGACGATATTTTCCTTCACCGGCAGCTCAAGGTTATTGTTGGGATTTAAAAGTATGAACCCACGTCTTCTGGCGTGGAATATAGCCACGCTAACCATTGAGGTATCATAGCTTCATCATGCTTATGGCGCCTATGACCGTGATTTGACGCATCATGTGCCAAAACATGGTTTGAAGGAAGAACTGTAAGCATAAATACCTACAACAAAGTCCAGTTGTGATGATAGCTCAGTGGTTAGCGCGGTCGGTTCGCATGCCGAAGGGCGTGGGTTCAAACCCCAACAATGAGCTTGAGCTGCTAGTGAAGGAAAACATCGAGAGGAAACCATAGCGTGGTGGAAGGGTACTTTCTAGTACTCGGCTGGCTAGCTAAAAGTTAAAAATCTGTCAAGTTAAAAATCTGCCGCCAAGCATCTAACGGTGTGTTTCGGCAGCCTCACTTGAGAGCCAGTTACATTCCAGGCTAGGTTTGCTTTACCATCTTCGACCACACCGTCACTTAACATCAGGTGAGTTGTGGTCAAACACCAAGCCTGTCAGCCATTTAAAAAAAAAGTTAACAAAAACATGTTTTACCTATTTTCTCTATTATACACAAGTATGGGTGCAAGTAGCTTATACTTCATTAGCAGTAAGAACTCATGGTAACCCCCGCTGACAAGTTCTTTAACACTTAAGCACGCACCGGGGATAAAATTGTCTTTCCCCGTGCGGACAAAGCCAGAATAAAAAGCTAGCTAGATCCATTTCCGGCTAGTTGCGCTTACCATCTTCGACCACATTGACACTTAAAATCAGGTGAACTATAGGTTAGGTGTTTGACTACAGCTCACCTAATGCCTAACTTGTCACAGTAAAAATATATTTTGTTCCCAGATAATTCAGTACTGGATGGAGCAATCTTCACGAATCTGGTTCAGGAATCGTTCCGACACGTGACCAGGACAAGTTCCAAACACGTTGCGTATGCGCAGTCGGTGGTCTCTCAACTACTGTGCTTGCCGAATATGAAACGATCTATTGTGGAGAAAAATATGGTTGTCACAAAGGTCAGTATTATAGTATTCAGCACAAATACCAACTAGGTATGACTGCTCTATTACTCTGCTTCCTGAGCTGTTGAATAAGATTCCCATCCAGAACATTTATATATGTGATGGACATAATGTTTGTTCTGTGTCTGGGTGTTCTGTATGAGGGATTGTAAATCAGCGGTATTTTCAATTTTAGCTAAATTTCTGCTGCATCTAATCAAAACCAACTACAAAAAAATTATAATTTTTTTTAATGATATTTTTTTATACTGTAGGTGATTTAATAACTACCTACTTTTAAATCACATATTCGTTCTTATTCACAATTCTTACAAATAACACAGCTAAGCGATGAAGATTTTTACTACGAAAGCCTCCAAACATTACTCAAACAAAAATTTAATAAACGACAAATGACAAAAAAATTACAATTAGAAATGATTTATAAGATTTATTAATAAATGACATCTGTCAATCCGTCAATAAATAAATAAGCAGTCAAATAAAATAAATCTGATGTAAAAAGTATTCTATATGTTAATCCAGGTCTGTATGCCAAATTTCATCCAAATCCGTTCAGCCGTTTTTGTGTGATTGAGTAATAAATATCCAAACTAACATTTATAATATTAGTAGGATAGGCTGGCGTTTGACCGCCATCAGGCCTGATGTTAAGTAAAACTATTATTTATCTACAGTTCTAGGTCAACATTCAATAAGTTTTGACTTATTTGATCCTGGCAGACAGATGGGCAACAAAGTCATCTAATAGGAGTTCCTATTTCACTTTGAGATACGAAACCCTAATCAAATAGTAACATTATTTATCCTCCACCTTTTTTTCCAGTCTATAACTTGCCACACCGAAAATGGTAAAGACTTCGGACAGCCGACCATGGTGACCGGTACTGTGCAACTACTTGATGACAAACATACTTTCATTCACTCTCCGCTCATGCTACAAGAACTATTGCTCGAAGCTGGTAAGCAATTGCATCCGTTTCATAGTCCATTTATAAGCTGTTAAAAGTAAAAGCGAAAGGAATTCTAGCAAAATCTCTCTACTCATATATAGTTCTATTATATAAAATGCCAAGAACATCTATAAATAAATTGCTGAAGAGTATCCTAAGCAGCGCTGGTAGGATAATATAAAATTTTCTTGGGCAGGAAAGTGAAGCCGAGCTTTAATACCTACGCATTTAAAGGGGCCTCACTTGCACTTGAGTCGCAAGTCCTAGACTAGACACTGTTTGACATTTTAGTATATTTGAATGAATAATATATTTTGTATGCTGACTTTCATCTCTGCATATGATTTATATATTTACTATATTTATATTATTTACTGGTAAATATTAAAATTTACATGGTCATAGGGTTCTTTCTAGTACCTACTCGGCTGGCTATTTACCACTCTCAAATTGCAAATCTGCCGTCATACACCTAGAAGGTGTATTCCGACAGCCTCACTTGAGAACCAGTTCCATTCCAGGTTAGGCGTGCTTTCCCATCTTCGACCACACCATCACTTAACATCAGGTGTGCTATGGTCAAATACCTAACTTGCCAACCATAAAAAAAATCATAATTATCATTGATCTCGTAGGTGTCCAAGGTTTCCAAGATTAACGCCAAGTTTTATAATGAAATCGCCTTCACAATGCTGTTGTTTTGTCTTCCAGCTAGTCCTATCAAAAATGCTTGTTTTCGTTTACAGAAGAGAAATCAAAGTCAACGACAGATCCCTCCAGCTTTCTAGAGGAGAAAACAGCAAGAGGTTTAGTGCCGTTGGTACACATACATATAACGGAGACGAGACACGCCGATAGAGCACCCGAAACTGCCATTAACCTGATTGAACGAAGTTAGTAGGTACACATTTTAATTCGAGAAACATTTTTTTTTAATGCTACAGTAATTAGATGGACGAGACGCTCTCCTGATGTTAAGAGATAACGCCTGTCCATGACCATTGCAGCGATACACAGAACTTTGAGTTGTAAAACAAAATCCAGGGCATCGCTGCCTTGGCGCTCATTACTTTGAGACTAGATGGTTAGTCTCAATAGCCCTGTAATTTCGCTAGCTGCATTACTCTTAAAGTAATTAGACGAAACTTAGTACTTAGTAGTAAAACAAAGTAAAGGGCATCGCTGCTTTGCGGTTCATGACTTTGATACTTTCGATAGTTAGTCTCAACAGCCCTGTAATTTTGCTATCTTCAAACCGGAACACTAAAAGAAAGTAGTTTTCACACTACTGCTTGGCGTGGGAATGTACCTACCTAGACGATCTCTTGCTAAGGAGATCTACCACCAAGTAAACATACATCTACATATGTTAATATTGGAGTACATTTCACACAGCTCCAAACTAAGCAAAGCTTGTACTATGTGAACCAGTAAGTACTTATATTATACTTTTTAGGTGTAATACAATACATACCTAATTATAATACACATAGAACAAATATCTATGTTCGTTATACAAATGTTAGTCATAAATGGGAATCAAACCCACTCCCTACCGTTCTTGAAGCAGAACTACCACTACATATGCTAACAGGGCAGTTCGTTACACACATGTATGATTTTACTGGTTTGCTATTTGACCAATGTTCACCTTATGTTAAGTGAAGTAGGCGTGATCAAGGATTGTAAACAAATTAGTCTGAAATAGGATCTGGCTCTCAAATGATGTCTTGGTAGGAAATCTAACCCACGTCGTACAAGCTCACAAAACAGAGCTACTACCGAATGAACTTCAATATACAAACCAAATACTTTATGCACTTATTTAAAAAATATTTAAATTGATTTCGTTATTTTTAATATTATTCCTGATGTACCTACGCTTCAAATCAGATGGCCTATGACTGACCTTTTGATATATTTGAATCGATATTACAGAATTTGACTTGTAACTTTGATGTTATTATTAAAATATTTGTGTTTGCCACGGCATTGTAAGAGATAGCTTTCACAATTTGTTTGCCGTGTTCAAATTTCCTTGCCGTGGTGGTGCCGGCGTAAGAATAGTACCCCACCCTCTCTACCCGTGGTTGCCGTAAGAGTCGGCTAAGGGATGTAATCCGGAAGATGTGCAGCAGCGTCTTCCTTGAACAATCACACCTAACTGCGCTCGCCAACCCGCCTGCCAAGCGTGGCGAGTATTGGCAAAACCCCCCTAGGAAGAGGCCTATGTTCAGCAGTAGACGTCCTATGGCTGTTGATGTGTGTGTGTTCAAATTTCCTTATAAAAGTGGTCAATTGTTTTTCATTGTAGAACTACCCCTGGACGTGCTGAACGATGCTAAGAAGAAATATCCGAACCCAACTTACGCGTGCGGGACTTGCGGCACTGTATTCAAATCAGAAACAGTGTTAAAGAAACACCAAAACGTAATTCATATTCTTTATTCATGTGTTTAGATATTTTTAAGTACCTCTTTTTTTTAAATCAAGTTAAGTCACAATTACTTTGTGTGACTTGGTCGTGTCGAGTGGTCGTAATCAGTAAAGTTTACTTTACTAAAGCATGACTAGATTTGACTGGCACGGACTGGACTTGACCAAGACTGGACTTTGACTATAAAGATAAAGAACTGAAGACTGCACACAAAATACAGAAACATTGAAACTGGCAGAATGCACAAAGTGCGATGCCGAAAAGAAAGAGAGAGTGAGAACATCCACACCAATATATTTCTTGTCGTAGATGTCTACAATTTCTACAATTTGATTTCCAAGTTTCTAAATAAGGCAATATTCGCTTCGCAAGATTGCTATTATCGATAAGGCCGCCACTTGTGGCACTAGCTCTTGAGTTTCTTGTTTGTATTATATTAAAAAAAAACTGGTTTTAAGAGTTCTACCTATCTCATATTTTTCAGGATGATTGCATTGAAGTTGAAGACGAATTGACAATAGACACCGACGACTTAAACGGCAACACCTCAACGTTATATTCAGTAATAGAAAACGGGAAAGAAAAGGTGTTCTCTTGTACGATATGCGAGGTAAGGCGAAGGGTCTCATGAAAAATATAGTGTGAAATGTGACAACGGCATTTAACCAGCCATTTATTCCTGTGGTGTTGATCATCATCATCATCAGCCTTTTGTAATCCACTGCTTGACATGGGCCTTTCCCAAGACACGCCACTTAGCCCGATCTTTGCAAAGCTTCTTTTTCTTCTCTAATCTGACCTAATCAAATGTGTGTCAAAACCACATTAATTTTCGTCGTAAACCCTGACAAGATTTTATACTGTTTTACTTTAGGCATACACAACCTCTTAAAACCTAATCACATGTTATAATGTCAACTTATTGTTCCAGGCGAAATTCACAAGACTTTTCAACTGCAAAAAACATATAAAAGCTCATAAAGTTGGCATAGAAAAAAAACTTAAAGTATACAAATGTAAAATGTGCCCTAACACATATTTCCATTCTTCTAGTTTGTCTAAACATATCGTAAAAACGCATATACAAATGAAAATGAATTAAAAAAATGTTTAAAATATTGAAATGTTTTAATTTTTTTATCATCTAGTTACCTTTGCATCTTATATACATCCTAGTATATAGAGTGATAATTAAATCACATACTAAATACAAAAGATTTACATATATATTTACATACAATTATTAAAGTATTAACCAAGTAACCTCTCCTGCATACAAATCATTAAATATAGTACAGCGCATAATCTTAGTAGACCAGAGTAGGAGTCTTTACATCTCAATTGAATTTAAAATATATCAGAAAAAAAGCTATCTAAACCATCGACTAAATCTTTAGCACCATTGTTTTCTTCTAATGTAAAACTACCTGTAACAAAAAAAATCATTTTATCTCGTTTTATATTTTAACTGTATAAAAATCTTATATTCTGAATAGCCTTAATAGATTTTTTGTATGTGTGTAACAACATAGCTTTGTTGGAAAATGTGACTATACATAATGTATATGAAACAACCTTATTAGCATATATATTAACAATAGACAATAATTGTTTGTTTAACAACAAAGAGTTAATTTATTGTCATTAACAATTCATTGACAAAAAGAAATTATACAAACAATAAATATGGATAAAATATTTTTCGTCACAATCCACACAGCCTCAACTCGGCATAGTGCCGGTTGTACATAACTGGTGCTGGTCTTCCATTGAGGAGTGACATCACTAACTGTATTGTGATATTTGTTGTCATTTAAAAATATAAATTAAGTGTAAGTTGTATATTATATTATTATTAGGAGTGTTTACCATTTTCGACCACGCCATTACTTAACATCAGGTGAGCTGTGGTTAAACACCTAGCTAACAACAATAAAAAAAAAAGATTCTTACCTAAGCTACCTGAACATTTCTCCGTCTTTATCACAGTAAATTCATCATCATACAGAATACTGTACCCATCAGGCAGTGTTCTGCTTCTATCTTCGCTCAAAACTGTTGAACTATAGATAGCTAGTATATTACTCAAGGTAATATTCAGATAGTGTTTTTTAAAGGCACCACCAGTGGTTAGTACAGTAGGTTTCTGAAGAATCAAGGCACAGCAGTCGGATACAATATACTGTGAAAAATTTGACCATGCATCTCTGTGTAAGGTGCACTTGATTGAACCTGTAACCAAAAGTATAAAACTATTGATATAACTTGATAGAAATATTTAGAAAAAAATCTAAGAATAAAACTATATACATAATGTATTGTTAAAATACCTATCTTCTTTGTTTTATTTTTTTAGCTATCTAAACAGATAGAAATAATAGTTCTCTACTTCCCACAGTATGCTAACTTTGCTAGTTTTACACTTGGTAGATGTTACTGTGTCAAATGAAATTCCCTCCAATATATTTATATACATGTATAATTGTATATAGTTTTAAATATGCAAATATATTAAAATCTAAAACTCCATTTTTAATAACACATGAAGTTTTATACAAGACAATCTTTCAAATGATAACTTGTAGCTATACATCACTACATAGTATAAAACAAAGTCGCTTTCTCTGTCCCTATATCCCTATATATGCTTAAATCTTTAAAACTGCTACGAATTTTGATGCGGTTTTTTTAAATAGATAGAGTGATTGAAGAGGAAGGTTTATATGTATAATACATACATATGCACCACATTAATATCTACATTGCACCCGTGCCAAGCGGGGGCGGGTCACTAGTAAGTTATATATTAGCTAAACCCAAACTTAATTGTAACTATGAAATAATTGTTTGTGCCGTAACCCATTCTGGATTATAATTGGCAGTAATTAATATTACTTTAATGTAATATATACATACATATAAAATTCAGAAGCAGTCAAAGTCAGTTATACTGCAGTCATCAAAATAAAACCAAGATATTATTAAATTTACACTATTGCAGTTTCATACCAGTAGAATCCTTCAGTATAATCAATGGATCTGTCGCAGATCTGTCTACAGCTTCAATAAATGCAGTGACAGTTTGTGCCTTCTTTCGCCGTAGGTTACCAGAGAGTGCTTGCTGCTTGATTGCCTTTATGCTATCTATTTCTAGCTTCCAGTATTGTATGTCGCTCAAAAGCCTGCTCCATATTGGTGACTCAAAGAGGTCTTTTCTGAGGTTGTGCTGGCTATAATCTATGTCCTGAAAAAAAAACCCTAAGTTTAAAATTAAATGAGCAGCACAGAATCCTCACTTTAGAAAACGTCATGAAAATCGACATAGACTATGCCAAAATATTGTCATGAAATAGTAATAAATAGCACCGGTATAAAAAATAGTCATCATTCTGATGTTATAGATATTGAAATTGTAGAAAATCTGGACTGAAGATCAACATTTCATACAAGTAAATGGTAAAAAATAGTAATGAAATAGTCATAACCTCTAGCTGAGTCTTGAAAATAGTGCATCAGCTTTCACCATATTTTTACAATGCTTACATTTTTGGTGAAATGGGTGTCAAAATAGTTATCCAAAATAATAATAACTGTGATTAGGTTTACTATATTGAAGTATGATAAAAATCCATGTAAACATCTATACATTTTGTTTTTCATGTTGCAGAATAATGATCTTTATCTCTATGAGGACAAAAATCATAACATTGGAATTATAACATAACTATTTTTGACTAGTTATTGGCATTTTCAAAGAAATTTCAATGACAAAAGTAAGGATTCTGTGCTAAGGCATAATAATATTAGAGCTTATTTAGTTTGGAGCACTGATAGACAAAGAACCACAGTAATTAAAAAAAAGAAGCATTAAGTTGAAAGCTGTTCACTGTTCTGTTCCACAAAACTTCAAATGATAAATCTGCTAATATTCTAATAAATTACTATACATACTGAGTATATAAGATAACATAGTTTTAATACAATTATTACCTGAGAGAGCAATTCTATCTGACAGATACTATCATCTTTGGGTATCTCAAGAGTACCAGTGAGCAATCCTGCTGGACCAGGAAACTTTCTTTTGCTTTGATGATCAAAATAAGAATTAATAAGCTTTCTTTTATTGTGTTTTGGCACTGCAAAAGCATCTAATCTTAAATCTTCATCTTTGTGTTCCTCTCTTGGTTTGTAAGGTAATTCTTCATGAATATTAACAGAACAACTTGTAATATCTTTATCAACAACTATATCACTTTTAGTAGGAGTATTAAAACTAGGTAACTTAGTATTTTCAGGTTCATTCCAAGTCGGTTGCTGTGCTCTATCCGAATGTGATATAGCTATAAAATTATTGGAAAGTTCACTTAAGTTTATAGTTTCTTTATTCTTTATATTCTCTGATACCACTTCTTCAGGAAAATCAAACTGTGAAAGTACCTGTAGAAAGCACATCATAAAATAATTATACATGCCCGTATATTAATCTTAACATACGCGCATATTAATTAAATACATAAATAAAGTTATTGATCCCCTACAGAAATTTAAAACATACTTGGTCAAAATCGTCTGATTCAAACATTGTTTTGCAGATGGGTACTACTTTTCCATATCAAAAAAATATATAAATTGTTCAGCAATAAAATATTTTACTTCGCAGCACCATTTTTCATTTGACTTCCTCTTAAACTCAGATTTATAAAATTAATCATAAACGAAAGAATACTGTTTATATTCCCGCAAGATGAATTCGCAGTTAGTGAATGCAGTCTATGAATGCAGTGATCCGCAGTGAAATAATGTAAAATTTAATTGAATTATTGACATTTGAATCACTGAAAGGTTTAGACCAAACGTGTGTCGTTCATGAATGAATACTTCAAATGGACTACTTCAGTCGGTCCCGTCCTTCATTCTCTACTTCAGTTGTAATTTCACTAGTTCCTAGTTCAGTGTATAGTCCAGTAGTCCACCGACCGCAAACGAAATACGAAGGAGAAGGAGCAGTGTATGCATATTGATGATGAAAATAATTTGCTGTCACACTCTTTTGTAGGCACCGAAATGATCGTCTATTTCACTCACTCAAACTTCAGCTTGGTTAAGTGTATAGAGACACAATCTTACCTGATCCAGTGGATTATGGAAATTTAAACTTTATTCCATGAGCATAGCGATGTAGTCAGTAAAGTATGTAGCATAGCACTGTACGATAGTTCGAGAATAACCGAGTTCTCTAACTTTTGCTGTACATCGCTTGCCATATAAATATACTAATTTTGATTATCCATGCAAAATAGCAATGTACAGCTTACAATCACGTTTGTTTTAGTTTGAATGTGAAATAAAGCGCATTGTTTTTACTCGTAAGTATCGAATTGCGGTAAGTTTTAAGATAATTTTGAGCTTTATGACATGACGTTACGGGTCACTTAGGTTTATGTATTTGTACCACTTTACTCTGCATTTCTTGTATTTGTAATTTGTAATAACAATAATAACGTAAACAAATCTATGGCTAGTTCAAATTTGGAAACGGACCAACGATCCGTTTGTGTGGTGGAACGAAAGACACTACATATACCCGCTGTTATTTTTGCTACATGCTGAAGCGTCTTAATGTAGTGGCGACATCTGTTCCATGTGAACGAATTATTACGAAGGCAGGGAATATTTTGACTCAGAAACGGAGTCAACTTAACGCAACGAAATTGTCTCAGCTGCTCTTTATCAGCTGTAACACAGACTGAACAGTGAAAAAACACCAAAAAAAAAATTATAACTTTGTAAATATTGTAAATTTTAATCATTGTACATATCACAGATTTTTAAATACGCCAAACTAGATCGTATTCTGTGAGATTCCTTTTTAATATATAAAAAGCGACCCGGCCTAAAAATAGAAATTTAAAGTAACCGGAATGTGCGCGAATTGCCTCAAATATACATACAACAGTTTCTGTCCACCTAACGGAAATTATTTAGTTAGTCAATCCTAACCCTAAGCCTGATCAAGTATGAAGAGAAATCTGTGGTATTATTTTAATTTTTAATGTGTGCATCGTATCTCAGCTCGTCTAACTACTCTGAACTTACGATAAGATGACACAATGAACTGTTACTTATTAACCAATTCCATATCTTTAGATGAAATAGTGAAGGAGAACCGAACGATATACAAATACAAGTTTGTAGAGCAACTGAACTAGACTGAACTACTGAACTAGAAGATGGATATAGTTCACTGTAATGAAAAGACACATTTAGTTCTTTTCATTTCAGTGACACATTTTGCGCAAGACTAGTTTAGACTACTTTAGACCATGAAGCTATAGGTAAATTCATGGTTTAGACGTTTCGTTGTCACTTGACAGGAAACTCAATGTTTAGACGTTTCGTTGACACTTGACAGGAAACTCAATAAAAAAATTGTTGTCCTTGTCTAATCAACTGCAATAAGTACATACAGTACAGTACATATCTGAGCCTTTATCTTTCTCTATGGTTTTAACTTCTTGCACTGATGCCTCAGATCAAACACTACTGCCTCAGATCAAACACTACACTGATGCCAACACTATAGCTTATTCCTAGCGTAGTGTTTGATCTGAGTTCCTAGCCCTGTCTGATAGTGTTTGATCTGAGCCTGTTTGTTATCATTCCGAGAAAATTAGACATAAAAGATTAATAAATCAAAATATGACTTTGACTATAATGTGATGTAAGACAAAAATTGCAAAAACGGAAGACAAGTGAAGTGCTGTAATTCCAAATAGAGACAAAGGCAGGTTCAAAGGCCTCTGTAGCCAGACCATAAACATTAGCAATAAATAGCTGTGGCCAAGAATAAATTAAATTAATTAAACAGATTTAGCTTTAGCGGTAACGGTACAGTTGGCAACACTGTCTTCTTGTCTTGTCTATGATTGACAAATGGATGGGTGACATGACATCTTTCAATAAAATATTTTGAAAAATATTTTCATTATAAAACATAGTTTGGTGTTTTATTTTGTGCTACTATGTATTAATAAATAAGAATATTTATGTGAGCTTGTACATAGCCTTATTTTAGTTGGTGATTGTTTTTAAATAGTTATTACTAAAAATTAGGACAAATGGATCTCGAAGACAATGCTATGGGTCTCACCTATGAACAAACTGATAAAATTCTTCAATTTCAAGATTTAACGGGTATTGAGGATATGTCTGTATGTAGAGACGTCCTGCAAAGACATCAGTGGGATTTGGAGGTATAGCTCATTCAGTGTTTAAACACATCACCAATTTAATATTTGCTTATAATAAGTCTGCTTAAAGCGCAGCAAACCATTTCGACTCTTGAATGCTGTGATAAATTTTACACTAGAGTCCTTGTAGTTTTCATTAGTTTGAGTTGCGATATATTTTCTCTTGGTTCTGATTTAGGTGGCGATACAAGAGCAGCTGAACATTCGAGAAGGACGGCCGTCGGTGTTCGCGACAGAGGCTCGCGCGCCGCCTGTTGTCCACGACCATATAGCACAGCAAGTGTTCACAGATGAACCCCCGGAGGGACCAGCGGGAGTACGAGGGCTCCTGCGCTATGTAGTCAATTTAGTAGTGTCTGTTTGCTACAGTACTCTCACTTCTATGCTGAATTTGCTCCTTAGTTTTGTTCGCCAAGATGACAGAAGATGTAAGTATGATTGATTCATAGAAAAGTGGACTATCACAGATATTTTTGATGATAATCTGGTCCAATATGAAGGTGACTGTGCTTATGATGCTAATAATACTCATGTATGTGATGTTACATCAAGCAAATCTAATTGAATAGAAACCATGGAGATATTCTAACTCTTTTGATAAGTGTTAAACTGAATGAACCTATTGCACACATAAATTTTAATACTATTGAGAGGTAAGTCGAGCAAGTCATTCCCCTGATGGTAAACACTATTCTTGCCTAAATGTGTTCAAGTTAAGTTACAAGTTACAACAGAACAACAAGTTACACATCAGAAACATTAGGACTTGACATTTCCAATAAATGCCATACAGTTTTACAATGATGCCATCTGAATTGCTCAAGCCATGGTGATGAAATTCCCCAGGTAGACTAAAAAAGTCCTAAAACTGCAAGTACATATAAATCTGATACAACAGATATAGAATATGGGCTTCCTATTCTTGAAATAATTGATTTTGTTAATAATGATTAGTTTATCTATTATGAAAACTATTATGTCATTAGCAAATATTTCTTTTCATTTCTTGACATACTAACTATAATTTTGCTAATTATGATTCATATTAGCTTTAATAAAGCAAGAATTCTATTTTAATTTCAGTGGTCACAGATCCACTTGGAGATGTTATGGGTTTCATCAATAGTTATTCCGCTAAATACAACTCCCATCCTGTATTCTACCAGGGCACATATGCACAAGCACTTAATGATGCTAAGAATGAGTTGAAATTCCTTGTTGTGTATCTACACTCGGAGTCAGCCACTGAAACACAAAACTTCTGCAGGTTAGTGAGGCTTACATACTTCTACTACTTACATAGTAAACATTTATTTTATTTCTACATAATAAAGCTGCTCCATAAGGAGATGTAGATTATTGTATGACATATTTTAAATATTAATGATTAATAGCGTATTGCTTAAAGTAGCAGTTAATTGATTTTTACTTTTCAAAATAGTAAACCAATTGGTTTAGAATGTAAAATTAACATTTATTAACATTTAAACTTTAGTTGTTACTGAAAGTTCATTTTCAGTTTGTACATTGTAGCATAGTGTGGGTGACAGGTGAGAGTTCGACATGACTAGAAATTTGACAAATTTCAATCGAATGAGTAAATAATATCATTTTGTGTTATTTAATTTACATCAATTTTTATACAAATCATAGCATAATAAACTAATTTTAAAGTTATCTTTATATCAACAGAACAACGCTAGCAGACCCAGAAGTAATACAGTACATAAACACACATGCACTTTTCTGGGGCTGTTCAGTGGACAGTGCAGAAGGGTGGCGGGTAGCCCAATCTGTAGGTGGCCGGCGCTACCCGCTACTTTGTGTGGTGTGTGTGAGGGAGCACAGGATGACTGTGGTGGCCCGAAGCGAAGGATCATGCTCGCCCGCCCAGCTGCTGCAGCGCTTGACGCGAGTCGTCACTGATAACGAGCCACATTTAGCTGCTGCGAGAGCTGACAGGTAAAATAAAATAAAACTTTATTGAAAACACCATGTCTATAGAAGCATTTTCAACTACAATATTCAGTTATTAGTTGTTTATATAATTAACATATCTATAATTTAATGGAACCTAAAATCTAATATTAATATGATATTAATGTATAGTTTCAATCTAGTCATGTTAATGAAAATTTTCTTTTATACTTTTTGTAACTAGTACCTACTATATTTAGCTAGCAGTATGTTAATACACATGAAATATTATCAGTAGTCTCTGCACTCTGGCTTTAAGATGGAAGCTGTATGCTTAGTTGAACATTATACAAATTGTAATATTTTATTGTTCAGTATTCTACTTGCACATTTAAGGCTGTATATTTCGATGTTTAAACATGTTTGTTACTGTAGTCTTGCCATACTCAAAGTGTGCTCCGCGGAACCCTAGGGCCACTCTCGCATACTCTTCCGCAAAAACCTCCACGAAAATACCTACTGGTCATGATGGAGAAAAAAAATCTAGATTTCCTATACATTTAAATATTCCAAAATAAAGTGAAAGTGTAAAAAAGTAGTAGTGGAATGCTTAATATGACAGCGCGACAGTTCAGCCAGGAGCATAGTCATCAGTTCAACACTGACTCAACCAACAATAAAAAATACACATTAAACAGTTTTTATTACTTTAGGACTCCATCAAATATCTCTAATTCTGTCTGAGATATAACTAAGTGTAATTGTTTTTCTCACTCACTCACTATTCTGGAAAATAAAAAAATGTTTCTCTACTACGAAGTGGCCAACGTCAAGCCAAAATACCTACAACACTTGCAGAGAGTGGTGCCATCTAGGCCCCGCTAAATACTACAAAAAAGCCTGATTTACCTTATTATCTTTTTTGTATGTTACTGTATTAGTATTAAATTATTATTTGTGCCATTGTCTATTGTAGGGTGGAACGCGAAGTAAACCAGAGACTACGCGCGGCCCAAGACGAGGCTTATGCGGAGTCCTTAGCTGCTGATCAAGAGAAGGAGAGACGCCGCGCCGCCGACCGCGCCGCGCAGCAACAAAGAGACAACGCGGTGCTGGAGGCCCGCCAGCAAGAGGAACAGAAAAAACTTGCGGTAAGTCATATGTACTAATTTTACTTCTTATAATAAGCATCGCATGTTGTGCATTCTGACAGAGTAAAGTAGTCTATATTTTGAAGTCTCATGTTCTTAATTACAGTCAAGTCTAGTCCATTTTCTAGTGGTCTTCTAGAAGCTGTTACAAGAAGTTTAGGCATTTCGTGAACGTAAAGTTTGTTTAGGGTGATTACGATGGATGCATGGTTGCAACTTGCAGGTGGTTAAGGCGCGCGAGGAGATGGCGTCGCAGCTGCCTCCGGAGCCGGCGCCGGGCTCCTCGAGCGCCGTCGCGCTTCTTATCCGCCTGCCGGGCGGCGAGCGACTTACGCGCCGGTTCACCCTCACGTGCACTACACAGGTCTCTTTACATTTCCTATTTGTGTATATAGGAGGGTAGTGTCACAGTTCTCAGTTTCTGTGCGTTATCACAGATAATATGTAAATTAGGCTTTTTTTAGTGTCATGTGAGGTGACTAAACGGCGTCACACTTTTTTAGTTTCGGACTACTTTGTCTTTTCATTAAATAAATAGTACCTGAATGAACGAGCTTTGCTCGGCTGAAAACATGGATAATACAACGTTTTCTAAAAATTAAACGTAGCTAAGTCGATTTATCGCCCCCGATACCCCCTGCATACTAAATTTCATGAAAATCGTAGTAGCTGTTTCCGAGATTCAAATTATATATACATATATACCTATAAGAATTACTCGTTTAAAGGTATTAGATTGGAGTGAGATTTAAACCCATCGCCCGTACTTTGAGCTTATTGCTATACTTGTTAAGCGTTCCTGAATAAGCTCCCAGCCAGGCTGCCGTAGCTTCTCTCTTACAGTAAAGTAATTAGTAGTCATCATCATCTCAGCCATAGGACGTCCACTGCTGGACATAGGCCTCCCCCATTGACTTCCATAAAGATCCAAGATATGTTGAAAGCGGCTCGCATCCAGCGCGTTCCTGCGGTCTTTATTAGGTAGTCTGTCCACCTTGTGGGTGGACGTCCTACGCTGCGCTTGCCGGTCCGTGGCCTCCACTCCAGAACTTTGCAGCCCCATCGGCCATCAGTTCTGCATGCTATGTGCCCTGCCCACTGCCACTTCAACTTGCTAATCCGCTGGGCTATGTCGGCTACCTTAGTTCATCTACGGATCTCCTCATTTCTGATTCAATCTCGTAGGGAAACTTCGAGCATAGCCCTCTTCATAGCTCGTTGTGCGACTTTAAGCTTACTAAGAAGGCACTGCGCAGTTTTCCGAACGCTGCCCAGCCGAGTTGGATTCGACGGCTTACTTGGTAGCGATGATAGTTCAGTAGTTAGCGCGGTCGGTTCGCATGCCGAAGGGCGTGGATTCAAACCCCAACAATGAGCTTGAGCTGCCGGTGACGGAAACCATAGCGTGGTGGTAGAGTACGTTCTAATACTCGGCTGGCTAGCTACCACAAGTACCCTCAAGTTGAAAATCTGCCGCCAAGCATCTAACGGTGTGTTCCGGCAGCCTCACTTGAGAGCCACTTCCATTCCAGGCTAGGTGTGCTTTACCATCTTCGACCACACCGTCACTTAACATCAGGTGAGCTGTGGTCAAACACATAGCCTGTCAGCTATAAAAAAAAAACTGTCTCGAAGTTGGACCTACCTAATTTGTCCTGTTTGTTTGTTGGTCTTTTGCTTGTCCTAGGTAAATGTACGTGTCAACAACTTCAAGAACCGAGTTCCCAATTGATGTTATACGACATTCGACATTACCTCCGTCTTGTCCATAATTGTTGTGTGTTAATTAGTAGTAACAGCTATTAACTAGTAAACATTATATTACAGGATTTGTACGACTTCGTATTCAGCCACCCGCAGTCACCTGAAGAGTTCGAGATCACGACCAACTTCCCCAAGCGACAGATCAAACGCGGCTCTCTCAGTATACAAGCGGTCGGCCTCAAAGACAGAGACGTACTATTTGTTAACGACCTCAACGCGTAACTACACCCACAGATCAGTAGACCGGACGACTATCACTTTATGACTACTGTCGACAAGTTACAATCAACCTAACCATGAAACAGTAGCAAGCAGTATGTTCCGAATAGTACACAGGTCCTGAATAATGCGGTATCTTTATTTAATATTTTCTGTTAAAAAACATCAGTTCGAATTGATAACTTGCTTTTTGAAGTAACTCAAATAGAGGAATGTGGTGTGTTCAAATAGCAACAGTAACTCATTTCTGAATTAAACTATTGCTTTTTTTAGTATGAAGTTGTTATTAAGATCTACTTGCAGCTGAAACAGACGCTTTGTGTTTCCAGGTAAACAAAACCCGGATAATTTAAGACTATCGAATGTTACAGTTAATTTCTTTCTGAACGATTTCTTTATCAACTGCCGATTCGAGGCGTTGGTGTTTCTTCTGTTAGATTTTTTTTAGCTGGGTTTATATTGTTCTGTGACATCCTAAGTCTGTATAATTCTCATAGTCAATTATCAATTCTCAAGTCTCATAAATTACGAGGAAGTACTCCACTCCAAGACATTGGCAGGCGTGCACTTTAAATTGTGTAAGAGCAGAAATTTTATGCACTTTGCATAGCAATTGTAGATCAACAAGTATAATTTTAAACTGACTTCAAAAAAGAGGAGGTTCTCAACTTGATTGTTTTTTTTTTATATATGTACACTGATTACGCTGAGATCTATGATCCGATTTACGTGATTCTTCTTTAGTTTGATAGTTTGCCAAGTGTTTCTTGGCGTGAACATAAATTAACTAAAATCTGAAAAATAAACAAACTTAAAAAAAAAAGTAAAACCGACTCAAGAAAAAAACATCAGCACTAAAAAGCGAAAAATAAACTTACTTAACAAAGTATTATTATTATACCTGTTAAGTACCTACTGATCTGTGTGAAGTCGGTGCTTAGCCTAGCCTAGGTGCCGGTGCTTGGCACCGACTTCAAACAAATCAGCAGGTACCTAGCAGGTATAATAATACTTTGTAAAATAAGTTTATTTTTCGCTTTTTAGTGCTAATGTTTTTTCCTTGAAGTCTGTTTTACTTTTTTTTTTTTTAAATTTGTTAACAAAAAGAAAAACTTTCTTCAAACAGGAAACTAAAAAGTTTAAAGTTCCCCTCGATATCTCTGGGATGCCATCATCAGATCCTGGTTTCCTTATCATGGTATCACACTTGGGGTATCTCCTTTCCAACAAAAAAAGAATCATCAAAATCGGTTCATAAACGACGAAGTTATCCGCGAAAACACATTTAAAAAAATATATACGGTCGAATTGAGAAACCTCCTTTTTTGAAGTCGGTTAAAAAGAATGCGTAACAAACTCCTCTCGCTTAAAGTGAATGGTTGGTAGACGTCTAACAAGATATGGGACTAACATTGTAACTATTATTTGTTGTTTCTGGTCTAGAGATAAGGTTGTTACTCCGTTTGTCGATGAGAATAAAATATAATAAATATCAGCTGCTTCATACATTTGGCCAATAGTCAATAAATTTTGTCATAGAATTGCTGATTTTTTTCACGATTAATAATTACATTAAAAGCTTATAAATCTTTGTACTGCTATCCAAAATGTGTCATGAACGCTGATACTTATAGGCGCGATATTTCTCGATCTTGAACTACTTGCCGAGAATTGACTATCAATTGTTGGAGATATCACATCTTACCATCTATACGTGGGAAGACCGACGAACCTTTTGTTTTCCGGTAGTCTGAAATATCCCCGTTTAGCGGCGCGATCTTTCCATCATTTCGGGATGTTCTAGCCAGCGAAAGCTATGGGACTGTGTCACCAGAAATATAGACTCCACCACCAGCTCTTCCATCTTTTTCTGTATAGTAAAAGTTATTCATAATTTAGAGTATTATGACACCGTTTCGTCTTTAGTAATATGTTTTTCCCCATAGAGTATATATTGAGAAAAAGGAGTATTGGTCAGTTGAGGTAGCAACATGCGTTTGCGCGTCTGTGTCCGAGTGAACCTATACATACCGTAAACATGGTCCTAGTGTATCGTCTCTGTGAGACTTCTAACAGAAATGATATATTATCCCAAATGGGGTAACAGCCAACTGTGATGCCGATGCGATTGTGGATTAGTGAATGCAAGATTTGGGTTGATGTTCCCACAAACTTCAGTTTTGTACGATATTACACGTTAGTGCTTGTAAAATAGACACACAGACAAACTCTTTTTATGGACTTGTTGATGCACAATAAATATTGTATACCAGATATATTGCTTTTTTTCTGTGAAGTATCTCATTCACGGGGAATCTAAAAAACAATAGATCCAAATTTAAATTCGAAACCAGTCACAGTCACAACATTTACAAATGTTAGTCGCGTTATTTTGCGATATGATAACACCAATGAAAAATTTTTTTGCACGTCACAATTAACGTTTGTGATTGGCTGTACAGTGTACAGTGTACATACCGTGATTGAGATGCTAGTACTGTGACTGTTTTTTGACTTATGATGGGGCATAGCTTATTTTTTTGCACTCGACAGAAACAAGTTTTTGAAATAATTAACCAAAATTTAAAAGAAATATTAACAATGGCAATAGTATTTTGCCATTATCAGATATGTAAATAAGCATAATATATGCTTAGCGTGTAAATAAGCAAAAATATGTGTCTTGTAGCAAGCTCCGTGTACTTAATTTTTTAATGTAGTTTGTAACTGAAAAATCATAAAAATTTACCCAAACAGTTTACTCGTACAAGTTATTGAGAATACAATAAAAGTTTTAGTTTTAACTATTTGTTATTTTTAGTGTTAAGTCGCTTTCCAAGTTGTCCAACTTTATTCTGTAATCCTATCATACATACATTTAGTTATTATTTTGTGATAAAGAAAGTTCTCTTTGTAGTTTTATGTAGTGTTATTGTTCTTACTATTGTTACTTACCTTTACAGTGTCATTTAAATTGTTTAAAATCTGCATTCCCACGCAACATGCCTTTATATTGTTAAATTAATAGTGTATGTAGCAAAATAAATGTACTTGTGATTTGGAATTTTGACTGCTCTCAAAACTGCTGGTCATTTTGAAATGCACCTACATATATGTAAGCTTTTGTTAAAACTATAAGAACGCAATTATTTCCTATGAAATAGCTTATACAGGTGGCCCATAATTCTACAGTAAACTTAAAAAAACCGGCCAAGTGCGACTCGGACTCGCGCACGAAGGGTTCCGTACCATTATCTATGAAAAAAGCAAAAAAATCACGTTTGTTGTATGGGAGCCCCCTTAAATATTTATTATATTTTGTTTTTAGTATTTGTTGTTATAGCGGCAAAAGAAATACATAATATGTGAAAATTTCAACTGTCTAGCTATCGCGGTTCTAGAAATACAGCCTGGTGACAGACAGACGGACGGACGGACAGACAGCAAAGTCTTAGTAATAGGGTCCCGTTTTTACCTTTTGGGTACGGAACCCTAAAAGTAATGACGCGATACAATTTCACTTGATCAAGAATTTATTACTTACCCAATAATTAAGACAAAACATTGGTATCAAAATGTTCTACTGAGCATTAAGTATGTCTGAAGATTTGAGTAAAACAAACCGTTGCTAGCTGTACTTGAACTCTCTTATTGATACAATGAAAAGAGTATTATCTTCCAGTATATTTATTATATCTCCTTCTTTAGATGGGTTGCGCAATAAAAATTAACTCTCAATCTTTTGTTCAATACTACCTCGTTTTACGGCGAATATGAAGATGTGCAGTATTTTTTATTGTGCAGGCATGGGTCGCCTTAGACAGGTTTTATTTAATTTATTATTAAATAAAGCGTCGATTGGTTTGGTCATGTAATGAGAAGATGAAAGGTAAAATGTTCGCTTGTAATGAAAGATGCAGCTTTAACTAGCAATCACTTCGGACTTTCCATTTTGTAACTAGTATCAAATCAACTAAAACTTGACTTTACGATTAAAATAAAAGACGAGTAAAATTGCACAATATGCATATATTATATTCAATTTCAGGCAACTGTTGTTGCCACACCAAACTTGTTCGGTGGCCTGATCCCAGCAAATTGTGGTTCATCGAGCGTTGAAAGAATGAAATTTAAAAATTAGTATTTAATAATACATGTTTGCCTTCTTGGACTTGAAATATTTTCTTTTCCCAATTAAATCTAACCTAAAAGCGCGTCCTATCGGTGCTACTGCCTATATCCGAAAAAAATAATAATTTGTGCAATTATTTGACTAAAAGCATAGGATGAAAACTAATTTCAATAGATTTATTGTTGTGATCGTTACTGTGTAAGTTAGGTTTAGGATCAAAGTAAATCTACATAATATTATGTTATGTATTACGTTGAAATGCTTCAAAATTATTTTCCGCAGTTTATGAAGTACTTGTTTTGTATAGTGGTATAATTTATTGCGTGAAAGTTCCATGTATTGGATGGAAGTAAAATCGAGGATATTTGAAGTACAATCAAGTCATGCCGAGTGCGACAGGTTTGCGGTACGGATAATGCATTTATTTCAGGGCTCTCATTCATAAAAGTTATTATAGCGGCTCTTGTCTCATCCGTTTTAAATTATTTGTTAAACCGTCGTTTATGAAAAATGTGAATAAGCACCTAGATGCGAGCTCTGTATTATAATTATGTTTTGTTTTATAATAGCAATGTCTTTCTGAATAACCGAGTTTTATTTTAATTTCCTTTTTCCTTTATAGATAGACATACATTCTAGAATATAAGGATCGATCTCCATTCCATTAACGTAGACGAATCAAAGTGCATTAAAACAAAGTCTTGCAGAGGCTTAACGGACCTCTAGGGTTCCGTGGAGCACACTTTGAGTATGGTGGTACTAAACAAAACAACCATTGAATTTTAATCATCATTTTAATAAAAAAATCCATAAAATTAACAACACCAAAAATAAAACAATTCACCTGGAATGTAGGCACTTTATAATGTACTTATACAATGGATTATCTAAAAACCAATAGAAAATCATGTGTAGAGAAGAATAAATATTGTTTACAGGAAAACATACTTTACATAAATGATTAGAATAATAATTACTTATGCCTAAAAAATTCGGAAAATATTAAGTTTTGATAAGATTTGGCACATTGAAATGATTGTGTTTTTAATATAACATTTCACTATTCAAATAATAACCACTATGGCGACCTTCCCATAACTAATAAATCATAGTAGACTCTACTGGAATGCAATTCACAATATTTACCAGATGAAACAATATTCCAGGAGTGAGCTTGGGCTGCCGGTGAAGGAAAATAAGGTGAGGAAAGTTAGTGTACTTTCTAGTACTCATCTAGCTAGCTATCACCTACAAGTTGAAAATATGCCGCCAAGCATTTAACGGTGTGTTCCGGCAGCTTCATTCGAAAGCCAGTTTCATTCCAGGTTAGGTGTGCTTACCGGCCTCGACCACACCGTCACACAGGTTTCGTTTCCACTGAAGCGGAGACGAGCGCGCCAGAGCGGAGCGGAGCTAAGCAAAGAGGTGAGGGTTACCTCTGAAGCCGAGCGGCGTTGAGCGGAGCCTTTGGGAGCGACGATCAGACAAAAGATAAAAGCAAAAAATCGTGTATCTCTAAAAGACGGTTTTTTTTAACAATCAATTTACTTCTCGTCCTTTTTGATTTGACGACGACGTATGAAACTCAAACGCTATGCGCGTGAGCCAAGCACCTTCGCCCCTTTCCTCTCTCCGTCGAACGCCACCACGGTACCCTCGTCTGCTCTGTTCCATTCCGCTTTTTTACTGAAGTGGTGCATAGATTTTGAGCAATGGAATTTGTCGATTCATGCGCTGCTAAGCTCCGCTTCGCTCAGCTCCGCCTCAGCGGAAACGCAACCTTAACATTAGACGAGCCATAGTCAAACACTTAGCCTATAAAAAATATTAAATTTTATTTTAGGCCACCTCTACATTACATGTGATGATTGCAATTCAGAACTGGGCATTAGAGCCGAGGAAATTTAAGTTCCCCACTGTAGGTCACGTGCATGCGGAGAAACAATGAGGTATATTAAGACTTTGCACCAATGCTGGTTTTAACTATTATATTTAGTCATATGGATGACTAAAAATAATAGTTTTTGTTTTATTCTATAGATGAATCCAAGACTAGCACAGCGCTTTTGTCTACTGTATGCAGCCGTAAGCAATTTGTCGACGGTACTATGAAAACTAACGTGGTTTTGACACCTTTTTGACGCCATAATCGGAGTATTCGAGGCAATTAAACGGGAGTAATCACGTTTAAGTACCAAATACAAAAACTTTTTAATGGTAAGCGTGAAAACTGACAAATTTGGAATGTCTATTTTCTACGGAAGTTGTGTGGAAAAATACTAAAGTATCTACCTACTCAAATAGAGTTCGTTACACAGATTTATTTATTTATTATCGCTTAGCTAGATACATGTAAAGCTCAATTTGTATATGTAGTGGATACACTAAGACTATCAGTTTCGAGCCTTTGGTCCTCTCTATAGAACGGGGTCACGAGCAACTAAAATTAAATATCTGTTTTGGTTAACTTCAACTGCTTTTATCCAGTCCCGGATTTATGATTTTTTCAACCCGGGGCAGAAACTACATAGTGGCGCCCACTACTCCAGCATTTGAGATAACTTAGTCAAAAAACTCACATATATATTTTAACTACATACTGGGTGGGATTTTTAATGACTTTCAATATATTTGCTTTTTATTAGCTAGTAACTTTTCCTCACAATAAAATATAGTATATGCGCATCAACTAAAACATCAGTTAAACGAACACATTACTTGAATTCTGAAATGTTCTCTCATTCTTTTTTTCTTCAAATACGATTTTGGTGCCCCCCTAAAAGATCAAATCAGATGCCCCGGTTTACCCTGAAATTGGATAGTCAAATTCCAGTATAGCTTACGATGATGATCGTTGTATGACCCTGAATTGTGCTCAAGTTGAAAAAAATTAATGACAAGCCTAAAATATGGAGATTACAATTATCACCGACCCAGCTACCTATTTATCTTTGCAAGATATAAAGTTGTTTATTTGATCTATTGGTTCTTGAAATAGGTACAAACAGATATGCTTTCTAGTTAAAAACATTAGTAATAATAGATTTCCAGTATTGCTATTATGTTGGTCTTTTGTTCAGCGTGAAAATACAATAAAAAATGGAATATTTTAATCGTGATAGATTGTCTTTCTGTACATTGAGCTAAACTAACAACATTTAAAAAGATGTAATAATAAAGCTATAGTTAAAGAACTTAAAAAATAATTATCACACTTTTAAGAGATGTAAATATAGAAATTTGATTTCTACTTTCTGGTGCTTTCAACGAAAATGAATATAGATAATTATTTACAAAGCCTTATGTAGTAAGAAGTTAATTGTTTTGCGACTTTCAAAGTCCAAAAAAGATATCTAAGTGGATATGAGAACAAAAAAATTAAATACATACGACAATTTGTGCTTTTGCTATAACTAAAAATGCGAATAATGATTATTTAATCTAGCTTCTAATCTATCTACATCAATTGGAGTTCAAAGAAAAACGATAACTTAAAGAAATTTTACGCTTGATAGACTTTCCGTAAGTGTTTGGCTCTGGCAGCAAGTTACACGTACGGCAAAAAACTGCCAGAACTGAGTTTCTTGGTAAGAATAGTTGTTTATTTACATTTTTAAAAATTACGTACTTTGTTGCAAAATTTCGCTATAAATACGAATTTTATGCCATAACATAAAACACCACCACAATCATATAATTGCACGGAATTAAGCATATTTGACTTATACATATAGGTACATATATATACATATAATTTGTTTGCTGCACATTTCTATAATATATCTCACTCCTCACTTAAAATTACGATGATCCGTGAAATGCAATTTATCAACGATCTTTAAAACTATAGATGTCAACCAAATTGTGACGCGCTTTACAAATGACAGTTTTCTGTCATTTGTAAAGTGACAATTGTCACATCTTATATCTTACACGTCACGACTGATTTATCAAAAGCACGATGCATGAGCGTTATAAGCTATGCACTTGTATGAATTTTGGCGTATACATGTTTATTTGCTAGTTTTAAAAATCGTTGTTACTAACCTCTTAGTTATGAATGTACTGACATTTTTATACTCTCTCGTTTACACATTCCATATTCTTGAAATTGATAAATTATAATTGGAAATGTAATATATGTATTTAGATCACTTATTATTGCCGTGGTCACGAGATGCAAGTTATTCCAACTGGCGACGGCTATTGTAACATGGCCGAAACATCAAGGAAAGTAACAAAAAAAAAACTAATTTTATTGTATTTTGTGTTCAAATCGCGAAATTTAAAAATGTATCACTTATTAATGCAATATGGTATAAAATCTCTCTATAATCTATTAAAAGACCTACCAACAACAACCATACATGAATTGTTAAAAAGTATTATCCAAAGCTGCGTTGTAGGATCATATTAAATTTGGTTAGACAGGGACGGGAACGTATACGTATCTTAAGAACCCCGTTGAATCTACATCTGGGTCGCAAGCTATTCAGCAACTGTCAAGCCATATTAAAGGCTTTTTGTATCACACTAATATTATAAAGGCAAAAGTTTGTGAGTGTGTATGTGTGTCTGTGTGTTTGTTACTTTTCCACGCTCTAACGGCATGACCAATTTTGATGAAATTTGGTATGGAGGTAGCTGACACCCTGGATTAACACATTCACTTTTTATCCCCCAAAAATGTAGTGTTCACAAACAGCGGGTAACACCGCGGGGCGCAGCTAGTATTATATAAACTCTGACACTCCTACTTGATTATGAATGTACTTATTTGGAACGGCTAACATTAGTGTAATTATCATTTTAAATCTATTAAAATATCGAATGTGTAAATGATGGGAAAAACGATCCCTACTTAAGATTCTCGTCTCGAAACTTTCAGCTTCCGTCTTATTTTGTCTAGTTTGGTTTCTCACAACCACGATGGTGTTTACAAAGTGTCATAAATGGTAATTATATTGATTATTTCAACCATAACAAAACATAAAAGCATATTAATATCTTATTAAAAGTATCGCACTTCGAATTGCCAATAATTTTGTTTATTACCTTGACTTAATTGAGCACAAAATACGATGGAATGGTTAACGTCGGCTCGCGATGACGCCGAAATACAACATGGCCGAAATGTCGAAGTAAATAAACAAAACTATTTATAGCAAGTGTTTTGTACACCGTTTGTATTAAGCCCGTAATAACTATAATTCTTGTGTTCAAATCGTGAAGGTTCAAAACTTACATTAAAGTTCAACAAGAAATTAGTTAATAACGACATATTTTTAATGAGTCCAAAAAGTAGGAAGGTTCTAAATTCGATCTGTATTTTTTTTTCATATGTCTTTCTATTAGCCAATAAAGCTTTCTAGGTGCTTTTAGCTAGAGGATCCTTTCCAAAATACAAGTTACTTCAGTTAAGCAGTTTTTGTCTAGCTTCAAGTAAAGAATAATTTTGTTTGAACGTTCCTACTAATTTGAAATCGGTTCTTTAAAAAGGTAACAAAAATCTTTTTACGTAATATTTATCCGTATAATAAGCGGATTTTCAAGATCTTTTCATTGCTTAACAGTGAATTACTCCACGAGTCTTAGGTCATTAAAAAGGAACTACAAATCTCAGCTCCATGACTTCAGCAACCTTCTTTGACAGGACCTCCATTAGAGGTGAAATATTTTTTGTATCCAGCAGTATTATATTAATGATATTTACCCCATAAATGCATGTAAACAGCTATCCTTCAGGCCTTGTTTTTGTAGTAACTCGACGCATGTTTGTGTGAACTCTATAGGCCCACAGAAGCAGGCGAAGTGTGCGCATTGCGAGTTACATTTCAGCGGATCTTTTCCTAGCACTTCTGTTAGCAAATGACTGTCCACTCGACCTTTGTGGCCTTGCCAGGAAGGACTCGCGTCTGATAGGACGTGTGTGATTTTCAATCTGGAAAATAAATATACCTCATGATCTCATGTATTAAATTAAAACACTGTAGGTAATTATAATAGTTTTGCCAGTTTACTATGGAAACTGTGGTGGTTTTGACACATTTTTGTTTTACTTATGCGGATGTATACTAACGTCGGCTGGCTAGCTACCACCCTCATGTAGAAAATCTGCCGCCAAACATCTAACGGTGTGTTCCGGCAGCCTCAATTGAGAGCCAGTTCTATTCCAGGCTAGGTGTGCTTTACCATCTTCGACCACACCGTCACTTAACATCAGGTGAGTTGTGGTCAAACACCTAGCCTGCCAGATATAAAAAAAAAGCAAGACGAAGCCGTGCTCGCGTTGTTCTCTGCTTTGTCTCCTTGAAGAAGGCCACCGGATGTGGCTAAAACTGTAGTTGCAATATCCGACATAATTAATATTCCCACATAAGTAAAACAAAAATGGTTTTGCATTAAAAAAAAAGAAAATGTCATTTTAAGCAAGCGAAAAAAGCATGTAGGTCTATTAGTAGTAGTCTATTCATTTTCAAGGTTTTTTTCTCGATATTTTTTTTGTGTTAATTTTTTATCAAGAAAATGTCTTTAGTTAGTAAATGTTGTATACAGTGCTTTATTTAACGGTTACTAGTCTTAAACTCTAAAAAAAATCTTTCTAAAAAAAAAAAGGAAGACGATTCAAGAAAGTCATCAAGATTATACTGCGCTAATTTTGATAACTGATTTTCATCAATTACTAATTAAATTAATTTAGCACGAAATAACGAAACCTTCATCAAAATCTGTCTCCCCGCTCAATGCCATTTATTTATTTATTTATTTATTGACATAAAAACGTTACACAGTTACATTTATGTCACAGACTTATGCATTAATTAATAAGAAAAAAGTAAAGCATGTCAAGTTCAAAATCATATAAAATGTCAAATTCAAATATTATGTCAAACTTAAATACAATATCAAATAGAAATGAAATATCAGGCTCAAATACAATGTCAAATTTAAATTTAACTGCAATGTCAAATACAAATATAATGTCAAAATCTAGAAACAATATATTATATTCCATATATTCTCGTTCGTCTCATTACTAGTTATCATTCAAAGTTACCAAAGTTTTGTTCAGGAACTAATACGGCTCTCTATCTTAAAGCCGATCTGAGAAGTTTTCCTTCTCCGTATATTTGACGTATAAGGAGGAAAAACAACTTTTTGTGAACCAAATATAATTAACATGAAAATGCTCTCAAGCCGCACAGACGCAGACGTCACTCAAATAAAAACGAAACAAAAGAATAATTTACCTTTCATCTTCATCGGTCATTGCTTCGAAATTACTCTTGAATAAGATGTCTTCTTCCGTTTTGTTGAAAAACATTAAATGCACCTGTTCACTGCAATAGAAAAAGGATGGTGTCAGTATTTTGTTTTTATTGTATTGTTATATCGTTGTTGATTTATTTTATTGATTACTACGGCGTTGGTAGTACATAATTGATACCTCATTATCTTCATACCACATTTTAATCATTAACGTATAATAAGTTAATTAATATATATATTACGACATAAGTACGTCTGTACGTAAGTCTGCCATATGTTCCGGCAGACTTACTAAAAGAACTGCAGGTTTAGTGAGTAAACATTACAATATTAGAACTGATTAGTATTTTAGTGTTTATACGCTGAGAGAGAACAAACACAGTAATTTAATTTAGTGTGTTTGTTTATCTGTTGTTCATTGTGTGTTTGTACATCGTTGAGAGAACAAACACACTTATTTAATTTAGAGTGTTTGTTTTCTCTCAAAGATGAATAAATATCGTCGGACATTGCACACACCGCCATCTAGCCCCAAACTAAGCAAAGCTTGTACAATGGGAACCAGATAACTGAAAAAATATTTAAATACTTTTTTTTTATAAATACATACAGTACACCGAGACAGAACAAACATTTTATCATGACATAAATGTTTTTTTCTGGTGGGAATCAAAGCCACTCTCTACAGATCTTGAAGTAGATATTCTATCAAATGAGTTAACAGTCGATGTAAAATTGTTGACATTTATATATTTGTTGTTATGTAGGTATAAGTTATTTTCAATCAATAATCTACTTTATAGCATTAATAAAGTGACGAAGAATGCAATGTAAATACAGAACGTTTATTTGTCACAAAGGTATAATAAAAAATATGAGCGAGTACCTATTAATTTAATTAGCGAGTGTCTATAATTTAATTGTGCGAGTATCTATAAATATATCTGTGCTAGTATTTATTGGTTACTTGAGTAATCATCTATAATTTATTTGAGCTAGTGTCTATAATTTAATTGAGCAAGTATCTGTGCCTGTATTTACTGGTTATTTGAGTAATCATCTATAACTTATTTGAGATAGTGTCTATAATTTATTTGAGCGAGTTTCTATAATTTACGTGCAACTCACCATCTGGGGTTAGATCTGGATAGCATGAACTTGATAAGAGCGAGCATTGGCGTGACTCCAGTGCCGGCTGCCAGTAGGTATATTGTTTTAACTGATTTTAACTGGAACACAATATGAAATATTAAGAATACAATAATCTACAATTATAACTCAGTATATCGTTAATAGGTTCTTTCTACGTAAGTAAGGTAGGGTATGTGGTCGATCTTAGACCGCACTACACCTTAACATCAGATAGGTTGAGGTCAAACGCGAACGTATTCTGAATAAAAGTTGTTAATAACGAGTCACGTAACATTGATGTATAGCAGATAACTAGTAAGTACATAAATATTAAGTAAGTAAATAGTTTTTAAACTTTCGTGATCTGAACGCATTGCTATGAACATCGAGGCAAGTAAAGAAAACTAATTTCACAGTATTTTGTGCGCTATTAAAACCATAATTAAGTAAATCGACCTATCCGTAAACCAAAGTTACATCTGCAAAAGTTCAACTTTACAACAGAACAGTTTAAAAGATTTTTAGAAAATAATTTTACTCTACTTTCTGTTTTAAATCCACTAGACTAATATTCTAGTGCAATTGAGACATAAGGTAGAGAAAAATGATTTTCTAAAATCCTTAAAAAAAAAACTACGGGAAGGTCGAGATCTCACTGCAATCTTTGTTTGGATAGTGGATTAAAGATAAAAGGGTGTTCCAATCTTACCTTTTGCAGTTGGAAGTTCCCATAAGATCCAGAGACGCTGACCGTGTCTCCCGGCCCGAGCGCGGTCAGGTGCGGCGAAAGAGTACCGTGCTCATACCGCTTTACTACCAGCCGCAGCGCGGGGCTCTCTCCGTCCGCCGCGGGGTCCCAGCCGTCACCCACTGGCGTGTACGACCGGACGAATTCGGACCCTGGAAAAGATGTTTGAAATAGTATTTCTTTTTATTTAAAAAGTAATGAGACGAAAGAGACGCTCTCCTGATCGTAGGAGATAACGCCTGCGATACACAGAACTTTGAGTAGCAAAACAAAGTCCAAGACATCGCTGCTTTGGCGCTCATTACTTTGAGACTGTCGATGGTTAATCTCAACAGCCCAGTAATTTCGCTAGCTGCAGTACCCTTCAAACCGGAACACAGTAATGTTTTAAACACTACTGCTTGGCGGCAGAATGTCTGGTGCTGCGGTGGTACCTACCGATATACCGGATGAACTCCTAAATAGATCTACCACCGAGTAACCAGTGAAAGTAAGGATAAATTGTAACCAGTGTATTTTTATTTCTCATTAATAATATTCTCTTGATATTCAATGCGGTAAGGAGATAGTCTCCTTTCCTGGACCTAGAAGTTCTGGTTTCTAGTTCCATGGCACGGACATTTTTTCTAAATTATGAGAGTATGTTGATAATCTGAAATGGTGTGCCAACTCGCAATTATCACCGCGGTGGACTATATATAACCTTACCCTTTCTACAATGAGAAAAGGCTTGCGTCCAACAATGGGATTATACATAAAAACAATGCTGATATGAAACTCTCTGCTGCCGTCTGTATTTCCAACAATTTGGGTATCTTCAAATCCAGAAGCCTCTAGGTAAGCGTGCTCCAGCCTTCATCTTAGACTGCATCACTGCTTAACATCAGTAGAGTTTGAAACGCAAACTTATTTTAGAATAATATAATAATTTTTTTGAACATAATAATCTCTTTGTGCCTGAACAAGTAGGTTTCCGCAAAAATAAAACTATAAACCTAGCTGTTTATAATTTTTTAAATACCGTTATGGCTAGTGTTGATGCTAAACTACCTGTATGTGCGCTATATATGGACCTAACCAAGGCGTTTGACTTTGTTGACCATCATTTGCTATTGGAGAAACTACAAGCATACGGAGTTAGGGGCAATGTCAACAATATGATAAAATCGTACTTAACAAACCGTCAACAATGCACACAGATCAGTAGTATTTGTTCAAATTTAAAGAAAGAAATAATTCATTCGTCAAAATATAGAACAGTTAAATTTGGAGTTCCACAGGGAAGTGTTCTAGGTCCGCTACTATTTATTATCTATATAAATGATCTACCCTCTATCACGAACCACCCCACTGTTCTCTTTGCTGACGACAGCACTATATTATTCACAGGTGAAAACAAGATATCCGTAGAAAAGGACGTAAATGAATCATTACATAAAATAATTCAATGGTTGACATCAGTAAATTTAAAAATTAATTTAGGTAAAACAAATTTAATGACATTTAGCAATAGAATTAATAAACTGAATAATCTTGACATTAATTACTATGGGGATAAAATTGACATTATTGATAAAACTAAATTCTTAGGTCTAAATATCGACTGCAACTTAAACTGGAAAGAGCATGTTGAAATCCTGCGTGGTAAGCTAAGCCAACATTCATATGCGCTATACATGCTGTCAAAAACTGTAAGCAGGTCTACAGTCCTCATGGCATACAATGGTTATGTCTCATCATTGCTTAGATATGGAATTATATTCTGGGGCAATAGCACTGGCAAAGAATCAGTGTTTAAGGCACAGAAGAAATGCATTAGAGCCATCTGCAGTCTACGCAATACGGACAGCTGTAAACCTCATTTCCAAAGCCTAAAAATTTTGACCATGGCTTGTATATATATCTATGAATGTGTGATGTTTGTACGAAATAACTATAACTTGTTTGTTAATTTAAAATCTGCTCGACATAAACACAAAATCAATGTACCTAAGCGAAATACGTCTTTGCTTGCAAATAGTGTAGTGTGCATGGCTCCAATGATCTACAACCATTTACCCATAGAAATAGCTCATATCAATGAGATAACTAAATTTAAAAATAAATTGAAATACTTCTTGTTGGAGAAAGCATACTACACGGTAAGGGAGTATTTGTCTGAAAAATTTTAAATTTAATTTGGACATTAATATTATTATTATTTTTTAATTATTATTTTGTGACTTTAATATTATTACCTTCTTTTGACATTTGTTTACTTTTATATTATACTTTTTGACATGTAATTTTTAATTGTGATAAATGTCTAGCTAAACAATTTTTGCACGCCGAAAGGTAGTCTGTGGTGTTCTTTGCTAATTTTTTACTTTTACATCTGTATCATACCCATAGCGCAAATAAATGAATTATTATTATTATTATTATTATTATTAATAATAAAACATCGCAACGTACGATCGCATACTTTGCGATCCTGTATATTTTAGACAAGATTGTGAAGAAGGTTGATTGCGCATGGTACTTTTTGTTCTTTAAGAAACATTATCTCAAAAAAGACCTGACTTATTATTGTAGTAGTTATTTTCTGTGATCTAGGATCAACCACGAAGAAATATTATTGGACTCTAAAAGTTATTTTATTTATTGGTTATTTTAAACATACAAAACAAACGATAAGTATCTTAATACGACCGAATACTTAATCAAAAGTATCAATACTATCAGCTTATATCAATCCAACATTTTATTTTTTCAACATATGTATGTATATCACAGATGACAGATTATAGATTTTAGTTCCAGTGATCTGACATTGTGCCGTGGTAGTGCCGGCGTAAGAATAGTACCCCACCCTCTCTACCCGTGGTCGCCGTAAGAGTCGGCTAAGGGATGTAATCCGGAAGATGGGCAGCAGCGTCTTCCTTGAACAATCACACCTAACTGCGTTCGCCAACCCGCCTGCCAAGCGTGGCGAGTATTGGCAAAACCCCCCAGAGGAGGCCTATGTCCAGCAGTGGAAGTCCTATGGCTGATGATGTGATCTGACATTATAAGATATCCCCAGGAGTTAAAAGAAAGAAAAAGCCATCTTCACGATTGGGAAGAACTTGATGGGATTCCGTGTCATTCATAATTTTCTCATAAAAAGCTACCGAAGTGATATGCATATAGGTATAAATGGTAACAGGTCTAATATAAAAACGTTACTCATAAAATATCATCCGAGTTTTTTGCATACGAAAATTACTTATATCTTATATTAAAGTAACATAAACGCGTAGCATTTTCGACACGACTCCATGTTTTATTAAATTACAGATGGAACGTGATAAAAGTACAGATTCTAATTAATAAATACTAGCTCTTACTCGCGACTTCGTCGGCGTGTAATTTAACAAAAAGTTTTTTTCAGTTTACAGTATAAAAACTATTCCAGGTCATAAACTATACGTATGCCAAATTTCATCGAAATCCGTTCAGTAGTTTTTGCATGTAAGAGTAACAAACATCCATCCATCCTCACAAACTTTCACATTTATAATATTATAGTAGGTGAGAATAGCCTTGAGTCATGTCTTCAGAGGGATTAAAATCAATTTGCAAGATTTAAAAAATATCAGCTCTTCCATTGAAAAATGAAAATATATCTAGACGAAATCAATATTCAAATTCAATTATTTTTTACTTAAAGTTCTGTGCATCGCTGCAATTGTAATGGACAGACGTTATCTCTTACCATCAGGAGAGCGTCTAGTTCGTGTCATTACTTTTACATTAAAAAAAAGCTGTTTTTTCCCTCATTATAAATAAATATCATAAGGCATTTTACACAACGCCATCTAGTCTCAATCTAAGCAAAGGTTGTACTATGGGAACAAGACAACTGATAGGATACTTATATACTTATTTTTTGTAAATACATACTTATAATAAGTTTAGAACACCCAGGCACAGAAAAAAACATTTATCGTCACATAATGTTTGCCCTGGTGGGAATCGAACCCACGCCCTACAGCTCTTGAAGCAGATATTATTTCAAATGAGCTAACAGAGCAGTCTATTAATAGCTGTACATATTGATAAGTAATGACCACCTTTCGCTCTGTACTACTGTTCCGCATAACACTGTGTAGGGCTGTCTTACGGTCGATGGTTCAGTGTGCCAACGTGACGAGAGTTTGAAAGAGCATTGTAGCCGTGCATTGCATAAATATGACATTTAATCAACACCACCCAGAAGTGAAACGAGGCTGTTAGCTTGCTAGGACTGTGTTCCGAATACGTTTTTTATTTGTCTGAAGCCTACGTGGGCTTTCAGTTTGTGGCCGGTAAAAGGTTAAAACAACAAATAAAAGCAAATTACGAGGAGGTCAAACGAGGCAGAAGATTTGCAGTTAAATCAGCCAACCGTTGTTTATATCTCTGTCATTTAGCAATAAATGTTCTAATGGTATAGATTTATTTTTATTTTAGAACGGATATTAAGGCTTTCCGATGTTAAGAGCACATTAATTAATTGAAGAGGATAATAATCAGTCCAATACTGTCTCATATAGCGTAACAAAAATTTGGCGGTTACGGAAGTTCGTGCTTGTCAATCTTCGAATTTTAAGGTGTATTCATATTATTCGAAAAAAAAAAAAATTGATTGATTCAGGCGTTACTTTGCGGAAGTTCATTTTGAGTGTTAAGGTTCAAGATCATTTTTAGTCCCGACCAAGCACTCGAAGAGTCAACACGTCCTGAGGATGCCTCGTGTAGAGGCGAAACACGTGTCGGCAAGTGGTTAGGGTTACTACAGCTAGAAGAGGATATAAAGACTTGTGGTAATTTTAATTAGTGTTTTGTTTAATTTAATTTTAGCTTTTAAGTTTATATCAAATTTCAGTTTTAGATATTAATAAGTATTTTAAGTTTTTATTATGTTAATTCAATTTAAATCCTCATCACTGTTGTAACTCAAACGACTGTTAAGCGGAATTAAACTAAATACCTATATACCTAGAACACTCTAAAAAAAAACAAAAGCCCATTTTATCTTACAGAGTCTTAAAAATAAAATACATTACTTTAATAAATGAGTTATTTTTTTAAATTCGTAAATTATATTGTTGTATCCTGTGCGTCCCACGCTGCACAGACATCTCATATGCGTTAATGTGTCAGCAAGTTTTCCTAATGGCCGAAACAGCCCGAGTGTTTATCATAACCCGTCCAAGACAACGTCGGCCACCCAATGTTTTCTTCCTCTCTGGGCTCTCCAGATGGATGGTCGGAGCCCTAACTACAACCATTACTGCAGGGGATACGGTATTCTATTGGCCCGGCATCAGATTGAATAGAGCACACTTGTATAGAAGAAACCGATTGCTCAAACGGATTTAATCGCAAGTCAGGCAAGTCTTGGATTTTGTGTGAAATCTTTGGAATTTACCTTCCAGTCTCCTGTGTATTCTGACGTGGTATCCAATTGGCACGACGACAGGTCCGGCGCGCGCCGCCACGGATATCATGGTGGTGTCGTGGCTCACCCGTCCCACGTGGGTGACTCGACATTCTACCGGGCGGAGACAGGGGACACGTGTGGCGTGGGCCACGATGGCCTCACCACACGTCTTCCACACGCTTGGCTCTTCTTTAAGAGCTGTAATCTAAAACATCATTATCTTTATCGTTTTACTTGTTTTAAATGTACAATTAATGAGACGAACGAAACGCTGTCCTGTTGATTAGAGATAATGTCTGTCCATGACCATTATAGAACGTTGAATAGCAAAACAAAGTCCTGGTCATTCTCCTGGTCCTGGTCCTGGTCAAAGTCATTTTTACTTTTTTTACTGCCACCAGCAGAATAGAATAAACTGTAGTGGTACCAACCAAGACGACCTTCAGCTAAGAACATCTACATAATAAAAACTTACACGGGATTACTCACGTTTGTTACGCACAAACGGCTGCATCAGTTTTGATGAAATTTGGTATGGAGGTAGCTGACACCCTGTACTACTTTTTTTCTATTCTAAATTAAATAAGTCATAAATAAAACTAGTTCTAGACGCGCTCGTGCATGCGAAGGCGTGCGACCTGCGGGGAAAACGTTAACTTATTGCCATGCAAGTTAGGCGCTTACATAAAAGTTACGCGATCGAATATAGTATACTCGCGCAATCAGGTTCGCAATCGCGTAAATTTTTCGTGATCGCCTAACTCGAATAGTATTAAGAGCTCACAGTACTGCTGTATAGGATGGTGCCCCTACTTTCTCAAGATGCGCATTTGCGCGTTTAGTGAAACATTTTACGTTACGATACGCTTCGACTATGCATCAGTAGGGATTGACCCTTAGTGATAGCGCTTATACATCGATTATTGTAGTTTTCAAACTAATAGCCATAATACATGAGGCATTCGAAACTCTGTTAAGAGCAGTTAATGTAGGTACGTTATAAACACTTCAAGTTATCAAGCTGTTGTATGCAATTCAAACACAAGGGTGTGAAAGTACAAGACAATTTTCGCAGTTATCGATTAAACCAGCCTATAATGCAAAGTCATCTCTATTCAAATATTTAGCAAAACGTTACATAGTCCTCTTTTTAAAATGTATTATTATTACTGAGGGAATTTTGTGGTAGGTGTTGTAATTACAGACTGTCTAGCTCGTTTAAAAATGCTACAAAAATGAACGATTTTAGCAACGTTTTAGCGTAAAAGCTAGGGTACGATTTTATGATTTATTGTTACATTTTACTAATTGGCTACTGTCATTGGATCTGCCTCGTTATCTAAAAAGTTAGATTCATTTTTAATATTAACTGACGACGCAACATGAAACTTTTGTCCACAATAGGTCTACTACGAATAAAACGGATGAATTTAGTTTTTAATCATGGTAAGTTTCAAATACATATATGTATATGTTTTTGTAAATATCAAAATTATTTATTAAGTATATTAATAATTTTATTTTTATTAATGTTTTGATAAATATCATTATCATTTTTGGAAAATACATTTGGAAAGTTCAATTATAAATCGTAAACAACAAATAAAGAATGTAACGTCACGCCGTGCGAAAAGCAATGCTGTTGTTGACATTTAAATAAAAGAACTGCCATACAGGTAATTTGTTGTTTCACATGGCGTGACATTCCTGGTAGTAATTGTGGTAATTTTTAATTACAATTATACATATAATAAATATTTTTATATATAAGCGATATAAAGCGTAGATACGACGGAATCTTCGATGCGCAAATACGAGTCGCTTTTGACCAATTGTTAATTTCAACTCAGTCAAAGCGAAATGAAATCATAAAACACCCGTCAAATTACAAGTTCATGAGGTGGAACCTCAGATTAACTCTGGAGAATGGAATTACGAGTAAGTCTCGACCGTAATAAACTGCAGGCGAGGGATAGACGATCGTTAGGTCAACCACCTCCGTGTAACTTTAATACTCTTCGCCTTGTGGACGATCGCTTTAAACTTTCCCCACATCGACGTCTCTATAGAAACGTATCAAAAAAACATTTCAATTGCGCAGTAATCATTACCTCTATTTTCCCGCTCTCCGCGAATACCCTCAACTGTAGTGGGTCACGTAACTTCGCCTCGGGGACTATTTTGAGAGTTCTCAGCCAGTCGTTCGTCGCCACTTCTATTAAAAGGAAGCCGTCAGCTATTCTCGCACACCCGCCTGGATTGGCAAGCGGGCCCGTATATACGTATATCGTCAGCTTTGTGGACGTTTGGATCCAATCATATCGTAGCGGTAGCGGCGTGTCAGGGCTTGCGTCAGCCTTTTTCACGGGACTCGCAGCGGCTCTACGACTTATCGAAACAGGCAAATCACTGGACTGTATCAAACTCTGCATGATTTTGCTCGGCGGACTTCCTTTGACGGTCTCCTCGCTTTTAGTCGCGATTTTCTTTCTGACCGGAGTTATACAGTTCGCTAGATTTTCCATTGATTTCCGAACTAGTTCTTGCGCTTTGGATGGTTCTTTTAAGCGATCCGATTTTGATGATATGCTTGTGGTGTCGAAGAGTTCTTCTGCGTCCGGTAGATCGTGACGTAGAGGGCCGATAAGGCATTTTGCGAGAAGCGAGTCGTAGTTAACCCATGGATGAACTTTATCGAAAAGTTGTGTGGCATCTATTCCCGCACCTCGCATTAGCTCTTCCGGACCTGTGACGAATGACACGCTTTCATATCAGCCGGTACAAGCAATGATATATTTTGAAAATGTACGGACAAACGAACATACATGCTTACCTCCAGGGTGGTAGGGTAGATAATGTGTTATGTTGTACACTCGCCCACGTATTGCTAGCCAAGCATCACCTGAAAGGATGGTAAGCATTAATTAAATTGAACAGAAGATGTAAAAAACAAAATATTTTACAAGGAACTGTAATCGTATTTTTAATATCAGGTAAACTGTATTCACACACCTAGCCTGCCACTAGTAAAAAAAAAGTTGTAAATAACTAACTTTCTTTATTGTGTGTGGCCAGTTCTTTCGGAGAAACTCCTCGCATCCTCCCGCCTACTCCGGTGAGGTCCTTCCCGGAGTTCCCGAGACGGATCCAGTCCATCAGACTGTGACCCGGCTGTAGCGCACATTTGTTACGGGGGTTGCCTGCAAACAAACAACTAGGTTTAATGTTTTGAACTTTTTTATTTCATTACTCATCGGTCAAAGAAACGACCACTAAGCAAAAGGGTTAGTTTTTTCAGCATTTTTTTTAAATTTGTTTGGCAACAAACTTTGTACATATTGTCAGTATCTAGAATTTCGATATTTTCAGGTACATACGTGTGATGAAAAACTAATAAGACAGTCAAAGTCACTATAAGTGACACTTCCTTGAACAATCACACGTAACTGCGCTCGCCAACCCGCCAGCCAAGCGTGGCGAGTATTGGTAAAACCCCCTAGGAGGAGGCCTATGTCCAGTAGTGGACGTCCTATGGCTGATGATGATGATGATGATGAGTGATGAACAATGCATTTTAGCACTTCGCGTATCAGAAGTATCATATAACGTCACTACAATATACATAAAAAAACGAAACTGAAAATATATTAATACAGAGATCTACCCAGAGTACGGTATTTCATCATATTTTCATCTTCCACTCGCTGCCCGTTATTATATTTTTTTCAACCTAAAACTGGAACGAAATTTAGGGTCTCTATTCCAACTTTATATAATATATACTACTTTATATATTATTTCTACTTTATATAGTATAATAAATAACTTACAATTTACTTGGTAGTAGATCTCCTTAGCAGGAGGTCGTCTAGCTAGCTACCACCGCAGTACCAGATATTCTGCCGCTAAGCAGTAGTGTGTAAACATTACTGTGTTCCGGTTTAAGGGTACTACAGCTAGCGAAATTACTAGGCTGTTGAGGTTGAGACTAACCATCTATTGTCTAAAAGTAATGAGTGCCAAAGTAGCGATGCCCTGGACATGGTTTTGCTCTTCATGATTCTGTGTATCGATGCAATGGCCATGGACGGGCGTTATCTCTTACCATCAGGAGAACGTCTCGTTCGTCTCATTAAATTTGCATTTTAAAAAAACTTTTCATTCGCGTGTTTCATTATTGATAGATTTGGAAATGTGAACATAACTACGATTACTGCGTTGTGAACATAAGTTTTATCCCACTATTGCAAAAGCAAGGTTATGACTTTTCATAACTTCATTCAACTAAAACTTCGTCCATTTTAATCATAGTCACTTAGTGGAATAAAAATAAAACAGAAAAGAACTTGGAAAACCCTACTTAGTGTAAAGATTTATTTTCACAACTTCTGTTGCAGGTGTAAAGCGTGGTTGACTACTTCTAAAGCACTAATTACTGTTCACGGTATCCACGACCATGTTTATTACTTGATAAGAAAACCTTGTTCGAATGCTCTAATCGTAAACTAAATTTATCTAAATCGGTTTTCTAAATAATCGAAAATATACCTAGTGCTAAAAGATAGTAATCGATAAACAACTTTACGGTTAATATTTATGAGTTCACGTTTGTACGCGGAATAATTTTTTCTACGTGAATTATTCAACGATCCGCGCCTGCAATTTTACTTTATGATACGGAATTTGAATTGCGTTTTGTAGAACAAAGAGGAAATTTTCGTGACAAGCAGAGAAATATAGAATAAAATTGAACAAAATATTTTAGTAACATAAAAACAATTACGGTTATTGGTTTTTTCCTGTAGTATTATTTTAAGAATTTTCTGGCTGTTTATAGACCAATAAATGAGCTAAGCTTCTTCGAGATACGGCTTTTTCAAAAAGCTTTTTTCAAGGTAATTACCTTGAACTTGACTATAGTTTGCGATATAAAAGATGATAAACACAGAGAGCCTGGAATAGGTTTTGGAGTAAGTACAATTAATGTAATGTCCGATTTTAATAACACCCTAGGAATAAATCACTCGCGACAAATGTGTCTAGAGATTGATTAGAGATTTTTTTTATATACATATATATATAAAGATGAAGTTTATATTGCATGATTTGATTTAGTAGGCAACTTATTATATATTATTTTTTATCGTCCGGGACACGCGTGCGTGACATCACTTGTCGGCCTCAATGAAAGACCAGCGCCGGCTGGGTTCAGTTGTCATTACGCTAAGTCGAGGCCGGTTTGTGACATAAAGATATCTTTTTTGTTTTTCTCCTAAAGAATTATATTCATGTTTGTCATAAATAAAGTATTGTCCATTGTCTAGACGGCTGGCGATGTCGAACGACGTTGCTAGACATCTTGCCTCAGACCAATCCATATTTGTGGAATCAATTCTATAATGTCACCCGTCTAGGCCCGTGCACACTTACACGTGCACAGTCATTGACTTTTATCGTTTAACTTCAGCTGAGCGACACGGTAGCATAGATCACGATATGTAGCGCGACGTCGCTCGACTTTTCTAGCGATACGTGTCGCGGGACATTTCTTCCCAGTTAATACGAGACTTGAATATCGTAAACAATTGACCTTAGACCTTGTTTTATGACTTTGAAAAATAAGAAATTATTAGATTTACTAGTGTAAGTAATAATATATATTTTTATTTTTAATATTGCCATATTTTTGTTGGACATACATACATTATATTGACATGATTCATGATTTTAACGTTTACTGATATTTTTGGTGTTATCAATAAAATATTAGTATTTGTCTTTCTTTTCTCCAGGCGTATAATGTCGTAGCAGCAAAACTTAAATCATACTCACCAATCTGATTATTTCCCAGGTGGTCCATAGTTAGATTTCTTTGATCTAATAATAAAGTTCAAAACAGTTTTCGCCACCCTAAATTGTCTTCACACAATTTCGCCGGGAAGTTTTATAAGGCGGCGGATGTATATTTATAGCCTTTTTCTCAAAAGTAATTAAAATTTAAAAGCAGGTTCCTGTACCGTTAATTTTTATTAGCGATTTAATGGAGAAATATACGCAGAGCGTGGGAGGAAAAAAGTAGTAACACTTAGGTACTTTAGGGAAGGTAAAACCTACTTTAACCCATTTAAAAATGAAGGAAGGTTATTAATTCGACCCGTTAAGCAATCTTACCTATGTTAGACATAAGAAGTCGGAGAAGACGAACGCATTAGGAGATATAAGAGGTAGTTATTTTTACAGACTTTAGAGACTGGCATCAATGGGAACAATAAATAACACACGCTTATCAGTTCAGTCAATTGCCGCTTCAGTTTGCTCATATTTTGAGCTATGTACATCTTTGACTTTAGTGCTCTGGCAAATTAATTTGTTCCCGATACAATCCCAAAAAGAAAAGCTAAGCCAAGAATAGCTCTTTCTATAGCTTGCTGAACGACTTTGAACTTGTAGACTGTAGGTGACAGGTAGAACTCACTGATTAAAGTATTTTAACTTGACACTTTGCAGGATAGGTGACAAGACAGGAAGGGAAACACTGGCGGCGTTTTAATTAACTGATATCTAAATAATTTATTTCCGGATGACACGGCCGGTCAACGCTTCCAGAATAACAAAACAAACGTCGGGGACGGAGCCGAATACGGATCGATAAATCACGGATTGCTAAAGTTCCGCTTCCGACCTTGAAACTTTCGCTTTTCCCTTTCAGATGTCAATTTACCTTTCTACCCACCCAGTAATTTTGTTTGAAATTCAAAACTAAGGTTGGGATATAGAAGCAGATTGCGCAACAGACCCATAGGCTTAATTATTGAATCATACGCATGAGAATCCGTGTAAAAAATTGCTGGTAATTTGAACAAAGCGCCATCTAGTCCCAAACTAAGCAAAGTTTGTTTGTTGTTATAGGAATTAGACAACTGATACGTATACTTTTTTTTTTAAATTATAATGACTTGTAGGATAATTCATTGGAATGATTAATAAAATAATCACCAAGGACGTGTAGAGCCTATAGACAACTTTTTTTAAAGAAAATATGTATAATAATGTTGTTTTATAAAAATATTCTAATAAAGTTTAAGCGCTGGCCAGAACATTGTTTTGAGTGTTTAGATAATAACTTTCCCTGAGATTATACGATTATACGGAATCCATAACGTAAAACCAATTATTTGACGTAAAACAATACGTCAAAAAACAAAAAACATTTCATAGAAATAGTGTATTTTTTTCTAATTTTTAGCATTGCACTTTGTGATTTTGCCAGAGTCAAGTAGTTCATATTTTCAAGTGTCTCAAGAAAATTAAGTATTAGTCACATAAAGCAAGTCACGGTCCAGTGCATGTCCAGTAGTAGCGACGACTTTATTAGAAGCTTCTACGGAGTTTTGGAAGCAACACGAAAATAAATATTTCACCATAATTATTGTATCATTTGCCTACACTAGTGCGATAATTCGGCACTTTATGATTGAAACACCACTAATTTACATCTTCGAAAAAAAAACAAGTTTCGGAACACAATGCTCCTACATGATTTTTCTGCGTGGTCTTGTCTCCATATTTTATTTCCAAACGAAAATGACATTGTCTTCCTCGCGCCTCAGTTCATTTAAGACCTTGCTTGAATTGCCAAGGCGGTAAAAGCATTTTCCTGAGGACAGTAGCAAAATATAAAAAGATACAAATTTTTGTTTGTATAGTAGCTTCACTCCATTAGATAAACAAGAAAAAGACCTGACACGTCCGCATTCCCCTTGCGGTCGAATTCCAATCCCTTTTCCCCAATTTGCCGAATCATTTACCTGTAAAATGGTATCATTTCCTTTCTGATCTACCGAAATTAATCTAGAAAAACACGATTTGACAGAGAAAATATAATAAAAGAAATGTAAGCATCTGAAGTTGACTGCTAGCGACAAAGTTACTAAACAAAACCAAAGTACAAATACATTGGTATTGGTAAGACATTAAGGCACTCCCAGTAGTACGAGTACTAGTGCGATCGTGTTTCGGTACCCGACTAGATTAATAATAATAATAATATAACTCTTTGTTGTTCACACCAATTACAAACAATATTTACAGTATAAACTTAACACTAGTTGAACAATTGGCGGCCTTATCGCTAAGAGCGATCTCTTCCAGGCAACCTAAATAACCTTATTCAGCAATGAACACTGTCACGTTTAGCGGTGCAGAGATTTAATAAGGCGTTATACGTTTTCAATAATTGGAAAATAATATATTACCATTAAAACTATTGTCATACAAAAAAAAAACAACATTAAATAAAATATTGTGCGTTCCGAATTAGCCCAGTTTTTATAAGCTGTCGCACTGCTGGGCGCTCTTACTCTTCTCAATATGAGAAGAGTAAGGCCGTAGTCCAACACGCTGGCCAAGTGCGAGTTGGTAGACTTCACATATTTGCGGGAACTTTTTTTAAAGTACAAGACAGGGGTGCGCGCCATGGGATTCAAATCCAAGAACTCCAGATTGGAAGCGAGACGGTCTCCCAACTAGGCTGCTGAAAATATTGTGCGTAACGTTTACCAATTATATTCACTTTCATATTTGTATACACACAATGCACAGAAAACATACTTTTAACGCGATTACCCACTGCGGCGAAGCCAAAAAGGTATTTGACCTGCATGTATGACGTATGTATGTATTTCCGTCCCTATGTTTCCTCATAGCTACTAAACGGCTGAACCAATTTTGATAAATAGTTAGATAGATAAACTATTATTATTCTTTATTGTTCGCACAATATCTAATATAATAGAAAAATGTAAATATTGAACGATTTTATAATATAAACTATTTTGATGAACGAAGTCGTTAGATTGGTCTTTATGGCGTGATTTAGATGTTTAAGATTTATTTTCAATCAAGAAAATTTATCGAAATCGTGTTTCGAAAACAACGGTCCCCTCAGAAACAACAAAAAAGATTAATAAACTTTTTTGCTGCCTTAAAATATAAATGTTGCTTAAAAATGTGTTACAATTTAATTTTGAATACCTACAACGTCTTAAAGAAAGTTTCATCTCGTTGATCTCGCTAGACACTTTACGTATAATGGACCGTACAATTTAATCTAGTGCAGTGATACAAACTGAACTATACGGAACCTGCTGAGTAAGCTCATTACTTCATCAAATTGCAAGCTAACATGGACGTTAATGGATAGCTCTTGGTATCTGCAAAGTGCTTTACTAAGAGATAAAGAAAGATTATGATGGATATGTTTTTATCTCCAAAGAAACTGGTAAGTAGTTGGGATCTAACAAATGGAAGCCTTGACATATCTTTAAGTCAGGTAAAGCAGGATTTCGTGGGATTAGTGAGCTTTCAAAGTGCACGGTATTCGGTCGAGTAATACGAAAGCATTTATCTTATTCTTTTGGATTTTACGTTGAAAAGCTACATCTACAAGTAAAAATACAGTCACATGAGCTAATAAGATAGCTTTGGTTGAAATATCAAATTGACTTCACAAGCTGATGTAATAAACTAATTTTTTTTTGTCTTGTGGTAGGGTATTTCCTAGTACTCGGCTGGCTAGCTACTACCCTCAAGTTGAAAATCTGCCGCCAGCACCGTTGGTGAGTTCCGGCAGCCTCATTTGATAGCTAGTTCTATTCCAGGCTAAGTGTGCTTTACCATCTTCATTGACCACAGTCACTTAACATCAGAAAAAAAAAGTTGACTGGCTTGAGTTTAACATTTCTATGTTTTTGTGCTTTCTCTGTCCCTATATCCCCATGTATGCTTAATTCTTTAAAACTACGCAACGGATTTTGATGCGGTTTTTTTTAATAGATAGAGTGATTGAAGAGGAAGTTTTATATGTATAATAACATCCATTAAATAGTGATGCAATGTGTATGCAAGTGTATGTGTGGGGCAGGTTTAAGTCGACGTAGGTAATTAGGTAGGTAAACACAAGTTGTAGGTTTGAAAACTAAAACCTATTTCCTTACGCCGCGCTATATTTAATTTATAACTTAGGTCGCGTCAGACTTTTGTTTTATAAATCACGCTATAACATTATTAAAGCGGTCGATTGTATGTTTGTAATGTATGTTTGCTACGTCTGAAATGGTTTTAATAGCTGGATGGGTTTGGATGAAATTTGGTATAGAGATAGCTTATGCCTTAGATTAACAAACAGGCTATTTTTTATTTCAGAAAACGCGAGTAAGACCGTCAGGGGTAGCCAGTTAAACATATTTGAAGCCTACTATAATTTGATACCAAACATGACATATTTACTTATTATAAGAACCTATAGAATTTACTGTAATTATCATTAGTTAAAAAATGATAAGTAGTTTAGGAGATACAAGGGAACACATAAATACAAGTGTTAAAAATATAAACTCCTTTAAGGTAGAGTCAGGTAAAACAAGGACAACAACCCACAGACAAGATCAGTCTTTTTTAGGGTTCCGTAGCTCAAAAGGAAAAACTTATAGGATCACTTTGTCGTCCGTCTGTCTGTCAAGACCCTTTTTCTCAGGAAAACGTGGAGGTATCAAGCTGAAATTCATATCAAATACTCAGGTCTACTATCCCTTGGAGCTGTGAAATCAAATCAAGGAAAATCAAAATTCTAAGCCAACGCAATCAAGAGATACAGCCGTTCATTCTGCAAATTTTTGGGAACTTCAAATTTTTCAAAACCTACTGGGAACCCGTGAACTCAGAATTTTGAAATTTGGTACAAAGCAACGTCTTATAGCACAGATAAAGGAAAAATTTCGAAAAACATAAACTACCATTAAAAAAACATACACTACTTTTACTTATATACCTACAGGTTTGTACGGAACTCTCGGTGCGCGAGTCCGACTCGCAATTGGCCGGATTTTTTACTTACCAACACCAACTAATACCCTTACCTGACTACAGTAAAATTATTTTGCCGTTATGTTCAAATTCAATTTGGTGTTCATCTTTCACCAAACACATGCTCCCGAATACCTTTCTACCCTATAATATATATTTTTTCCTTACGCGGCTCAAATGAACATGGGAATTACAGTGTAGCCGACCGCCTTTTTACTGGTTATCACAGTGAGAAGTGCCAATTCAACTTTATGTTTCTCCTACATATTAGTGAGAACCTCTAGCAGATAACATTGTCGGGTTTATGTACTTAGCTGCATGCGATAGAAAATTTAGCGAGATAATAACATCCATTTTGAAGGCTTTATAGATCAAAACTAATTGAGAATGTTGCCGTCCTTGTCTAATAAACAGCGATGAAAAATATAGCAAATATTTTAGTAATTTTAGACATGTCAACTAAAGCTTTTAAAATTAGTTTTAAGTGACAGTAATAACGTTGAAAACGTAGCATTTGTTTCAGCAATGACGCAATGTTTCAGTTGATCTAACATATTGGCTTAAAGTTATCCTATATTAATTTCTTCTATCAAGTTCAACACTCTATATACAATAAAGAGGGAAACATTACATTACTTAGGCGTTGAATAATGGCGTAGGTAGTAGTTTAGGCGTAAAATATGAGGTTGAAAACATCAAGTTAATCTGCTTAACCTATTACAAACATGGGTTAAATCTATTAACAAGTCACTCAACATATAGCGAACAAAACCACACCTTAAAGACAGAAAGGAGGTAGCCGATGTTTGACAGCGGGGAATTGCCCCATTAACGCGGCAGTGTCGCGAAATTCCGTGTAAATCAATATTGACTCGATTAATCCAACACAGCGGCACGTGTTGACTCGAAATGGGTGCCTTTAATTCCTTAACCGCCTCCCAGTGAACCCCACCAATTTGCGTTACCCGCTTAATTACAATAACCTACTTGTTAGAAAGTAATCACGTCGGCATTAAAATACATAAAATAAATATTGGATACAGGAAAAAAAAACATGTAAACATGAATGTTTGTCCTCGGTGGAAATCGCACCCACACTCTACAGCTCACGAAAGAAAGCTACTAAAGAAAAATCAAAATCAATTTATTATATATATATTTGGTATACACATTAAAATGAACCCATTGGCTTCGAACTAGTGTTAACTGTACTAAATGGCTTCTCCAATATATTAAATCAAGCACAAAAAGAAAAAATAGAAACAAACAATTTTTTGAAAAATTACGTGAATATTAACCTATATATACTCGTATGTCTATATAAATATCTATATATGCGTGTAGTGTGTTTGTGAATATAGAAATAAATTATAAAGAAAAACATTTATCCAACACAATACAAACAGATGTATAATACTTTTTATTCCAAACCACCTAAGATACAGGGCATTAAAAGTTTTTTGATAAATACAAGGTAAAATCACAGTAAAATGTCAAAGTAAGTTTTGCCCCAGCAAATGTATTCGGCTAAACGTAATTCGAACTCAGTCACGCAGGTAGGTATCTAAGTATCGATTAATTCATTTGCTAAGTTCAAGGTAGAATTAGGTTTTATAACACAGGGAGTGGTTGCATTAGGTATAGAAAGAAGCTGTCGAGGCCGCGGTAGAGTGCGAAAGCGTGCCCGCAGCCTCGATACAGGGCGCTGAGGTGGAACACTCCAGGGTTTTTAATGGGTTGTCCGTCACGGAGAGTCCCACATAACCACCGTGCCCACCCCAGGGCAGGTGGTATACATTAAGTATTTTCCCTGGACAAAAAAAAGGTATAGAAAGAAATCAAAACTTTTTAGTATAAAACATCAAAAAGATGTCTAGGTTACCCTGTAGGTAAACATGCTTCGTAGCTACTAATAAAAACACTGAAAACTAGTTTTTTTTTTATATTTTTAACTGTCCAGGAAGATTTATGTTTTTCGCGCGTATCATGTATGTACATATGTATGCAAATTTCTTTATTACCTCGTCTTCCAAACGGCAGGATGGATTTCGACAGTTAAGGTATATTACATTACATTTGTCTTAAAAACCCACGTGTTCTTAGGTACGTGTTTGAAAAAAAAAAACAAACTGGCGGATTTTTGGCGCGAAATATAATACGTTAATAAATAAAAAAAACCTATAGAGTAGGGTACCAAAACAAAGGAAATTAATAGAGGATTACAAAAATACATATAAGTAGTGTTTAAATTTAATTAGGAATAATAAATTTGCTTAAAAAGTTTTTTTCCTTTGGTTATAGGTATTTTAATGGCAGTCAGGTTATAGATATTTCTACTCTTCAGCTTGTTTTGTAAATTAATGTACCATCTAAATATTAAGTAGTGAAAGAGTTTACCAAGAATAATCTTCTAAATATAACTCTATCACGCCACGCAGGACATAAATCCACATTAAATCGTTTAAATACTTCACCAGAGTTTAATTAAAATAGTTAAATTGAATTCAGGATAAACAAATAACAAACAAAGTTTGCGGGGACAGTTACAGTACTTATATCTGTTTTGATTTTATGTGAAGTTTATAAAGTCTGCATAAAATTATTACTTACTAATCAATAAATGATCCATTAGTTTTGTAAGCATAATTTTTTTTTTTTTTATTGTTACTAGCGGTCCGCTCAGGCTTAGCACGTACTTTCTAAACCTTCCAGAAGGAATGAAGACCGTATTAAAATCCAATGTGTACATTAGTAGAACTGACGGATCAAAGAAATATGCGAAATAAGTCTTCTTTGCTAGAAAACAAAAGATAGTTACAATCTAGGTGCCAAGTAAAGTGAGCGTATCGATGTTTTTTCAGGTAAGCGTGCTCCATCGTGCCGTGGTGGTAGCGGCTTAAGAATTGTACCCCACCCTCTCTACCCGTGGTTGCCGTAAGAGTCGGCTAAGGGATGTAAATCCGGAAGATGGGCAGCAGCGTCTTCCTTGAACAATCACACTTAACTGCGCTCGCCAACCCGCCTGCCAAGCGTGGCGAGTATTGGCAAAACCCCGGAGGAGGCCTATGTCCAGCAGTGGACGTTCTATGGCTGATGATGATGTGCTCCATCGAGATGGCATCTTCGCTTAACATCAGGCAAGTTGGTAGTCAAACGAAAGCCTATTTTAACAATATACTCGAGCTTAAAGTAATACTTACTTATTTTTACTCAAAATAATGCGAGTGAATTCTATAAAATACTATGATACTTATAGAAGACCTTAGAAGTGACGTAAATGTTTTCGGAAATATCGTTTTTATTGGAAAAAAGGACTTGCCGATTATTTGCCCAAAATTAGAGTGGAATAAAAATATTTTGCCAGTACCTCATGTAAGTATCTACTGGAATATCTGAAGAATGTCTAAAGATCCAGTAGATAAACTTGGACTAACATTCAAAGCAAATGTTGAAGTTAGGTTGCAAGCTCAAAGCTAATAGCGCCGTGTAACTTTGCCTAGGCAAGGGAAATGTTTACCAACTTAGTCATTACATTTGAATTTTTGATGAAAATGCATTATTTATTCATGTAGATTACAGCGATGAGACACCTGAACTAAGTGCGAAGGCTGGCTATTCGCAAAAGGGTAATTTTGTTTCGTGCTGTTTACAAAACACCCATTTAAGGCGGGAGGAACATTTTCTGTTTGATTACTTAATCTCAGAGCCTCGAAATGTTGTTAATTTTCTCGCGGCGACATTGTTCCAGCAAAAATTTTACGAGCGGTATACATTTTCCTGATATTCTCAAAGGGTCAGTTTGCGAGTTTTTATAATTAATGAAGGACTCGTGTATACGCTTAAAAAAGCACAAAGAAGACGTATAAGGGGCAAGCGGAAGATCTCAGATGATAGTTAGTAGTTATGGAGGTTGTTTCTATTGAATAGTTCGCCCGACATATTTGCAGACACGGTTTTCTAGTTGCTACATTTACTTATAGTATGTACAGAAGCATGTTCACAGTGTCTTCCTCAGTATACAATATATATACTCACATATGTTTCAAAAGTTGTTGTGGAGTTGAGCTTGAAAAACAAAACACGGATACGAATTAATTTTTAGAAAAGAATTTCTACAAAGCACTGCTGCACAAAGTGCACCCACACGTTATGTATTTGATAACTCTATATGCATACAAAGTAGAGGCTTCTGTGGCGTTTTTGTAGCGCTTTGTGCCTTTTCAGCGCGATGTGTGAACGGTTTTCCCATTTCCCAGGCTAATAAAAGAAAGATCTTTTATTGTGGAAAGAAAAAGGCCCGTATATAAGAGAAACTGTGAGATAAGAGCTCTTTATTAGTGTCCCACGGGGCGCCGTAATGCGAAATGTTTGTATTGGATAAAATAATATATTACCATACTTGAAAACATTTTATTTCACCATACATAAACGCGATAATAAAGTTTAGGTAGTTAAGTCTATTTAAGAAAGTTGATTCATAAACTTTGGATATTTAGTATTAAGCTTTATGTATGGTAGTAATATTTCAATGTTTATACACACATAATAGATTATATCGTGCATTCTGTTTATTTATCTAGAGATTCAAATCTTTATGAGTTCGACAGTAAATTTACAATGGACTGTTGTTTTTTTTTTTTACAAAACATAGGTAATGTGTTTGCTAAAGTTACACCAAAACAACCCATTGTTTAATAATTAATTTTATAATAATATACCGTCGGAACGTTACCTCAAATTTTAAAGCAAATAATGCCGTATTTGCATGTTAAATAATGTGGTTCAGCACACACCCAAAGCTAAAATATGAAAGGAAACGCCTTCAGTGTTTTATTAAGCGAACACTCGAAAGCTGTCGACGGAACCACAGCTCTAATGAGGAGAAACCGGCCCCGTCAGCTTGGAAAAGTGCTCAAGTTGCTTTTTCCCGAGAATTCGCAGGAACGGACAAAGGAAAGTTTGACGATATAGATATTTACACGAGTAAGGTTTCAGTAACAGGAACCGAAAGGAAAACGAATCACCTCCAAAATCCTATTTGAATAAACAATAAAGGCAATGGAATTTCACTCACAAGATGAGAGCAACGCGAGATGAGCAAACGTATTCAATAAAAGAGCCTATTTTTACCTTTGGCAGACCTATCGACCTAAGGCTGTGAATAAAAGATGAACTTGCAAATGGAAGCCGACTCTTATCTATATGTGGAAAATCTTACATTAGAGTTTTAGTCTGCACAATAGTAAATGTTCGAGACACACAGGTGTGAAATACAAATGCTTATTGGATTAATTCTATTGTATGCTAGATGTTTCTGACACCGTATTTTTTTTTTCAAATAGCATAAAACTCAAATATAAAAGTTTTTATAAAAAAAAATCAGTGAGCCCTGAGTTTTTTTTAAAACGGCTAATTACTTTAGACGGAAAAACTGTAAATGAGTCCCATGTACCTACTAAGTTAGTTTAAGTTAAGGAACAGGGTCATGCCAAAATACTAATGTTACTATTAACATTCAAAATGTCCAATACCAGTGTACATAATTCAACACTTTGTTTATAAAACTCCATTATTTTAACAAAACACTTAAAAAATAAACACCAATTTTGGTATTTTTTTTTAAATATTTAGTTTGCCCCATCGGGCAGGCTAAAGCTGTAAAGCCATACTGCCTTGTCTTCAGTTTTTGCAAATCATGTCTTACATCTAGAGTTACAGTCAAAGTCCAGTCTTGGCAAGTCCAATCCATGCCAGTCAAATCAAATCATGCCTTAGTAAAGTATGTGTAGTAAAGTAAGTAAAGTGGCGACATTATTATAAACTTCGGGATGGAGTTTTGGAAGCAACAGGAAAAGTCATGTTCCACCACATTATATCACTTTCCCACACTCGCGTTTGTAATTTGGCACTTTATGAATAAAACACCACTATTTTTATACATAAACACTCGAAAAAAACACTAGTTTTGGAAAAAGATACAATGGGGCGACACGACTCTTACCGCGTTCCCGTCAAAACCTCTTTTTGGAAAACAATGTGGTGGCATGTTTTTTTTTAATAATTTGCTCCACCTGACAGGCTAAAGCAGTAAAGCGGGAGTTTTGGCGGGAACGCGGTGAGCGTCGTGTCGCCCCATTGAATTTTTTTCTAAAACCAGTGTTTTTTCGAGTTTTTATGCGTAAAAATAGTAGTGTTTTATTTATAAAGTGCCGAATTACAAGCGCGAGTGTGGGTGAATGATATAATGTGGTTAAACATGAATTTTCGTGTTGCTTCCAAAACTCCATCCAGAAGCTTATAGTAAAGTCGCCACTACTTTACTAAGGCATGACTTGATTTGACTGGGACCGACTGGACTTGATCAAGACTAGACTTCTTTATCATCTATATTTACTTTGACTGTAAATATAGATGATAAAGAAGCTGAAAAATTAAGTAAATGAAAAATGAAACACAAAATATAGAAACATTGAAACTGGCAGAATGAACAAAAAAAAGCTGTAAGGCCGCGCGGTTTTTTTTTGGGATGATTTATTTTATTTCAGCAGTTTAAAAAATTTACATCTGCACTTTCTACAGTAAAACGCAAAGTTTGAAACACCGTTTAATGATTTGATCAGCTAGTGTTGGTAATTGAGTTTTACCGATTTTCGTCGATGAGAGCCATTCAACCCGGCGAAACGAGCAGTGCTCACTGCTCAATTTAGGTTCCTCCGGAACGGAAACTGTCGAGCGTAGCCCTTTTTGCTCATTCTAACGACTACCATTATATCTACAGGTATTGTACATATATGCAGATAGATTTTACGTAACTAAATCCAAGGTGTTGAATGTAGAATAGTCTTTTCAAATCGAATGAAGCTGGTATTTCAATTATTGATATACTCGTATATTAAAAATATTTTGGAGTTTTGGCGCGAAAAAATCATGTCAAAAATAGTGAAAAAACCCCGAATTACATGCATGAGTGTGGGAAAGTGATATAGTTTTCATGCCTCCAAAATTGCATCGAAGGTTATTGTAAATTTACCATTACTTATCTAGGCCATGACCAGACTTGACCTTGACTAACTGCGTATGACTTAAATTGTGATTTAGACTTCACTAGATTTATCATAAAATACTTAAAAATAAATATTGAAATAAGAATTGCCGATGACAAAATGAAAAAAAGACAAAGTGCGATGCCAAAAACAAGAAAAAAGAAGAACATTAATTTGTATCAAAGTATTAAAAGAATACATACTTTAACCTACTACCTTTATACTTACTACCTACATACTTTCAATATTCCATTAAGTTTATTACATTGGCTTTTCGATGAAATAGTACGATAACTTCGCGTATATTTCGGTATTCGGGAGCTATAATTTTCTATGCGTACATTTTTTTAGTATCCATCTATCCATAGCTGGTGGGTTAAAACTACCTAACTTATCTACAAGAATATTGTATACGATGAGGCTTGCGACTTTGCTTGTCATTTTCTTGTGATTACGAATTATTCGGTATCTTGGGTTTTTCTAGTTTTTTAAGGCTGACAGGCTAGGTGTTTGACAACGGTTCACCTGATGTTTAGTGACGGTGTGGTCGAAGATGGTGAACACACCTAGCCTGGAACGGAACTGGCTCTCAAGGGAGGCTGCCGGAAGACACCGTTAGATGCTTGGCGGCAGATTTTTAACTTGAGGGTAGCGCGGTCGGTTTGCATGCCGAAGGGCGTGGGTTCAAACCCCAACAATGAGCTTGTGCTGCCGGTGAAGCAAAACATCGTAAGGAAACCATAGCGTGTTGGTAGAGTACTTTCTAGTACTCGGCTAGTTAACGTTTAATTTTATCGGAAATTCCGACTATAGTTTCGGCGACATCCGGTGGCAAATTAAACGTGAGTAATCCCTCAGAGTCCTCTCCTGAGTGAGGACTTAAAACATGAAAATTTTAAGGACTTTTTAGTGTTCAAAACGTACATGTGTACATACATACGGCCGTGTTCATGACACAGCTACACCTCGACCTTATTTTTGCGATTTCAGTATTAATATTGTTCATAATAAAGATTTATTTTCGTGAGTTCTTCGTTCGTGTAATATGATGCTTTTTCTTATATCGTCTTTCATTGATTCGATATTAATGAGAAATGAAGCTGATTGCTTAGTAACTATTTCTCTCGCCGGGCATTAGTAAACTGGAACATTTATAAACGCCAATTATAACGTAAATATCGATGGAAATAGAAAAATAATATCGTAGCTGAGAAGAGTGGGCGAGTTTCAAGGAGTAAATATTTTGATTGGAGCCTAAATTATAAAGAGTTCTCTGAAATTAGAATGAGTAAGAGCTTTCTATTTTAGTATAATTATTTATTATTTGTAAAATTGTGACTGGTTTTCAGTCACGCAACGCTGCCCAGATTTTACTCGTGGTGAAGTAATTTTTTTTTAATGGTTTACAAGCTAGGTGTTTGACCACAGCTCACCTGATGTAAAATGACGGTGTAGTCGAAGATGGTCATGTACCAGTAGGTACCTACTGATCTGTTTAAAGTCGGTGCCAAGCACCGACACCTAGGCTGGGCTAAGCACCGACTTCAAACAGATCAGTAGATACCTAGCAGGTATAATAATACTTTGTAAAGTAAGTTTATTTTTCGCTTTTTAGGGCTGATGTTTTTTTCTTGAAGTCGGTTATAGTTTTTATTTTAATTTGCAACTATTAAAAAAAACCTAGACAAAACTGTTTGAAAAGTGAAGTATACGCACATAAGCTCAAAGCAATAAAGCAGTAGCTCAAAGTAGCACAACGAGCTATGGAGAGGGCTATGCTCGGAGTTTCCCTACGAGATCGAATCAGAAATGAGGAGATCCGTAGGCGAACTAAAGTAGCCGACATAGCCCAGCGGATTAGCAAGTTGAAGTGGCAGTGGGCAGGGCACATAGCACGCAGAACCGATGGCCGATGGGGCTGCAAAGTTCTAGAGTGGAGACCACGGACCGGCAAGCGCAGCGTAGGACGTCCACTCACAAGGTGGACAGACGACCTAATAAAGACCGCAGGAACGCGCTGGATGCGAGCCGCTTCCAACCGGTCTTTATGGAAGTCAATGGGGGAGGCCTATGTCCAGCAGTGGACGTCATGCGGCTGATGATGATGATGATGATGATGATGATGACGCACATACAATTCTCAGTAAAGAAACATTGCCCGATTTTCAAAAGGAACTAAACATAGACAGTACGAGTTTGAGCATATACTCGTACAAACTTATCCATAAATAAGCGAGTTAGCCCTACCATGTTAAATATTAATTACCACTCCGAGTGTGCCAGCTATTTCATTCACAGTTCAATAATTCACTACTTAGTACCTGAGAACGTAATTAGTAGGCGAGCTCCAAGGTTGGAAATGTTATATAGTTAATGGTATCGATACTAGATACTTATTACATCATTCACCTATCAGATATAAGAGCGACAGAAAGAAGTATCGCGATGCTTTAATTAGGACTAGTTTTACACGTTTTACACAAAGGATATATTAAATGGTCCTTCGACACGTATAAACCTGTAGCTTTCTAAATTAGCCCCTGAAAAAAATTGATGAACATGTCTGTTTGGTGTTAAAGGACTTGCACTTAGAATGGGTTCGACATTTCAAATTCAATTAATGATGAAAAACTTAAAACAGCGTGGCGTAACTTACGATCAATAATAAGACGCGGCGAAAACAGGATACGGGGTTTTAGTTTTTTAAACACGAATGACTTAAGGTAGATACAGAGTACTTCTTTCGATATATTTAGCTTGTAGCTAGATATAGGTCAAAAAACAAGCCTCGAGGAACATCACTACTTAACATCAGACGAAATGACGGTTAAGCGCAAGCCTGTTATTTAAAAAAAAACCTCATTTAACCAAACAGTTCTAAATGATAGCTAGGTTATTTACCTTTAAGTATTTATTTGTTTAATCATATTTCATCTTTGAGTATGTGAAAATCAGAGGTTTTATTGTGTTTGCAAGATAAAGTAGGCTTTAAATAGTAGAATTATATCTACAAATAAAGTCGACAATCAAAATAATTGAAATTTGCATAAAAGTGGGACTTAAACTATTGAAAGTATTTCAATTTCATGTAATACTTAGTTTTAGTAGTGTAAATCACTATTAGAAATAAAATTAGTATAGGTATTTAAAGTCTATTCTGTAGCACTGTCTTTACCAAAGATACTTAATTAACTTATTTCTGTAGTACACATAAACATCGATTAGGTACATGTGTGACGAGATATCGATAAGGTGTACGTCGAGACTACATAGTTGGTATATCGATTGTATCTAAGTATTGTATTCATGCTCATCTAATTTGCAGAACTAACGACCTTATCTATCGGGACTGGCTTTTAGTTCCATTATCTGACTTACCTACCCTTGGGATCGGAAATTGCTTTCCTATCTTTGTATACCAGAATTAGTTTATAGATCACAATGAAGTTAGTACAAGCTTAGGATATTTGCCATACGCTCGTGGCATAGTGATGAGACATTTACATATGAAAAAAAATCCTTTGTTTTTGGCGTCGCACTATGTGCATTTGTGAGTGTCAAGTATTTCGCTATATTCAAGTAGTTATCTCACAAAAAATCAAGTTAAATAAGTCTAAGTCACAGAGTCGTAGTAGTTGTAGTAGTGAAACAGCTTCGAAGGAGTTTTGGAAGCAACGGCCATGTTTTATCACATTGGGAAAACGCGCAGTAGGTAGCGCACGTGATTCGGAACTTTTTAAATAAAGCATTAAAATTTTCATACATACATAAATACTAGAAAAAAGAAGTTTCAGAAAAATCATGTTTTTGTGTTGTTTTCAAAACTACGGACTAGCTTCTAGTATCACCATTACTTTACTAGAGCATGCACTGGACTTGACTGTGATTACTTTATGCGACATCAACCGTGAGTAATTTTGTATTGAGACACTTATAAATATGAAATATTTGACACCGGCAGAATGCACAAAGTGCCATGCCAAAAATAAGGAAAAACTTAATAATTTATCAGCACTCTTTTCTTGAACGCCGTCCCGGTCCTGTGCCAATCTTATGCAGAGGGAATCTTATACGACGATTAGCGAAATAACTTCCGTCAAGATTTCGATATTAAAATGTATGAAAAACAACAGCAGTTTAATTTATATTTCCATTTATGCCCGTTATAGCGCTGGTTCGTTTTGGCATCGAGAATTTGCCGAAAGTTTTTGTGCAATTCGCCATCAGGCTCGACCAGTGGACCAAATTTGAATAACTACATTAGGCAAAATACCATATGCTCAAAGATCAATTTTTTTTCTTTGCGACCTATCTTGTTTCACAATTTTGGGGAAGCTCAAGTTTTATTATGTTTGTATTGCTACCTTCCAGTAAAACCGATTCGAGCCTACATAATAAACTAGTTTTAATGGGTTTCGCAACAATTTACGAAATAGTTATTCCACCTGTGTATTTGGGGTACTGCTCGTTAACTGAGAGAGTTGGTCCGTGAAGGGTTTCGAGAATACAAACCTCAAAGCATAGCTACCAGTCATTATTAATGTCAAAATTGACGAAATAGAACCTTATAAAACATTTTTTTAATTTGGGACCGCTTGCCGTTTCTATTAAAGGAGCTGACAGATGCAGGAAAAATAGAAAAGAAATACCACGTAGACTGTTTATTTTTAAAATAGCAAATTTAGTTTTCTCATTAAATTCGTCATTTACCATCAATAACGATAGCATGCACAACAAGACCACTTCTTAGCAAAGTTTAATTGTAAAAACAAAACCTAGCAATACTAAGAAGTAAGAACTATCTAAGGACCTTTAAATAGGCCAAGAAATAGATCTAACAAGCGCAAGTTTGGCCGCTAAGGTCGACGTTTTTGTTAAATATACATATTTTTACTAGGTTGCAGATTTCCTTAGCAGGAGGTAGTGTACCACCGCAGTACCAGATATTCTGTCGCCAAGCAATAGTGTGCAACCATAATTGTGTTCCGGTTTGAAGAGTACCCGCAGCTGCATTACAGAGCTGTTAAATCTAACCGTCGAAAGTTTTAAAGTAAGTATATGATAGCCAAACCAATGTCCTGGACTTTGTTTTGCTATTGAAAGTTCTGTGTATCGTTGCAATGGTCAAGCGTTATCAACAAGCGTTATCTTTTACCATCAGGAGAGCGTCTTATTCGTCTCATTACTTTTACATTTTTAAAAAATGATAATTTTTGACGTTAATTTGGTTTTATTTCACTATAATACAAATAAAATTATTTCAGAAGCATCTCAATTGGTAATCTACAAATGACATGGGTAGGTATATCAAACTCCTTTGTCTAAGCAAAGAATACGACCACGTTACATGATATGTACAGAAAAACAACTCATTGTGACAGTAAATTCAATCGGAAATAAACAAAAACAATTTGAGAAAAGCTTTTCACGTAATAAGAGATCGAATGTTTCCAATTAGTTAAGTGTGACTTGATAATACTCACAGTTATTAACACCATGAGGAAACCATAACATGGTAGCTGAATTAAAACATGGGCTACTTTTTATTCCAAAAAAAGTATCGGGCAACACCACAGTGGCCTATGTATTAATCCAGAGGGTCAGCGACCTCCTTTTATCAAAATTGGCACAGCCGATTGAGCGTGAAGAAGCAACAAACACACTCACAAATTTTTGAGTTAATCATTAAATTTAAAATTGGCCCCGAAGAAAACTTTAATTGAATTCAAAGAAAGTTCTATAAATAACAGACATAATAAACATTCATGTTTGAGAAAATAGATTGCTGTCGAAAAATATTAAACCAGGGTTCCTTGAGACAGTAGAGAGATCCAATTACACGTGTTACGTAAAGCTTCGGATATCTGTCCTGAGATTGCTCTACGAAGTATCTGCCGGGAACTAAATCCGAGGTTTTAAACAAAGACGCTGCAATTTATATTGTTCTTCTTTGTCCGGCGTGGATTGCAATAGGTATCATCAAACATCTAGTTTGTTCATAAAAATCGTGGTAGCCCATTTGGGAGAAGATGTTTACAATGATGCTGGGACTCATACATACTGTTATTTTATTGTTTTATTTATTACTAGCTTCGCCCCGCGTTTACCCGCGTGGTGATGGATGATGATTATGATTAAAAGTATCCTATGTTTTATTCCAGGGCCTAAAGTATCTACATGCAAAATTTCATCCAGATCCGTTCAGCCGTTCTGGCGTGATTGAGTAACAAACATCCATCCATCTATCCATCCAAACTTTCACATTTATAATATTAGTGGGTTATTTGTTTTTGTCCGCTGTGATAAGGCTATTCAGTAAGCAAAATTAACGAATGGAAATGTTTGACAGTATACCAGAGCTGATCTATGAGATATTCATTAAGACATCACATAAAATGCTTTGGTTTATAGTATAAACAGGTTTCAGGCAGGTTCCAGTCTCGGAGCCGAGTGATTGACGTTACAAATTACTCACACTGTCAGGCAGAAAAGCGGATCCAAGATATCTCAATTGACAAAAAAAAAAAACACCACAACTCACCTGATGTTAAGTGACGGTGTGGTCGAAGATGGTAAAGCACACCTAGCCTGGAATGGAACTGGCTCTCAAGTGAGGCTGCCGGAACACAGCGTTAGATGCTTGGCGGCAAATTTTCAACTTGAGGGTGGTAGCTAGCCAGCCGAGTACTAGAAAGTACCCTACCACCACGCAAATCAGATCACGCATTAGATCTGCATGATCTAATTCCACCTTGCCCACTCTACTATCGGATAGCCAGGAGCTCTAAAAAGCGACACCGCATCATTGTTGATATTCCAATAACTCTAACCAAGAGGTTAGATTCCACATCCTTTGTACGATCCGCTAGACATTGGAATTTGCTGCTCGAGTGGGTTTTCACCGATAGACACAGTCTAGGTATTCCTCACCTTCCTCACCGGAGTCCTTCTGTAAGGAGTCAGGAATATTCCAACAAACAGAGCTCACTACGACGTCTTCAGATCCGTGACTATGCTCACATCCGCGATCAGATGAAGACAAGGTCTTATAATCAGAGTATCCGATATAATTAAACTTGAGTAATCCCAATTTTTTAAAATCATTTTTTTTTTTTGGCCTGAGTTTGTCCTCCATGATGCGTAATGTGAAGCGAAGATGCGGTTTACGATGAAGTACGTTTTCCGAGAAGAAACAGATCAACTCCAAGCTTAAACGCACTCACAAATCCCATAATCTAGGGGCTCATACAAATAATTTTGAATTATTAATGAAGAAGTTCCTTTTAAGCATAAAATTATACTTTTTATTGAAACAGAATTTTATTTTTTTGGCTGACAGGCTAGGTTTTTGTCCACAACTCACCTGATGTTAAGTGTCGGTGTGGTCGAAGATGGTAAACCACACCTAGCCTGTAATGGAACTGGCTCTCAAGTGAGGCTGCCGGACCACACCGTTAGATGCTTGGCGGCAGATTTTCAACTTGAGGGTGGTAGCTACACAGCTGAGTACTAGAAAGTACCCTACCACCACGCTATGGTTTCCTCACGATGTTTTCCTTCACCGGCAGCTCAAGGTCATTGTTGGGGTTTGAACCCACGCCCTTCGGCAGGCGAACCGACCGCGCTAACCACTGAGCTATCATCGCTACAGAATTTCATCGATTAGGAAATTAATTTACAGACTTATTCGTATAGTTGACCATTTAGGCACGTTTTGTGAGTTAATCTCACTTTAGTTTGTAGTCCGAAGGTATTCAGATAGAGTGCGGGTATCTATCTGTATGCAAATTAGAGACACAAACTCTAACGCGGCATTCACAAACTTTATGTGATTAATGTGCATTTCTCTCAAAACAATGTTCATAGAGAAGCAATTAGCAAAACAAGCTATTAGCTTTGCTTAGTTAGTACAATAACACTGAAACGTCAATACATTCTAAAAGTTCAGTTATTTAATTAAAACCAAACAATACAGCTTTAAAATAAATTGTAAGTTCTTAAAAGTACAATGGTGAAACGCCAAAGGATGTTTCACCCGATCCTCTTCAAATAAGTTTCTCTCACAAAAGATATAATAAGAAAGAAACTTTCCGAGCCATTGAACTTGAACGGAAGAATCGTGAAGCAGAAATGTACGAGTATACATTACTATAAAAGATGATACGAAAATTCATTATACAGCATGTTTGCTAGAAAAACTGTTTTTGCCGAGAACTAGAGACATTTTTTTTTTTAAATATTGTTGTATAGAGACGATCAAGACGTTGTCCTGATGGTAAGAGGTAACGCCTGGCCAAGATCAAAGCAAAAAAAAAACACAGAAATTTGTATAGCAAAAAAAAAGGCCAGGACATCGTTGCTTTAGCGCTCATTACTTTGAGACTTTTGATGGTTAGTCTCAAGAGTTCCGTGATTTCGCTGCAGTACCCCTTGTGGAACACATGACATGTATATATATATATAGATACTTTGGAAATGGAAGTTAGCCCTGACGGGGTCAACGGAAGACCTGTGCCGGATGGTTGGAACCGGTATCTTGCATTTAACTTTTCATTTTTTTTTGCCTGATGGTAAGCGATGATTTGATCGAATGAAGCACGCGGACTTAGAAGATACCTATTCACTCTGACTTTGAAAAGATCGTCGAGAGTCAAAACGCTTGGTACGTACCCAAGGAAATTTCACTATGTGTGAGTGGTAGTGGGCCGTCTTTCGACTAGTCCTGTAGTAAAAAGAGGATGGAAGTACAAGGTTGTACAGCTAATATAAATATATTGTTTTTGCACCGTTAGCCGTCAGTTTAAATATTTATAAGCTAAATATACTCGCAATAACTTGAAAATTATAATTTCAGAGTATAATAATTAATACACCATAAGTTACGGCGTTCATTATCCAGTTTCTGAGCAAAGTTTATTTGCTCGGTATCGATATTGAATGGCTGAAGTTTCTCGAACATGAAGATATAACGAGCATTTTCATACTTAAGTACATAAAGTACATAATTATGTATTAACCACTTTGTCGATTCCTTGTGTACCTACACCTTAACAAAACTATATAGAGATATTTTTTATTGTAGAATTAATAAGTATTTATTAGGTATAAGTACATTATAACTGCGGATAAAACAAGCATTGGTAGACGAACGTGAGTATGTAATTAGAGGCACACAAACGTAAGTCCATCAATGCTTAATTTCGTAGCGATGATAGCTCAGTGGTTAGCGCGGTTGGTTCGCATGCCGAAGGGTGTGGGTTCAAACCCCAACAATGAGCTTGAGCTGCCGGTGAAGAAAAACATCGTGAGGAAACCGTAGCGTGGTGGTAGGGTACTTTCTAGTACTCGGCTGGCTAGCTACCACCCTCAAGTTGAAAATCTGCCGCCAAGCATCTAACGGTGTGTTCCGGTAGCCTCACTTGAGAGCCAGTTCTATTCCAGGCTAGGTGTGCTTTACCATCTTAACCACACCGTCACTTAACATCAGGTGAGTTGTGGTCAAACACCAAGCCTGTCAGCTATAAAAAAAAAAAAAAAAAAAAAAACTTATACAGGTAATTAACGTTTAAAACGAAATATCCGTTCGTTTTCGTTTTTTTCGTTTTTAAGGCTAGAGTGAATAGATTTCTTCTAGATCGGCGTGCTCCATCCTTGGCCACACTGTCGCTTTCCATCAGGCGAGTTGGTGGCCAATCGTAGATCTATTTAATATTTAAAAAAAAGTCACACCCGCTGGCCTTCTTCAAGGAGTCAAAGTAGATACTACTATAGTCGTAGTACCCAAAATAAGTAAACGTGAGTAACTCCAACAAGAAAATAATCAAATAATAAATTAATATCTTTACATGTATTGTTTTAGCGACAGCTAATTTTCTATTACAGGTTGTGCGGCTTATTTTATTTATTCAAGTGGCGTATTGTTAAAATTATTATACTTAACGTTTTAGTGCGTGAGCCTGACTCGCACTTGACAGGTATTATTCTTAAGTGCCATCAAATTATTGTCAGCATTCGTGTGATAAAACCCTACTTGGGACAAACGGTTTTACCCAGATATCACGTCTAGCCCAACTAGAATAAAATTAATAACCCCTAGAGCTAAGATCATGAATGGATAATCCGTAAAAAAAAAACTAATAGGTAGGTCCATAAAATTACAACATACGAGTACTGATTGTTTAGTAGTATAAGGTAAATAAGTCAAAACGGCCGTATAATATGAATTTATTGACAATAAAAGTTAGGCAAAACAAAATCGTAGCAAAGAATCAGAAAGCCGTATAACTTAGTTTTAGAGTTATCGATAAAATGCGACTACCCACATGTTTTATACTTAACTACGCTTTTTGTTTTTTATATTTTATTATTGGAAGATTTCCGCATTTAAAATTATACATACTATGTACCTAATTATAATGATTTCTGTAACAGATTTTAAAATGTGATTACTTATTGTGATACTAAATAATTTTAGTGATTTCAAACTGTTTTAGTAGTCTATTATAATTTGAATTAATACTAAATTGAATTTATGTTAATACCATTTTACAATAAAGCTGTATAACAATAAATGGGTAATAACAACAATGACAAATGCATGGTAAGTGCAACGCCAGACCAAGAAGAAAAAAACAATAAATGGGATATTCAAAAAATGTAGCTGCATTGTTTTATTTCCCAAAACTGGTGTCCAAGTATATGTCAAATCATACGTACGAGAGAGAGCAATAGATATAATGCACTGAAAAATATATTTTCGTGTCGTTTCCAAAACTCCGTAGAAGGTTACCACTAATTTACTAAAGCGCGGACTGGGATTGACTGTGACTTACCCTTTTGACTACTTGACACTGGTAGAATGCAAAAAGTGTGATGCCAAGAATATAAAAAAATAACATTTAATTAAGTAAGTACTCAGACACGCACGAGTTTAAAAAATAATTATGGGCGTTAAACACTCCTTATACTAGCTTTAAAAAAGAATCAAATTTTTATTTGGACCTTACATATTTGCTCTCTTTACGGCTGGGTATTATTACGTAAAACACCCTCCCGGGATCGCCAGTTATCCTATAAAATTGTGATTTGGGGCCAACTTGAGCCTGATCAAATTAACTTAAGATGAGTTTTGGTGAGAGGGCCGACCCCGGTTATTACATTGAACCTCACCAGGTCAAAATACGTGCTTAATGACTTCGTTTTTATCATCAAGGTAAAATTTAAAAAGGAAAACTAATTACTTACTCTATTTCTGTTGGAAATCACTTTATCCATGCATGCGTTCCAAGAACGAAACTTCCCGTTTTTCTCAGTTTCCTAGCAAAAACTGCAATAGGTGTTACTAAGAAATAATTGCACTCCATCCTTGTCTTCAAAATTCAAGACAAGATTGGAGTGGATATATTTCTTCTAGGTTCACATGCGTCATCCAGGGCCACAACGCTTTTGGAAAACTTAAGTATTGGCACAATGCACGTGCTTTGGTCGATGACAAAAGAAAAAAGACCACACTTTAAAATAAGTACGTGCAATAGTATTAATTCTCAGAGCCAAGAACTTTAACCCAGCAAAGGCCCATTTCATATTGTCTGCTATAAATCGATAATATGAGTCATGCTAACAACAGTTTATTGCATAATCTGCTTTACCCTCCTCATGACCTCACAATAGAACTAAACTTTATTATACCGTCTACAAAATATCTTCAAACCAACGAAATGATAGACGAGACTATTACGGGCACCTACCAAATTTAATATTTGACACCGACTATCGATCACAGGTCACCTGATATAACGGTGCGTAATATAGTAGTCAAAATTGAAAAAAAAAAGCTCGTCTAGAATATGAACTGGATGCGGTTGCTGGAACATACATACAGTTAGGAATGTATGTTCCAGCTTTTTGGACCTTTTTGGGCTAGCTAGCCAGCCAAGTATTAGAAAATATCTACGCAAATAAACTTTCTTTATGACGGTACATTGTAATATTATTTTGTACAAGTACATATGTATATAGTATACGTTGGAGACGACTTACGCTACACGCATTCATATTTAAATTAAACATATTGATTTATTGACGGTATTGTTTGAATTTATAACGAATAACATTTTAAATAATATAGCTGTCGCAAGAAATACATACAATCCAGCGTGCTCCCGCTCACTTTAGGCGATTGCGTCTTGCATAGAGACGGCGTCATTAGCGCAGAATGGAAGCTGGACAAACTCTCAAACAATGAAAACCCTGTTAAGGTTGCAGCACGTATGTTAGGTCAGCAATGCTGCTCTGCTCTGCTTTTGCCGAGTCGATGCCCAAAAAACACAGGTATGATTGATTGATTGTAACGTATTTATGTATATGACTTCAATTACAAAGCACCACCTAATATTTATTATCGCCTTGCTTCGGCACAATAAAGCCTACTCTAAACTTTTTTCCTGTGGCTATTGTGGGCGTCACCACATCAAGTGTCAGCTCTCTTTCACTCCTTGCACATCTCAGGAAAGGAAGGTGAATCTATTGATGCCGATTTGTATTTGAGCTTTAATATATGCGACGACCTTTATTTTTAACCCATCCGGCGTCGTGAGTGGTGCTCGAAGTGAAAAATCTACGGCTTCAGTGAGGAAAGTGATAATTATTTCTGTCATATGCAGAGGGCATAATTATTAACCGAGGGCAATGTAATTTATGTTAGTGAAAATGGAGGCAAAAGTCATGTAATACTTGTTAAGTTATTGAAAAGCGTTTCATCTTTCTTTCTTATTCATCTTCTTCTTCTCTTATACAGAAAAATAAATCGCCGTTCGTTAGTCCCGCTAAAACTCAAAAACGGCTTGACTGATGTGAATATATTGTTTTTTGTTTTCTTCGCTATGGTTCAGGGTAGGTTTAAATTGAAAAATAATAGAGAAACCCCAAAAGAAAAGCTATAAAATAAAGTAAAATAATAATTAATAATATAAAATAATAATAATTAAGTACCTAATTTTGTATGGAAAATCGTCTAACTGACGTGCTATGCACAAGATGTCGTAAAGTGTCACAAAACACAACGGTCATTAAGGTACTATTTAATTTGACATCTGGCGGCGTGTAGTGGTAGTACCCTCTGAAATTTCTTCGTTTTCAAATTAATTTTAGGTGATACGAAGTTTACCGGGTCAGCTAGTATCTAATAAATGAGATCGATAAATAACAATTCAGAAAGGCAAGTCCGTCGACATAATTGGAGTCAATACCTACCTCTTGAAATAGTTAAGTAGTCATACGGAGAAATGGGTCGATGGATACTCATTTCTTTCAAACGTTGTTGTAAGAAAGGTCAAGAAACGAGAACATAGAGCCTACTATTAGACTACCTAGATAATATTTCTTAGCATACGACCACCATGCAGGTGCCGGATCCATGAGCGTTATAGGAACGAAAGCCTATACAGTACCTAGGACTTGCGACCCAGGTGTAAGTTTAAGAGACCCTTTTATATACGTATTAACGCTCACTTTACCAAATTTTTAATCCTACCAATGCTGCTTTGAATATTCTGTCCAGCAATAAATTATGGCTCTCGAAGAAGATCGAAGTTCATAAGGACAAAGTCAATAAATAATTATTGTAGTAATGATAGCTCAGTGGTTAACATGGTCGGTTCGCACGCTGAAGGGCGTGAGTTCAAACCTCAACAATGAGCTTGGGCTGCTGGTGAAGGAAACCATAGCATGGTGGAAGAGCATTTTTTAGTACTCGGCTGGCTAGCTACCACCCTTAAGTTGAAAATCTGCCTGGCCCATTCCAGGCTAGGTGTGCTTTACCATCTTCGACCACACCGTCACATAACACCGGGTGAGGTGTGGTCAACGCCTTAGATTTTCAACCAAAAAAAAACAGCTTGAATTTATGCTATGTTCATCATCATCATCATCATTTCAGCCGTTGGACGTCAACTATTGGACATAGGCCTCCCTCATTGATTTCCATAAAAACCGGTTAGAAGCGGCTCAAATCCAGCGCATTCGCATATTTTGCTATGTTGGTAACCTATAATTGCCGGTAATTTCCTAAGTTTTTTCTTAAGTTCTTTATTTTTATTGATTTAAACTTTGGCCTAGTTCAACCTCTGTTCGGCGTATGGTACTGGCACTACGTCATCTCACAGATTCGCCTAGTTTGGATACATATACACTCCAGGCATGTATAACATCTTAATCACTCTTGCATTGTATGTATAGATGTTAATAACAATTACATTTCATCTCAATCTAAACCTTTAAATTTAAATCTAAAATTAAATAGATAATGTAGAGCATCGCAATACAAAAAAGATAGTTAACTTTACCTATTATTGAGTTCTTTATGTTTTATCTTATGTTAAAATTCTGTAGTATGAATGTCTAATGACACCACGACCACTGTCAGTTTACCTAGGTCCTAGACTATTGTTAGATACTGAAAAGATACTTAAAATAAACATTTTAGCTAAGTTCATGAATTAAATATGCTCATGATATCTACAGCTAACAGCTAATATCTACAGTAATTACTGTTTCAATATTTACCAAAAAAACCCGCTTCATTAATTGCGTTTGATAAAGTAGCGTTCTCAGGTAGATAGGCGAACCACTCGATATAATTAAATCACATAATTCAGCGGATTTGGAATTATACCACAGTAGAAAATTTAATATCGACAAGGTATATTCAATTGCTATTTTCATATTAAAGTGTGGAGGTCAGTCTGTAGGTAAAACTTCGTGCGATTCTATGCCGCATTATTTAGAAGCTACCATCAAGTCATTTTCGTTTCTGAAGTCCGGGTCGTTCCTGGGAATTCTGCTTTCAAGGATCAAGCGTGAAGATTTATAAAGGCATCCCTTTTTCATGTATCCGAAGAAAGCCACTTTACATTTCATACGTGTGCCCACACGTATGTAATGTAAAGTGGCTTAAATTTATTTCTTTCTCTCGTTCAAAGGTATTTACCGTGTTCTATAATAAAAACTTTTTTCAATTGCGATTTGTACCTATCCAATTTTAGTTGTAATTAATCCTATTCAAAAATAAAACTCGGGCTGACCAATTTTATTAAATACCAAAAAGAACTAAAGGACTCACCGGAAAACCAGCGCTAATCATACCACTTCGTATAAGGACCAACATTATGCTGAGGTGAGTTCCTATTTCTGTCTTTGTGTGTTACATAATTAAATTTTTCTTTTATTCTTTAAGCTACACCTAGACAGATCGTTTAAACTTTCCATATAGGTACACATATACTTTAAACGATCTGTAACTGATTATTTAATTATAACTCGTACTCTAAAATAATTTAACAACGGAAACCTTTCGCTATACCTACATATTTCCGTCCGTCTCCGTGTCGATGGTCAGATTGATCTAACTAATCAAATTGGTTAATAAATGGTTAGATACCACGGATACCTAATTGTATTTTGTGGCAAGACTTGCGCACTAAACAAGCTAACGTTCTAGTTGTTTGTACAAAGAACAATGCCAAAATTGTAAAATATTTATTGTAATATCAAAATGGACGATCACCAACGACCGCAATTTACGCAGGGTGGGGAGGTATCGCGACACATAATACAATACAATAACTCTTTTTTGACACCACAATAAAAGCAATTACAAGAAATATAAGTCTACATTATAATAGGGATACGTGTGTGCTAATTTTATTTTAAAAAATCATGGAGAAACTATCAAGTGTTCTTTAAATGTCGTTGATGCCAGTTAGAATTAGAATTTGATGCACGAAATGGAACTGCTGTTTTAGCCAAGTACGAAATTATGCTTGTTGCATTAAAAGTACTTAATGTTTTTTGTAATTTCCCTTTTTGCCCAGGTATGTGAAATTATGTCGCTATAGTCTCTCCACGCCGTATACCTACTGTAAATAGGAATGTTGGAAAGGAAAGAAAGTTGGTTTGAAGGTTTGCTGGGGGTTTTGGCGGGACCGTGGTAAGGTCGTATTGCTCACATTACATTATTTAAAAAAAGTTATGTTTTTTCAGGGGTTAAGGTATAATAAAAACAGTGGTGTTTTATTTATAAAGTATCGATTAACAGCTCTAGTGTGGAAAAGTGATTTAACTAGATTTTTAAAGAAATAATTGAAAAAAAAAAAAATTACATAGACAAACTCAAAAAGTGTGACGCTAAAACGAAGAAGGTTCACTGCAGGATGAAATATTTAAATTTTCCTAATTTCCAACGCTTTACCTAAAATGTAATTTATTATCTAAAAAATTAAACCCAAGCCAACTAACACTTAAATAAAAAAGTAAAAAATAATACGTGGTTTAACTTGGCAAACGTGTACCGTCTATCACCTAATAAATTATTCGTCACGTACCTCTACGTTTTCCCTGCCCAAGAGATTCAATTTTATAAATTTCCAGCCGGTCCCGATTGAAAGATATCGATTTTATCCTGTGCTTGTGGAAATAACCTTCCGGTGTCATCAATCACTAGGCTGTGTTCTTTTTGGAGTACGCCGACTTTGATGTTGAAAGTACAAAAAAATATATCGATAATTGTGTATTATTGTGACGGATAACGTTATATTTGTGTTTTTGGCTTTTCAGGGAGAAAGCTAAAGTTAATTGTACTTATAGGAATACGATAAAATATTATAACCAACGTATTGGGAGAAACTATTAACGAAAAAACTACACTTAATCTGACATAATCATTACTGTTTTAATATCATATGGTCATAGACTAACATTCCTCTTCCCATATTGTAAAAAAAATATGTAATTCAAAGTTGACAAAGGTCACGGACCCCAGTGTCTGTGGAGAGTAATTTTAAATTTAAAAAAAAAAAAATATATCATATGGTCACACATATAATAGTAATTTAACGATTAATCATTTGACGAAAAGATATCAGATAAGCGTTTTATAACTAACAATATCACGAGTACTTCAAGACTTATCTATACGATTACAGTGTGGTAACCTATCAACAATAATCCAGAAGCTTAGATCAAATTATCTTCAAAATACATCAACTAACTCTTAACTAATAAAACTTGTCAGCATTTTCTTATTGAAATAGTAGGAAACGTGCTCATGGTAAGCTAACCGCCACTTGTGGGGACACCTGCAACATAGTTTTATTCATAGTCCGTAATATTGTTTATATGTAATAAAATGTGTCATGCTTTTGCAACTTCATAAACACCCACGTTTTATTAGACATGATTTGGCCAACAACGAGCCCGATATGGGACGGAGTGAGCAATGAATATCTAAAATAAAACTATTTAATTTATACTAATCTTAAAAATATTATAGGAATCCAGAAAATCTATAAGGCTAGCTAGAATAAACACATGAAAGATAGCGAATCCGTCTTATCTTCCAGAAGAGTTGCAGCGACATTTTGTCATCGCGCAGTGCTACAACTAAAATGGAGTTTTGGCGGGAACGCAGAAAGAGTCGTGTCGCCCCCATTGTATTTTTTTTCAAAACTAGTGTTTTTCGAGTGTTTATACATAAAAATAGTGGTGTTTTATTCATAAAGTGCCGAATTACAAGCACGAGTGTGGGAAAGTGATATAATGCAGTTAAACATGACTTTTCGCGTTGCTTCCAAAACTCCATGGAAGCATATAGTAAAGTTGCCACTACTTTACTAAAGCATGACTAGCTTTGCCTGGCACGGACTGGACTACTGTAAAGATAAAGAAGCTGAAAATTGAAGACTGCACACAAAATACAGAAACATTGAAACTGGCAGAATGCACAGAGTGCGGTGCCAAGAAGAATGACAAAAAAAAAACAACTGAAATAAAAACCAATCGATATGACTGACCTTGCAAACTGTGAGAGCATTTGCAATAAAAGTATCCGAATATTTAGTATTTTCAAATCTAAAATTAACAAAAAAAAAACATGAAACACGTGCTTTGTGTCTAATGTTTAAATGTATACTACAGACAGTATGTGGACTTATTAATCGAGTAGAATGAACATTTAGGTAATCGCTCGCCAGGGGATTTGGTTTTTCGTCATAAGATTGCCTATCGCCATTCTTAGTAACGGTATTGCCCTTGAATCGCTTCCGAAAATGACCTCATTATATCGTCCATCCTTTCTCTATCCCCATTCTTTATATACCAGCTGATAAAAAGATCTCCAGGGTCCGATAAATTGTGGATATGCTATGAGATGAAGATTCACAAACAAAGGCACTCGTATCTACCTCTGCACTACTCACAAGACTGTGGTGCGCCAGTGGTTGTAAAACTATGAAAATAATGAAATAGTTTTATCACAACTATTGCGATATTTCATGACTTTATACGAATAAATCGAGTTGTACGAGACGGTATAATAAGGTGGCCTTTGCAAATTTTTATTTATATATGTAAATACTAGAGGTAAACTTCTGTTTTATCCGCGTTTTCCGCGCCTATATGTTATAACTATATTCATTCCAAGTATTATTTTAATCCGCTAAGCATGATAATAGCATGCATAAATAACAAACATACAGACAAACTCTCGCATTTATAATATTAGTGTTATAGCGCAACGGCTGCTTGATCTATATTTCATAATGGCAACCCTCAAAATATTTCAGAGGCTTTTGGGCGGCATTTACTCTGACACTAAGACTGGCCACTCAGCCTAAACGAAGTTACTTAGTGTTGCTAGAGTAACAAACATGCATATACCTATTATATGAACATATGCAATGTTGGGGATGCGTTGCCTACTCTTTACGCACGATATATCATCACGAAGAAATAAAAATTTACCTACAAAGAGGTGCCATCTATTGATCTCTACGCTTCACTACTATAGTCAAAATAAAGCCTAAGCCCGAAACAAGCATAGAGAGTGGCGCCATCTAAGGCCCGAAGAATATCCCTATTTCCGTATCACTGCTTTATAACATATAGAATAATGTATCTGTACTCACTAGGGCTAGTATTATATTAACTGTGCCTCAGGTTTATCATTGTCTAGTTGTATAAGGTAAGCACACGCTGGACTGGCATAAATGTCTTGCAAACTTAATTTGGCACTATTTTGTAGCCTCTGGCTGCATATTTTGTAGTTAAGTAGACTCGTAAATGGCGGGTTCTCTGTTCTATTACGTACGCGATATGGTTTTATTTTTATTATATACGCTTCTAGAGTCCGATATATTTGTTTTTATTTCAAGCTTAGTTAAGCTGCGGCAGCTTAGTGAAACCGTCTAACTGCCAATCTGGTGATCCTGGGTTAAAGTCTCTCGGCACGCACCGCTTTCTTTACTAATGTTTTATACGTATACTGCCTAACTACTAATGGTGAAGGAAAACAGGGTGTTGCATGTCTAAGAGTGATTAATGATTAGCCTTTCTCTACTCACAATGAAAAAAAGTCTAGGTCTAGCAGTATAAAAACACGGCTGTTTCGGGCTTGAAGGAGTAAAAGTATAAATAATAACGTTATTTTAATAAAAAATAACATAAAGCATGATCAGGTCCTTGAATAACAATATTATTTACACAAATATTTGATTATAGATAAATAGAAACTCTTTTCTGTGCACATCAAAAATATAAAAAGTACAGAAAACAAAAGAATATAAAAGTTGTTAAGGGTTTGCCCACTATTATATTTTTATGTTTTTTTCATAGAGGGATTAGTCAAACATGCCTTTGTCACCCTCGTTGGTCACTTACAAATATATGTACAATTTTTCTTATATCCTTAGCTTAATGTAAATATTGGTGATGCAGAATAATAATCTGGTCTTTTCCTTAAAAAACTTAAACAAACTTGAATCTCACAATAGCTGCTACGTTACTTCAAGGTTGGTTGGCTGGTAGGGGGAATGCATAAAACACTGCAAGTCATAAAACCCCTTTGAAACTTGTATCGTATATATTTGGTGGAGCGTGTTTCGTCGCAAATAAGCCAAATTGCTGTGAGCTTTAAGTATGAATTAAGAAATACCTAAAGCGGGAAACACCGGTCTTAATAACCAGATAAAGAGTATCCGAGGTGGATGGTAGAACCTGCGTATCTGCATTATTACGCTCTATGAGCGTAACAGCATTATTCCCGGCCTAATGGAAATCTCACATGGCCTGGTGTGAAACCATTACTTTTTACTACCGTACCGTCCTTAAAAGGCTAATAACAGACATGAACTATATGCAGGGGTTTAAGCTTTGGTATACTAATCCAAAAGTGATTGGTGATTGGTTTTGAAAGGGTTGTAGCGATGATGGCTCAGTGGTTAATGAGGTCGGTTCACACGCCGAGTTCAAACCCCAACAATGAGCATGAGCTGTCGGTGAAGAAAAACATGGCGAGGAAACCGGTGGTAAAAAAATATGGTGGCAAGGTATTTTCTAGTACTTGACTGGCAAGCTACCATCCTCATGTTGAAAAATCTGCCGCTAAGCACCTAACGGTGTGTTCCGGGAGTCTCACTCGAGAGCCAGTTAACATCAGGTGAGCTGTGGTCAAACACCTAGCTTGTCAACCATAAGAAAAAGTTGTACTCATCATCGTAAACCACTGTTATGATGAATCAATTTTAAAACCGTACGGAAAAACTCAGCGGATCCTAAGATTTGGTCACGGGTCAACAGACTTTTCGAAAATTTTCTATTAAATAGCTGTTTTTTTTTTCACGATTAAGTGAAAACCACTTTTTATCTAACTAAACGAAAATAGAACGTATGAAGAAATTCCATTTACTACTTCCAGGGGCGTGTTAGCATCCATAATGTTTGTTATCGTTTATGTATTACGTAAACCTCGTAAATTGGCATATCATACCTTCAAAATAATTCTCATAGCAAGTCGTTCATAATGACAAGTACAACGACCTCCGTTATAGTACACCCCAAACTTATAACCTTGTATACATAACTGTAAATTTTAGTGGTTAAGCCAAAATGCGAGATGAAATATAGGTACTTATAAACCTAGTGTGTTTTTGTTGGCTCCGGAACGGTCGGCGCCGACCCGACCGTTCGTCACAGGGATTTGTTTACACAGCCAAGGATGACCCAGTTTTATACCTGTCCTAGTAGAATCAGTCAAGGAAAAGTCCTACTAATGAAATTAGGCTTTCTGCTGCCTTCATTTTTTCTTTGTTTTTGGCGTCGCACTTTGTGCATTATGCCAGTGTCAAGTATTTCATTACTTTCAAATACATGATGTAAGTAAACTAAATCTAAGGCTCAATCAAACCATAAACAAGCTGAAGAGTCTAAAAAAATCTATAACCCGACTGCGATTAAAATAGCTATAATTAAAGGACAAAACTTTTTAAACACATTTATTATTCCTAATTACCTAAACATAATTACATACATTCAAGATACGCGCGAAAAACATAACCCTTCTTCGCAGTCGGGTAAATATATGTCGGGCTCGAGTCCAGTCGCGTCCTATTACAGTAGTGACAAAAAAACAACACAAAAAGACATGTTGGAGTTTTGGCGGGAACGCGGAAAGAGTCTTGTCGCCCCATTGTATTTTTTTTCCAAAACTGATGTTCCTTCGAGTGTTTATGTATAAGAATAGTGGTGATTTATTCATAAAGTGACGAATTACAAGCGCGAGTGTGGGAAAGTTATATTATGTGATGAAAGATGACTTTTCGTGTTGCTTCCAAAACTCCATCGAAGCTTATAGTAAAGTCGCCTCTACTTTACTAAAGCATGACTTGATTTGACTGGCACGGACTGGACTTGACAAAGACTGAACTTTGACTATAAAAATAAAGAAGCCGAAAACTGAAGACTGCACACAAAATATAGAAACATTGAAACTGGCAGAATGCACAGAGTGCGATACCAAAAAGAAAGAGAGAAAAGAGACATGTTACATCATATTAACAGTGTCACACATAAACACATAAACACGTAGGTAATTAGGCACTTCATGTACAAATAAAAAAAAATGGTAAATAAAACAAAACGCAAAGCTGCCATCATTTAAAGTACCTCTTTAGTTTAAATCTATGATTTCGATCTTGATTTGAAAAAGACGTCTAATCGAAATTTTCTCGCTAGCTTCAAGATAAATGATCACTACACTTAGGCAGTTTACATGTCTCTATAGATACAAAGAGTACTTTTCACTCCACCGGTAGTACCGACTAAAATATGATTTTAAATCTGCAAAAAAAAATCTCTTATCGAGTGTTTTCACAATTTAACTTTTATGAAGCTTAAACAGAGTAGAGTACATGTTAATCCTTCACATGAATATACATCATAATATGTAAATGAGAAAACCAAAACCACCCTTTCAACGTTCAGGTACGAACCTTAGCGTACCAAATGGGTACTGGAGGCATAAATAGAACAAAGCAACGAAAAAACATTTATTTATACTGGGAAAGCCCTTCGAGTTGAGCCGGAAACGGAACTAACGAGCAATTTCGTCGAGAGAGCTCAACCGCACAACTGTTTTATTCAGCGTACATGGATATGGATACTAAGAATCCATAAATACTATGTAGGTTTGATGTATTAAGGTCCTTGGTGAATGACGAATGCGCTCTGAATTTCTGCTTAGAGTTATACTTTTAGATCACATACGAGTACATATATCTTTTTCATAACACCAAAGTTAGATGTTGAATTCCGTAATCAATACATATTATAAAAAAGTCGTCCGCCGTGTCTGTCTCTCTGTTCGCGATAAACTTATAAACTACAGAACGGATTATCATGCGAATTTCACCAATAGATAGAGTGATTCATAAGGAAGGTTTAGGACATTGTCAAGGATTTGTGTAAATTGGTTGAAATATGATGATAATTGTTAGAAGTGTCGGAAAAAGTCAAGCCACCTGAGAGCTTTCATCGAAAACGTTGCCTTTAAGACATAACGAAAGAATGCATGGTGGGATATTCCTTTTTTTATCTAATATACTCTACTACCCTTGCGAAGCCGGGGCGGGTCGCTAGTAATGAATAAAAGTCAAAACATTGATTACATGTCAATAAAAAAGTCATATTGCCTATTATTGTTCTTGTTTTTATTGTTGTATGGTTGCCTGGAAGAGATCGCTCTTAGCGATAAGGCCGCCACTTGTGGCACTAGCTCATAAGATTCTTTTGTTTTCTGTACTCTTTTTCTTTTTCAGTGTGCACAATAAAGAGTTTCTATCTATCTATCTATCTATTGAAAAAAAAACCTCTTTAAAGATTTTCATAGGAAGCTATTAGTTTCTATAATATTAATCTTACTTCTTGAAAAATTATACGTTTATGCGAGATTGACGATAAAAATTGATAAATTAATGATAACAAAATCGAGAGATACAGTTTGGTGATGCTACTACAAAATAAATAAATAAAATATCGAAAATGAAATTACACCACTCGATAGCCAAAGCATAAAAGAATTCGTTACGTTGAATAAGGACTTGAAATAAAGAAATCCGAAAGATTTCTTAGTGTTAAAAAATGTACACATTCACGTACACACGTGGACACCTTTTTTTTTTAATTCAAAATAGTTTCACATTTGACCACACTCTGCCTGATGTTAAGCAGTAGAGCGGTCTAAGATGGAGCACGCTTACCTAGAAGAAACCTATTTACTCTAGATTTGAAGATACCCATATCGTACCTAATAGGGAACACAGACTCCAGCAGAGAGTTCCACAACCTCGCTGTGCGGATAAAAAAAGTGAAATCATAATGCTTTGTGCGTACATGGGGAATATCCACCATGTACGGATGACGTTTTGGTCGCGTTTGTCTGGCCGTCCGGTAGTAGAAAGGTGCAAGGGGAACCAAATTGTGCAATTCAAGTGCACACTCTCCGAAATGCATCCGGTAGAAAACCGACAAGCTCTACGACGATGCTCGAGGCTTTGAAGCTGAGACTCCAGTAAAGTGTCGTTGCACATTAGTGTTCTGGCGCGTCTCTCGACTCCAATGCCTCAATGTTTTTTTTTAACTAAATCATAACTGACAATATACACGCCCGAAAGCTATTGTAATTGTTGAATGAAAGTTATTACTTTTCGATGTCGTTTCTTGGTCTAAAACGCTATCAATATAAAAAAGTTTTAAAACGACGTCATTGAATTTTCGATTATAATAGCTACGAAAATTTCAGTGGAATTTCGCTAGCAAATCCGAAAGATGAATTATTATTGTTACGGTGTCCACAAAGAACATTTTCTGGGCGCACCTGGTAAGCAACTTCGTTAAATTTTTCCACGTTCTCGAACACGAAAAGACTAACGAGAAAAGTCTTTCAAAAATACTTCGCAAAACTTTCCCGTACTTTAATTAATAAATTAACTACATATACAGTTAAACAAAACAAAACTTTGTTGGAATCTTTACTAATTTTATTTATTGTCTTTTAAAGTTCTGTGTCTGGATGTTCTGTACGTTTTTTTTTAAATGTCTGACAGGCTAAGTGTTCGACCACAACTCACCTGATGTTAAGTGACGGTGTGGGCGAAAATGGTTAAGCACACCTAGCTTGGAATGGAACTAAGTATATATGTATATACGCAGTACGTCGTACGTATATACGTATATGTAAGTATGTATGTATGTATGTACTATGTATCATAAGTACATAATAAAATATGTATTTATAACTAAAAGTATAAGTATAAGCGCTTCAAATAGATATTCTTTATTCGCACAGCGAGGATGTGGAACTCTTTGCCGCAGTCTGTGTTTCCCGAAAAGTACAATATGAGTGTCTTCATATCAAGAGTAAACAGGTTCCTTCTAGGTAAGCGTGTTCATTCCTACACCACATCAAGGCATAACATCAGGCAGGGTGTGGTCAAACGCGAACCGATTCAGTATTAAAAAAGAAATATATGTATACACCATAAGTATTTTTTCAGTTATCAGGTTCTTATAGTACAAGCTTTGCTTAGTTTCGGGATAGATAGCGATGTGTGAAATATCCTAGGATATTTTTATTTATTTTAATTTTTAATTTTATAGATATGGATTAATAAACAGCCGCAAATACTTCGGTTCCTTAAGTATTGTACACGCAGGTAAAATAGTGTGTTCAGTTATTTGTTTATGAAACAATAAATCAAACGATAATAATATAATCGTCAAGCTAATGAGTCCTTAAACTTCGTAACGACTGGTGATAAGGAAGGGTTTCTACAACATTCCACGGTTACAACATCAAGAAACTTTAAATTGAACTAATTAAAACCTCCGCTGTAACAAATTACAAACAAATAACTAGATTTCACTTACACGAGTCATCGGAACTTGAGCTGTTAGAACGACGGACTGATACACAACAAAACATTTCAGATCAGATTTGAACACATATGAACTCCTTAGAAATGGCACAATATAGCTAACAACCTCTTAAGATCAATTTTGTATAGCCTGCAGCTTTTGATTTTATCTCGCGAATTTGAAAAGTCGTGCAATTTTTTTTTTTTGCTATACAGGAGTAGATCTTACGAGCATGTTATATTGGTGTGACCAACACGATAAAACAAATGAAGTTACAAAACGTAGATACCACAAAACGATTGGAACTGGAATGAGAGCGGTCATATTAAAGACCAGCATTCCACTGGCGGGCGAACAGAAATTAACAAACAATCAATAAACAATTAGTATGCAAGACACATTGTACAAATTCAATAAGGCTGTATTGTTTGTCGAGCGTCATCAGCGTTTAATTGATACAAAACAATGAAGTTCACAAAGTAGGTCATCGTATTTTATGTGCTGCGCTGAAACTACGACAGCGTCACGATCGCGGGCGATGGAAAATTGATGGCCGACGTTTAATCTGCGGGTATGGACATTTAAAGGAGTTTTACTTTGTAACGACGTATTTCGATATAGAAATAAATATTTTTTTAGAAAAATTTTTTTTCTTTTCTTTCTTCGACCATAGCACGTTCGTGTATTGTGCCAGTTCTCAAGTTTTCATATAATTGGAGAAATCCATTGGGAGAAGTCACGCTTCAAAACTATAATGTATGAGTTTATTTTTTAAGTTAACTCTATATACGCATTATGGTGATTATTTTTAAATAATTGGTTTAATGTGCTATGGCGCAATTCTATCAGGAAGGTTAAAATTAATATTTTGTTTATTTATTTTTAAATTATAAAATGCAGACTTTTTGAATTTCGTTCACAAGGCGGCTATGTTCGTATAAGGAAATATATTTCTATGATTCAATAGTAAGGGACCCTGAACATTCACATGAATATCATAAATGGCTCCGTAGCAAATGCGTAGCTCGTTTCGTAGCATACCAACAGAATTCAGGTTACAAAACTACTACAAAAATGCGCATTTATTGCGGGTTAGCCAGAAAAATGTAAGAAAAAGTTATGTTAGACTAGAAGCTAGTCCAGTCCTTATTCCAGTATTTATTCACAATTTTCCTATCAAATACTTACGATGATTATTATATATTTATCGATAGTCATTTTTTATGACTGCAGCTTAACATACAATTTGCATATAAAGAAAAATTTCAAGTTTTCGTTATCAAAATGTGTCACAAAAATTACAGCTATTTTACATTTGCGAACCAGAGGCGCTAATTTATACATTTTGGTGTTTAAAACCACACGAAAGCTTTTTCGTAAATTGTCATTCACCCTAAATTTCTAAATGATTATAACCAATTAGCTGTTACCCGCGAATTCGTTCGAGTGGAATTTAAAAACACTTTTTGTACAGTTCACAGAATTTACTAAAGGTTAGTAATTCTGTATTCCTCGCAACGCAAAAATACTCATGCTAACCGTATGCTCATTCTTCTTCTATGCGAATTGATGCTTCGTGCTTTTAAAATATTCTTTGTATTAATCTCAATAAAACCTCTTTATAAATGATGATTAATGAACGATTTTCTTGAGTACACAACAACGCTGATGGCACGTTCCAGTGCACGTGAAAATGCTACGTAAAAGTGTCCAAAGAAAAAAAATCTGTGCCGGCTATGCTCAACGTTTGTCCTTGTGACTTGTTGATTGCCATAGTAAAAAAGACATTGATAGGAAATTGCACTCTTTTAAATTCAAAGGGAGTATTTGACGGTATTATGAGAATTCGTGGTACGAATTACAAATGACATAATTCCTTCTCTCATCTTAATAATACGTGTAGCCAGATAATACTAATGTCAGATCGACATTATGAATTCTGGGAATTACACTCGAATTCACAATAATTTAATTTAATTCCATTGTTATACACAGAGCGGTTGAAGTGATGCGGGGATAATTTTAACGGTACAATCATTTGCCAAATTCACGTGGTTTTGCCGTAACGGTACTAATGATAAGATGCGTGTTTAGTTAAATATGTCTACATAGCTATATACATAGCTAGTAGGCGTAGCTAGTATGTAAGTATGTTATTTTAAACATTACGGGCTTTACTTATAAACATTGATCAAAGTTAATCAATAATTAAAATGGCCTATCAACTTTTTCCCGACGTGAAATATCACGCGTGAACACGTCATTTTAAGAAAATAATATATGTTTAACCCCCGACGCAAAAAGAGGGGTGTTATAAGTTTGACATCGATGTCTGTCTGTAAACGAAATAAAAAACCGTTAAAGGCAACTCAAAAACAAAACAGAAATATAAATTGTACACAAAGAATTTTATTTAACCGACCACTTTGTTCTTTCGATCTACATAATAGTACCTATGTATGGGTTTCAACGCTTTGTCTTCTGGATACCTAAGCAATCTCGGTAGCTAATGTATACGGTATCCGAGAGAGCAATGGCATATACGTAGGTAAATTTCCAAGATAAACGGATTTTGCTCCATCATAATGCATTTGCCTGCCACAAAGAGGTTTATCTCGGTGTGTACGAAAATCTCTTAAATCGTTTACGTAGAGTCTCCCGATGGAAATCTATTGTCTGCGAAGGGACGACTTAAAGGATTAATAATATTTCAATCAAAAGGACTCGCAGTTTGACGTCCGGCCGCCCGGATGCCGGCAACATTAATAAAACTTTCATTAAGGGACGCAAATTTTCCGAAATTGGGCTTATGGGATGGCGAACATCGATAATTTCATTATAATTTGGTAGAAATTACCGTGTTTTCGTTGGAAATGCTCCACTTTAGTCTCCAGGTCAATGTCACGTCTTAATCAATAAATTGGGCCTACCTATCCAGTGTTGTGTAAATATGTAAAGTACTTACATATTGTAGTGATTATAACTCAGTGGTTACCGCGGTGGGTTCACTCGTCGAGAGCGTGGGTTCGAATCCCAACAATAAGCTGGAGCTGCCGGTGAAAGAAAACATAGCGAGGAACTTTAAAGTAGGTACTCGGCTGGCTAGCTACCACCAAGTTCCTTCAATTACTATCCTTTACTATCAAGTCGAAAATTTGTCACCAAGCACCTAACGGTGTGTTCCAGGCTGGAATTTCCAGCAGTCTCACTTACGAGCCAGTTTTCCATTCCAGGCTAGGTGAGTTTACTATCTTTGGCTACACCGTCACTGAAAATCAGGTAAGCTATAGTAAAATACTTAGCATGTAAAAAAGTATAATTACTTTACGGTCTCACGTTGTTACAAGTTAATTACCTGTCTTTTAGTCTCTGTAATATAAAAATACGTATACATCCAGGATGTAAGCTATGCCTATATCTAATTCTAAAGTATTCCATTCAGCCGTTACTGATTTCTGATATAGCAAACACAAACTGACCCTGACTGACACTTTTCCATTAACAATACAATACAATACAATACAATACAACTTTATTATACACCAAACATTATAAAAATACATACAAAAATTAAAAACAGAAGAGAAAGAAAGTAACAAAACAAAAAATACAACATAGAAACAACAAATAAACGGTGTACAAGGGCGGCCTTATCGCCTAGAGCGATTTCTTCCAGACAACCTTAGGATGGAAATTAAAAGAATAGATATTTAAGTTGGTGTAAAAAAAAGCAAATAATAATAATTATATAAAATGACAGAGAGAGAATATTTATATATATACAAACAGAAAAACATACTTACTATAAATAAATAAATAAAATTAAAAAAAAAAAAACATACCATAAATATACAAAAAATATACATATAGAATACAAATATACATTAACATGCAGATAAATAATGTTTATATACTAAATTATTAAATATATTAACAGAATTAGCCTGTCTGATACTGGAAGGAAGAGCATTAACAACATTAGTGTGAAGTAATAAAAACATGTTTACGCAGATAACTAATAAAACAAATTGCTTTCTTTTTCTTTCCCATTGAGTTTCTCGGCTACTCAAACAGAGTACCTTATTATTGGACTTCCTATTTGCAGGTTCTCTCACGAAACCATACATAATACTAAATGGGGTGAAGAAATAAATCAAAGCGAAAGCTTTTCCAATAAATAGCTTTACAGAGTGCTCTCTCATTTTTCGACGAAAAGATAAACCACCTTCGAGAGGAAAACTGTTTGTTTCCAAACGTACTTCCGGTAACAGAATAAAAAAGGGCAATTTAATCACTTAGTATTCTGTTACTTTTCGTGCTCAATTAAAACTACGATGCTTAGGAGCTACGAGATACTAAAAAGTTTTAGCTATCCAAAAGAATATTTAAAGTAACCTGATGCAATGTGCTGGTCGGGAGGTCGATGTCTTTGTCTTCCAGTCCACCAGCAACCACAACAAGGCATCTCTCTTCACTTCACATCATACGCCCTCGAATTTTCCGCTTCCATTTGAATTTACCAACCGCGGAAACACTATTGAACCCAGAAAAAGTTGCTCCAATAAATCACCGCGTAATACCAGGCAATTTTCGTATGTGACTACATTTTCAAAGTTTTTCCGCACAAAGTTGCGAAATTATGTGTACGTCGAGTATCCACAAATTTAGTATGGCAAATTGTAGAGGTTCAATCACACGTTTTAATAGATCATACAGCACGTTCAAAGTCACTGGAATGTAAGCGTCGGAGGCTGTAGTTTCGTCGATTAGTGCGAATTGGCGTGTTGTTTTGGCAAAGCGGATGAATTGATACGCGTTCGCCCTCGCCCGCGCTCTGCGCTCGACTGCGGCTGAATATGAATGAAGTCGATGAGGCTTTTCCATTCTGTACATCCTGAAAAATTGCTGAATTCTTGTGGAAATGAAGGGATGGTACGCGACGCGTCATCGTACCGGAATTTTGATATAAGTATGCATGTAGGCTGAAATGTATCCAGATCAATGGGTTGTCAAAATACCAGTCGTGTTGAATAGCGGGCTCGACATCGATGTAATAAATTAAAAGGATGGTGCGATTATATCGAGTACGCACATTTTCAAACAATATAATACCTATTGAATATGATGTATTTAATTTTTTTCCGTAAATGGGATATAAAATGTTCAATTATATTGTGATTAATATTATTAAATTTTTCAAACATACGTTTTTACACTTTAATGCTTGCCTGTCTTTGACATACTTATCTTAAAGTACACGTGAGACTGCCTTCACATAACACAGCAAACTAAAGACAAAAGGAATATTTGTAAATATTGTCAATAACTATCCCGTATGTGTGTATCAAATGGGACATTGGAGAATATTTCATTTCCGTATAGAACAGCTATTTAATAAAAAGAACAATAAAAAACTGTTAATTAAATCTACTCTCGTGGAAGGGTTCCATAGCTATGGTGAAAATTCATAGAGGAAAAATTTATTTTAGTGGTTTTTGCGAATCGTTTAACATATTTTTTTTTAATGTCCGCTTGATATGACGAGTAGCTAAAGTATATACCATTCTTCTAATTGTCTTGGAAAAAATTACCGCGACAAGCCGACGAACAGACAAACGTATATGGCTGAACTACACGGGTACGTAGTTTGCTAAGAAAACCTAAAACTGATTAAAGCTATTGCTCATTGTCAGTGGATAATGGAGATTGAGTACAGTACTGATCTTTGGAACAAAAGTTGAATCAATCGATATTTGTTCTGTCTATTGTAGAATAATACTTGTGTGTTTATTTTACTAATCAGAATAGTTACAAGACAAAATCACATTTTACATACTTACTTACCCAGTATATTGATATGTTTGACGCCAAAGGGATTTTCTACACGGAAGTAAAGATATATTTGAAATATGTGGGTACTCTTGCCTCTTACCTCTATCTATGGTGATCTTTTTGCCGGTACAACATGTGCTTTTGGTTAACATATGTCTTGCCTTTTACCTTAAAAGATTTTCTTAAAGTTGTGTAAGTATTATTTCTTATTTTCTTAGCCATTTTTAACCACAACTGAATCTTAATCTAGCATGAAAAATATTTTATTTGTCGTAATCTTAATTTAATAATAACAATGGAACAATATAGGCTTTATTTTATATTTTATGTTTGGCACTGACAGCTTAAACCCATGCGAAAAAAACAATTGGCATTTTTTTTGTTAATCTGTCTGGTTTATCCCGATTGAAAAAATATATATTTCATAATTTTGTTTTACGAGTTTGTGTTAGCAGTGGGCCCCATACTCGTCGGGCCGGCCTCTTGGAGGCCTTGTTACGGTTAACATGATTACTATTACGTGCGCGCTAGTGTAAGCAATAGATATAACTATTTACTTTCAGGCTAAACATAACATTCGAGATACAAAGGCAATGAGTAGAGAATACGAAACAGTGTTAAGTTTCGATCGAAATGTGATTTAGGGTAATGAATAGGGCGTGACTAAAATAAAGTTTAGTTTAATATATCCCTAGTCTATACCTACAATTCGTTAGTTGGTAATTATTAATGCTTAACAGAGACGCTATAATAATGGATTTATACAAGTCGTTGAGACTATACTAGCTTTGACTGCCTTGTTGGCTTATAGGTAGTATGTCTGCTTCAAGAGCCTAGGGCGTGGGTTCGATTCCCACTCAGGACAAGTATTTTGTGGTAGAATCATAAATGTTTGTTCTGTGTCTGGGTGTTCTGTATATATTATAAGAATGTATTTACAAAAAAATTAGTATTCTATCAGTTATCTGACTTCCATAATACAAGCTTTGCTTAGTTTTGGGTCAGATGGCGCTGAGTGTAATGTCCTACGATATTTATATATTTATTTAAGTGGAAATTCTGTGTACGAGTGATGACAACGACAAAATAAATAAAGACGCTAAAAAAAATTGTGTGAGGATTCTAATGATATCCCATACAAACATACATATCAGTTGAGCCATTTAAAAGTTATGGTGGAGTAAAGAAATACACATAGGTACATACATACATGAATCCTGAAAACATTACTCATTTTTTTGGGCAGTCGTGTAAATATGTACTGCTGCGACCCTATTAGGCTTTACGGACCATGTCAGCCTTTCTCTAAACATCCTAAGACACAGTTTTCGACATAAGAAAAAATCCAGACACTTTCTACCCAATCTTTTACCCAAAAAATGCCAAATAATCAAATTAAGAAAGAAGTTTTAAGAAGAATTAAGAAGTTTCGACAGCCCAATTGGGAGACTTTCTGTCTCCAGATTTGGAGGTCCTGGGTTCGAATCCTACAAGAAGGCATAAAATGTGTGAAGTTTGCCAACCCGCACTTGACCAGCGTGGTGGACTATGGCTTTATGGCTGATTCGGAATCAAATTACATACACTACATAATACCGCCTTGTATTGTCTCATTTTTAGTCATTTTAATTTGCGTTTTTATCTACTAAAATATAACTGAATAGTATTTAATTTTATTAAGATTCGTCATATAAGTATTTAAGAATTGAAAGTAGAAACGTAATTTATATTCCTCTATATAAATTTTAATGAAAGATGACACTGAAAAATTTATATTTCAAGACCTGTTAATAAATTCCTTCGTAAAACCAGTAAATGTAATATAATAGCAATAGAATATCTTTTATTTTTAAGAACCTCGTAAGACAGAATGGAGTTCAGTTTTTACTCTTCGAGTAATGTGAGAAATCCTTTAAAAATATGAAGTTTGACACGCACGAACTTGCGGAACCGTCATATTTTTGCTCCGCTACATGAGACTCTATGAAACATATTACTAGACAGATGATTGAATTCAGTAACAGACGAGCTTGAAACGTTGGAATAGTAGGGCCAAAGTTAAAGTTAAAATCAAAGAGAAAGTCGAATATTTAAATGGCATAGAATTATTTTGGTCGGGGCGACTTCCATTTTAGTAGATAAGAGAAACTAATAGCATATAACCAAATTACGACTTACCGGTCGCTGACCCGGTGTTGTTTAGTTGTGATTTTTGTGGGCTGGCTGTCGGCGAGGTCAATCTTTCAGGATTGGACAAGGAATTCGAAGACTTAGACTGTTCTGTTTTCATAAAAGGGGATGTTGGTAATGACAATGGAGAAGGCAACTGCAAAGGTGATGTAGGTGTACCTAAATTCGACGGAAGGGACATTTTTGAATCAGAATTAACCATAGTTGTTTTTATCGACTCAGGATTTTCAGCTGGTTCAGGAGTACATAGGACTGTTGGTAAGGACATATTAAAGGTTCTTTCTTCAGTCGCCGTTTCTGGAGAGTCGTTCATTTCTGTAAGAAAAATACTGTCCTTAAATTTTAACTGCTATAGATTTAAAAAAGTAAAATAAACTACGTCAACGTAAGCAGTGTTTATTTATAAATACGATTTGTTTATGAAACTGCATGTGAGAATCGTGTGCCAGAATATTTATAACGCTTGCTAAATAGAATTTATCGCAGTTCAACAAGGAACATATTTACAAAGTTTGGTTCAGCTGCAAAATGACTCATATAATATATAAGTGTTCACAAAAGTTTATCGTACGTACACGTACGTTGGTCTGATAAGATAGTAGTATCTAAGAAGTCAACAATTAACATTTAAGGTGCAAACGCTTACTAATACATTTTTATGTTAAAGTTATGAGACGAACAGAACGCTCTTCTAATGATAAGAGTTAACGCCTTTCCATAATCATTGCAGCGGTACCCAGAACTATGAGTAACACAACGAAATCCAGGGCTTAGTTGCTTTCATCATCATCATCATCATTAGCCCTAGGACGCCCACTGCAGGACATAGGCCTCCTCCTTGGGGGTTTGCTAATACTTGCCACGCTTGGCAGGCGGGTTGGCGAGCGCAGTTAGGTGTGATTGTTCAAGGAAGACGCTGCTGCCCATCTTCCGGATTACATCCCTTAGCCGACTCTTACGGCAACCACGGGTAGAGAGGGTGGGGTAATATTCTTACGCCGGCACCACCACGGCTAATCGTTGCTTTGGCGCTCATTAATTTGAGATATTCTATGGTTACTCTCAACTCAATAGCCTTGTAATTTCGCTAGCTACAGTACCCTTCAAATAGGAACACAGTAATGTTTATTACACTACTACTTGGCGATAAAATTTCTGATGCTGCGGTGGCACCTATTTAGTTGAACTACCACCTAGTGTATACATACTTGTTTGCTGATTTTTCATAGGGAATATAGGAAAAAGAACAAACTAAAAAAAACGAGTTTAAACTTTAAATACACAAACCGGCATTAAGTATAAAAAAAAAAAAATTAAAACTGAATTATTGTTATAAATATAAATCCTATACAGCACAAACTGTAAAATAGCAGTAATAATAACAAATTATAAAAATTTAAAGAACCCCGACACAAAATCAAACACAGTTAAGATCACTCCAGAATAATTTCACCTTTCAAAGAAAAAATAATAATAATATCGGTTCATCCGTTCGGGAGCTACGATGCCACAGACAGACATACACAATTACACACACACACAGATACTCAAACCAAACTTATAAAAAACTTAATATGCGATAACTAGAGCGAAGGTTTCGACTTAAACACGCTATAATTTGTCTTTGTAAGTAAATTATTATGACCCACCAGCCTCATTTCAACTTAAGTGCCTTATAATTGCTAATTGTTAATTGTTGTTGTATTGGATGACCTGCGCGAGTCATACCACTTAGTATGACCAGCATTATGATGAGGTGAGCACATATTTCGTAAGTGTCCATGGTTTGTGTTTGTTTTTTTGTGTGTTACAAAATTAAAACTTCCTTTCATTCTTAATAACTCGAACTAAACGGTTCGAATCTACCTTCAGTGTACGAACCGCTTAACAATGGAATATGCTACCCGAGTGGGTTTTTCCTGATAGATACAATCTGGGTGCCTTCAAGTCGCAAGTGAATCTGTTTCTTCTAAGCGAGCGTGCTCCACCGTAGACCGCATCTTCGCTTAACATCAAGCGACTTGGCGGTCAAACGCAAGCCTATTTAAATAAGAAAAAAAACATACCTATAGCTTGAGATTTACGCCATAAGTTTACAAATTTCGTTCGATTTTACAATCCCGTACATTTTTGGACTCTTCTATTAGCGTTATCGTATTTCGAATATATCGAATGTTAGTTTGTCTAGGCCTTCTGAACCCTAGAACATCCGTCGGCTTCAGACTTCAGTATAATTAAATCAAGATTAGAAGTAATCAAGATACCATTAGTTGTAATTAACTAAGTCAAGGCGGCAGGTAAAACTTTGAGACCATAGATTTCAGTTTTAGCAAATATAGATTAAAATTTTAAAAAGTTCCGACGCCATTAACTAAGCAACAATGAACCTGAGCGATGTTTGACTATTTTTCCTGCACTGGTAAGTGAAGGAAAAACATCATGAGGAAATAGCATGATGGTTGGGTATTCTCTAGTACTCCGCTAGTTGAAAATCTGCCGCCAAGCACCTAACGGTGTGTTCTGGCATCCTCCATAGAGAGCCAGTTCCATTCCAGGCTAGGCGTGCTTTACCATCTTCGACCACACCGTCACTTAATATCAGGTGAGCTGTGGCCCAAGAACTAGCTCGTCAACCATTAAAAACAGAATACCAAAATTTCGATTCGATCAGTATGCTTAGTGCGAGTTTTTTTAACTACTCGATCGCGTTAAAGTTAACTCCAATTTGTATGGAATTGGATCAGCGCCACCTAGCGTCACGTTAATAAACCTTATTTTGTGAGTGCGAGATTGATTGTTAACTTTACGATCGTGACCATCGACTAACTTTACCGAAGTGAGCACGTTAACGAGCTTGGATGATGTTTTTGCGAGTGCGAGTTGCAACGTTAGTCTATTTTGACAGTTAGATTGTAAACTTCTTCACTTCCGAGCAAGTTAACTTTGTCACGAAGCTTTTGGTAGTGAAACCGATACAATACGAATATCTTTTTAGAAAATAATTATTTTGTTTTGTTTTAATTGGAGAAAAAAATGGCAGGTTGTAACTTTATTGCTTGGAGAATGTTGTCGACGGCAAAAAGCAAGCACAGCAAGTCCTCAACCGATAATAAACACTAATAAAATGATGTATGGTGATGATGATGTATATCGTTTTAACCTTTTTCCACTACTCTCTGGATTTTGTATCACTACTGCCATCACTATTGAGCAGTGATATAAGGTCCTCCTAATGGTGGTGGGTCCATTACCACCACCACCGCCACCGTTGGGATATAGGCATTGGTTATAGGCTTACTAAGATCTCCGTGACTAGAAAATAAAAGTACAAAATAGGTATATTACAATACAAGTTAAATTCAACAACTCGTATTAAATAGGTTTTTAAAGAACTTGATCTTATTCTTATTAGATATTTACTCATCCATAAAAGTTACTAACAAGTCAAATTGATGCTGGCTTGTTTTCATTTTTCCTTTTATTTTAAATCGAGTTTTAAAGAATAATTTAAATTTGACTCATAAAGATACACACACAGTTTGTTTACATAATAAAATTCAATAAGTGACGCCAAGTGTAACACGACTATTTTTGATAGTACAACGCCTCGATACAAATAGCGTTAGAAAATCATTGTATTTAATTTGGTCGGCTTATCACATAAAAGCCACGTGCTACCAACATACAAAATAAAATAAACGCTGTACTCGGTGACCAAACGTCATTCGAATCGAATAACTAGTTTGTCACTCACACTCAGACTTACTCACTTTACGACGTGACCAACGGATGCTCGATTTACGCTGTAGTTAAGTAATTCGATTTGTTTAGGAATCTCGCACTAAGCATACAGATCTGTGGGAGATGTTACAATTTCACATCCATTTTATCGACTACAAAAGAGTTAATAATATTCAAACGACTGAGCAGATTTTCTATAATCATAGCTAAGACCACTTTTGATCAAGTCACCATTCGAACACAAAAACTAATAATAATTCACAATCGGCTGAAACGTTTGTGACATACGAGAACGATACCCAGCCAAACATATAGATAGATAAACTTACAAGTTGATCACAAAGACGGGTGTGCGGGACGTATGCCATCGAGCAATTGTGAAATAAATTGTTATAATTTAGTAATATCGTTAACAGAAGAGTTGGTGGTCAAACGCAGACGTGTACACTATAAAAAATGGTTTTAGTGGAATAATAATATTAGAATAGAATATTTTCAATTGCTGCGCCTAGCGTTTTTACATCAGATGCCGCACATTATACAGAATTAATCGCATAGATCTGTTGATTTGTTTAAAAGGAACAACAAAACCTCAATACACATTCGCATTTATAATAATTGCTTGTCAGAAAGATGTCTACCTAAACATCTTTACTTAGATAATCTACAGTTTAAAAAAGTTTGGCTAGAAATTACTCAGAAATAGCGGAGTGTCGACGCCATAACAATAACACCGACAAAAAAATAGATGCTACTAACTCTAGTCTAAACCTATAACTCGGTTTCCATGAAGCGAACAAACTTCAAAACATTGGCGTCAGACTCGACTTGACGAGAACAACGATATGGCAGAGCGAGACAGAGCTAACGAAGAGGCACAGTCTATGTAAAGAGTTAAAATGATCGCTGTAGACCGAGCCGTTATGGCCTTAATGCCAATGGCATAGCGATTATAATTGATTGGACCTAAAAATCGGATAATAGAAGCGGCCAGACAAAGTTGCGTCCTTGACGTGTTTCACTCACTCATTCATTGAGTTGCCGGTTAAGCGGTCCACTGTATACAGACAATCAGTGACACTCAGGCGTTGTCACCGGTTTACAGGCGTAACTCTCATAACAGTTATAAAAGTTCTCTTTGCAGTGTTCGTTTCCATGTAAAGCTAGTTATAAAAGCACAAGTGATAAAAGTCAATACAAAATGAGTACAGATATAGACAAACCGACCCCACTTAAACTGAGAGTGGCTCATTTTCTCAGATTGTTGTTAGCGAATGTAGCTCGGTTCTTCTTCAGCTTGTACTATGGAAATGAAGGACAAAAAATTCCACCAATAATCGACGACATCCTAAAAGAGCCGACTGTGGAGGTTGCGAGAAAAATACGGGATAAAGAGGTCTGTAACTTTTGAGAATATTATGCTTTGTCCCACTTTCGTAAAATTTCTCTTGTGACCAACTTGTGGCATACCTACTTGAAAGTGAAGTTTACTAACTTGTTGTTGTTATATCATCAAATATTTACATCAGAAATAACAAGCATTATATTACTATTGTAATTTTTGCTGTGACCGTCGATGGTTGACCCATCTAGGTTCGACTATAAGTTGGACGAAAATATTCGGAGTAAATTAATCATTCTTATAGAATGGATTTACGAAATATTCTTGAAAAGGAAATCAAGTTGCAAATTTTACTAACTAATCGCCATTGAATTCTTCTATAACTATTTAATTAGAATCAACGATATGAACAATCTATACGAGACCAGTAAATCATAATAAAGTATTCTATCAGTTACCTACGCAGGCCAGTGACCGCTCTGTGAATGTCCTCCAATATTTTTTTATCTTATGGGTTATATAAAAGTATAATATAACATCAAATCATTCGAGTATATAATGGAATTGAAAATAAAATGTATGCAATAATACAATAGTAGGCAATGTTGGCTCAAGTTAGCTAAAGATGCATCAATAATTGCAAAAAAAAATACAAGCTTAATTAGGAGAAAAAAAACATGAACTTATGTATGGTTTTTTTCTTCAAAACATTCTATACTCGGAGTAATAGAGCATAATAAATAAAGAATGAAGTTCAGTGTGTGTAATTTGCGAGAACGGCTATTCTTGTTATCAGTTTGACACCTTACTATAATTTTTATTAATTTATCTTTATGCTTTACATTATCTACCTAAGTTGATTAAGGTGGTAGTGACAAATGGTTTGATTTTCAATGTTTCACGTTAGATCTCAGTCGAGCAAAGGTCATTCTTATAACTAACAGTAAAGACTTAAGTTTCGCTTTCTTCTTATGTTTGTTTACTTTCACGAATGATACCGAAACTGATCTTGATGACCTAAGCGCTCCCAGTAATAATTTAAGCGTGTTTTGGCCGTTGAAATAATTATGAAAATTATGAGTATTTCGCCTACGCAGTGTCGCGTTTTGCGATACGTACGATTTATCTATTGAAAAATAATTAATTGCATTCAATTGTTGCGTTATTTGAACAAGTGCCAGCTACAACAGTGGTATTTAATAAAGTGTTGTACATAGCCTTATAATAGTTTAATTAATATGTCTTGATAAACATTTACACAGAAAACATACTCTAGTATTATTTTAGTGATAACTTTAAGATGTTTTTTCTAAACTTAAAGAAAATTTATCGTCATAGTGTTTCTAAAACAATGCCTTCCCCAAAAATATGATCATATTTTTTTATATTTATTAATTATATTACAGTTTACAGTTTTTAGTAAGTACTTGTTCCATATATTTCACCGCAGGTGAATAACATTTGTCCATTGAAATTGGAACAGAAAAAACATATTTTTGTAATTTCGGGACTGATGCAATAATCAAAAATATTATTTATTATTCGAATAACCTAATTATGTAAACATTTAGTTTTTGGTTATGATCGATAAGGCATATTTCATAAAATGAAACGCACTTAACATCAGGTAAGATGGCGAACAAAAGCCAACGAAATTCATCATTAAAAAAAAATGTGTTACTATTATTGTAAAATTTGTGTGGTGCATACATTTAACAGAAGTAACGTTACATTTCATTTTAGATCGTTTTCTGTTTAGTACTAATGCTCGATTTCCTTTTGTATATTACTTGGTGGTACATCTCGTTAGCAGGAGTTTGTCTAGCAAGTGTAACTGCAAGCCCGGCCGCAAAGCTGAAACACCCAAGTTGAATTACACAAGTTTTTAGTGGGTAGGCTGCCATTAGGCGAAGATTCCCACATAACCACCCTACTTCCTCCGAAGTGAATGGTATTCATTAACTATTTTCCCTGGGCAAAAAAGGGTCGTTATGTTTACATATTAGTGTGTTCCGGTTTAAAGGGCATCTAAGCAATTACAGAGCTATTGAGACTAATCATCGAATGTCTCTATTGTATTTATATTGAACTAGCTGTGCCCCGCGGAGTTACCCTCTACATTTTTTCGGAATAAAAAGGTAGCCTATTTGTTAATCAAAGGTTTCAGCTCCATACCAAATTTCATCAAATCTGGTCCAGCCATATGAGCATGAAGAAGTAACTTTCGCCTAACGCCTAACACACAAACTTTCGCCTTGATAATATTAGTGAAATATATTTAAAAATAATGTATACAGTGACCTTTTTAAAATACTCTTTAAATGTAACTTCTTATCTGTGCAAGTAATTTAATGTCATTTTATTTTTAATGCCATGTTCAGTTAATAAATAACAATCAAAGAGAATTTATAATATGAGTATGTTTATTGATTGTAAGTTACATACAGTTAATTGTTTAACCTGTTAGTCCATTCGGTAGTAGTTGTTCAGCTTCATGTGTTTATAGGATTGAGTTATTATCTCACTTATTTATGTGACGAACATTTTTGTGTTCCAAATGTTTGTATTTAACTATGCATATATTTATTTTTATACTACAATACTAGCATAACAGTTAAATGATACTAATTATAATAGTAAATGACGTTTAAATACCTAAAAGACAATCATATTTTGCTAACGATGTTTTGACTTCAATTTTAGATGACTCAAATCTACTTGCCACAACAATGTCACAGAATATATCTTACGTATTAACAATTAAACTTAAAAAAACGCTCTCTTAAAACCCAATAACAATTTTTTATAACATATCTGCTTCAAGAGCTGTATTGGGTGTGGACTCGATTCCCACCAGGGCAAACATTTATGTGTTGATAAATATGTGTTGTGTGTTGGGTGTTCTGTTATTATAAGTATGTATTTTTAACAACAAAAAGTATTAAGTAAGTATTTTAGTTGGTAGTAGATCTCCTTAGCAGGATGTCGTCTAGTTAGGTACCACCATTAGTAGTAGGTACCACCAGTACCAGATATTCTGCCGCCAAGTAGTAATGTGTAAATATTACAGTGTTCCGGTTTAAAGGGTGCAGCAGCTAGCGAAATTACAGGACTGTTGCTAACCATCGAATATCTCAAAGTAATGAGCGCCAACGCAGCGATTTTAGGCGATAAGGCCGCCGTTATACTTCCTCTAACATGTTCCTCTAGCATTTAATTATTTTTTTCTTTTGATGTGTATATTATTTCGGTTTAAATTCTATTCTAAAGGTAAGAGATAACGACCATTACAGGGATACGTAGAACTTTAGTAATTACTAATATATATATTATTAAATGTTTTAAGTCGTAGTTAGAAATCACCACAGAAAAAAAGCAAATGTAGAATCTAGAAAAAATATTAGTGAAGATATTATAGCTAGGGGATGTACTCAAGATGTTACAGATGGAAAAGCAATGAACGCTTGCTCATGCAGTGGGTAGCAGACAACTATCCGACAAAGGCACTTAACGAAATGGGAACCAGTCTTACTGAATCATGTGTATTGCGTCGTTTATACTGTAAAGTGATATTCATCCCACGCACTAGTAGAGCAAAAAGACATTGACACGAATGTCAACAATCTTTGAAATCACAATTTGCTCATATCATTGCAGTAAATGGACAGCTAGTTAACTGGAAGCAAGGATAGCAATATATTATTGAATAAAAGAAGAAAACGACGACAATGTTATGGATTGACGTTGGTCAAAGATCTTTCTAAGTAAGTAGGTACAGACGGACAAAAATGCAGTGTTTACCTAGGCGTGATGGACGCATCTGCTTGCTGATTTTCGACTATATTCAATGTATTTTTTTTTTATTAGACCGTCGGTGCTCTTTATTCCAAGCGATTAATGCGGCGGTTGATAAATTAATTAGGTACCTAAGTTTTTAATATTACTGATAATTACGGTTACAAACTAAAAACCCCTTATATTATCCTTGTAATTTTGTCTGTCGCACTACTTTTTAGACTTTCTAAAAATTACGTGAATGATCTACCAAGTAAATATGGCAGCCCAGAAAAGAAGTCGTCATTATTAAAAGGAAAAAAATAACTTGAAACTGGAAAATGTACAGGAAGTGCGAAACTTAATAATAATCTCCTTAGCAAAAGGTCGTCTAGGTAGGCACCGAGGCATTATTCCAGATATTCTGCCTCCAAGCAGCAGAGCGTAAATACTACTGTTTTCCGGTTTAAAAGGTGTTATATATAGTAGCTAGTGATATTACAGGTCTATTGACACTAACCATCGAATGAAGGTTAGCCGATTGTTAGCGTGTAAGTTTTTTTTTGGATAATTCGTTAACTATTTAATGTTAACCTACTCGAATTAATATTTTTATCCATATGTTTTTGGTTGAACCTTGTATTGACCTTGCTAATTATTATACTTATACTTTGTATACCTAAGTTTTTCATTTATACTAATATTATCTATACATTTTATATCTATACTAATATTATAAAGAGAAAGGATTTGTATTTTTGTGTTTGTAATGAATTAAATGAAAAATTACTGGACTGATTTAAAAAAAAAAACTTTCACCAATAGAATGCTACATTATCACTGAGTAACATAGGCTATATTGTGAGGTGTACCCTACGAAAAGTATATAACATACATATTGCATATGCACCACATTAGTATCTACATTGCACCCGTGCGAAGCCGGGGCAGATCGCTAGTTAATGAATAAAATAAATGTCACATGTCTCAGTGCCAAAGCAGCGATGCCCTGGACTTTGTTTTGTTCCAAAGTTTTGAATACTGCTACAATGGTCAAGGACATGCTTTGTTCTTTACCTTCAGGAGCGCTTTTTATTCGTATAATTACTTTAACATCACAGATCCATAAGGATACGGTTAGACTGCCTTATATGAAAAGCGGCATTGAAAACCATTTCGTTAAATGCTTATCCATTGTGCCATTACTAGGCAAATATCTCTCTTTTCTCCATTGATCTTAGCCAATCTTTTACATGAGCATCGAGTTCTTTTTAACCCCCGACGCAAAAACGACGGGGTGTTTTGTTTGTTTGGCGTGTGTGTGTGGCATCGTAGCTCCCGAACGGATGAACCAATTTAGTTTTTTGTTTGTTTGTAAGTTTAATTAGTCGGGAGTGTTCTTAGCTATGTTTGATTTTGTGTCGGGGTCTTTATTTAAATTTTTAATAATTTACTTGTATAATTAACCAATTGCATATAATAATAATATAACTCTTTCACTTTGTTCAATCAATTATAACAACATAAAGCAAGCGCGTACTAGTGAGCACAAGTGAAAACTTTTTTGGCTTTTGTGTTATCACTTATCTTCTATTTATCACCACAGTGTACGGAATTTTAACATGTAGGTACTTTTAATAAAATGTAAGCTAAACTACTAAATTTCCCCTTTTCAGATAACAAGCGTAGAAGTGTTAGAAGCTTGCATCAGAAGAATTAAAGATGTGAATTCAGCGCTCAATTGCTTCGTGGAAGACAGGTTCGAGTTGGCGCTCAAAGAAGCAAAGCGAGCAGATGAGCTAATACGAAGTGGAGACAAGACACCAGCGCAGTTAGAACGGGAACAGCCTCTACTAGGGATACCCTTCACCACAAAGGACTGCATTGCCGTAAAAGGTAGTGCCAACATTTTCAACAGTTGGATTTGAGATCTTATCTTTCCACTTAGTACGATTTTGTTATACCACTAAGAGTGTAATAATACTCTCTGATTTCTATTCAAATTAGTAATTCAACAAAGAAGTAGTAAATAAGGTCAATGGCTGCATACTGACAGAAATTTGCTATATCTAGATCAAACTAGACTAACTCTAGATCACGACATCAAACCGCTTTTTCGCTCTTACCGCTCGAAAATGCTTTCTATTAATTATTTTGCGTGCTTTTGTTTTTGCGCCCTAGCGGAACATAAATTCGAAATTCAAGCGCGACGGAGTAAAACCATTTTAATACATTTTTCAGTATTAAAACAATTTAACCTCCTTACAGCGGGCTTTCCATCAAATCTGTATGTTGAACCAAGGAGGTTCCTATACAGCTTAAAAATATTTTTAGTTCATGTGATATGTATCAATTACAACATTTTAAAATTTAAATCGAAAATGTAATATTTGTTTAAATTAACTATTTAACTAAATCAATAAATAAATATTGGAGGATATTTTACGTCAGCGTCATCTAGCCCCGAACGAAAGCGCCAAGTTACAATGGAACATTTTAAATGTATTTTTGTAACTTATAATCAAATTACTCGGCTACACAACAAACACCATGTACATCACATACATGTTTCTCCTGGGTCTAATACACGCTCTGCAACCAAGAAGTAGAACATGAGCTAACAGAGCAGTCATTTAAATTGTGGTAGGCGAAAGTGGTTTCCGTGTCAGAATACAGTTACTGTATATGATACCTATGCAGTACCGAGTGCTTTAGTCTGTTCTACAGGGGAACCCAGAGTCCTCCGTTAATCACAAAGCGAGGGCTACCGGAGGGCTTGTTTATACTCAGTGGGACAACTTATAAAGTTTTCGACAATGTAGTGGGTACACATGTGCCCCAATATTTCTTTAGCTCAATAGTGTACGAGTATTTTGAAATGTAGGTCTCCACAACACTGCCGGAGTGGTGCTTCGGAAAGATGTGATCGCTGATGAAGACGCGGACGCCATTCGTCTATTGAGAGAGAAGGGTGCTATCATCATTGGGCTTACGAATGTGCCGGAGATATGCATGTGGTAAGTTTAGATTATATGTTTGGGTTTCAATGTTATGTTAACTTAACTCAATCCACTAAGTAATTCCATTCACGAAATTAGGAACATTAAGTTTTAGGAATTTCCGTTGATGGACTTTGTTATTTCATATAAATTGCTAAAACTAGCCAAACGTATGTTGCGTACAGCGGTAGGACCCACATCTTCACATAGTAGTACAAAGTACATATGTCGCGTTTATTTGATCGCTTAGTTGTTCTAAACGGAAGGATATTTGATACAATTTATTTACCATTTAGAGTATTTCTCCTCAAGGGTTTTTTGTATGACGTCGGAGCGGGTCACTAGTATTCTTATAAATGAATAGGTAAGTCAGATATGCTATTACCTTTGTATGTTAAAATTATGTCTACGATCGCATCTTCCAAGTGGTGAGGACTAATTTTGTAAATTATAAATTCCTTGTCTGTCAATAGGTACTAAAAACACCCTCGTTGTTTGTGAAATTGTCTTTAGAATTTTGTGCTATTTTATAATACTCCATAGTTTTAATAGGGTAATTTCGCGCATGGCGTAACTAATGGCTGCCATTACTGAAACTAATTGAACTATAAAGAAAGCCATAAAGCAACGGTACAAAATTATTCACAAGATCGGGGCAAGCTTAGTGCTTCAGATTTGTAAAAAATTTACATTATCAATATTAGTAAATGTAACACAACAGCCGAACTTATTGTGATGTTTGGCAAGATATGTGCATACAAGAGGCCTACTTTATATCGCAGTAAATGTGTTAAAACTTTGAGGCTAGTAGAAAATATTGAGATTTACTATCGATTAAGTGCAGTACTGAGGTGACTTTATTTTATTACTCAAAGTTTTGGATATCGATGCAATATTGTCATGGGTAGGCGTTTCCTGCTAGTATATCAAGTGCATTGTGTTTATCATATTACTTATAGGTGGGAGACTCACAACCACATCCATGGCAAGACGAACAACCCATACAATACGACGAGAATCGTCGGCGGCTCGTCCGGCGGCGAGGGAGCCCTGCAGGCTGCCGGTGGCAGCATATTTGGCATAGGTGCGTACCTACAATATATAATATAATCTAACCCTAACAAAAACTCTCTAAGCTTCATGAGTAACTGCATGTATTTTTTTTATTTTGATCCTTTGACCACATTCTGCCTACCACACGCTTACTTTCAAGAAATCTACTCTGGATTTGAAGACACTCATATTGCATAAAATCCTGAGATTACTCACATTTTGCCTTATGTAACTGAGCTGGTAAGACATTTCAGCACAGTTAAGAGGGCCTTATCCCATCAATTTACTGTAACTTATTTCTAGTAGCCCGTAATTTTTTTTACTGATGTAGCTACTTTGGGTCAAATTAAGGTCCAAATGTAGGCATAACCAGCTAATCAGCTCCGCGATTGGTACCTACCTAATCAAGATGAGTTGATTAATTACTGCTAAATACTGCCTTCATAAAATATATATATTTAATGTTTCCTAATAAGTGAATTGCCATTCCAGGATCTGATATTGGAGGATCGATTCGGATGCCGTCGTATTTTAACGGCATATTTGGTCACAAGACTTCCAGAAACATCGTTTCTAACCAAGGCCAGTATCCTAGGCCCGAGACAGAATTGCAGAATTCCTTTTTGAGTAAGTTTTTTGAATAATATTGAAACAGAGTTTTAAAATACATTTTTATATACTGTAACCACATTTTTACCAAAACTGGACGAGGGTGCAAAAGCACACAAAATCGAAGCCAAGCCACTTACAACATACTTAGACACTTAATAGGTTTTTTAGTTTTAAAATTTATCTGTACTAGGTATGTACATATGTATATGTAAAAGTGTCAAAAATGTCAGTCATGTCCCAATTTTTTCGTTTCGATAAATACACTATGTTTTTCCACAAGATTGCTTTTATGCATTTTGGTAGCATAGAAACTGGCTGTAATGCTTCTTAAGAAATACATGTATTATAAGCAAGATACAGAAAGTATTCTAAGGGCTGTATTATTATTTTTTAGGCATTGGTCCAATGGTCAGACATGCAGTGGATCTAAAACTGATTTTAGACATAATATCTGGAGAAAATGCCTCCAAATTGAAACTAAAAGAGCCCGTAGACATCAAGAAATTGCAGTTCTACTATCAATTCAGCAACGAAGCTCCTTTGACTGACCCCGTGGACTCAGACATCATCGCAGCAATGAAAAAGGTAGTAGAATTTCTAAAGGAGCAGCACCAACTGAACGCAGAGGAGAAAAAAATGCCGATACTAAAAAAATCTCTGGCCATATGGTTCGCAACTATGAAAAACAAAAAAAGGTTCGGCAAATTAATCATGGAGAATGATAGCATAGGGAATATATTAAAAGAGATTGTCAAAAATATTTTCGGACTGTCTGGTAACACTTTAATAGGACTAATTACTTCGTTATTCGACTATGGCGGTGTTGAAGTTGATGGTGAAAGACACAAACACTATATAAAACTGAGGAATCAGTTAGAAGAAACATTCAAAGAGATGCTTGGTGAGAATGGAATATTCTTGTACCCAGTACATCCAACACCAGCGCCATACCACAATGAACCATTGGTTAGACCTTTCAACTTTTCTTATACTGCTATTGTGAACTGTCTGGGTCTCCCAGCAACCACAGTTCCTTTAGGATTGAGTAGAGATGGTCTCCCGATCGGAATTCAAGTCATAGCCAACTACAACCAAGATAGGCTGTGCCTGGCAGTTGCAGAGGAGCTAGACCGTGCTTTCGGCGGTTGGTTGGAGCCACAGAAATCATAATACTTTGCAGCTACATTAATTAAGTGTAAAATAATTACACTCAAATTAATAAAATGTCAAAATTAAATTTATATGCTATATTAAATTTTAATTATAATTTTAAGATGAGAATAAATGGCTTACTTGCCTCTGTATTTTAAAAAAAGTTTAATTATTTTTTGTACTGTAGTTTTTAAACAACCTAATAATTTTGAACAATGAAACAAAATTTAACATTGATTTACATTTTAATTTAAAACAAATTGAAATAAATACCAATTGTTTACATAGTTACAGAATCTAAACTGGATTGTTTGGCAAGGTTTTCAATAAGTGTGATGATTTCCTTTCTTTTATGGCTAGGGTTGATTTTGACCAGCATGTCACAGGAGGTGATGTGACCATGAGTATGAGCACATTCTGCGAGTCTCTCTGCATTGCATAAAACATGCACTCCACAATCATATCCATTGCTTTGTTGTAGACAGTCCTTGTCAATGAAATTAATCCCTGAAACATGAAATATAAGTAATTTAAAAAATCAGGACTATTTTAGTCCTACTATTGGGTTTAGTAAAGTAGAATCTCTTTTTTATTTTGTTTTTATACAAGAATCAAAATTTTCAAAAAAAATATTATTATATGCTTATTACAGAAAGGTTCACTTACCACCTCTCGTCAAATAAGGTATTAGATGACTAGCAAAATCCCAAGCCACATTATGATTGCTGCCACTTGATGAGTCAAGGTGTAGGAAACAATTTTCAGGTTTTGAGAAAACAAGTAGACTCCAGTGTGAGCCTCCTGCCATATCTGGTGTATCATTGTCATTGAGAGCAAAAATGACAAACTTCTTCCTACTAACACCAAGAGGTTCTAAAAATGTACTTATTTCTTCTGTTTTAACCATTTTCACACATTGTGTAACTTCTGGCGACACAAATAGCAGATCACTGTCTGCTCTGAACATCATTTTCTCAAGATATTCAAAATAAAATGATATAATGGTGTCATTAAGCCAGTGTGGTCCACTCAAAAGCTCAACATCTGATTTATGAAGTAAAATGTCATGGAAGCTCAGCACTACTGATGCTCTGGCCATTTTTTGACGCTAGATTCTTTGTGATCTTGAAAACTTCCTTTTGGCACTATGCATCTGCTAAAAAAGGGTTCAGTGTTTTTTTTAAACCTAATAATAAATAACCTATCCCCATTCCCGCCTAAATTAAATATTATAATTACGCAGGTGTGCTTGTGGATTTGTTCCTCTTAGGGTAAAAGTGATTTCTTTGCATAGCTAGAGTGACATAAGATAGATTCCTAATAGATATTTCTAAGAAAATGTATGGTTCCTGTGAGATTATACACGCGAATAAAACCGCGAGGCACAGGTCGTTATGTTATAAATAAGTTTAAGAGACAAAATTTGGCACTGTTAATTATGTGTTTTGAAATTATCCGTAGAACAAACTTACCAGTGGTTTAGATTTCGACGACAAACAGATCTTCTAAGTATTTGCCACTGGGGCACAGTTATTGTTCACTGTATTAGTTAAGCTAGATTTATAATTTGTTTTTTTCTATTTTTATCGAAGAAAATTGGTATCTATACACTGTTACTTCGAAAATAGCAAATCGCGACGACTTACTATTTGCAATATTACCCTGAATCTGCTTCATTTGCATGAATGAATGATGCCTTGATTTGCTTAGTCCAAAATAGCTTGATAGTGCTATGAACAACAAGAGCACTAACAAAAACCAACCAACCAATTAGCAAATGTATGAACCAGCTAATGTATGTGTTGATTCTGATTCACGCTTCTGCGTTATGGGCACTATTAGCGTATTTAAGTTCACACTACTTCTTCATTTAAAATAAATTGGAAACTATTTGACATTGAAGTTAAAATGACAATGACAAAACATATTTTTTTAAATTGTTTTGGCATTACGCAGCTATGATCAGCTATTGTATCTGTTTAGTCAATGTCGGGTAGACGCTTGCTCCGCACCGGCATCGCCAATCGCCATCTGAGATTATAAACACAGAGCGTACTGCTCGGACATCTACAGAAGTCCGACTGGTTCGTCCTTCCTTAGACACGATGAAATGTGAGAACCAAGACTTTAGCTTTATCAGGCCGTTTATGTGAGACAAGCGTTTTAATTTTGTTGCGGCGCCCATTATCAAACCACAAAGTAGTTTCAGTACCGCATCATGAGTTCTTTTTTTATGGTTTACAGGCTAGGTATTGACGATGGTTAACACTTAGCTTGAATGTAAACTGGCTCTCAAATGAAGCTGTCGGAACACACTGCGACAGATTTTCAATTTGTGAGAGGTAACTAGCCAGCCGACCCTACCACCATGCTATGGTTTCCTCAATGTTTTCCTTCACTGGCAGCTAAAGCTCATTGTTGGGGTTTGAATTCGTCATTTGGGCAGTTGGTACATTTTTTCAATGTACCAACCGCTTAAACCACTGAACTATTATCGTTTCGTTTAGGAATGGGGTAAACTAACACCTAAAGCTACTTTGTTCTTTACTAGCATTTTTTTTTGAAAAAAAAATTACCTCCATTATGTACCACTCCACTCACTCACACTAGAGCGTTCAGCTACTACTTGTACACATACAGGAAAAAGCACAGGTTTTGGAAAATAATACAATATAGTGACATTTTTCCGCGATCAGTGTAAAAATTTGGCCCAATATTGTCATTATTTTGCATCTACTTAATCTCTATGTTATGCTCATTATTATTACAGTAACTTTTACTATCAATCACTCATACCATCAGTAAGTTAGTCCGCTGCTGCCCGTTTGAGATGTAAACTATGTTTTATTTAGAAATGCAGTTATAATTTTTTCTCACTTTACTTTTCAACATCAATATTATTTTATGTGTAATTACCTACCTACAGAACTTAAATAACTTATTGACCTTAAGATGGCTAGAATCAAAGTAGAGAATACAGGTAGGTATGTGTGTAATGAAGTTAAAAATAATACTAAAGAACTTAAAGCCTTTATTAAATTTGTATTAGTTAATAAAACTAATTTGGTAACAACGGTCAATATCTTATAACTGAAATTTTTGTTGCCATCCACATAATGACATGAAGGAACAATCACAATGGTTACTACATCTATAAATAATTTAAATTACATTAAATCCACTCACAGCATTGTTAGAGAGTAATATCATTGAAGATATCGCATTCCCTCCTAGTAAGATACAATAATGTGCTAAAAAATAGCTACATTCTACTTTAATGTGACAACATTAACATTTAATAAGTTATGATGATACTGATTGGGGTATAAATAAGAGGTAAATTCCAGAAATATAATGGAAATTGCCTCTTATTTAGAAATATTTCCTATTATCTGTTAATTTTACTTAGTAGCCTCCTTGAGGTAGGCGATGAGGTCTGCCCTTTCGTTGGCTTTCTTCAGACCCGCAAACACCATCTTAGTGCCTGGGATGAATTTCTTGGGATTTTCAAGGTATTCAAACAGGGAGTCTTCATTCCATGTCACACCTAGAAAGTAGAAGTGTTTTATTTATTCAGAAAAAGTTGAAAACAATATTTAAAAAAAAAAATGGCTATATAAAGTTTTTCCTCAGGATAAAAGATAAATTTACTGGCACTGCACATGAGTAGCAGTGATGTGTCACTATCTTTTTAAAAGTTATCAAGTTCTTAAACATCCTTGGATAAATAATATTAATTAGATTGATAACAAGATTACATAACACTAGTGATAAAACACACATTTAAAGATAGCCATTTGGCAAAAATATTATGTGGTTTTTAAATTTTTATTTGCTACATGAGTGATTTCTATCTAATCTAATTTAGATTTATGTAAACTAAAACATATCCTAATTAATAATTTAACAATGCACTAGTAATGTAACATATTGCTTATGCTAAAGTATTATGTGAGAGCAATAATTTTACCTTGTCATATGAAAATCTAGAAATTAAAATGAGTAAAAAACTTACCTTTAGCCTTATTTGCATCGGAGTATGAGAAGCCAGCCGCCTGACCAGACTTGCGGCCAATGAAACCATTTAAGTTGGGGCCTACTTTGTGTTTGCCACCAGATTCAACCTATAGATAGATTAATAGTATTAAATTAGTAACAAATGACCAGTTATTAAATTTAAGAACAGACACTTAAAATGATTCAAGATAATTAGCAACTAGTAGTAAAGATTTATATTAAGGTGAATAAAAAAAATTCAAATCATGCTAAAGTAAAGCGTAGTTCAAACAGTAGCATAGTTATTTTAGCCCAGTAGTTAATGTGGACAGTTCACACGCCAGAGGATGTGGGTTCTACCCCCAACAATGAGTTTGAGCTGCCAGTGAAGGAAAACATCATGATGAAACCATAGCACAGTGGTAGGGTATTTTCAAGTACTAGCAAATACCCTATCTGACTAGCTACCATCAAGTTGAAAATCTGTATCCAAGCACTTAACAGTGTTCTGGCAGCCTCACTTGAGAGCCAGTTTAATTCCAGGCTAGGTGTGTTAACCATCTTTGATATACCATCACATAACATCAGGTGAGCTGTGGTCAAGCGCCTAGACAGTAAATCTAAAAAAAAAGTCAAATTGTCAACCTGCTAACTCTACAGAAAGTTCTTGCATATCATTTCAGTAAAATAAGATGGAAATTGTCAACATTAGAAGAACTACCTACACATTTGGTTCAGTGAGCTCAGATTGCAGTCATTTATTTAGATTTTATTATAGACAAAAAAAATTACAAATAACATTTATTCTAAATTACAGTCATTTGGGAAAAATAGTAAAGTTATTAAAAATAGCTCATTGTTCTTTCTACTTTGGACTGGTCAATAATTGCACAACGATTTATAAAAATTGCAAATTATTTGTTAAGTAATTGAAATATGTGGGTACTCACAGTGTGACACTGAGCACACCTCTGTACAAAGATTTTCTTTCCATTGTCAACATTGCCTGCTGGTATACCCATAGCTCCTCTGGAATATAACAATAATTTAAATTAGTAATATGGACCAAATTTGATTTAAACTAATGGTAGAGGAAACTAAAATATATTTAATGTGACCTTGAACATTGTCCAGTTTAGTACCTACTCTACCTTGATAATCATGACCATGTGATGTGACTGACCATTGCTATGATAATGTGGACTTGGCAATGGTAATATGCTTATATTCGATGTAACGTATAAAAGATACTATACATACATATATAGATGTGCTAAATTTAGTACCTAGATAGAATTTACTCTCAAAAGTAGGTCAGGATCAATGTCATCGGGGAATATCAAGGCACAATGTGTCGTAATGACATCATTACGTAAGTAGCAAAAAATCAAGTTAGCACGAGAATATTTCATGATAACTACTGTATTACTGCAAAAGGTGCTATTTTACGTAACGGTTTGGGAAAATTCACGACATTTTATAGATAAATATAACAATTGCATTGTAAGCTCATTTGGAGGTTATATCGACCAAATAAGTGCACCGTCTTTATAATTGAAGTAAATGGAACCACTGAACAGACTTCTTCGTGTATAATATGAAATAAATTATACTCACTTTTGATTTGAGAAAATTTAACACTTAACTCAATCCGACGGCCAATTCACGGAAAATCCGCTTTATAAATGACACTCAGCAATAGTACGTAAAAGCGAACGCAATAGTGACGCGGACACAGACAAAACCAGAGGCTGCCACAGGGTTGTCAGATGTGGAAATGTTTCCCTCGTACTAGGGATGTCAAACATCTCGTACTTTCAGCACATAATCTCGTACAAGTTTTAAAATCTCCTAAAAACTGTGCTGTACACAATGTTATACATAATATGTATAATGCATATAAATACTGTATTTTCATTCCTTGAGGTTTGAGCTATCAAATGAAACGAATATGAGTACTTAAGTGTTTCAAATTTTAATAATTTTCAAAGAGGCACTTACTACTACTTCTACACATAATTAGTAATGGTAAATTATTTGCTAATAATTGACTATGTTATGTGAATATTAACATAGTGTCAATATTCTTCAAAGGGATAAGCAGAGCAGAGGTGATGATTAATATTTAAGTTCGGGATATTGGTGAAATCTTCTTTGTTTTTGGTATATACATTTTAAGCTATCATTCTGGAATAATATTCCCTAGACGGTTCAAAATTTTATGTAGAAAATTTCTTTTTCGATTTGGCCCTTTCGCACTATTGGCAGCTAAAAGTGTACTGTGTACCTACCAGTACTATTCACTGTGTCTTTAATAAGACGATATCTGAGGTTTGTTTTAATTAAATTGATTTTACTGAAAACGGGCTCCCAGTCTGCATTTGTATGAGCAAAAAAAATACATCTAGCGGGGATTCCCCGATCAAAGACTAAAGAAATATACATTTAATGCCAACTAGTGATGTAATGAATCTGGTGATTTGCTGAGTTGTTTATTAGTTGTAGTTGTTATGGCGTGACATTATTTCCTTTTTTATAATATTTTGGCTGGAAAATATGGTGCAGGCAATAACATTGATAAAATCTCGTGCAAAAGTGTACAAGATTTTTATTTCTCTCGTATCTCGTACATCGACTGCTAAATCTCGTAAAGTTACGAGATTTCTCGTACGTCTGGGCTGGGCTGCTAGAGTGAGTGCTCGTTATGAAAAAATATTTTAGAGGAGAGAGTAAAAATATCGCTTAGCTTTGAGTTTAGTTTTTGAGTGCTGTTTCGTTCCGAAACATTGATTAAGCTGTTTTGGACATAAAATGTGGTAGGTAATTAATTTAAAAATTGTATGGATTAATTAGTTTGTTGCAACTGAAAGATTTTACTAAATTGATTGAATTTAAATTAAGTACATGTCGTATAAAAGAATATTTATTTTAATTTCTAAAATACATTTTGTTAAACTCTAAAATCCACAAATATGTGACGGCAAAATAAAAACAAAAATAGTGGGTTTGTTTCACTGAAGGACTAACATTTAAAAATCTTTAAAAATCGTGCAAGAACGATTTTAATGTTTTGATTGTGCAGAATTATGGACAAAATTTAAATCTTATTCATACGCTTTATATCGTACATTTTGCAACCCTGACAACACCGTTTAACTCAAAACTAATGGCAGAGGAGAATGGAACGCAAAATACAGTACAAACTAGATAAATTTGACGCATGCCGCATGCGTTAAAAAATCGATCTACTCAAGCGAACTAGAATGGCGTTTTTTTTTCGCTAATCTGTGGTATGATCTGATTGGCGGATTGGTCTTATTGTCAGTACGTCATATTCCGAAGTTGGGTGGAGGAGCGCCCCGCGGCAAGTTTAAATTTGTGATAGCATAGCTGAACGATAACGATTTATATAATGATGGAAGTTGTCAATGCACAGTACGGATGAAAATATATAAGAAACTTAACTTTTACTTACCTACCTACATGAACTGCACGCTAATCCTGCTACTATGCAAATATAGAAAAAAATTTGCTGCACACTAAACACGTACCAAATTGTTTTTCAGTGGTTAAAGATGAACGGTGAAAAATGGATTTTCCATGGCAGTTATCAGTGTTTTTGAAAAATCTAGTTAAGAACAAACAGCACAACAATTTTTTGACGTTTAGTGTTTGTTCAAAGTAAATCATGTCTTTTCTATTTGTCACTTTTTCAATTAAAAAAAAAATCTAACGCTTATAACAAAAAGGTTAAATGTTCAAAACAAAAAAATAAGACCAGTGTGCCGAAAAAAGACGAGAGAATTATAAGACGATTGCCCTAAGTTGTACACAGGAACCTACATAAGAATATCTAGCCCGATTTGAAAAAAATATTCCTTACAATTTAAATATTTTTATGTTAAGTGATATTGAACTGACTAAGAGTGACCCTTATCTACCATCAAGTGAAAGATTTAATCATCTTGTTACTCAAACAAATCAATAATCAATTTATAAATAAAAAGGAACTTAAAGATACCTAGAAGGAATCTTTTCTTAAATCCTAACATTTACTAAAAAATTCTGCTAAGCGCCATCTTTTAGCAATCTGTACAACCTGTTGTTTTACTCATCGCCAGGGTGTAAAATTATTTAGCTCTATAGCTTGTAATTCGTGAACCAAAATTTCGCAAGGTGGAATCGTTTGTGCTTGAAGTCAGTTACCTACTGAGATGGCGTCACAAGGTTATTTATTTTCACAGAGGATGTTTATTTTATTTTTTAGATTGGACATTTATCTTATTTTTTATTACAACGTCAATAATGGCATGTAAATAAAAAAAACATAGAAACAAAAATCTGGGACTACCTATGTATAAACGTGTAGGTATATACTTATATACACCTAACTATACACGTATATAATACAATAAAGCGAAAGAGTTTATTTGTTTGAACGCGTTATTCTCTGCGTTATGTTAACTATTGGACCAATTTGAAAAAATGTTTTTGCATTTGTTAGCTTTTTTTGGATCAGGTTATAGGTATTACGAATACGATTAGGAGCGATAGCGGGTAAACCCGCCGCGCCCGGCTAGTAAATTAATAAGATGGTTTATGAATCAAGTCACAGTCAACAGTCTATGTTAGTCTAGTCTAAGTAGTTATATGTTACGGGCCATGTTTTGACAACCATAAAATAGTCTAAGCATAAGTGGGGAAATTTTCTATGAGCCAAAGTCATTTCCCATACAAGTTTGGCTTAATTAATAATTATCGTTTCTGTCAATTATACATAACCTATCCGTGGAATTAATACGTTGACGCTAACTCGCCACAAAGCTAATTTTTTTTGGCCAAAACCTATCCGTGGAATTAATACGTTGACGCTAACTCGCCACAAAGCTAATTTTTTTTGGCCAATAAGAAGTCGTAAGTAGCAAAAAAAAATTATACATCTTAATGATGTAAAAGTAATCTTGATAAAAAATTTAAGAGGGCCGTTTTTTTCGAGTAATAAATTTTCTTTAAAGGAAAATCTTAAACTAACCATTAAAATAATACTGAAGTAAGTTTTCTGCATTAATTACATTTATGAAAACATAATAATTGAATCAGTAAAGATTACGCACAATACTTTTTTTTTTTTAATCTGTTGTCTTCTTTTTTTATTATACAAAAGTTTTAATGCTGTTAATATGTTTTCCAATAAATAAATCATACGAATAATAACGCCGCATAATCGTTACATTTTTGCTCCGACTAATGTAATATTGTGTGCTGAGTAAGTTTGGTAATCAACTGAGGTACTAAAATACGCACGCGTTAGCTAATGCAAGCGCCTTAAGACATTTCCCATGAGGCCTATGATGGAACTTTTATAAATCTACCTACTTACTTGTATCTTCTATCCAATATCTGGATACGCATAAATATTATGAAACAATATATTTTTATATATATTTATACGTTTATAATTCTTCCGTACGTGTGTTTGTTACTGAACTTATCCGTAAATGGCAGTAAACTATTGTGTAGGAAGGAAGAATGGTTTAGATTCGCAATTAGACCCGATAGGTGGCGTTGCAGTCGTACACCCGGTATGAAGTACTGGGGTACAGCTAGTATTACTATAAAAGCGTATTTTTTATGGTTGACAGGTCAGGTGTTTATCCACAGCTCACCTGAAGTTAAGTGGCGGTGTGGTTAAAGATGGTAAACACATCTAGCCACCCCAGTACCAGATATTCTGCCGCCAAACAATAGTGTGTAAACGTTACTGTGTTCCGGTTTGAAGGGTCGCAGCTAGCGAAATAACTAGTATGTTGAAACTAATCATCTAATGTACCAAAGTAATAAGCGCCAAATCAGCGACGCCCTGGACTTTGTATTGCAAAGTTCTGTGTATCGCTACAATGGAGGCGTTATCTCTTACCATCAGAAGAGCGTCTCGTTTGTCATATTACTTTTACATTAAAAAAAGGTGCGGCAGATTCTCAACTTGACGGTAGTAGCCAGCCGGCCGCGTTCTTAAAAGTACCCTACCACCATGCTATGGTTTCCTCACGATGATTTCCTTCACTGGCAGCTCAAGCTTACTGTTGGGAAATGAACCCACGAGTGTACCGCCCACGCTAATTACTAAGCTATCATCCCTACAAAATTCTTCAATATATTTTCTTTTTTTACTACAAATTCTTTATATTTTTGCCTCTAAGACTTAAATGTAGACTTATCAATGAACAAACATTATTTATCTCCTAAAAATAGCGACTTAGCTTCTCTGATAGATATGACATAAACTAATAATCTTATCATTGGTGATTGTTACCCTTGAAAGACAGTTGTAGGTACATAGATAAGGTTATATTATAAGGATACCTTCCTAACCGTTTCAAAAAGACTGTGCTAACAAAATAATCACTTTTTCATCAATTTTTTTATTTTTACTATACCGAGATAAGGATTGCAAAGGAACCGACTAACCAAACTAATTTCAGTATAGAGCTTCAAGAGTCAAGAGTTACAAATGCCTAAAGATGGTCTGTCTGATCTATTTTGTGAATTTTTATGAATTTAGAACGGAAAGAGGCATCTCGTTTATCTATCGTCTATGGAAAATTTTATGGTCTATTGGAACAGCAAAACGACATCTCTATTGTGGGGGAATCTCCTTGATAAAATCCGTATGTTGAGATAAAATTTAGGTACTTTACTTTTTTGCTCTTATTCTGCATGTGCTTATGAGTCAAGCCGAAGCTAAACTAAAGAAGTTTAAATTACTTATATTACCTTATTATCATTATTTGATTCTATTCATCAGTTTTGTGAGCGTTTAATATTGACTTTAAATTTTGAAATGGGACTGCAACCTACCGAAACGAAACTATAAACAAAGATATAGAGTGTTTAGTAGTATTATATTTATGGGTAAAATCTAGTCCATTTTTGAGTCGTTTTTTGGGCCAGACCTTTTTTTCGATCTGGCAGCGCTGGATATTACTAACTACTAGGATAATTATAAATAAGTATACGTTGGTATAAGCTTGGGTTGTGCTAAGCCGAAAGGTAGGCCGTACAGCTATTATGAATAGCTTTTACTATGGATACAAGTCTAAAATTGTGAAAAAAAGTCAGCTACTACATCTGGTCAAGGGTCAATGTACTTTTTCTATCGAACAGCTGAGTTTTTTACCAATTTCATAGTTAAGCTCCTAGGAAAAGTTGTCTGTAATGATTAGAACAATGTCTCCTCACGCAAACAAAGCAAAGCTTGTACTATAGGAACCAGATAGCTGATAGAATACTTACTTTTTTTTGTAAATACATACTTATAATACAAAACGAAGTAATTCGCTAGAAAACTAGTCATAGACATAGCTTAGCGTATAAGCAAGTTGACTTGGACATATCTGTTGCAGAACCGATAACCGCTGGGGTAGACGTGTTCTAGAGTAGAGATCGCGAATTGGCAAACGTAGGACGCCCTGAGACTCGATGGAGTGACGATATACGTAGGATAGCTGGCGGTGGATGGAAGCGAAAATCCGAAGCTTGGGCTGAGTAGCATGTCTTGGGAGAGGCCTATGTCCAGCAGTGGACTTCGATAGGTTGATTGTGACGAATACAAAACCACAGACAGAATAAACATACATATGACAGAATAAACGTACCTATAGATATATCCGTCACACAAACGTTTGTGGTGGGTAAGAATCGAACCCACGCCTTACAGATCAAGAAGCAGAGCTATTATCAAACGAGATAATAGGGAAGTCAATTAAATAGTATGTTAAGATTGTATACTCATTGGGTGTAGTTATTGATGTAAAAGTTATTTTCAATTTGATATTGTCAAACCAATCGTAGGTGTTGAGTACGAGGTCGCGAAGCTTCTTAACCGTTCTGATTTCCCCCGAGGCCGTTACTTTGCCTTATATTTTGATTGAAAGATTTCGTGGTAGAATAAAATATATTTTTATCTTCTTTTTGCGCGTTTGAAGAGAGTCCTTTCACTTTGCCTAATGATTGCGCTTTTGTTGCTCCTAATACGGACAGGCCATTATTCCGCGAGCCGAGAGGCTGTCATTCGTTGAATATTCAAAATTTTGGTTTCAACTAAGGAAAATGAACTGGTAACAGTTTACATTTGAAGGTATTACATATTTTTTCCAATACAGCGATATAATTGTTTACGGGATATTTGCTGTGATTTAGTTGAAAAATGATCGTGTTATTTTCCTATACAAATATTCTTAATTAATCTTATCGCTTTAGTGCAGTTCCGGTTCTAATAAGACGGATAGGTTGGGGCAACCAGTGTATTTGTCCCGGACGGCAATGTTACTATAGTTAATTTTCATTGTTTGTAAAAAAAACACGATGGTGTTTTAGATAGTACAGCCGTTGACAATTTTAGCAAAACTTACATTGTATCTTAAAGGCTAATTAGCCTAAAATAGTAATATTTTAATAAAAACCCAATCAATATGAATGTAAGTAGTTTATTTTAAAGTTTTGTAAACATTTTGTTTTTTCATTTATTATGGCTACACAAATGACGTCACGTCACTTCACTCCTGCGAAAAATCCACACGAGGAAAGCTATTGTGCGCTAACAACTACCTAGAGGTTGTGGAGTGAGGTGGAGGATGCTAGAGGAGAGAGGGCGTCATTATCAAGTTTCTGCCCCAGATTGGAAAAATCTTAGATCCGGAGCCACTCTAGTGAAACGCCGTAATAGCTTATAACAGTATTTTAATTCTGTATTTCCTACTGATAGGTAATTAAGTACCTATACGTGAATACAGACAAATAATTTAGTTTAACCAGAGAAACCGAAGCATTTGATACACGAGAACTGTGTCGTTATCAAGATGATATTGGTGATTTATAACTATGATATATATGTATATATACTGCTGTAGTTGAGTTTACTAGATTAGTTTTTCATTGTAAATTTTGTATTTGTAACCAACTTCGATTTTTCGATTCGGTTACGTAATGTATAATCGCGATTTCGTCAATTTTCGCTTTTAAGGAGACGTAATTTTTGGTTATGTAACATTATAAAACACTTATATTTTAACGTTTTGAGCACGTTTATTACTGTAGTCGATCATTAGTCTAATAATGTGTTATAAAGGGTCACATTTAGCGGAGCAACAATATGGCAGTTGCGCGTGTTCCTACTTGTCAAACTTCGATTTTTGAGGTACTTCCCACATAACTTGAAAAATCTAAAACTTAACCCAATTGCGTCTTAAGAAGTTCTACAAAAAAAAATGTTTATCAATTGCTACAACATTCGTATGTTTCTACAATAGATTCTCAGATATACTTAGATAACAGATTTGGAAAATATACTATCTTCAGTGTAATATTTGGTTTAAATTCATTTCCAGTGAAACATTAACATTTTTACTTTTACAAAGTTCTGAAAAATATACCTAGTTAAATTAAATAAAAAATTATTTCTTTTCAAAAAGAATGTTAACTAGAATCGCTACATGCCAGACAACATTTTTTTTTAATATTTGACTGGCTAGATTTTTATTTGCCTTAAGAGTTAGTGGTAAAATTTACAGCTTAAACTAACTTAAGCCAAGTTGTAAATTTTACCATTTTCATCAAGGTAAAGAGGCTGACAACCATTCGTAATGGTAAATAAGCATGTTGGTATTCTGGATTATGTGCCTACTTAGTGTATTTCCGCTTATAGGTACCTACGTTGATTTGGTTACAAGAATAACCAACCTTATGCACGAGTAATAATGATCTTCCGCAAAGTAACGCCTGAATCAAACAGTTACCTATTATTATGTAAGTTTAGTGTATTGCTTCGAGCGCTTGGCCGAAATAAATATCGGCAAACATAACAAAAAAATATCGGCTATGCGCTCGAAGAATCAACATGTCCTAAAGATGCCTCCTGTAGACGCGATCTTTACAAGCAGTCGTCAAGTTAAATAAATTTTAATTTAAATCCTGTTGCAATCACTGTTGTAATCAAAACGAGTTTTAAGCGAAAACACACTAAATATATACCTTGAACACTCAAAATAAACTTCCGCAAGAAACGCCTGAATCAATCACTTGTAGTATATTCTTCTTCTTTATTATTTTACGACTTCTTCATTCCTAGTACCGACCACACGATTGAGTGCGTAGGTACAACTAATAGTTGCACAATTGTACATACCTACTATGTATGAGTATTTCTGATGGATTTTCATTATCTTTTCTGCAGGTACCTACCAAAGTATTCAATATATCATAGAAATAGGTGGAGTAAAGATTCTGTAACAACCAACAGTGGTTGAATTTTAAACAGGGTCCAGGATAAATCTCCTAAACAACACCAAAAGGGACAGCTTTGTTTAGATTTACGATTTAAATCGGCTTATGAAAACTTTTAAGATAGTCAAAAGTAAAGGGACTACTTTGCTTTCTTTAATTTAATCGGGCTACCTTCCAAACTCATAAATTAATTCAGCGCCACTTTTTCTAATCACTGCTTAAAATGTACCTTTTAAAATGGTTTACCCCAGACTTTAATATACCCAACGAATTTTATGTACCTTGAAGATAACTTCAGAAGAAGTGTGTGCAAAACGGACAACAACTCTACGCGATATAAAACTGACGTAGCCTGGAACTGACTATAGAGTGTACACTCGCTACACTCTATAGTCAGTTCCTCCTTTGAACTATTTCATTTTCAGTCAGTTCCTATTGCAGGCTATGTAAGTTTACCATCATCGACCATACCGTCACTAAACATCAGATGAGTAATAATAAATATCGTAGGACAATACACACAGCGCCATCTGACCACAAACTAAGCAAAGCTGGAAGTCAGTTAAAAGATAGAATACATAAATACCTTTTTTTTGTAAATACATACTTATAATATATACTATTATTATAGTTTTGGACAAACTCCGACTTAATAAAACTATAAACTGAATCCTGAAAATTTAATATCGTTTAATGTAGATATTTGTTTTTAAGTAAAAAATACAAAACGATATATAAATCACAGTATCTCCAACTTCAAACAACGTGCCCAAAATGCTGACCGTGTTGCCCCGCTGTATTGCGAGTCGTACTTTCTTTATAAATCGCCTCTCAACCATAAAAAAAGATGAAGATAAATAAATTGCTACCTCCTATTAGAACTGTAGATGCAATAACACCGACAATCACGTAATATTTCTTCATTTACCTAATCTACACCTAGAGCCCTCGCTGTTATTGAATAACAGGATAGATCGCGATGGCCAAATTAAGTAAAATTTATAGTTCACCCTGGGCAGTCTCATATTTATCTCTCTAAATGTTCCATTAACAACTCCACATTTAGAAAGATAAATAGGCAATAGTAAATTATTAATTCGCATTAGCACCCTGGAGTGTCAGGAATGTTGATATACTTTTCAGCATTGAGCAAAATTCGGTAACTTGAGATTGCTTTGGATGTTATTTTTTTAATTAAAAACCGAATGAACGGGAAATTGTAATTACAACGAAAACATTTCTAATATTTTTCGTGAAAGAAGCAAGAATTTGAATAAATTGTTGCCGTCGCAGCTATTAAGAGGTTTTAATTCTGGGTTTACGATCCGAATCGTGTGATAATGGTCGGCAGTAAATTCAATTTCCCTATCTCTGTTTAATATAAGGTATTCGTTTTTCATTTAATTATTTTGAAGTGCCTTGATACATTGTAGACATTGTTGGCTTAATGTACGAACATAAAAAAACATCAAACATAGATAAAAAAATCGTAAGGTTGTCAAAACGTTCCATTTCGATAGTATATTTTATTTGTTTGTTGCTGTTTTTCTCGTCTCTAAATAGTGTACGAGTAAAACAAAGACACTGTCCGTGCTTGTTGATTCTCCACTAACTTCTTTTATTTGCACGTAATGGATTTTGAACGCTTTTTACTGTTTTATTTTTATTATTTAGATATTTTTGAAATTCTTTTTTTTTCTGTACTTTTCTTTCTATTTTTGTTTAGCACAATAAAGAGTTTCTATCTATCTATTTTTTAACGGAAGGTTTATACAATAAACCATAATTCAAATTACTTATAATTAGAGAACTTCCATGTTTTGTAATCAAGTTGCCAAAATTAATTGTAACTGTGTGTATTACCCGTGACAGAGAGAAGAAATTAAAAATATGACACCAACTTTCATCTTTATAATGTTAACGTGATAGTTTTAATGCAATTTATTATTTAATCAATGTAAATAAAATAATTAAAAACCAGTCACCAACCGTTGTCTTCACGGGCGAGGCGCGCAGCGGCCCGTAGAACGAAGGCGGCCACCGGATGTGGCCGAAACTATAGTCGGAGTATCCGATGTAACTAAACGTAAAGTTATCCCGCATAAGTAAAACAAAATAAATAAATTAGCTCAGGAATCAATTGTAATACAAAAGTACGATGTCATTAGCAACTGGAATAGCTCATAAAGATCAATCGAGAGCGCTAGAAGCAAGATTCCGCCGGTAGTGACGGTGTGGAGTGCTCAGCAATGTTTTCCCAACTCATGAATAAACAATATTCACCCTCGGGCGCTTCGCACGTAAACTTGTTTTGTTAGCGTTTCTAGAAAGTTTACAAATTACCTATCTGTAACCAATTTTAGTAACATAAAGTCTCTCATGCTTATATTAAATAGTTTAAGGAGCTTTTTGTTACAAGTTAGATTATATTCCTAAATGTGACTCTAGAATTTTAAATTACTTTTATTTTTACTGGGAAAGTGCCTTTATTGACTACATACAACGAAATACATAACTACTTAATCTATCTAACGTAGGTACTACACAAACAAAAAATAATTATACATATACCAATGAAAGTCTAGAGATGAAACAAATATTCAAGCCACAATTTAAGTCGATAGCGTGTCTAGCATGGCGACATTGCCATGGTGAACGGCAATGTTTATGCGTGGAGCCAAACAAGTAAAACGTCAATAAAGCTTTAAAAATAAAGGCTTTTAGAACACGCGTCGCGTCGACTACATAAGTTCTGTATGATATACCTACATAATTATATTATTTATGAAATTGATGTATTTTATAACTATTTTAATTATATTCTTAATTTTTCTGTTTACCAATTATTATTATTAATTTTTAATTAATTTTATTATTAATTTAGTTTTTGGAATCAATTTAACTTTTTTACTAAGTGGTTTTCAAATAAATAATAATATCAAGATGTTGAAAGTAAAAATATATTTGTGTAGCTATACTTTAATACACCATGCAGAAAAGTTTAGTCTGAATTTCTCCAGAGAAATTCAAAACAATACAATTTTAAGTCGTTCCGGAAATAACTGAAAAATACCACAAACGACGACAGTCCTTTACAATATTTAGGTTAAAATACTCACAGCGAGTATAAATTTGTCGTATTTGATTGCCATGGGACCTCAAATATGTTGTTGTCAATCCCTTTACAGCCCTTCAACATACAGTATACCAAATAGGATTTATGAAAATGGCGGTAATTTAAGTGAATATTAATAAGGGCGTAGATTGTTCTCTCAGAGACCGTGAAATTGCATACACTAAGCTCTTTACTGTTTGTTTGCGAGATATTTCAGACAAATTTATACGAAACTAGCATCCCGCCTCGGCTTTGGCCGGATGCATTTTATTATACCGATTTGATTACATAACATTGAATTTCTTTATTTGTATAAAAAAAAATTAGGACGTAATTGTATATTATACAAAAAATTGCCAAAAAATTTAAGCAGATATACAAGTATTGTACATATCCTACATATAGATCACGTGATCTGTACATTCACTTCATGCAGCTCAAGTGCAGAGTAGTGTATAAATACATTTTGTTCAGTACTTCACAAAAAATTTTAATCAATAGTAAATAAAAATAATTTCGTAACATGACACAACGCGAAAAATCATTTAACTACATTATTTTTTCAGCTCAAGCTCATTGTCGGGGTATGAACTCACGCCCTTCGGCATGCGAACCGACCGCGCTAACCACTGAGCTATCATCGCTACACACGATCATTCAACATTTCAAAGGAAATGTTCTTTTAAAACGGCAAACAAAACTTTGCACTCTGCGATTTTGATTTATTTCATTTCTAAGAAAGCTACGTTACTCATCATTACAAAAACTTGTTTTGACTCTGTTACGACAAATTTTACTAATTATTGTGAACAAATTTCACTATAAGGCATAACTCTGAAATCCTAAAAAAACAGTTGCTCTATAGAAAAATTTCGCTAACCCTTAAGCAGATAAAGCAACCGAATTTTTTTCTTGATATCTAAGTTTTGCCAGCTTGCGACCGTATCGCTAACATAAATCTCTTACAGGCAACCTTAGATCCTAATCATTATCAGTTATGCAAATAAAATCAGGTAATATTTGAGCACGCTAAAGTAAAATAATATACTACAATTGCTACACTTTAGATGGTAGCTGTCTTCTTTTTATGCAGAGAAAACGAACGACACGACACGACACGACAAGTACAAAGTCAGGCATACTTTGCACCGTCTTGGATCAATTGTACCGAGGAAATGGGAACTGGGAATGTTATAAAGCAGTGCTTCCGATTTCGTTTGCATTGAGTGGGGTCAAGCAGCTGTTGAAATATTTATTGGCGTCTAATACGTAATAGAATGAGCTTTTGAAGTAAACGCTCTATACCATATAAAGTAGATCGAAATTCAAATCGACTATATTATAGATACATTAAAAGTTTGATAATTGACAAAAATTGATTTATGAAATAACTCATTTAACGTTAATACGTTTAACGTTAATACGTTATAATCAACAGATTGCTGCAACTTATGGGATTTCATCGTAGTAAGAAGCTGATTAATACATAGTTTGACTTCCTGTGGCAAAGCGCAATCTAGGGGCTGAGGTGTCGGATTATTCTGGCTGTTAGTTAGCTATACGTAGGAAATGTCGCTCATCCGGGCAAGCCAGCTAGCCAGCGCCGAGGACAAATTTTATTATAACTCCGAAGAAAGAGTATATAGGTATTAGTATGATTTAAAAAAAAAATCGAGTTAATTTTCATTCATATCTCATAGCACTAGGATATGTTTATTCAATTTGATTAGTTAATAACAGCTTAGCGCAAGTTCCTAATGATATTTCTCACATCAAATTTGATCAAGGAATTCAGACACATTTATCCAGTTCACGTTTTTAGAAATGACATGTAAATCAAAAGTCGTCATTAAGTAAGAACGCTGTTTATTTTCAACACTAACAACTTATTTACAACGTTAATAACGACAATGAGACATGAGCTGAATTGCAAAACTATAATCACTAAGGAAAAAAATATGTATATAAAAAAGTATTTTTCTATGATGGGAATTTAATAGGCGTACTTGACAATGCTGATGACCAGAATAATGGCTAGGCTGTAGATGTTGATGGAAACGCCCATGGCAGAGTTGCAGTAATCCTTGTGACAGATGTTGCATGACTTGTACTTCGGCTCGATGCCCGGCACCGAGGAGTCGGTGCAAGATTTAGCGCAGTCACGGATCAGCGTTACTTGATCTGAAGAAACAATATTTACAATTACTGAGAATTAAAGAAAGAAAGTCTTACTAGAAAGAAAGAGCAATCATTAAGAAATTACCAATCAAACATTTTTTTTTTCAATACACATCCATAAAGTTATGATATCCGTCTATTATATTTAAAATCTCCTGTCTCTAAAACTATAAACATAGTTTTATGGCGGGTGCCGATTAATTAAATGATAACAACAAAAGTAATATTTGCATTGGCTCTCCGCAACGCTGCCAAGACAAAAATGCAATGACTGAGTAATAAAAGTCCTTCAATCAAACATTATTCGCACGAAATAAAAATAAATTATAATAAATATCGTAGGACATTTCACACAGCGCCATCTAGCCCCAAACTAAGCGAAGCTTGTGCTATGGGAATCAGATTACTAATGGAATATTTATATTTTTTTTTTTATTGTTCTGTATGTATTTAAATACATACAGAACACCTAGACATAGAACAAATAAATGAATTTAAAAAAATGTTACATAAATATTTGTCCTGGTGGGAATCGAGCCCACGCCCTTGAAGTCTTGAAGCAGATATAATTTACCAAATGAGCTAACAGGTTTCTCAGGTATATGTTTTAATATCGGCACGTGCAGATTGTTGGCTACAGTTTTCAGGATGCTGTTGTGATTCCCCTGAACTCCTCCGTATTAGCGATACCATCTTTTCCCTCCTAACAACGTGATAACTGTCACTTTCCCGACTATATTTAGTGAATACGATGAAGATATTATGTAAATATATAAATAAATGCGTACTTTTCACTCCAAAAGTTTTGGTTATGCAGGAATATTCTTTTGAACAGTATTTGATGGTTGTTCTTTTGTCTGGTTCCCAACATGTGGGATTTGTAGCAGTACTACAGGCATAGCAGATTCTTAAATTGTGTAGATTATTTCCAAGTTGTAGGCCGTTGGTAGCAAGTTCTGCATGATGGTCAGGATCAATTAATTTCTGTTGAGTAGTATATTTATTTTGAAGATCATTTCTGGAACTGTCTGAGCGTCTGATTGTACCAAACTCGACTACTTTACTGCCATCAAATAAATTATCACTGTTAGAATCTTGAAGATAATTACTGTCTACATTAGTTGAATTTGGGTCTGACATAGATCTTCTCGAATGGCCAAGTACATCTTGATTCTTTTGTTTCTTTTTTAAACAGTCTTCTATAATTTTTAAAGTTGTTTTTACTGTATCCGGGTCTGTGGGTGTTCCCACGTTGGCAGCTCCAAGCTGATCGACACAATCATCGTCATTTGTTACACCGTAGGAGTGTTGGCTAGAAGCTAGATTTAGCTCATTATTCTCAGTTGAAGCAATAATTTGAGGGAAACTATAGTCTTCGTTTATCAATGCTTGCGGTTGCAATAATGTAGGCGCGTAAAATGGATGTATAATCCGTGAAGAATAGGAAGGTACCCATGGTTCATCTACATTGCTATTGCTTCTCCTACGACACGGCTTTCTATTTCGTCGCAGACCTTGGACTTGTTGAAGCCATAATTCTTTCGTAGTGCCTGGATTGTTATTGTTTGATAGTGGCTCTGATGGATCGATGTTTACTTCTTGTGGATAACCTAAAACAAAGACACAGAGAGCTGGTTGAAATTTTAGAGAGAGAAAAAGAGATAGAAAGAGAGTCAGAGAAATTGAGAGTGCGATCTATGGTTTTACGGAACCGTGGATAAAGAAGGTCAATTTGCACGCTTAATACGCAAATGTTTACAAATATTTATCTACGGAAATTAAGGTACATAAAAGAATTTTAACAACAAGGAAAAATTTGCTTTATGCTGTAAGAATATAATTCACATAATGTATAATACTAGTATAGTACTTGTTACTCGGTTAAGTCTATCCGCAAAGCCAACCTGAACATTATAGCTTCTGAATATCACAATTCAATAACTCACTCTACTTAGGTCCACTAAGTAAACTTTTTACACACGAAACGTATAGATATCTTCATTAAATTTGATAAGGGATTAGAACACGGACATGCGCACTCTATGTATGTTTTGTCTTGTGTCTTAAAAAAGGGTAATATCACAGGTAAATCCCTACGTAGAAATATTTTTGATACAATACTACTAATAAAGGACTAACCCGGTACTATTATTGTGATCGCAAAGACTAATAAAGTCAATATAATCATCTTTTCTAGCAACCTGCTTCTGTTCAGGTGGAAAGACTGACTGGTTATACCCAAGAAACTATTTTATAATAAGAAAAATTCTTCATATCAAGACCACTATGCAGAAATGGAATTTTATCGTTGAAAGCTGTAAACCAATATCTGTCTATTGTGAATACGCAATCGGTGGAAAGAAATTCGTTGCAAACAAAGGATGTTCCATGAATATGGTTTTTATTGCTTTTAGTTGATCCATCGTAGTGTTCCGATAAGCATGAATATTTATCATGGTACTTGTTGTTTAGCAAAGGGGATGACGGTTGCTGAGTATAAATTTAAGTATTAATGATTCGAAAACAAAGATAAGTACAAAAAGTAGCATATTTAAAAAAAACGTTAAAGATTTTGTATCCGAACGGTGCTGGTAGATCTGTTATTAATATTTCACTTTCTGCGTTTAACTCTGTTCTACATTTTAATAGATATAACACCTGAAAATACTGTTCGCACCTATGGGACGGCTCTGCTAAGTACCAACTTGAGGCATTGGAGTCGATCGAGAGACGCGCCAGGAGACTAATTGGCAACGACACTTTACTGGAGTCTCGGCTTCAAAGCCTTGAGCGTTGTTGCAGAGTTGCTAACTTGTCGGATTTCTACTGGATACATTTCGGAGAGTGTGCACTTGAATTGTACAATTTGGTTCCCCTGCTTTCTACTACCGGACGGCCAGACAAACACGACCAAAACGTCATCTGTACATGGTGAATGTTCGCCATGGACGCACAAAAGTTTAGATTCCACATTTTTTTATTCGCATAGGTTGTGGAACCTTCTGCCAGAGTCTGTGTTCTTCAATTCTAGAGTAAATAGTTTTTTTTCTAGGTAAGCATGCTCCATCTTAGACCGCAATACTACTTAACATCAGGCAGAGTGTGGTCAAATACGAACCTATTTTGAGTTTTAAAAAAAAGAAATGATTGAAAATTCAAAATAAATAAGAAAGTATCCAAATAAGTGTGAGAGTATGTGTGTAACAACGAAGACTAATTTGAGTGAAATTCGGTATGGATATAGTTTAAGTCCTAGATGTATACTGTACTGAGTAAGTTCTTATTGTTACAACATTACATAAAAATATACTAATCCGAAAAGGGGTCATGTACTTATAATAAGAAACGACTTTTATTTTAAGAAAATCGAAAAATACGGTCCTGCACATTTGTCAAGGGTCAACAAACTTTTTCCAGCGAACAGATTTGTTGACGATTTCCGGTGGTGGAAAAATGACCCTCTTTACTATTACCCCAAGCTTATTATCCTATACTAGCGTCCTTACCCGGCTTCGCACGGGTGCAACGTATATACTAATGTGGTGCTTAATCACTCTGGTGAATCACTCTGTCTATTGACAGAAACTACATTAAAATTTGTTTACATAGTTTATAAGATCTAAGCTTACAGACAAATTATATATCTAAATCTTCCTCATGAATCACTCTATCTATTGGCGAAACTCGCATGATAATCTGTTCAGTAGTTTTTAAGTTTTTCGCTAACAGTCAGACAGACAAACGCGGCCTGAGGATTTTATAATATGTAGTGATGAAGTTTCTACAGGGAAACCACTGTGCGTTGTCAGCTGATCTATAGAAAATGTTAGTATTTTCAAATCGATAACAGTAATATTTCTTGGCTATAAATAACTAATAACGTTACAGGCAAGTCACTTATTACAAACAATCTCACAATTACGTTTTAAGTAAATGAAGGTAAATAATTAAGTATCAAGTTAAACAACAATGGATATAATGGAAATAACGAAATGAATAACCAAATAATTATTTTAGATAAGTAAGTCATATGTATGTATACATTCAACTCCGATTCCAGCAATATGAAGGGATAAAGCACACCTACCGAATAAATCCTGCGGTAAAAAAGTTTCATTCAGCGAAATATCCCAGAATTCCCGGAGTTTATCAATGTTTTTACACGCTGGATACGACGGATCAACTTTTGATATCTGTGTGCTATATATCGCGCCAGTTTACATAAAAAACAGATTATACAAAAATACTCCATTTTTCCACTGAATATACTTTTTATCAAAGTTTTTTCCCACCACACCTTTTTTCCTGGAAATGAATGCGGCTTAAGGCGGAGAAAGATTAACTAAAAGAAACCTGTAAGACCTATAAAGACCGTAGGTGTTTTTATATTATATTAAAAGATGTTTGTTCTGTATTATCTGAGTATTCTAAATGTATGTGGCAATAAAGTATGAAGTTATCGGTTCGTACTGAAAATATAAAATAGTTTTTTTTTTAATGTGGGCAGCTTCGTGTAGCGGCCCGCAGTGCGAGGCAAGGCTAGACCGCGCGTGCGTTGTATTCAGCTTTGTGTCCATAATGAAGGCCACCGGACGTAGCTGAAACTATAGTCAGAGTAAACGTGAGTAATCCCATCTAAGTAAAACAAAAAAGTATTTATTCTCGTTGTTTATACACTTCTAATTGAAGATCATTTAATCTTTTACGATAAAACTGAGAAACTAGTGTCCACGAACTGCATGAAAACATTTTGTTTTCAAATTGCAGAAAAAATAGTAGTTAGGGTGACATCTAGTGAGTATGAAGGATGACGATGGTTTTGAGCTGCATGTCTTGTAGCGTTGAAACTGTTTCTCGAGTAGTGCGTGGTATGATGCACTGCTCTCTCCAGATAAATCAATGCAAAATTAAGACGTTAAGTTTTTTTAATTTTACCGATATGGTTCAAATGGGTCTATATTGTGGGCGTTCTAACGTCAAACTATGCCGCTTATTCATTGGTAGTTTGAGACGAATCGGCATCCACCACCACCTCAATTCATCGTTATCTAGCCTAGTGGCTGGTCTTTTTCATGGTTTGTTCTTCAAGTCGAAGTTTTCATTACAAAAGCGGGTATACGAAAAACGCACAGTGCGTTCAAAATAGAATACAAAAACAATCGAAAGTCGAACAATAACATGTTTTTTTTTCTTCAATTTTGTATGTTATAAATTTCGTATATAAAAAGTTTCACTCAAAATTCTAACACTATGATTTATTTTTATTCAAAGTGGCCAGTGCGATAAAACGGCATTTTTATATTTTAATCTCTATTATTGTAAGTGGATATATGTATTTGCAAAACAAAAACCAAATATATGTATAAGTACTCTATCAGTCGACTGCTAAATTAACAGAAGACCTCAAAAGGAGCAGTGTGTATGTCTCTGAACCTTTGTGGTTGAAACTTTGGGACAAAGAAAATACTCAAAGACTTGTCACCTCGTCTAGTCGACGCCACACGTGACTAACATGTTGGCCTCTATCTCGCACATCGTTTGAGTTTTGCCATACAGCACGGCAATGGCGCCATCGTTTTGGAAACTATTCCCGTTGGTAGCGGCCTTTTATATTAGCTAGTTAATTTTAATAACTGTTTTCTGTACATTAATTGATGTAAATCTGACTAGTAAAAATACTAAGTCGCAAACTTAATTACAGCTTGAAAGTCTGGCTAATTTCTAAAACATCCTATCAATGATCGGTTTAGTTCAAAATTCACTAAGTTTGATGCTATATGGTGCTGTGTGAATCGATCTCGAATATCTAGACCGTAGCAATTAACATTGTCGGATCTACATTTTTGCTATATTCATTTTGTTGCATTAAAGGTCTTAGAATATGACTAAAAATGCCCCCGCAAATTATTGAATTCCTAAAATCAACCTAATGGTAAAAAAAATAAGTTATTTAATCGAATTTAATAATTTGCGGGGGCATTCTTAGATCTATTTATTTAATTGTCTTTGTTTTATTTATGGATTTTTCCATAAATAAAACAAAGACAATTCAGTTCAGTCTTAAGAATTTGAAGAAAGAAAGTACATGCCTTGAAGGCTTTAATTAAGTAAAGTTTAAATCAGTTTGATTCATTGTGACGCGAATCTTTAAGCGCCTACTCATCAAGCTTGGAAAACCTTTTCTATACGTACAGTGTAAGACATATTTGCTCCTAAAATTGTGCCTCAACATATTTCGTATCCTAAGTGCTCTTTACTCTGTTTCTCTGAAATGTTTCAACGCAATTAAATTACAAAGGTGGCAGCAAACAGGCCCAACACACAATCAAATTACGAAATTCGACATATTGTACGTATGTGTTAATAACAGCATGTATAGCAGAATATTACGATGTTAACGTATGAAAGCAGTCTCGTTTGTTTTCTTGTAGAAGTTATATTTGCCGTTCAAAGTTGATCCCGTTTGGTTCCGTCGAATTAAGCCCAGAGCACTTTAATTTTAAAGCCAAAGTTTACGTTAAGTAAAACTCCCCAGGTGTTGGATTGTGTTTACAGTTATTAGGAACAATGGAAAACTTAAGCACTGGGGACGGGACTCAAAGTAACTTATTTTATTGTTTTTGCTTAGTATAATGGCGCTATGTGAAAAGCTCTCCAATATTTATTACTATTTAAGTAAGTAATATAAGACTTAAGCACTTATTCTGTTGTATAAATGTGTACAACACCGCAAAGTTTGCAGTTAATTTTGCTTCATTATGTATTTAAGTATTTTGCTAAACTTTATCCGCAGATGCATACGCTTTTAGCTAAAAGTTGTAAGCTGAAGTGTAATCAACGTAACTTGAAATGAAGTCATGGAACTTTCTACTTCTTCTTGCCATTTCAGAGAGATTTAACGCTACATAGAGGTCTGGAAAGTTGTCATGTCTACACGTGTTTATTATTGATTCTTCGGATAACTATTACAATTATTTCTATTAATTCGATTTTGACTTGAATTATTAAAAATGGTTTCAAGTTATGTAATTTTTTTTAAAGTTTTATATTAGGTATTATAGCTGCAGAAGGTAAAAGTGGAAGGTAAATTGAGTTCAAACTCAGATGCTTTATTTATGCAGTGAATTCAAGACTCCACTTGGTAAAATCGATAAAATCCGATTCCAAGGGTTGGATTCCATCAAATGATTTCGCCAGAATGTTAGATTTACGTAGATTTTTTTTAAACGTTTTTTTCCTCGCATCCTTATTGAGAGGGATTATGTTCTTAAAATTTTTATCACACTTTTGCAAAAAAAAACAATTAATAATGTATTGATGAAATTAAGCATTTCGTTCGACATATGCTCGGCAGAAGCTGGTCTTGCTTGACATCTGCTTGCTATTTATGCTTCTAATGTGTCGTTTTCAAAATACACGTTAGTTTTCTTTGTTTGTTATTCGTATGCACTGCAGACTCGCCCTGAATGGAGTGCAAAATAGTTACTAACGAACCTGTGCGCTGTATTTCGACGGTAAACATCACTCGAGTTACGGGAGGCATCTACTACAGACTACGAGTATCTCTATGCATAAAATGACAGAACCAACAAGTTAAACCAACAAGTTTTTTATGCAAAACATTCAACTTTTTATTTACTAACTTCTAATGTTTTGCTCACAATATTTTAGTATTGTAATATTTTCTGGGAGTAAAATGTCCGATGTCTACTTCGATCATACATTACACTACACTGATTACATTGATACTTAAAGTAAGTCAATTTTCATGATTTAGGTACACTAGTGTTATTAAGATATAGAAATAGTGAAATCAGTGAAAGATATCTTTACGACTTTTTGTAATATTATAAATTGCCGAATTACTTACAAAATCACGGGAAAGTGATAGCTATGATTTAGTGAAACATATTTTATGTTTTTGTTTCAAAATTCCATATAAGATTCTAGTAAAGTCATCTATCAAGTCGTCTACTTTACGAGGACATTGACTGTACTTGACCATGAATTGATGTACCTACTAATTGTTATTTCGATTGTGACTCATTTTTAATCGACTTCAAACAAGGTTCCTAATTCGGCTGTATGTTTTTTTTTTGTATGTTACGCGATCATTCCGCCAATTATGAATCGATTTTGATGATCCTTTTTTTTTGGTAAATCATACTTCAGAGATGGTCCTATATAAATTTTAACGAAATTGATTAAGCAGTTTTTAAGAAAATCTACAAAAATCTAAAAAAAATCGAAATTTCACTGTTTCATTGGAGCAGTGTGTTTAGATGGCCTAAGGGTCATGGAGTTTTTAATTCTAAATTTATATATCATACTTTATTTTACTAAGAGACACTTGAAAATTTTAAATACTTAAAACTGGCAGAATGTGCAATGCTAAGAATAAAGAAAACAAAGAGCGCATTATAATTGTGGAGTTGACTAACAAACCAGCAACGCAACGCACAAATGACGTCCCCACGGATGCACCACTGTATCTAACTATACGAATCTACCACATCTATGTACTCGTTTCTCATGCAGTCTGACGTAAAATCCAGTTTCAGCAAAAGCGCTGAAAACTCGTATATTGTTTCCGTAATCCGTATTGGTGAGGTTTATCAACAAAACCACAATCACAAAATAGTTACCAAGAAATAATGTTGAGTTACTTGTGGTACTGACAGTAACAAATTTTGTAGTCTTAAAAACAAACAAAAAACTAGAAGGAAAGAATTTTGACAAGAACAAGTGTATAGGTATAGGTATAGATTTTTTTATATGATATGTATATATAGTAGAATAGTTTTACTAAACAATTACTTCAAATTAAATCTATTTTGAGTGTAGGGAAGTGTTGTAATGGTGATAAAAAACATGTTGTCTTTTCATGTTGCTTGCTTGTTGCCATTATTCAACCGACTTCAGAAAAGAGGAGGTTCTCAATTCGTCGGAATCTTTAAAAAAATGTATTTTCACCGATTACTCAAAGACGCCTGAACTGATTTGGAAAAGTCTTTTTTGTTTCATAGGGTATATTTACCAGGTGGTCTCATTTAAATTTAATCGAAATCGGTCTAGTGGTTTTTAAAAAATCAACAAAAATTCAGAAATTATCTCATACCTCTCATTGTCTGAACCTGAGCTTTTAAAAAATCAACAAAAATCTAAAAATTGTTTACATTGATGACATTTTTGTTTAATCCGAAACTTCGCTGTTTCATTGGGGCGCTGCGTTAAGTTAGCCTAATCATGGCGTCAGTTTTTTTAAATTGTAATATTTGTATTAATATAGGTCCGGACGCGATCTTGACTTATTTTGTGTGATTTATTTTAAAATATCAAAATACTTTGACACTGGCTAATACACAAAATGCGACAATAAAAACAAAGAGGAAATCCCCGATTTCTAATATCACACACGATATAAAAGAGCCCCATAATTTTCAGCGGTTTATAACTTCACACGACCTGTAGATAGGCTTATTTGGAAGGTATCGACTAAGCCGGAGCTTACTTCGTCGCACACTATCCTTTCCTGAAAAGCGACATACGGGCATATCCCGGGGCTTAACGCGAGGGGACCAAACTAAATGTTGTCAAAGAAGGTTATTCGGTAAAATAAGAATCCCCTAAAAAGTGCAAAGATTTTTTTTTCATTTCATAAAAGACATGCTATTCACCTCTAACTAACCTGATGTTAGGGAAACTTTATTTTATCTTTTGGTTGTCTTATAAATAATAAATAAATAAAAATAGCGTCTATGATGTAACACACTCGTCTAGAAGAAACCGGTTTACATCCCGAGTCCAATTGTAAATTCATAATAATATTTCTCTCAGTATATCCGTAATTCCTTTTTTTGAAGGAAAAATTGCACGCCAATCTTTTCTCTCCGAGGGGAAAATACGGCTTGACGCGTCTCCGCACGCACGTGCCATTACGGCGTGGCACGGAACCTTTGTCAGAGCAACAACGACGCCTTTTAACTGTGATTTATTACGTCGCCCCATAGAGTTGGCAATCAACAGATGTCATGCTTCTGGTCTTTCCTCAACTTCCGAGCTCTTTCGTAAATGATAATTATAGAGAGAAGATTGAACATGCAGATTGCAAATGAGAAGCAAGTTCCGAAGTTTCGAAAAAATACGAAACGTTCGTCTGAGTCAGAGATAACGCCTAACCATAACCATTGCAGCAGCGGTACCCAGTACTTACCAAAAAAAAATCAATAGCATCGCTACTTTGGCGCTCATTACTATGAGACATTCGATGGAGAGTCTAATTAGTTTTGTAGTTTTGCTACCCTTCTAGCTGAAACTGTGATAACGAGGTTATTTCTTCTTCTTTGGTTTTGATAACGCAATAAGTGTATATGCTAGTAAAGTAGTCACGTATTTCGATATATTCAAATATTATAAGATAAACCTATTAAAATAAGTTTGTATCACACAAAGTAAATCAAAGCCAAGTCTGGTCATGGCCTAGTAAAGTAGTGGCGGCTTTACTACAAGTTTCGATGGAGTTTTAGAAGCAACACGAAATGTTTCATCACATATCACGTTCCTGCACTTGCGCTTATAATTCGAGACTTTATGAATAAAAAAACACTATTTTATACATAAACGCTCGAAAATACACAAGTTTTGGAACATAATATAATGCGGCGGCTCAACTCTTCCGCGCTCCAGCCAAAAACTCCAATAAAATAAAAGATAAAAGGAAAAAATGGATGAAGGATGTAAATATGAAATTGCCCTTTTATCGTTCTGACCACTTCCAATAAAAATTAAACCCGCTTAGTGTCAGATTTTAGAGTGAAAGTTTTCATATTAAATCTAAAAAAAATTGAAAGAAGTTACATGGGATTGTTCTACTTTCAAATGTTTTTACATTCTTTTAATGTGAAAATGGATACTGCAAATATCAGAGTAATTTACGAATACAAGTTTTAACGTAGCAATAACGCGGTAGAAACTGCTAAATACCTACTGTGTTTGGAGAGGATACTGACGAACACACAGTGCGTTTTTGGTTTAACCACTTTAGTAGCGGAAAATTCAACTTGAAGGAGAAGACCAGCTATTTTTTTTTATTGTTTAACGAATCCATAGACGCCGCGGTCCGTGCCTTGTTTTATCTTTTAACAATTTTTTTTTTTTAATTTATGTTGGTACTAATTTTAAACAGAATTAAGGACGTTACAAAAAGATTACTAAAGTGTAATAACTACTTTTTACTAAATTTGCGTGAGCTGTCCACAAAAAATAGCAAAATAGCAGCATACGGGTAATATTCAGTAGTACCCGTTCACAAGTTCACGCATGTGCCCGCATCAGACGATCGAATGCTCTCCTAAAATGTAAAATATAGCGCCTATCCGTAATCATCGCTTTATAACTTATACGTAACTAGGTATGCAGTGATATACAGTACTAGATGACGTGTTCCACACACTCAGTTTGTTCAGCTCAACTGCAAACCAATGTATACAGCATATACACTTCTATATTTACATAAGTAAAATATAAATGTGCCCAAACCACGTCAGTTTTCATAGTAAAAAGTATTTTTTCTAAATTAATTTTTTCTATGAAAACTGACTGAATATTACTAAATAAATAAAGTCGCTGTTCTGTCATGTGTCTGTTTCTCCGCTTACTTTTTTTTAACCAAGCAACGGATTTTAAAACGATTTTCACTGTCATTTAGAAAACATTTGTAAGTACAATAATCCTAGTAAAACTTTTCTATAAGTAAAAATATCTCGTACAAAGCTGGGTTGGTTTAAATTAAAAAGTTCGTACATGATTCAATACGAAATTTGTTTAGCCAATTTTTTTTTCGATCGTTTAAACTTCACCAATGACTAAGTTATCTACACTTTGTAGACACTGTTGTAAAATTCTCTTCTAGATGTATAATTCGTTGTACTTACATAATAATTAGGTACCTTTAGCGAAACTTGGGTTAAATTAAAACTATGTAAGTAGTTCCAATTAGTAAAGTCAGGTTCGGGTTAATTTACCAGGTAACTCTTTACAAAATAGGCATGTATACCTACTAACAACAAATGTACTCTACATTTGTGAAACTTTACTCTTTGCTTCTCTTATCTGTCTCAACGAGGGTAACAGCTAGACCTATAAACAATTACGCTTGATTACCATAATGGGAATCCGCCAGATAAAGCATTGTGATTGTGACCCGTTTTTAATAACACCCGTTGGCGCTCGTAATATTTTCTTTAGACTTTTCTTCCACGCAATGTACTTAATATGAAAATTTTATGAAAATGAATACTCATGTCGTATTATGTACTCCTGAAAAATAACAACAGATGTAGTTGAAATTATAATTGGTGTATCCAACTCGTCAAACGTGAATAATGTTCTACAAGCAAAACAAAAAGCTTATACGTGTCGTGTTAAGTAAGTAATTGACGGAAAAAACCTGTTCTTAGTACATGTATAAAAGGTTCGAGAATGTTTCAGATAAAATGCGTCATTTTTTTTATCTAAATGGATAATAGCGTCAAAGCGTTTATTTACGTGCCCTGTTAATGGTATGGTATTGTGCTATTAATTCTGATAATAATACTAAAGATAAACATTATTAGATTTCATGAAATGGAGCATATACACAGATTATAAAAAGTACTTATTACAAATTTAATATTGTATAGAATAAACCGGCCCAGTGCGAGTCAGACGAAACGAGGGTTCCGTACAAAGCTTAACGCTACGTACTGCGTACAGCTGCGTACGTAAGCTTTTAAGGATATAGGTAACCTACACGCCAAATACTTACTAGAATTTATTTTTGAATTATTAGTTCCTTGTCCCAGATAAAAGCATGATTTAAAAAAAAAATAGTAGATAAGTATTTTAAATATTGATCCTTAAGACGAATCAATCAAGCCCAAGCTCGGTGGGGTTATGTTGTTTTATCACAGAGATGCCGTGGCCACCTTCTAGCTTCATCATCAGACCCTGGATATCATCTAGGCATAAAGTGCTCCTCAAGACGAATCAATCGATTCCAAACTCGATGGGTTTACCTTTTTTAAATCAGAAGTTCCTATGGGCCATCTTCCGTCTCCATCATCAGACCAGCTCAAGTGTACTATATAATTGTATTATCACCGAAGATACATAAGTACACTAAATTTGACTCCAATCGGACATCGGGAAGTGGGTTAAATTCAACTTGCAAGATTTCATCCGAACAAACATACATTGCAAGTTAAATAAAAGCTTGTAAAAAAGGCCCACGCCTAGCAATGACACGGGCTTCTTAATAAGGCTTGTCTTGACAAAAGTTACCTATTTTAAATAGACTAAGATTGTTTAAGTTGTTGTTTACTTACATAATCAATTTTAGCCTATTCAAAAAAGGTGACTTAGCAGGTCATTATAGGTCCTCATCATTATGAATAAACAACTCAAACGACTCTGAAATCGTGAAAAAATAAATAATCAATCATAGAAAAAGTTCGTTGACCTTGGATCGAATGAAAAGGGCAACTGATTTATTTCGCGATTTCAGAGTTGTGCTCATAGTTTAAATGTTGTTCATAATGATGAGTATAATGAACTGCTTTTAACTTAGTACACCTAGAGCTTATAACCCGGTACAGGGCATCGTCTTAGTAATAGGGTTGTTAGGTATTCCTTCCTTCGGGTACCAAACACGAAAATACATTGGTAGATATGCCAATTTTATTTTATCCGAGTAAAAAGAAATCTTGCGAGTCAAGCTTTGATCAATTTATTTTCAAAAAAGTGTAAATAAGAGAAAAAAGCGTTGATTGTTCGAAAGGATCTCATTTACATTCGTCAGTTTGGAAACCCTTTTTTACCAACCTCTCATGTCAAACACAGGTTCTCATCCTTAATCAAATCATGAATGTTATTTCCTCGGCAAAAAACTCGAGTATTTCTGTTTGTTTTGTACCCGGGCTCTGCTTGACTTGGCCGTTTTATGAGTTTTGAATTCGCAAAAATGATGGAAAGTTATAAAGCAATAAAATTACATTCCCGTCTTTTTATGATACCTTTTGGTAGTTCCTACTTAATTATTTATTATTAATACCACGTTTAACGTTTTGTGGTGGTTACCACATTTTAGATTGTACTTAAATTAGTTTCCATTAAACTCGGAGATTGTAAACATAAGTATATATATTTGACTGACAGACCGTCGTTATTTTTTTTCTGTTTTTATGTTTGGCAGGCTAGTTATTTGACCACAGCTCATCAAAGAGCACTCAAAATGAAGTTTCGCAGCTATACACAAGTTTTGATTTTTCCGCGTTCCCGCCAAAACGCCAAAGACTGCCCAGGGCCGCAAAAGATCTAATCTATGTGTTATCACCAAAACTTATCAATTTTCCAGCTAAGCGCCATGTCAGTTACTAAAACTACTCAAGTACTTAAACTTCTCATGTTGTTGCTTAACTTTAAAACAAATAAGAAAATTTAAAGGTGCCTTTGAGATAGATACAAACTATAAAATCTTCTTAAGCGTATCCAATCTTCATTACTTTTTATGTTACATCCAGGTCGTTTAAGACACATGCTCGATGCACACTCGGTAAACTATATGTGCTCTTAAATTCGCTCGATTTCAGTTACACGCGTGTTTAAGTACAAAAGGTCGCCATTGTGTTGGACTTGAGCAGGAAATGGTTGCAATGATGGCTCTTCCATCCTTAATGGCCCTCGGAATGAGCCTTCACCACGATATATCGGGACAGATAGAGAATCCTGCTTAAAAATAAGGAAATACGACGTACGAGTTGATTATCTTTAGAAGCTGCGCAGTTCACATTTAAATTTCGCTAAGCCACTTTGCGAGCTCGTAAAGGTGCTCGGCTGAAGAAGTTTTAAATTCTGCATTGTTACAGAGCGTTTGGAGGTTCGACAAGTTTAGGAAGCCTAGATGAGACTGTCTGGGTTCCAATCTGAAAGTCCTGGGTTCAAATCCCACGGCTCGCACATGTGTTTTTGCGTATTGTCGCTGACTTCACGGCGATGGAAAACATTGTGAAAAAACCATAAAAATTCTTAAAAAAAGTTTTCGTGCAGGTGTGAAGCAAAACAAACTTGGCCGGTGTGGGGGACTATTGACATTAAAAATTACATCGATTCAAATAAAATTAAATTTTCGTTGTATACATATGCCGTGAAAAGTATAAATAAACACAACATTACAACAACAATATCAAGTAAAAAAGAAAAAATATTCCTGTCACGTTTGTGGTCAAAAAGTCGCTATCCCCTTCTCACAATGAGAAGAAACCCGCGCCCTACACTTGGACAATTTATAAAACAAGGATCAGCCCTGTTCAGGTTTGGAAGTTCCAAAAACCTATCAGATCCTTATTTTCTCTAACAGATGAAGTTAGAGAAAAGTCTTAAAAAAATTATTATTTAGACCTTAATATGAGTCATTGCCGATCTTTCTTTTTTTATTATGTGCGTTTGTCCATTAACTTGTCTTGTTTATCTTGGTGGTAGATCTTAGCAGGAGGTCATCTAGGTACGTACCACCGCAGTACCAGATATTCTGCCGCCAAGCAGTAGTGTGTAAACGTTACTGTGTTCCAGTTTGAAGGGTACTGCAGCTAGCGAAATTACAGGGGTGTTGAGACTAACCATCGAAAGTCTCAAACTAATGAGCGCCAAACCAGCGACGCCCAGTACTATGTTTAGCTACTCTTTCTGTGTATCGCTGCAATGGTCATGGACAAACGTTATCTCTTACCATCAGGAGATACGTTACGTTCGTCTCATTACTTTTCCATTAAAAATAACTCCCCTGTTTATTAGTAAAAAAACCGTGTATGCACGCTTTACACTATATATATATATATATATATATATATAAATAAAGCATTTGACGCACTTAACATATTAGCCACATATATGCATATGTGTTTATTGCTTATTTATATTAGAATAAGTTAAGCATTAGTCTATTTATTGTACAAATTTCAAATGTATTGTTTGGTTTAATAATTTAAAAGAGTTGATTTGACTAAATAACTGTTATGATTCACGTGTTTTGTGAATATATTTATTATGTACATAATATATATGTAATTTATATTAAACATATGTATATATGTGGCTAATCTGTTACACTCAACAAAACAATTTCTGCCTTCTCGCTGACATACATAGATACGTTATATGTAAGTAACTGCAACGGAAACCCTCGCAGTTAGTTATATTACAATTATCTACCAAACTTCAGCCCACATCACGAAATATAATTCACAGCTAAGCCCGTAAACAGTAAATCGGAGCGTTAGTTCCCGCATATAAAATTAAACAGGCTAACAAATAAAGGCATGAGCAAACATCTAAAACTGTTTGCGTATACTTGGCACACAAGATTGGGCCCTGCATCACTTTATTACTTCGATCGTGAATAGCAATGATGTTTACTGTGTTTATAGGTGCCTTTAACGTTATGGAGGCCGGAACTTAACTGGAAAATTGAAGGTAATTTGATCGTGATTAGAGTTAACATTACCATACAAAAGCGCGAGGGACCTTAATTTCTAATCCATTCAAAATACCTGTGTACCAAATTCAAGTCATTTTAAAGAAATTTCAGGTACGCGATGTAAGAAAACGTTCATCAATATAGAAGTAGCGAAAGAACTATAGGACCGCTAGGAGTAACACAAAGTAAAAAAAAGTGTCACCATTTCATTGTCGATGTGCCAAAAACTCGAACAAAACGATTTGACTCCACTTTTAACATAAGAACAGGATAATTGCTCCCCGAGTAGGTGTTTCCCGATAATTGCAACATGGATGCCGTTAAGCCGCGTGTAAAATGGTTTCCTCTAGGTAAGCGTGCACAATGACAATGACAAGCCCAAAAAAAACTTGTTAGGTAGTTAGGTAACATTATTGTTTTACTTATTAACGTGAAAACTTAAAAAATGTGTCCAAACCACGTCAGTTTAAGTTTTAAAATAAGTCAGGTAATTTATTCTGTGAAATCTCTCACCCTGCCGACAAATCCTATACAATTAAGCGTAGCCTTGATTAATTCATGTGAGATGAGATATTTCGTACAGGTATACTTACTGCTATAGATGAACTGATTCAATTCTCTCTAGACTCGGACATCTGTACATTACTTAGCTAAGACAGTCCGCAGAGCTTTCTGAATGATATGACAGTAAGTAGTATGCAAGCACTCTCTTCGGATTAGGTTTTGCAATAGCTTGATGTGGGCTCGTCTCTACCGTACTTTAGAGATGATTGCTTGAAACAATATTATTCTCATGCATAGAAATAAATTCGTAAAAGTTTGCTTGGAAACTGGCGTGGTTTTGATACTCACGTTTAATTATATCGGATACTCTGACTGTAGTTTCGGTCACATCCAGACGCCTTCATCATGGTGACAAAGCTGAGTAGTACTATATCAGCGTGCTCCATCTTAGGCCGCATCGTCGCTTTTCATCAGGTGAGTTAGTGGCCAAACGTAGATCTATTTATTATTTAAAAAAACTATAGTCGGAGTATCCGATATAATTAACGTGAGTAATCCCGCATAAGTAAAACAAAAAGTTACATTTATTCAACCAAATATAGATATGTAATTGTATTTAATTTATTTAGCTGCGCAAATTTTATTATTTTAAACTCAAAATGAAAGCAATCGGTCTAAAAAGATATCAAGTTATACTCAACTCAAACATCGTGAGGAAACCATAGCGTGGTGGTAGGGTACTTTCTAGTACTCGGCTGGCTAGTTGAAAATCTGCCGCCAAGCATCTAACGGTGTGTTCCGGCAGCCTCACTTGAGAGCCAGTTCCATTCCAGGCTAGGTATGCTTTACCATCTTCGACCATACCGTCGCTTAACATCAGGTGAGCTGTGGTCAAACACATAGACTGTCACAGAAAAAAAAGAAAAAAAAATGTATGACAATTATGCATGACCTGCTATCATCTCAGAAAAAAATATGTCTTTTTGATTATTTGTAAAAAATCTACTTGATTGAAATGTAGGGAAATATTTTACGCATAAGCTCGTAAATACATGGTTTCTGTAGGACAGTGAGTGAAACCATAGGAGTATGATAGAGCAATTTACATACTATACTACTATTACATATAACTATGGCAAGATATTCACATACAACTGGGCGACGTGTTCTAATATCCATAAATGTTTGGGTCAGTTGAAATGGCCCTGCATTAGATGGTAACGGTAGATATAAATTAATTAATCTTATCGAGCCCATGCTGATTGCGTATGTAAATGAGCAATTAGGGACGGTCGAGCAATCTTAGTGTAATCATTTAACTTAGTTTAGGAATGTTTTTTACATTTTTACTTATTTTTTTAAAACTAACTCTCTAAGGTGAGAAATCAGTTACAAATGTGTTCCATAACTACAACTGTACAAAGTAATCTAGATAAATTTAAAGACAATTTCGACCACACTTTTTCTAAGAGGACGTTATAATAGGAAGCATACTCGTAGTTATAATTGTGTATAACTCTTCTTAGACTACTTTTTATATATATATGGCAGGCTAGGTGTTAGATCACAACTCATCTGATCTTAAGTGGCGGTGTGGTCAAAGATGGTAAGCATATATAGTCTAGAATGGATAATGGCTAATTGATTTGGGCTAATTTTAGGGATTAATACTAGAAATTATTTTACCACCATTCTATGGTAACCTTGATTATTATTTTTTATGTAAAAATAATTAAACAAAAACGCTCCCCTGATGTTAATAATATCCACGACCAATACAGCGGAACCTAGAACTTTGATAGTAACAAAAAGTTCAGAGCATTGCGGTTTTGGCGCTCATTTCTTTCATACATGCAATGGTTTCAATAGCCCTGTAATTGCGCTAGCTACAAGTCCCTTCAAACTGGAACACAGAAATGTTTACACAACACTGATTGGTGGTGAAATATCCGATACTGCGGTGGTACCACCTACTAAAGAGATCTAGTAATTGTTCTGTATGTAAATTTAAAATAATTAATTCGTTTAACTATAAACTAAATAAAGTTTAATAATGTATCTAATATTCTGTGTGCTCTTGTTTTGAGACACTTTACGATCCGAAGCCCTTGTTTGTAATATTTGGCACGTAGTGTACCTAATTAATATTGCCTTGTGCGTCTGCTAAATGTAATAAAAATAACTAACAATTATGTCACGTGAGAAGCCTTCCAGGTGGCATATTAACTTAGACTACGTCTGAGCACTCCCCTGTGCGAACTTCATCTTGGACCTTTCAGCAGCTTTTCTATGGTTGACAGACTAGGTGTTTGACTATAGTTCACCTGATGTTAAGTGATGACGTCAAGGATGGAAAACACACCTAGCCTGGAATGGAACTGGCTCTCAACTTTCGCGCTAAAATGAGTCGAGATATGTAATTGAACTTCAGACCAACTTAGATGGTCGATTTGTAAACTGGATAAATCCAGGGTGTTTATATTCCAAAGCATATATTTTGGTCGGTTACAAAACTACTGGACCTACATATTTTCAAAAAGAGAGTTTCTTTTGAATAGCTTAAATGAAGAAGAAACACTTAAATCGTTCCACAAATGTAATCTATATACTCATACAATAAAGCGGCTAGATTTTGCTTGTTTGAACGCTGGAACTGCTAGTCTGGAACTACCAGTCTGATTTGAAAAATATTGTTTGCTTATTAGTTCATTTCTTGAGAAAGACTCGACACGACTCCTAGAAGTCGATGGCGGGTGATACCGCCGGCCACAAAATGGACCTGATTTTCTTTCCATTGAAATTAATGAAAATAAAATTTAATAACAACAACAATCGTAAGTTCTTTGCTGAGAAAAATATTCAAAACAGCATTGGTAGGTTAATACCAAATTGGTTTGGCAGGGGTGGGAACACGTGCGGTGAATGTAAGCGCGTATCATTGCCTACATCTGGGTTGGAAGACCTAAGCTTTGTACAGTTTCTCATCCTATATACAACGCGATGGAACCGGCACCCACACAGCGATACCATACAAAGCTAGTAAGTTTTGTCTCGACACGAAACTAATTTCAAACTATAATACAAAATTATTATATTATATTATTGTTTATAATTAATACTTTATTTTGACACTCATACATTTGTAATTAGCGAAAAATTGTGTTTTTCAAATTCTAATTCCAAACTCTTTAATGTCGACCATTAGTCATATACAAAGCAAAATTCATAATTAAATGTAAAAAAAAAACGTAAAAAATATAAGTCAGCACATGAATCATACGGGAATGATTCACGTATTTGCAGTCAAACCTTCAAAATCATGTCAAAACATTTTTATAATTATTAGATTGACTTTATTACTAATGATTTTTACATCATTCCATTGAAATAAACTCAATAATAACTTGTTCAATCAACATTGTTCAACTTGTTCACAGTGTTTGTTAGTAATTGCGAACGACGCACGGAACAGCAATAGCAAAATGAAACCCAAATATTTAAGTAATCTCTCCCTAATTATCTCTGGGATCCAAACACCAGCAAGCCAATTTAATATGCTAATTTAATCAAGCAATCTCCAACACGCGCCGTGTCCTAGTGATAATCATAACACGCAATTAGTCAGCGTTTGTGTGCTATTAGGTTAATGTTTTGACTTTTTTTTACTGACTAAGAACCTTTATACTATACTATAGCTGTGCCCCGAGGTGTAACCCGCATTTTCCATAATGAACAGTAAGTCTATGTGTTACTTCAGAGTATAAGTAATCTGCATTCAAAATTTCATTCTAAACGTAATAGCGTGAAGAAGTAATAAATATACGTATATACATATAGACAACCGTGTCAATAGACAACCTTTCGCATTTATAATCTTACTAGCTGAGACTTCATCCGCGTGAAATTTAACAATAAATGTTTGTTATAATTCTGTATTCCTTGGAAAGAAATACTTTGACTTTTGGTAACCTAACATTTTCCAGTATGAATAGTTTCCTGCATGTTAATACAGGTTTTTTTTTTTTTTTATATAAAAAAAAATCAAATCCCTCTGTGGTTTTTGCGTGATTGAGTAACAAACATCCAAACATATAAACTTTCACACTTATAATATTATTGTATAAGTATAAATATTGTTATACAACAATTAGGGGTGTTAGTGCGAAACATTAAGTGAATACTTTTCTACATAATAATTCGTAGCGATAAATTCTGTCAGATTTAATATAATGACTAACATTAGGTATATATAAAATACAAAATATAATATGATATCATAGTATCACATACATAAATAACACGTAAATTTCGTATTTTATGAGAGTGTAAAGTCTGAAAATCTCCAAGTTGTATAATAGCAAGATGCTAAATAATTAAACATCTCTTAAGAAAATAACGTCTGGTGGACGCAAGTAGCGCACTTTAATATAGATTACCCTTTTAGGTGCTTTTTGGTGGCAAAAGTACTAAACATAATGAAACAAATAACATAATGCTGCGTAGCATTGTGTTATTTGAACTAATACAAGATCACAGAGAAATAAAATCATTTATTTGTCACAATACAAACAGACAAATGAAAAACAAATATAAAAATAGAACTTTTGCCCAACGGGCCCATCTCAGCATGGCTGCCGAGTGTCACAGACAAGCGGTGCTGATTTACAGATGGATCCTTCAAATTTTATTATATATCAAAGTATGATTAATTATTTATCAAGTTATGTAAAAGAACACAGCGAGTTTTACATTCGATATCAATTATATTAACATAATTTTTTAAAGTTTTTGTTATTCGCATGTACGAATAATTTAGTTTTATTGTTAAAGTTGATGATACAGAAATAATTATATGTATTAAAGTACAGTCAACGCAAAAATAGACTAATAAGACCATGCAAGAAAATAATATTAAAATAAATGATTATTTTGATCATAATTTTCAGAGTAGTCTCTCCAAATGAGACTAACACAACATTAGAGTGATGATTGACTACAGTAACAAATGTGCTCGAAGCGTTGGAATGCAGAGCCTTAAGAACGATTAGTGTAAAAGTAAAAAGTGCAATCAGAAAAATCTTGAGCAGGAAAATAAATTTTCCCACTGAGCTACCTAAAGTTCACATTGTAAAAACAGGCCCATTATTTTCTAACTCACCAAAGATTCCTTGCCAAAAACATGGTATTTAATCTTTGGTTGAATAGTTCAAAACAAGCGTGTGACACACCTGTGTGTTCTACGAGGTAGATGCGCTCGTTTTGAACTGTTTTGATTTACATTAGAGAATAGAGTTCCCGAATTCCGCCGTGTTATAGAAACGCGACCCCATTACGTGTTACGTGCTCATAGAGAGTAGGCAAGTCCCCAGCCCTGGAGAGGATAGATGACTAGGCATTGCACATAGACTACTCGGTATAATGTACTTACATCACACAATTGCGACCGTAAGCTCAACTTAACAAGTCACCAATTCTAATTAGTGTTCTGTAGTGGAACATGAAGATATAAATTAACTCTCTAGTATCGCATACCATTAGGCGCTTAAATATTAAAACGCGGTAGACACTGGAGACTACATTTATAATAATCTAGGGGCTTCCCTAATGACGCCGTTTGTGGGGATCGGAACCTCTTGTGATGCTTTGTTGTTTAAATACCATGTAATGTCTAGTGGCGGACTTGGAATTATAGGGACTAGGGCGGTAGGTACACGAAAAACACAAGTTTCAGAAATTAAGTTTGCGAAATTATTTCTACGTGATCTCGTCAAAACTAAAATATCTAGTAAAAAAGAAACGCATTCAATTTATAAAAAGTTTAAGCAATAATCATTCATTAAACTAATGTTAAAGATTTGTTTGCGGATATTTGAATAAAAATAAATTTGTACTACCTAAGTACTGGCTTACCGTAACGTACCCATATAATATTCTCAGTTGAAGTGTAATTCCGAGCCGGTGGTAGATTCAAACATGTAACTTAACGTTCATAAGTGCCTTACCAGGGCCAAAACTGAATAAATAACTTTTGATTTTGATTTGTTATATATTCACAGTAGATTTGAGTCGAATTTAGAATTAATGAATTCGAAAGAAATACCTAAGATTAAGAGAATTTCAATTTTTAATTATTATTGCTTATAACGACTTTTAGAAGGTTTTGTTCCTTCAAAAGTTTCTATAAAATCTATTATGTAATTTAAAAAAATAGACCTGTGAACGGTGTCCCTCCGACCATAAATTTGGAGTATTTGATAAAGTTTTCGTGTACCTAATTTTGACCGCTCGCGTCCTAAGCATATTTCACATTAAGCTTTTGATGGGTGTTAAAAAGCCGCAAAAACTTTCCTCCGGGTGCGAAAGTCCCTCAATTAATGGCGGTCGGCTTGTAAAGGCGTTCACACGTAATTTTCGTTAAGACTAATCACAATGATTTATTTTAAAAGTAGCATAATGGTAGTATGAAACTAGCTTCTGCACGCAGCTTAACTAGCACACTCAACTGTTGCATCATGCTTGCAAAATTCTCTTTTTTTTTTATATCTATATCTTTAAACGAGCAATTCTTGTATATATATATATAATCTGAATCTCGGAAACGGCTCCAACGATTTTTATGAAATTTTGTATCCAGAGGGTTTCGGGGGCGAAAAATCGATCTAGCTAGGTTTCATTTTCAGAAAACGTCGTTTTATCCATGTTTTCAGCCGAGCAATGCTCGGTCAACCAGGTACTAACAGTAATGAGACGAACGAGGCGCTCTCCTGATGTTAAGAGATAACGCCTATCCATAACCATTGCAGCGATACACAGAACTTTGAATAGTAAAACAAAGTCCAGGGCATCGTTGCCTTGGCGCTCATTACTTTGAGACTAGATGGTTAGTCTCAATAGCCCTGTAATTTCGCTAGCTGCAGTACCCTTCAAACCGGAACACAGTAATGTTTGTACTACTTGGCGGTAGAATATCTGGTACTGCGGTGGTACCTACCTAGGCGACCTCCTGCTAAGGAAATCTACCACCAAGTAAAATTTATTTACCACATTTGTTTGTCACATTTTATACACACAAAACACACGAACACTCTTACACACGACAATTGTAGAATATTTTTTTCTCGTAATATTTGGCTTGGGCGTAATAATATAAATTCTAGTAATTATTCATTATGAGATGAAACTTCTTAGTATTCAGTCCTATCACAGTGTGGGTGCCGGGTCTATCGCGTTCTAGGGTCAGGAACCCGTACAGTGCCTAGTACTCGCGCCACAGGTGCAGGCTTAAGGCACCCTTTTTAATACGTATTAATCCTCAGCTTCATTGCCCTGTTCTCAACCCTGCCTAACCAAATTTGAAATAATCCTACCAACGCTGCCTTGGATAATCTTTCCAGCATTTAATTTATAGATCTTGGCATATCGACGTCTTTTAGTCAGGTTTTTTTCTTTCGAGATCTACAGTTTCTTTTTTTTATCTATACATATTTGCGTACGGTTATAATATATATATACGTATAATCTGAATCTCGTCGGAAACGGCTCCAACGATTTTTATGCTGGGGGTTTCGGGGGCGACAAATCGATCTAAGTAGTTAGATTTCATTTTTAAAAAACGTCATTTTATCCTTTTTTTCTGGCAATGAATAACTAAAAAAAAAAATGTCATCCAAGTAGTGATGTTTATAAAGGAAAAGTCACTGTGAGAACCTCTCGACACGCAGTCAGGGCCAATTAATGTAAAAACGTATTTATGTTAAAATGAATTAAAAATTATTGAAAGGTGGTTACTGAGCAAAGAACCTCATTATCTAAACTAAGAAAACTGGCAAAGTTTGTCAGGGTTTCTATGCTAAGTCTTTAACCACTGCCCACCCGATGTTAAATGACGGTATGAAGATGGTAAACACACTTAGCCTAAAATGGAACTGGCTCTCAAGTGACGCTGCCGGAACACACCGTTAGGTGCTCGGCAGCAGATTTTCAAATTGATGACAACCTGAGAGCTGAATGTACCCCCTACCAATATGCTATGGTTTCCTTGTGATGTTTTCCTTCACAGACAGCTCAAGCTGATTGTTGAGATCTGAACCCATGCTCCTCGATGTACAATCTGAACTCACTTAATACTGAGCTATCATCACTACAGTTACGTAAGTACTTGTAAAAATTATAGTAGTAGTAAAGTAAAAAGCTTCGAGATAATTAACTAAAAGCTAGCAAAACGAAGGTAGAAATCTAGTTATCAGAGAGGGTAGGTTGTAAATAGGTTCGACGGTAACATTTATGTTCCGTCTTATGTTAACTTTGTTCAAGCGTGCCGAACACGTTCGTGGAACTGTAACGTGACATGTAATACTAAATCATCTATCTACGTACAGTGGGGGGTTTTTGAAACGGTAGTACAGTAAAACAAACAAAGTAACTCGATTTATCGCCATGTTTTTATTTATTCAAAAAATGCAGATCTATGTCATTCCAGTAGTTTTCGATCGTATAAACAATTTAAACTGAGCTTTATTTGCAGAACTGACTTAGTTGCTGTTTTTTTTGTTTAAAAAACTTTTATTGTGATAATTTTCAATTGTTTAAATTTATTTGTACTATATTTTTTTATGTCGAATAAAATTTATTATTATTATTTATTTCTAATCAAGAGATTGTCTAGGTAGGTACCAATATCAGTCACCCTGCTGTAAAGCATTAGTGTGTAATATTACCTACTATGTAGCGCATTGAAGGATACTGTAGCTAGGAAAATAACAGGGTTAAATGATATTCACGTGTGATAAATTATTTAATTGTCAAGATTTCATGTGGTGAAATGAAAAAAAAAGCGTTGGCTTTAACGTGTGAGCTAAACATTGAACTTTCTATTGCTACCAACTAATATTGGTTATATTGGTCTAATGCAGATATAGATAGATACTTTTTAATGTAAAAGTAATAAGACTAACTAGACTCTCTCTTGGTGGTAAGACATAACGTCTGGTAATGACCATTGCAACGGTACCCAGATATTTCAGTAAGAAAACAAAGATCAGTAAATCGCTGTTTTGGTACCTTGATACATTCGATATTTGCTTCTATTAGCCCTATTATTTCGCGTTTGACCGCCATCTCGCCTAATCCTTTGACCTCAAACTTGACAAATCTTTACCTGATTTTATATTTTAGGTTTTACTATATCCCCAATTGGGCGATGCGCCTCAGAATTTCGTAAGCAAATAATTAACGCGTGGCTTGGCTCGGGATTTGGCCACAGATGGAAACCGAAATGTGGTTTACTGTAGTATACCTAGTTAGTACCCCTAACCATGAATATTAGACTGTATTTCACCGCTGTTACATGTACAAACTACTAATAACTAAACCAACCAACTGTTTAATAACTATACCGAAGTTCCATATTGATTATTTTGGTACGTCAAATACTTATGCATTAGATGCATCGAACGTGGTTGAAGTGATAGCCTTGGTGACTCATTAAGAAGAAGTGTGCATCCTAATCCTGTAGTTGTGAATTCGTGTTCTAACCATAGAGTTTTTATTAGAATTAATGTAAGCATTTTAAAAACTCTCCCCAATGGCTTTACGTTGAATGAGAACATCGTTAGAAATCCTGTTTAATGTCTGGAGTAAAAATGTAATGGCACACGTGAAATGGACTAGTTAAGCGATAAATTTCTTCGATAAGTTTTTTAACCTTTTTAAACCTTGTACATGTAGGTATTGTTGTGTGGTAGTTCAGGTTCGTTTATACAAGTTGTAAGCAATAAGGAAACCAGGAGTCAGCTTTGGTGTTTAGATAACTGTAACACGCGTGATTCATGAGGAAGGTTTAGGTATATAATTTATCAAGGCTTTGTTTATATTGATTGTATATTTGCCATAGTGGTGCCGGCGTAAGAATTGTACTCCGCCCGCTCTACCCGTGGTTGCCGTAAGAGTCGGCTAACGGATGTAATCCGGAAGATGGGCAGCAGCGTCTTCCTTGAACAATCACACCTAACTGCGCTCGCCAACCCGCCTGCCAAGCGTGGCGAGTATTGGCAAAAACCCCCCAGGAGGAGGCCTATGTCCAGCAGTGGACGTCCTATGTAGTGAAGTGAGGTTGAAATATGATTAGATCAGCCCTACGACAGTTAAAATATGTAGGCAAAATATTATGCTCTACTATCTATTATGCGAAGCCGGGGCGGGTCGCTAGTCAGAGTATAAAACACCACACAATAATACATTATAATTGTATAAAAGATAAGATAATATTCTATATACATATTTCGATGGATAACAGTCAGTTATCTACTGCTCAGACATTCGGACTAATGGATTAATACGTATATTAATCTATAGCGGCACAGCTCTATAGTGATTGGCCTATTAATAATCTTGCTTAACATTTCTTTAAATAATCTGCTTCATATTTTTCCGTGTTCCTTTTGAATCATTATACTAATGGAGTACAAAAGGAAACATTAATAATATTGTTTTGGTATTTAATCTAGTTCATTCTAAAAGCATTCTATGCAAAAAGAAAATAAAAAAATACCTAAACACTTTAAATATATAACAAACTGAGGAGTGGTTGCGTATCATTTACTAGTAGGGTTTTGTTGTACATACAGTCACAAATCACTGGTAGATATCTTTTCATTGTATAAGAACAGTGCGCACGAATTGAATAGTATACCTATAAGCTTAATTAACGCGATAAGGTCTTAATAGAGTACTAATCATCGCAACACGGGGAATCCTACGGCGATGACTATGATGTCTGTTTCATTGTCTTGTATTGGTGTTAATTTTTAAATATTTGCGTTCCTTATATTGTATAATTATCAGAAAAATTCAATTAAATTGTTATTATTCTTAAGCAATAATTTGACTTGTTCAATGTATTGTTTTTAAATTAATAATATTTCTTATGCATTATATGTATGTATGAATTTGATGTATAATTTTTTTTTGTACTAAATTAGTAAAATTTATTATTTATTATTCTGAATTTGTTAAGTTTTGGTAATATTGACTGAGGAGCTAAATTTAACTGTCTTTGTATAATTCATGACTCAAGTAGCATAATTGATTCATAATTATATACGAGTACTTGATCAAAATCAAGTAGCTATTTTTATCAAACTTTTGTGTAAAAAATTTCTTTGATGTCATTTCCTTATACTTAAGTATGGTATATTTTAATTTTGCTAAGAAAATTAGTAAAAAAAAAAAAGCCTTAAAGGTAGCGCCGTATCAGCTTCATGATTATATTATTTAACGGTTAACATAAAAAATATTAGGCCTTGCTTGTATAAGTTGCTTACAGTAAACCACTGCTTAAAATTATCTGTTAGCAATGTTTATAAGTAAAGTCCGTCACGTATAAAGAGTGTCACCTGGATGATATATATATATATATATATTAATTTCCCTAAACACTTTAGTTTAAGTATATGTTAGGATGTAATTTGTGGATAGTTTTCTTATGTAAATAAAAAGTTCAATGGTTAGTTTCTTTAATGCCAACATTGCAAAGTTGTAAATAATATTTAATAAATGAATCCCTGTTTTCCTTGGTCACGTCATAACTTGAGAACGACTTTACCGATTTAATTTATCTTTTTTTTAAGTTTTCTAACACTATTTAGATGGTTCTAATGGAAAGAAAAATTAAGAAGATTGCGCAGAAAATAGGAAACTTTCAGATTATTTTTGATCAATTTCACGCAGACGAATTCACGGGTAACAGCTAGTTTTAAATATTATATATAGTTTCGGCGGTCAGGAAATGAAACTATTACTTTCTTAAGGATGACTTCAATCTCATTGTTTATATCAACTAAAGATAAGATCAAGTCTAGCAAGAAACCAGCTAGTAAATAGGAAATTGGTATAACGTAGAGATAACAGTAATATCGAAATAACATCGCAAAATAATTTGTACAGGTTGGTTCAAAAAGTTTCTTGGTTCGAGACTTATTTGTCAAATAGGTGTTGACATCTGAATCACCGACAATAAAAAATAACATAGTTTATACGAATGTGGTAAAGTTTTATACAACTCTAAAGTTATCACACTTTAATGAATTAGGGTAAAATTTTGAATAGAGATAGCTTATATATTAACTATATTTTGCCCGGGCCTTCGCTCGCTTCAATATAGATTTTTTTTAATTCTCGAGGACAGAACTTCTTTCTGGTAAAAGGTACTCTATGTACTTTTTTGTACCCCTGACAACATGTAAGCAAAATTTCATGATGATCGCTTATGTAAACAAACTCACAATAATATAAAAATATTAGTTAGGATTAACGCGTTTTTACTTGGTGGTCAATCTCCTTAGCAGGGGGTCGTCTAGGTAGATACCACCGCAATACCAGATGTTCTGCCGCCAAGCAGTAGTGTGTAAACATAACTGTTATCTGGTTAGTACCCAACGAAATTACTGGGCTGTTGAGAATAATCGTCGAACATCTTAAAGTAATAAGCGCCAAAGCAGCGATGCCCTGGATATTGTTTTGCTACTCAAAGTTCTGTGTATCGCTGCATGGACATACGTTGCGCGTCTCATTCGTCGCATTACTTATAAATCAAAAAACGCAAATGAAACTATTTTTTCCAGAAAATCGACGACTTCTGAAAGATAAAAATTAAAACCGTAAGGCTTTGTGCTTCTGTGAGCATATTTTTCATACAATACTTGTTTCATACCGTGTGTTTAAATACCAGCGACCTTTATTCACATACATGAATACAGTGAATGAATAAAGGTCATTTTGGTAGTGAGTTTTAAAATAGGTTATATTTTTAGATCTATTGAGAAACTCGAAATCAAATGCAAAATGTCAGTGAATTGCAAAACAATTGGCAATTTACATTTTCATTATGTTTTCAAACGAAAACAGAATTGGCTTTCAAACCTTTACCAATGTTTTTATTTATTTTTCTGTGAGTAGAAAAATGAAGTGATTATAATTCCGATCGCGGTTGAGGGTCAAAATTAAACTCAAGATTACTTTCTGGAACAATGGGACTAGAGTCGTTATTGAATCATGTCAACTTAATTAAAAAAGTTTGACTCTGAGCCAAAGTTGCTTCACCCTGAACATTCTATTAGAGAACAAAAACGAATTGAAACTCGAGGATCCGTAAACTACGGAAAACCTTTATCTACAATGATACAAACACAAAACTAGTTAAGAAGAACTCACAAACTCATATTATAACTTCAAATACTACTACTGTAACTGTAACTGTAACTGTTAACTGTAATTAATTTTAATGAATTCTTAATCCTATTTTCTTTATTAAAAATAATCGTATATAACTGATTTGTTTTGACGTGTTTTGACACATTTTTATTTTTACTTATGAGGGAGACTCACGTTTAATTATGTTACATACTTTCATTATAGTTTCGACCACATCCGGTGGCTTTCTTCAAGGAATCGAAGCAGAAAGACTCGCGCGCGGCCTCGTCTTGCTAGCTTGCTACGCACTACGGGTCGCTGCGCGTCTCACGCGCGAAGACAGCGGTTGGTGTCCACATAAGTAAAACAAAATAGCTATGATAGCTCGGTGGTTAGCGCGGTCGGTTCGCATGCCGAAGGGCGTGGGTTTAAACCACAACAACGGGTTTGAGCTGCCGGTGAAGGTAAACAATAGAGGTGACGAAACCATAAAGTGGTAGTAGGGTACTTTCTAGTACTCGGCTGGCTAGCTACCACCCTCAAATTGAAAGTCTACTTCCCAGCGCTCTTACTATTTCAAGGGACCATTCTTGTACCAGCACCTCGATAGTTTCCTTAATATAATACAAACTTCAAGGTATGTTTGCAAGCGATTAGTAGTGTCTTGGTTGTCTTCATTGGACCAATATGAGACGGAGAAGATACTTGTTATTTCCAGATGATATTAGGGGGCCTGCCTTCCTGCCTGCCCCTTGACAGCTTAGGAAGCTTAAGTTTACATTACTTTACTTACATACAAACATACACACAATATGGACTCCTAAAATTGTAACTCTCTTTTGTGAAGTCGGTTATTAACAAACACATTTCCTATGCAAATATGGTTGGCTGGCGGGGAATCAGGCCCCATTACAACAGTAACAAGTTCCCTCTAGGCAAGCGTGTTCCATCCTAGACCACAGCGTTGTAGACATGTGAGTCATCGTTGCTTAACATCGGACGGAAACACATACACACATACATATACATACACACACTCGGACTTCCACACACACACTCACATACTTACACTAAAATATAATTCGCCCCGTGGCTAGCGAGCTTAACTCGCTTCAGCCTGTGTCGTGCGGCGCTAACTTTACTCACACATACATATTCGTACTCACCTCACGCGGCGCTCCAAGCTCACTCCATTGTAATTTATCTTAAAAATATTTAGCTTAAACTACTACTATTTACTACTATATTATATATTACTACTATGTACTATTTAGTTATTTGATAGAATATATATGTATATATATATATTTATATATTTAGTCTTTTTATTCTAATGTGGAAGTCACTGAACCTCACGACACAGGACTCCCCTAGTGTGAGGTTTCAGGGTACCCACCATGGAGTATGATATAGTTATTTTAGTTTTTATTAATTAGTTTATCATAGTTTTTATATCTGTATACTCCTTAGTCGTAAGTTCTTATGCCAATAAATTATTATTATTATTATTATTATTAAGCAGCAGGGTTGTTCCGACAGCCTCACTTGAGAGCCAGTTCCAATCCAGGCTAGGTGTACTTGACCATTTTCGACCACATCGTCACTTAACATCAGGTGTGCTGTGGTCAAAATACCTTGCCTGTCAGTCATAAAAAAAATATTATATAACGCCTTTATAGATTTTGTTACGTTTATTCGACAACAACCAACGGTATAAACTTTTTCAATTCGTACTTAAAACCAAAAACTTATTGCTCCTAAATTCGAACAAAAGAGTGTTCAAGAGAGTTTCAAGAGTGCGTATTTTTCAACTAGGTAGGCCAAAACAAAAAAGAATTGAGTTTAAATTTCTGAAATTCTCATTTCCAAATAGACTAGTGACTTTAGTTCTATTCACATCACACAGATTGACCATAAACTATGAGCAAATAGCTACAACAAGTTTACTACAACTTATTTTCACGGATACGATAGGTACCGTTCATAAATTTCCTTTACTTCTACGGCACAGGTAAACTCTCCGTTATCAACGCTACGACCTACAGTTTATTGAATGTTTAAACTTAGGTGTCTCATATTACTCCTTTTACGAGGAAAATAACGGGAAGTTGTAAAAATAATTCAATTTGCCTCCACAGCAATGGCCTTTCAGGAAACTTAACAGGAGAGATGTTTACGAAAATTCTATTTCGGGACTCCTTTTGCCGTGAAGCCTTCTTGAAATAAAAATGTTAAGATGTTGTAAAGGTAGGTGTAATGCAGAGTACACAAAAAGCTTCAACACATTTTGCAAGCTATGCCTATAACGTAGGTGTGTTATCGTCAATCCTTAGTGTACTAACAGCTCTATTTTCAAATTAAAAAAATAGTACGTCAGTTACACTATTTACATATATTAAACACTAGTTGCGCTCCGTGGTTTCAGCCGCGTATTCAAGGATAAAAATTTACAATTTAAAAAAAGACGACATAGCCATAGACTCAAGCCCAAACACAGCTTTAAAGGTTTTAGGTATTATAGTTTAAAAATCAAACTACTAACCCGATGTTCAACGTTCTGGAACAAAAATAATTTCTCGAATCGGTGCAGGCGTCTTCGAGTAATCGGGGTACATACATAAAAAAAAGATTCCGACGAATTGAGAACCTCCTCATTTTTTCGAGGTCGGTTAAAAATAGCTTAAATCCATACTATAAGGCTATCTACATTCCAAATTTCATCTAAAGCTGTTTCAGTCTGATGAAGTACAGAAAAACTTTCGAATTATCGACGGTTTTGTCGAATATGGTATACAAACTTAGCAACCACCACCCATGGGCACCAATTGTCTCTTGACTGAGGCCGACGGAACATACCGTTAAGTACTTAAAGATATATTTTTGTCTTGAAGAAAGTACCCTACCACTATATAATTCTCATTATGTTTCCTTGACCGGCATTTCAATCTCATTGTTGGGGTTTGAACTTATGGTCTGTGACGTATAAACCTAACGCACTAATCACTGAGTTATGATCGCTACAAAATGTTATCGTAATTAATATGTGGTTATAAGTTTTGTTGACAAATCGAACACCTAGCTCTACCAATAAAAAACGTGTGATTATAAATTAATCAGAGCTAAGAAAAAAATATCAAGTCTTGTAGGACATTGTGTAGGACAGATGTCAGCCACTAAGTGACATGGGTGCGATCACAAAACGGAGAGAAACTAATCTCTGCTAAAGCGTAGCGAAACACTAATAACCTACGTAGGCAAGATACTTTTTAGTCAACGGACACGATCATTCTGGAGACCTAAAAAGAAAAGTTTTTAGAAATAAGTTTTTATTATTCGCATTTAAAGGTGTTCAAGGTGACTTGGTGGAAACGCGCGATGGTCGTGTCACCGCATCATATTATTTTCCAAAAACGTGTATTTTTCGAATACCTTTATTTAGGCAGGGTGTGGTCAAACGAGAACCTATTTTTAATAATTAAAAATGTGTCATAAAGAAGTGGTGCTTTATTCAGAAAGTACCGAATTACGTGCGTAAGTGTAGGAAAGTAATATAATATGGTTACTTTTGTGCTATGTGTTTGACAAAAGACATTGTTGCTTCCAAACCTCCGTTGAAACTTGTAGTAAAATCACTTATGTTACTGTGTTGACGTAAACTTAATTAACTTGATTAATAATCAACTATTTAAATATATCAAAATAATTGACACAGGCAAAATATGCAATGTTAAAAACGAAGAAGAAAATGTACTATTAATTATCAGAACTATATAATTTCATTATTTACTATATTATATCAAATTATTTTTGTTTTACTTATACGGGATTACTCACATTTATTTATGTGTCACATATAATTGATTGTCATCAGTAAGTCGTTTGCTTAAATATAGGCTTCATAAATAAGACTTAGATATTCGTAATATTTTTAAATTTATTTATTGAGTCATTATTATATATCATATTCTTCACATTATCATCTACATTAATTATTACACCAAATTTGAAATTGCGTTGCTTTTTGAAGGAAGCACAACATGCAATTAATCTCAAAATGATTAAATTTACATTAAAACATGCAAAATTCGCTTACTACATGCAGAATTGGTACAAAAAATTCTGTTTGATATAACCAAACAGCACAAAATTCAATAAATCAGACCGTTATCCACTGTATAGCACGCCCTAACTCTAGTTCTGCCGCAGACATAAACACTCAACATGCATTTTAATAAAGTGCTGCATGTAAAGATTATGTTCTTTGTCACAGTCGTCACGGTGGCCCAGTTTTCTGGAAACTGTAGACACCTCGTTTTCCTGCTTGCGAACAATTTTATTAAAAAAAAGGGACCAGGTATTAACGAGTTCCGAACTAGATTAAGCTTTCAAGGAAAAGTATTAAGAAACTTCATCAGCTTACTGAAAACTTAAGACGAAATTTTGCGAGCTCGGTTAGAAACAGGAAAATGTGGATGCTTCCTATTTTCTAAGTAATTTCGTATTTGTGGAAGGTGTGAAAAATTAATTTAATTTAGTTGGTAGGAAGAAATAATAATTTGTTTTACGATAAAAATAAACATGTATATTTTAATAATTTATTAAGACATTTTACTTGCAATGTTATTAACATATATGCGTTTAAAATGAAAAAAAAAAACAGCACTAAATACGTGTTATATTTAGCAAATTTCGAGTCGATCAGACCTGTTGAAAATACATACATCGACATATTCATCACCTAAAAAAAACAAAATTGGTTCAGCATTTGGGAGCTAGGATGCCACAGGAAGATACACATATTATCTCACTAATATTATAAATGTGAAAGTTTGGATGGATGGATGGATGTTTGTTACTCAATCACGTCAGGATGGCTAAACGGATCTGGATGAAATTTTGCATGTAGATACTTTAGGCCCTGGAATAAAACATAGGATACTTTTCATCATCATCATCATTCATCACCACACGGGTAAAACCGCGGGGCACAGCTAGTAACTATTAAACTTTTTGCATCGGGGGCTAATATTTTTGAAACTGAAAGATGTTTTTTAATGCTATGACGATGATTTCTTTTTACACCAAAAAATACAAACCTATAAATTTATCGGTTCAATAAATTTAACCATTTATTTTAAAATGAAGAAATATATTTTTAAATACTATATTAGTATTACGGCTTTGCACAATGGTAGTGGTGGCGCGACTAAGGCGTGCTGCAAGCTGCGGTCCCGGGGGCGGCTCATGTGGTGCTGCCAGCAAGCGGGAAATAGATACAGGTTAGCAAATTTTTGAGAGAAATATGTAAGTACTATTGTTTTTACTAAATATTTTGCTTCTAGTAGTAATATGTCCATTTTATTTGATTTATCAAGCAAAGGAATTATTTCCGCGGCTACTTGCATAAATTGTTTATTTTTAAGTAATTAACTAACTTTCCTGACGCAGCGACTCAAGATGTGTCTTGGCCTACAATATTAAAAAGCACTATCTTTCTTGATCTTAATATATGTCGATCTTGTATCTGATGTACTTGATGTATGATCTTAATAATAGTTCATGCCAAGTGTTGACTTGTTAACTGTGAATTTCGATCTCTACAGTTCGGAATATATGACAAGTTATAAAATTCTCCTTAATATAATTATAGGAATACATGTACTTGAAAAAGTTTTAAAAGATTTTATCCTATGTAACGTAACCTAATACCTACTCGTATAACTGTCTAAACTTTGTTATGATATATTTACTTCACAAATAGTTCTTAGAGCACTTAAGAAATCGTTATAAATTAACTATTACAGCAAAACTGATTTACACTATTAGATGTAAGTTATTTTATCAATTAAATAATGATTTATCTACTTAATTCATGACCAATCTAAATTCAAATATATAAATAGCGTTTGAATTAGATTAATTACAACACGCCTGTAACTGGTTTTAGTTCCGGCGCTTCCGGCGTATTGGCGTACTCAGCGCTGGCAACACTGGCCGGGCTCGCAGTCCGCGACAGACGAGTCACCGCGCGGTCCGTATCAACACAGCTTCGCGGAACTTTCCCGCACTTTTCCGCTTATCTTCATTTGTTTGTTGACGTGCGCGACGCTCGGCGCTAGTGCGGGACGTTTCAGTGTCTTGTGTGAATGATTTTTTTACTAACTCAAGTGTGGCATGAACTTTAAGTAGTTGGTAAGTATTAGATTTAAAAATATTAAAATGCTATCTGTTAACTGCGATTACGTTCGCGTACTGCAATAAAAAAATTAAAAAATGTTGCTTTTAAATGTTGAATAATGATGTTTTGACTTTTTGTATAAAAAAGGAATGATATATGTATACCGAATATTTTTGCGAAATAATAAGTAGTATAGTGATGTTTAAAAAATAGCAATTTAGTACAGAAATAAAAAATATCTACACGCATTCTGAATTTTACTCAAATGTGTAAAACTATTACAGTGCGACGCAGTAACTATACTGTCTTGTAAACAAGTTTTTTTTGTAATTCTGAATTTCATACTTGATTTATACATTTAATTCAAGGCCAAAAATTAATAAAGGTTATAAATAATAATTAAAAAATAAAATAACAAAAAATAAATGTAAATACTTATACTAATTAATATCGACACGCTTAGTATAAACAAAAGTAAGTAATTTTTTAGGGTTTCGTACCTCAAAAGGGAAAAAACGGAACCCTTATAGGATCACTTTATTGTCCGTCTACCTGTCTATCCGTCTTTCAAGACCTTCTGTCTGAAGAATTCGTGGATATATCGAGTTGAAATTAAAAACATATATGCATACCTGTAGTCCCTTGCATTTGTGAAAAAATCAAACTTCTCAGTTATCATAAAAAATAGCTACGGCCGTTTATGTCGCAAAAAATAGCATATTTTGAAACTCGCTAGGAAATCAAAACCTTACTTACTACATACTTCCCGTTGAAAAACTATGAAACTTAGCAAAAAGCATTGTCTTATTGTAAAATGCACATAATGGAAAAAATCCGAAAACTGTAAATTTTGAAGTTAATCCCAAAAAATAATTTTAACACTCGATTCGAGAACTATATATCATACCTATTAGTTTGTATGGAACCCTTAGTGGCCGAGTCTAACTCGCTCTTGTCCGTGTTTTTTTTTTTACTTTAGGAAACAAAAGTAAAATACTGAGAATGGTAAAAAGCTTTTAAGTTAAAAACTGCGCAGCAAAGTAACTGGGGTCCAAAACAAATTATTTTTTCTACCTTTTTCCTACTTCGTAGAAACAGGATTATCGGTCAGCCCTAGCATATTTATCAAGATTTCAATCTTGCAGAGCTGGCAGGGCACAGCTACAGGGAAAACTACAAGAAAAGTAATAAAATACTACAATGTATACCTACATTGTATTTTTTCCGTTAGTAAATATGTTTAATTAATCTACGTACCGAAACTATCAGTGTCAGTTCAGTCTCAAAGGTTTACGTTTCAAATAGATCCCATTTCCGCTAAAAGTTGAGATCGTACGTTAACAGTCAAACACACGTCTAACCTTCGTCAAAAAAACATTAACATTCTCCTCACGATCACAAAGATCAACTGTTGAATGAAAGTATAGTTGCCAACCCGTTCCAATTTCAAATGCGTAGCTCGCAAAATTTAAAATTCGAATGTGGTTCGAGATCCGAATTTTCGAAATGTCATCTCGAAAGTGAGGCGTGAAAGAATGTCGAGTGTTCGTAGTTTAGTCAACGCGGAGCGAGGTGGCGCGTCCGTCGCTCACTAAGCGAAGTAAGCGGCAATAACCCGCTCTGGCGTTAAATTTTCAGCGTGTTTTCACGTGAACTCTTTGCCGTTATCGTTACATAGTTAACTGACGTGAGGTGAGACATTATTATTAATTTTAAACAATGGATAATTATGAAAGTACATCACACACACATATCATTAGCTATAGGACGTCCACTGCAGGACATAGGCCTCCTCCTCGGGGGGTTTGCCAATACTCGCCACGCTTGGCATGCATTAGCATGAAAGTACATTGCACACTAATATTATAAATACTTTATTTTCAAATTTAGACTGCTAATCCGAAAATTAAAAAAAACGGTTCTCGTAAGACTATTTATTTTTTACTATTTCTATTCTCACAAAAAAGTTTGTGAATGTGTGTGTATTTGTTTGTTACGTCTTTACGTTTTAACAACTTAACGAATTTCGATGTAATTTGGAATGGCGTTAGCATATGACCTACCTGAACACAATGGTTTCCTCTTGAAAATTGGAAAACCCGGAAATTGCGGTGCCCTAAGTGCTACTAGTTTGACATAGTACATTTTTAATTTTCTCTCAGATTCTTGTAAATCAGGATGTACTTAATTTTTTGTGTTAATATGCCATTTCAAATATATAAACAACGAGAAGAATTTGAAAAATCGGGGTGTGGCTGTGTCGTGGACACGACCTTATGTATGTGAGTACATCTTGAACACTAAGAAATCCTTCGGATTTTCATGTTTCAACTCATTACTCAACGTAACGAGTTCTTTGATTTTTAGCTATTAAGTGGTGTAATTACATTTTGGATAGCTATGTAGCTGTAACATCAAACTATATCTCCGGATAAACTATATCTCGTTATTATCAGTTTTCTGAACTTACCTTACTATGGAAGTATGTTTAAAGAAGTGTTCACGTCAAAAAAAGAAGGAATGAAATTTTTTTTTTCTAGAAAGCAATTTACGCCAAATCATTTTAATATTTAATACATTACGAGGCTTACAGTTTAAATGCATCGCATATTTTCGATACTCAAAATACATAAAATACCTTTTGCATTTTTCATGTGTCAGGTACATTGGCAGGACTATTAAATCGGATGAGTTATTTTTACTCTAGAAGATTCAGCTACGATTTTCTGCAATATTTTTCTATAAAATTGTGATACATTTTTTTTTACTAATTTATCACGATTAAATATATTCATAACGAGATTTTAGTTCCAAATATCCTTGTCGTATTACATTAAATTAATTTTTGTAACAAAAACACGGACTACTGGATTTACCAATTAAATTTAAATTTTATAATATAATTTGAAAGTATCACGAAAGTACGCACTAACATTATTTAGGAGATTAGTTCAATACTTTTCTCTCTATATAATTGGAGTATCATGTAAGTATTACGCTTACTATTTTGTTATACAGGGCTATAAGCATGGGATGTATTTCCGAAAGGAGGTCAAATAAGTGATTTATTCAGGCGTTACATTACGGAAGCTCATCTTATGGTATTCTGGGGAGACTTATTCTGTATTTCCGCTTGTAAATCGTTTTGGTTACAATAAGTTTAGGTTAATTAAACCTGAAACAATTATTTTCATTCATATAATGAATAGAAATATCTATTTTGTAATTAAATATAATTAAAATAACTCATTAATTATATATATTTTCCCCTTACGGTAGTAACTGGACATACACTAGAAAACCCTTTATTTTGTAGTTGTCTTATTTGTCTTTGTTTGCTTGTTTTGTGTTACAAAATAAAACTTTTATTTTTTTCTTATCTAACTCTAGAATACCGGAAGCGGGTCTTTATATTAATTATTATTAACACTTAAACTTTTACTACGGACACAACTCTGAAATCGCGATTAAATCGGCTGCTTCATACATTTGGTCGACGTATTTTTTCTCGAACATCTGATTTCTGTTCACGATTTTAGAGTTGTGCCTGTAGTAAAATTGTTCATAATAAGGTCCTTTTTCGATTTACTACACGCGTAAAATAAACCCGTATATACTTTTTATAAAACTACTAGCTTACGTCCACGACTTCGTTCGCGTTGAGTTAAGAATTGACCATACACAATGTATGTATAAACAAAAAATGTATGAAATATACCTATTCTCGTAACTACCAAATATACATTTCAAAAAATCATAAAAATCGACCGATTGCGACCACAAACACCGTGACACGAGATTTATATATAGATCCAATTAATGAATAAGAAACTCAGCTTATGAAAGTACCACGACAGGTTACGACAGTTCAGCGCTATAAAAGAAAAATGAATGCAATCAAATTTAATGTAATCGTTTTATCTATTCATGTCATCACTCTTATATATTACGCCTAAGACACAGATGCGTCCTGAGGTAGGAGCTACAAAATTAGCCGCTACCGCATTTTTATGACTTCAGTCTCTTGTCGCACTAAGCAGAATTTCTTTCAGCTGTCCGAATGTCGGATCGCTGCGCAGTCTGAGTCTGTAGGGATGAATTTACTTAGCCCCTGAAAACCAATTGACCTACTAGTACAAACTTAGGTTCATTTACTTAGTGTGTATAGGCGGGTGGTCCAAAATTATCTGCACATAGCCACGGGGTGTAATTAATAAAGCTTTACCACCGAAATAACGTGTAAAACGTAGGCACGTGCTCCGTGTCCGGTGGATGCCATTAATTTTATCTGAGGGTAGCCCGTAATTTGTCGTCGATATTTCCTTTACTTACATAAAGGTTTTTTATATCTATGTAATTTAAATTGTGTTTTGGCGGGAACGCGGTAAAATCCTTTTTAGGGTTCTGTACCACAAAAGGTAAAAAAGGAACCCTTATAAGATCACTTGTCCGTCTGTCTGTCCGTCTGTCCGTCTGTCTGTCCGTCTGTCCGTCTGTCTGTCCGTGTGTCACCACCGATTTTCTCAGGAACCGGTGGACCTAGCATGTTGAAATTTATACCAGATACTGAGGTCTATAGTCTCTACTAGGTGAGTAAAAATCAAGGTCCTGAGTTAACACAATAAAAAGTTATGGGCAAATTTAGATGTCTGCGAAATAATTTTCATTTTATTTTTATTTTTCGGAATTTTCCCTTTACTTGTGATGTAAAATTTAAAAGTAAGGTCTTAACTTTACTTTTAACCGGTTTTGGGTCGAAAACCTATATGGTAGTTCCCGTTGACCTAGAATCACGAAATTTGTCAAAAAGCAATTACTTTGAGGCTCTTTCCCAGTTACTTCCCGGTACTTCGAACCGTATCTACATGGACCTCGTTCGAAGTATCACGAACAATAAAAAAGATAAAGAGAGCTAAATCGGTTCACACTTTCTTAAGTTCATACGCTTGCCAACTAACATCATCAACATCCTCATTCATCATCCTAATTAAATAAACCAATACAAAAATTTAAAATCAAAATTTGTACAAAAACTTTGATAGAAACACAAATAATTTTGTAATTACAAACTCTCTTTACTTAGGATGTAAGTAAAAAGTTATAATAGTTTAGTTTTTAATCGACGCTGTTTAAACACAAAGGCCGTTTACGGACGCCTACGCCTGTTCACTGTTTAACATAAATTAACTATTTCCCGGGAGTTGTTAGCTGCCGCATCACTGATTAGTGCTTTCCGGCCGGAACACTAGCCTACCCTCAAATACAGGACTCGCTTTCATTTTGGGTTTCACACGAGCGAGCTTTTGTGCGAAACATTTAGTTAACGGCAATTGATTAACTAAAATCGTGTACTTAAGGTGTACAATATAGCATTTACAAATTCAGACAAATTATCAAACGATAAAAAAATTTGCAACTAAGAGCGTTCCAGCAGTTTAACAAAAAGTCGAACATCTATTTGAGAAGTAGAGTTTTTGATTGTTTCGTGAGGTAACCATAGTGGTAGGGTATTTTCTGGTACTCGGCTGGCTAGCTACCACCCACAAGTTGAAAATCTGCCGCCAAGCACCTAACGGTGTGTTCCGGCATTCCACTTGGGACCCAGTTCCATTCTAGGTTAGGTGTGTAATCATCTTTGATCACACCGTCACTTAACATCAGGTGAGCTGTGGACAAACACTTAGCCTGTCAACCATCAATTCTAAGCGTGTAACCAACCAGATTATGACGTTGCAATAGACGAACTACATCTAAAAATTATAAGTTCATTGCATAGGTGACCAAGAGTGTCATATTAAGATAATCTATGTTTTATATGTCAAAACAAAAATATTATTGAATCTTTACGTGGGCCTTAAGGCAGCCTATCACTAGTTCTAGTAACTCGGTTTGTCAGAACTATTCCTTATAGAGCTGGTAAAGTCAACCATAGTCATAGTCATATTTTTTATTGAAACATCAGTTACAAGTCAAAAATAATTATATATTAAAAAAATAAACTAAATTAAATGTAAAAAAATGTCTATCTGAAATAATGATTAAAAAATAAACTAAATCAAATTACAATAAACAATTCCAATTATAAATAAATAAAATCCAAAGTAAAGATATAAAATCTCGGAGGAGAAATAGAGACTAGTCGCTGAGCTACTCTTTAGGCCAGAGCTCAAACGCCAGATCCTTACCACAACAATACTTGCCTCGCATGATAAATTGAGTATTCGAAACGCATTCAAATGCAAATATCCACTTCACAATTTGTTGCAACGTCGCATGCCGCGTTGCATGCGTTGGCGACACAAGTTTCAGGTTTTGTTTTTTAGCTACCTTTATTTTCTGCTCTCTTATATATATCTTACTCTATTAGTTTCTGTGTCAGTGTGACTTTGATTTTTGGTAAAATATTAATATTATTATTGTTATTACTATTATTTTCACAATTTTTTATTTCTTATAATTTTCCCTTTTTCTATTCAATTTTAAATATTATAAAAAAAAATATTGCAGATTATTATTATTTCAATGTATTTGTATTTCTGGTTGTATTTGTAATTCTAATATTATTTTTATTTAACTCTTGATATACTGTATATTTAATTATAATATATAATTTAAGACTACTGTAATTGGCGATTGTCGTTCAGTCTAAATAAATAAATAAACTATTTAGGGTCATAAGCTTGAGGTATACTAAACTGACAGGGGATCATCGTACTGACTATGAACAATTTTTTTACATAATATGCTCTTTATTGCTTTGAACCCACGCCCTTAGGCGTGTGAACCAGCTGCGTTAACCACTGGGCTATTACTACTACAACACTTATGGAATGATGAATTTATGACTACTAAAATGCTAGGTTTTCAAATCAATGCTTAAAAGAGACCTTTATTTTCGTCATCCTGAGAGCTTCCCTAGAATTCTAGAATTATTCATGTTAGAACAGTAACAGTAAAGTTCCGTCAACTGTTTTTTTAGTTATACCGAGCATGTGAGCATAAGTTTTACAGCTTTCACTTTAATGCTTTCAAAGTAAAGTATAGAGGGGTTCTACAAAAACCAAGAACACTCTGCCTTGATAGAGCGTCGACAATAACTAATGGTTATTGCCGCGTCACCTACAACAAATAGCAGAAAAGTGTAAATGACGTAGCTATAGTGAACCATTAGAGTATGTATAGCGACAGTTCTCATGAACGTTCCTTTTATACATGGGAAAACTCATGTGTTGAGGATATTGCTTCCCCTTTTCATGTACAAATCTTGCTTTTAGGTTATGATGTGTCATTTCTTTTTTCTTAATTCTTAGTACTGGTTTTGGCTTCGAGAGTTCGATTTTGATTGACAATATGTATATGTACGTGGCAGCTGTCATGATTTTTGACTTCTTTTGATACTTCTTCATACAGAGTTATACTAGCGATAAGGCAAAAAGTAATCCTAATAATAAGTCTGAGCTGCCGGTGAAGGAAAACATCGTAAAGAAACCATAGCATGGTGGTAGGGTATTTTCTAGTACTCGGCTAACAACCACCCTCAAGTTAAAAATCTACCACTTAGATTCTATTGGTGTATTCCAGCAGCCGCACTTGAGAGCCAGATCCATTCCAGGCTAGGTGTGCTTTACCATCTTCGACTACACCATCACTTAACATTAGGTGAACTGTAATCAAAGATCTAACCTGTCAACAGTAAAAAAAAATAGGTTATCATGGAAACTGACGACAAAAGTGAAAAACTTAAAATATCACATTAGCAAGTCGGAGACGCGAACCCGTAAGTTTGCCTCTACGATAAATCGTTCAACGCCGCTAAAGAAGTTTTTACTTTAAAAAAGTCATAGTTGTTTTAGAAAGTTGTATCCTACCCGCATAAAAATAAGACAATTGATATATTATGCAAGAGTGCTTTGTATTTTTTTATGCACGACTATTTTTGAACAAAAGTTTACAGAAGCAAACCTTGTTTTGCAGTAGCACTACAATTTTCCATTTAAAATAACCTGTTCAAAATCAATAGCATAATTTATAGCATAACTCTCTGCATCCATGATAATTTGTAAAATACGTACCTACTTATTGTAAATAGAAACCCTGATATAACGTACGTCTTCTTTTACTGGAATTGTGAAATTGTTGATCGTATTGCTGATGGACCGTACAGTAGACGATGCACATCTCTTTTATCGCATATTGAAGTATGTAAAACAGTTTCAGAATGTAGCGATTTCACGATCCGAACCACTTGCAATCCCGATTTCTTTCAGGACAACTTGCGATATGTACATATACGGTGATACCCTATTTATTTGAATAAGCGTTCTATAATAAATCTACAATATTTAATGACAAAATATGTATGCAGAATAATTCTATGACAAGTAACATTATGTGAACAAACATATCACCTTATACGATTCTCCAAAACATTTGTCACACAATAAATAATGATTTAAAAATCCACAATACACTTGGCGTCAAAAACATTACAAAGCACACGGGTCCCATTGAGTGCCGGTCATAAATAATGGTTATTGCTTTGTCACTCCCGACAAATGGCGGCAAAGTGTAAATGATGTAGCGATGGTGAAACATTATTATATGTATTAGTTACACGTCCTGCTGCGAGCCTGGGGTCTTGTGCCGTGTTTTCCTGTTACCGTGTTTAGAGCCTTCTACAACATCGCGTCTGAAAATAACATCACGATACCGCAAATCTTCTAAATATATGTATATAACTCAAAGGTGACTGACTGACTAACTGACATAGTGATCTATCAACGCACAGCCCAAACCACTGGACGGATCGGGCTGAAATTTGGCATGCAGGTAGATGTTATGACGTAGGCATCCACTCAGAAAGGATTTTGATTAATTCTACCCCCAAAGGGGTAAAATAGGGGATGAAAGTTTGTATGAAAGTTTGTCATTTTTAAACCGATCGGGCTGAGACTTTGCATGCATAAAGCTACTATGACGTAGGCATCTAGCGCGGGTGAAACCGCGGGGCACAGCTAGTAATATTATAAATGCGAGTGTGAGTTTGTTTGTTACGCCTTATTTTATGGTATAAAGTATAAACAAATGTTTGTTCTGTGTCTGTTCTATATCTTAACATATTATAAAACAAAATCGTCCGCCGCGTCTGTCTGTCTGTTTGCGATAAACTTAGAAAAACTACTGAAGGGATTATCATTCGAGTTTCAACATTTTAGAGTGTTGATTCATAAGGAAGGTTTAGGTATATAATTTGTCAAAGTTTTGTGTAGTACCTAAATTGCACCCGTGCGTAGTGTATTATAAGTATGTATAAAAAAAAAGTATATATGTGTTATATCAGTTATTTGACTTCCATCACACAAGCTCTACTTACTTTGCGGTCAGATAGCGCTGTGTGTAATGTCCTAGGTTTTTTTTTTTTTTTAACTACTCATAAAACAAAATTTAAAAATTTTGAGTACACGTTGTCAGGAGTACAGAAGAAAGTATGGCGTACCTTTTATCCAGGAAAAAAGAGTACCTATTGATCCCGGAGATAGAAAAAATCTACATTAGCACGAGTAAACTCCGTGGACAAAGGCTAGTTAATAAAATAAATCGACCGTAGCAATTAACATTGTCGGATCTACATTTTTGCTATTTTCAGTTTTATTGCATTAAAGGTCTTAGAATAAGCCTAAAAATTCCCCCGCAAATTATTAAATTCCTAAAATCAACCTAATGTTAAAAAAATACGTTTTTTAATCGAATTTATTAATATGCGGGGGCATTTTTAGACATAATCTAAAACCTTTAATGCAATAAAATGAAAATAGCAAAAATGTAGATCCGAAAATGTTAATTGCTACGGTCGAAATGTTTCTCACACAATCTGAGGCTGTCAGTGATGTCTAATATATGTACACAGGATATTCGGAGAAGTGTCGTGTTAAGTAAAGTTCTATAACGATCTCCTCATGGCAAGAGAGCCTAACGTCTGTCCATGACGATTTCAACGGTATCCAGAACGTTGAGTTACAAAATAAAGTCCAGGGCATCACTGCTTTGTCACTTGTTATATTAAGACATTCGATGGGCAATAACATTTTTTTTATTAAGTTGGAAACTCGACCCTGAAAACGTGCAAAAAATCTGCTGTTAAAGACTTCATAATCATAATCATATTTATTGATAACGAGGTGTCAGAAAATGTTTTATAATAATTATAAATTAAATACTTATTGTGTACTACAATTTAAATTAAGTAGTACAATTAAAATAAATACATTCATCTTAAAAATAGGGAAATAAACGATATCAGTAAAATACTAAAATTATAAAAAAATTATATGAAAATGTCAAAACAATTGTCATAAATGTCAAAATTAGGTCCCATAACATGTGCATAACATAACAATGTCATTTTTCTACGAAAGTAGATGCTAATTATTTTTCGTAATTTAAAAGTTGATCTTATAGTAAAAGTTATTCACATTGATAGGAAATTTAAAAAAAACGTATAAAGATATATTACTTAACTTTTCTCAAGCACCCTGTATACTTCTACCTTGCTTACAGCTATGTTATTGCACCTTACGTGCACCCAGTCACCTTTTGTACTAACAAAAGTACCAAAAAACAACGAATCCTAATTAACTTAGCTCGCTTCGCATTTAAAAATGAAAATTCAGCTGCTCTTAAATTGGATTTCTTTAATTTCAGAGACAGAGAGAAATGCAATTACTGTTGTGGAAAGATACATGTTTTTCTTATTTTGTCTGAAACAACATTGTTTGGTGGAATTGATTTTAATATTTGCAAATAAAATTGTAGACTAGAATAATTCGACGATCTACTATAGTACAAACTTCCAAGCCGGTAGGATAAAGTTTCCAAAGAAACTTTTGGTACAAAAAAAAATTTTGTGGCTGGCTATTCTTTAGCAATATTTATCGCCTTGAAACTCTGAAAATTCTCATACGTACATTAATGAGCTGAATTAAAAATTGAAAATTTAATGACACCTTTTTTTTAAATCCCAACGTAGTTTTATTTTATAATTATTAAATAAAAGTAAGCATTTTTTGATACATAATGATAGTTATGTCAGTAGCGATATTCAATGTTCTCAGTATGATAAAAAAATCTATTGACGGGATTTTAAAAAAAGAATTTTGTAGGTTAAACGAACACGATCCTTTTCATACGAGTTTATTTTTATATTACTGAAAACATAAATTTGTACATGTATGTATGTATGTATTGAACTGAAACTGATGGTAAACGCGGTGTTTAATTTTCTTTATTACACCGCTTGCTCAAAGCCAATAAAGCACCTGTTCCATAAATCTTCAGCGCTGTTATAAATCAAGGTTGTAATTATAACCGCGTTGGGTGGGGCAACATTTTATCCGCTACTGTTCGTTGAATGCCCGAAGGCGAGCTAGGATCTAAAAACAATGTAAACTTAAGTAGCACAATAAAATATAAATGAAGGTACCATGAAAGGAGTTGAGATAATTCTTTCATTCATAGACGTGTTGTGCGTGTTCTGATTTCCCCAGAGACGAGCGTTTCTTTCCTTATTTCAATTTAAAATGTATTTGCCGTTACGTTTGGTACAATGGAATGACAGTTATACATATTAGTATTATACGGATAGCAGTAACGTGTATATGTATATCATCGATACATATAAAACAAAGAATAATAAATAAAAATAAAAAAGTGCCCAGAATTATTTATCCACCAGCAACCTGTTCTTCAATACGACATCGTCGAGTCTGCCCCAGTGTTCGAGAATAATTGTGCTTTGCTCTATTGGGGCAAATCTATCATCACAGGCAAGACTGTTGTCGCCAATAAGCCTGATCATGGTGGTTAACACTGGCAGAATATACAAAATGCTGTCCAAAAAAAAGTACAGTAACAATATGACACATAACCGCTATTCTTCTTTGTTTTTGACATCGCACTTTGTGCATGTTGCCAGTTTTATATATTTAATATTTTCAAGAATTTGAAACAGGATTCATTTCAGGATTTTTTTTCAAATTGAGTGAAATAAGTCTAAGTCACAGTCAGCCAAGTCACCCAACGTAAGTCAAAGTGGAATCCAGTCATACTCTAGTAAAGTATTGGCAATCTAACTACAAGCTTCGACAAAGTTTTAGAAGCAACACAAAAAATCATGTTTCATCACATTACATCACTTTCCCCCTCACTAACGCACGTAATACAGTATGCATAGAACGGTACAATTTTTTTTACACAAACATTCGAGTAAAGTTTTGGAAAAAATACAACGCGACGACATGATTTCTCCGCGTCCCCGCAAAAACTCACATAACTCGCAATGTTAAAAAATCCATATCACAAACACTGTAGATAGCGCTGTATAGGGCTTTTATTTTCCATGAGTCCGACGTTCCGTTTAATTTATCACCTACATGCCTAGAAAATGCCTCCAAAAGTTGGCTAAACGACGCGCATAATATTCAAGTTAACATAAACGAAAGGGCCGCAAAGGCGCACACTTTAGTCTGTTTCCGGCTCGTTCAGCACATGGCGCCTCTTTCAGAAAACGACCACGCTTCGAGCCTATAAAAATGCTAATACAAAAGGTGATGTTCGAAGGTACAGAGTAACGTATCGAGAAAACCTATCTAGTCTATTTAAATACCCTTATTTCCCTAGGGGCGTATGAATTGCAGGGGTTTCGGCCCAATAATGTGTAAATCCAGATAAATATGTAAGCGTTCGATGGGTCAGTGAAATTGATTTGTTATTGGCGCATGGAGGTACGTCTGGTTAATGGATTATTTAAATTATTTCCATGCGTTATTGAACGTACAATTATATTTACAATATGTAATTATTATATCAAAATTGAAGTTCCGGCAGCCTAGTTGGGAGACCGTCTAGCTTCCAATTTGGAGGTCGTGGGTTTGAATTTAATGACGCGCACCTCTGTCCTGTTATTTCTAAGTTGTGTGCGAATTGCCATTCAGTTCAAACGGTGCGGTGAAGGAAAACATCATGAGGAAAACTACATGCCCGAGAGATCAAAAAAAAGTTCTCGTAGATATGTAAAGTCTGCCAATCCACACTTGGCCAGCGTAGTGGACTATGGGCTTCTCACAATGAGAAGAGGCCCGAACGCAGCTGAGGGTCAGATAAAAAAAAACAGGGGTAATTCTAATAATAATCATTTATCAAAATAAAATAAAACCTTGATGACTTATGCCTATGTTTGCCTTTATGTTGTATATTGATATATAATGAGTAACTGGTTAATTCAGGTGTTATTTTGCAGAAGTTCATCTTATAGTATTTTGGTGTTATATCTTTAGTCTATTCCGATTATAAGTCATTTTGGGTACAGCAAAGATGAGGATTGAATTAAACCTAAAACAACATGGTTTCATGGTTGCTGGTCATATTCACATATGACCAGCATTATGCTTAGATGAGTCCCTATTTTGTAACAATATTTTGTCCTTGTGTATTTGTTGGAGGTTTTGTATTACAAATTTAAAAAAATCGTTTCGATTTTCTTTCTTTCTTTCATAACCGATTTGTACGAATTATGGTAAATTAAAAATCTAACACAGCTCAATATAACTCCAAGCTAAGTAAAGCTTGTATCTAGAATAATGATGGATTATGATGATGGAATCTGTAGCGAACTTTTTTCAAATGTTTACTCAAAATACACACATACACCGGAGACAAAACAAGCATTTATATTTATCACGCTAATTTACAACTGTATGAACTTATAAGCTAGGTATAGATAAATTTTGTTCGTTTATACTAATGTTATATAATTGGAAAATATTATATTACAAATGCTTACTTTCAATACTTGCAAAGATTTCATAATAACAAGTAGATGATTAGGCTATAGACCATCCCAAGTAGATCTATATAAAACGCCGTCGCGGACCTCCCTTTTTCTCGACGCAATGACATTTTTCATTAAAATTACCCTCGAGTTGATTATGTTGAAAAACTCTGGTCTTTGAAATTTCTTTGTTCGTAAGTGTGCTAAATAGGAATGATAAAATTTCCCTTAGAAGTAAATGGGCGATGACGTTTAAAAAATTCATTCGGCGAGTGAGTTCTCTACGTAGCCAACTGGAAATACGGAGATAAGGCCAATACATATAACGTATGTATACATGTGTATATTGTTCAGCTGATTTGTGTACAGATATGGGGGGTTTCACGCCACATTTTATTTTGATAATCGTGTTACGAGCAATCACGCGTAAAGTTACGTGAGAATTTATCTCATAAAATAAATAGAATTTGGAAATAAAATTACTAATATGGGTCTTATCTACATTAATGTAACATAAAAACAGGAATCATTATTTTGTTGAATTATGTGTACATAGAATGAACCAGAATTTCTGAAATTCAAATGGTATATAAACACAAGCGCCCGAGCATAAAAAACGTTGACACTTGAACTTTTCATGAAGTTCAGAGTGCCACGAATAATTTATTCAGTAACCACCAATTAGGAACAAGTATTACAGATAATTTTGGATATAAAATGGGTGAAGGCTCTTTAGTCCTACAATTTTTGTTTCTCATACTTCTTCTTTGTTTTTGGCATCGCGCTCTGAAAATTTTGCCAATATCAAGTATTTCGATATATATTTTTTAATGTTTGACAAGCTAGATGTTTAACCACAGCTCATCTGACGTTAAGTGATGGTGTGGTCGAAGATGGTTAAGCACACCTAGCCTAGAATGGAACCGGCTCCCAAGTGAGGCTGCAAAAACACAATGCTTGGCGGCAGATTTTCAACTTGAGGTTGGTAGCTAGCCAGCCGTGTACTAGAAATATTCTACCGCTACGCTATGATTTCGTCACGATGTTTTCCTTCAACAACAGCTCAAGGTCATTGTTGGGGTCTGAACCCACGCTCTTTGGCGTGTGAACCGTCCGCGCTAACCACTGAGCTATCATCTGACAGTCAAAGTAAGTTAAAGTAGAACCCGGTCAGGCTCTATACAAGTAGTGACTTTACTACAAGCTTCGATAAAGTTATAGAAGCGACACAAATAAATAGTTATTTTAACCGCATTATATCACATTCCCATACTCACTCACGCAATTTGAGATTGTTTTTAAATTTCTATAAACTCATGAAAAATCACAAGTTTCGTAAAAATAAAACGCACTCCGGAATGATTTTCTCGAGTTCCAGCCAAAATTCCGTTTGTTAATGTTTACCAATACGCATGTAAATGCGTCAAAGCTGCACGTAACACAAATACATATACATAATGTGCGTGTAGTTCCCGTAGGTATTTCAAGCGACATAAGAGTTAGAAGTCACGCAACGCTATTTCTGTATTTTTTTTTAAATCTATAGGTTTAAAAAAAATAGTACAGAAATAAAATAGTTATTTAAACTATTTTATTTATTAATAATAATAAATAAAATAGTGTAAATGAATAGGTGCCTACTTATTTTGGTGTGATTTGCAGACGTTTTCATCAGACGTTGTTCCGTAACACGAATTGCGTTTTAAGACTCGACTAAGTTTGCCGACGAATGTAGCACAATTTCCTCCAGAAGGAGAAACGAAGATAGAAAGGAAACGAAATTCCGCGCAAATATAATAAAGACCTTTCGCGAACTTTCACTCGAGTTGTGGAAACTTCTGGTAACTTTGTATGCACGCCACAGGATATAAGCCACATCCAGTTTCGTTAACTCGCGATGCTGAGTAGGGTATACCAAAACTATATTGGCTTAAACATGCACACCGTATGTTCGGACTTGCAACCTCGTTTTTGTTTCGTTAAAATAACCTGAAAAAGTGAAATCCAATTACTGTGCTAGCTTAACTAGGAAAGTTTTGCCTTCTAGACCTTTTTCAAATTTGAGATTTAATTTATTTTTGAACTTATTGAACTCAAAAGCTCATAACTTGCGACACTAATGGCATTTTCTTACAAAAAGACTCGAGTCCCGTAATAGCGACAAAACTACAATAACTCCTAATTTTCTTATATCTCCTTAACTCCTAAATGTCTGTCGACGCGTCTGAGCACTACACGTGTCATAGAATAGGTATATGAATACGTATAGTAATACGTCACTGAAAATACAATATTCCGTGTTTAATATCAAATGTCAACGGGCCTAATGAGCTCTTCGAAATGTCTAGATAGGATAAATAAAACAAAATATGGCTCCGCGTAAAGAATTAGACGAGTATTAGTTTTCTAACCTAAGCCTTGTTTAATTACTGAATTAACACTAGTTTTTGTCTGTGGTTTCACATGTATTAATGTATTATTTTTTTTCTATCCATTGGGGACATTACTTTTTTCTAGATAAAAGGTACCATATGTTCTTTTCGTTACCCCTGACAACGTGTATGCATGATAATCGGGGCATGAAAGCGTAACAATCCATCAAACAAACAAACTTACATGCACAAAACACCCCAAGCGGGACGTCAGTGCAGGACTTATCGCCCCCACTTTGAATAAGAAACTTACATTCGCATTTTCAATATTAGGTAGGATAGAATAGTTAATGAATTATAAACTACATTATCGACATATTAAATTACAAATAGACTTAAATTAACTAAAACCACTAAGACTAGAAGCATATATAAATATACAGTACCTGGATGACCGCTTAACGCTTTATGTTAAGCGAAAACAAACTAAAGATATACCTAGAACATTAATTTTATTTACAAAAATCACTACATATTATAAAACAAAGTCATCCGCCACGTCTGTCTGTCTGTTCGCGATAAACTTAAAAACTACTAAGCCGATTATCACGTGAGTTTCACCAATAGATAGAATGATTCACGAGAAAGTTTTAGGTATATAATTTGTCAAGGTTTTCTGTAAATTGGTTGAAATATGATGATAATTGCTGGAAGTGTTGGAAAAAGTCAAGCCACCTGGGAGCTTTCATCGAAAACGCTCCTAACTCCTTTGAGATATAACAAAACAATGTATGGTGGGATATTCTTCTTTTATAGATCTACAAAAAAAGTATAGATCAGATATCGACTTTGTTGTCACATTGATTCATTATTTTGACACATGTTTCACACGCACATATCCGAATCCAATTCTGTCAGTCTCGCACGTTTCATGCGTAACTAGAAATTTAGGAATATGCATAATTATCACTGCATTGGTAATGTTGTCATTACGTGAGAGAAATACAATTTTGACACGTTCGATTGACACACTCCATAATTAGTAGCAGGTAACATACTCGTAGATAGTATAATTATATTTCACATGTCTATTGATTTATAATAAAACAAAGCCGTTCGCCGCGTCGGTCTGTCTGTCTGTCTGTCTGCTCGCGATAAACTTAAAAACTACTGAACGGAAGTATGTGAGTTTCACCAACAAATAGAGTGATTCATGAGAAAGTTTTAGGTATATAATTTATTTAAAATAAGGTTTTATTGGTTAAAATATGATGAGTCTTCTAGGTTTGTATTTAGTTTATTTCCACTTAACAGTCGTTCCAGCTACAACAGAAATGAGAATTTAAAGTTAAAACCTTGACAAAAATTTAAGACACATGAAAATAATATTAAAAAAAACCTTAAAAAAGCTGATTAGTTTTGTTCTACGTTTTCTTTTTGTTATTTTCGTTTCCATTACATTTTTTAATAATTACATAACTCTGCTAGCTGTGCTTAATAGCACAATAATTATATTATTATTTAACAAGTGTAATCTCAGTAAGTAAATTATTTGTAATTTTTATGAGATTAATAAACATTCTTAAACCGTAATGAACACGAGTGTAATATATACAACTGATTCAGTCCTGTACATTTCCTATTTATTTCCAGTGAAGTGGACAGCGAAAAGTAATTTGCTGCATAAGCTTTTAGTTGGACAGAGCCGTGCGTGGAGTAGCTTGTTGCATTATGTCCTATTCAGGGACGTAGGAAGCCATTGCGAGCACAATGTTCACAATGTTCTCGGTAAATGCGGAAATCCACTCACGATATGACTGGATCCCATGAACCAAAGCACCGCACTGCTAAACGCGATTAGAACTACTGTGTTATTGTCATTTAATACTCGGCTATAAGTTATAAACTTACTGCAACGGTTGTAATTTTTTTTAGGCTTGACAGGCTAGATCTTAGACCACGGCTCACCAGACGTTAAGTGTGGTACGACGGTGTGTAGCAAATCTAGCCTGGAATGGAATTGGCTATCAAGTGAGGATACCGTTCTGGCATAACCCTATATGTCACCAGTAAAAAAAAAACCAACGATTAAAACTATGTTTGATTATAGAAGCTATTAACTACGCCACAGAATGCTAAAACACAGTAAATCAAGATAATAATGTGTACTATACGAGTCCTCTTTTTTTTATGGCTGACTGTCTATGTGTTTGACCACAGCTTACCAGAAGTTAAGTGACGGTGTGGTCGAAGATGGTAGTCACACCTAGCCTGGAATGGAACTGGCTGTCAAGTAAGTCTGCCGGAACACATCGTTAAATGCTTGGCGGCAGATTTTCAACTTGAGGGTGGTAGCTAGCCAGCCGAGTACTAGAAAGTACCCTTGCAAAGCGTTTGGTCTTACAGAGCGTTTGTTTTTGCAATGGAATTGCATAGCTCAGTGTAATATTACGATAACAGGCAAAGCCTAAAAAAATAAAATTAAGCGACAAGTTTACATGCATAATGTTTTTTTGTGTGCGAAACGGAAGGTTATTAGTAAAACAGATAACTTGAAGAGGTGAGTTAAATGAGGATAGAAGTAAACAAGACAAGGTTTCTTGCAAGACATTGTATCTGGCTACAATATGCATTGCGGCTGGCGGCAACTTATAAACGGGGCGCTTCCGATGGTGTAACTTAGTCGTAAATTGTTACGCTTGCACAGACATAAAACTGCAATCAGGCAAAGGATGGCTGAGTAGATTCGCATTTATGGTTTAAATGGTTTTCATCGCAAACTAAGGAGTATTATAGTTTTACTGTGTTCTTCTCTTTGTTTTTATCACTACAATTTGTGTAAATGCACACATTGGCAGATCAAGCATTTCGGTAATAAATCAAAGTAAATAATTAACACCGTACATTACCGTGTAACATCGTATTAAAGTAGCCGACATTGCCCAGCGGATTAGCAAGTTGAAGTGGCAGTGGGCATGGCACATAGCACGCAGAACTGATGGCCAATGGGGCTGCAAAGTTCTGGAGTGGACACCACGGAGCGACAAGCGCAGCGTAGGACGTCCACCTACATGGTGGACAGACGACCTAATAAAGACCGCAGGAACGCGCGATGGGGGAGGCCTATGTCCAGCAGTGGACGTCATACGGCTAATGATGATGAATTAACACAAAGTAAGTCAAAGTCGAATCCGGTCATGCTCTAATAAAGCAAATAAAGCAGTGCTATGTACTACAAACTTTGACAAAGTTTTGAATTCAAATCGAAAAGTCATATTTCACAGTTATGTTATATAACTTCCTAAAATCGCGCACGTATTTCGACAATTTCTAAATAAAATGCTACTATTTTTGTACAGACACACTCGAAAAAATACAAGTTTTAGAAAATTGTACAATGCTGTGACTAGACTTTTCCGCGTTCCCGATCTTCTCTGTTTGTTCGTCTGCTTGTCACGGTTCAATTTTATTTACTATTGAGATGCTATGAGAACCGGCTGCTCTGTTAGTTAATTCGGTGGTAGCTCTGCTGCATGCATCATTCTGAAGAATTGTCAGATTCTACGTTTAGTGATTACTTCAAGTTTTTCAGTAACGTGTTTCAAGAACCCAACACGTGAATTTCCTACTCATACAACATTCACAAAGCAGTGCGAGTAAACACCTATGTCCGTAAAAACAGAAAACGGAGGATAAACGGTTTCGTCCACCGGATGTTATGCAGCTTTTGATATTAAACAACGCAATATCCTGCAAGCCATATTACATTTTGAGAAGAAAATAATTACCCAGGTTTAATAATAAAAATAATGAATTCAAAGATCATTGTACCGATAGTCGGTCACGATGAACGTTCTTATAGCAAAGAGTCTTATTACCAATATTAAGATACTCTCGCTAGACGGTTGGGTCAATGGTCACGGTCAGATCCCAAAGGCAGTGATCATTGACACGGCACACATAAGGACGACCTCACTGAAGCCCTAAGCACCAGCAACTTGAGCCCTACCCCGCTGCCGTCGGCACGTTGGTTTTTTATATTAAATTATTTATGTATTAATACATTAATATACATTTAATGTAATAAATAAATAAATACGTAAATAACATTTTTAATTTCTTTTTATTTTGGTCAAGGTCCATATACATAATTAAAAAATCGACATAAAATAAATTTAAAAATAATAATAACATTTGAATAACCAAAATTTAAAATATCATAATAAAATCATAATTGTAAATGTCAAAAGGTTAGGTATACACGGAATGACAGTACTAATTTTGAAAACAAACTCGAGGCTTTAAAGTAATAACTTACAAATAACAAAAACTACTACTTTTTGCTATAGTTTACGCAAATTTCTATGATACACTCATATATGAAAATATAAGAATCATCTCGGGTAAAAGGAACTTACCAACTAAACAAAACTTGCTGGTAAAGCGTACGATTCCAATACTCATCCATCAGAAGGGTTATCCATTTCGCAACATTAATATCTTTCTTTTACATTATAGAAAAACCGTGACGAGACGTTTTTCTGTCTGCAACGTAAAAATGATACAAAGTAAATTTGTGTTACTAATACAAAGTAACTACGCTTGTACTCATGAAAATTATAAATTATTCATTCTTATAGATATTCGGTGTCGAGTCACGATAAGCGCGGCTGAAGCCGAAATGGCTGTTACGCTTATAGGATTTAGGTTTCATCTTATAAATCGAAATTATCAAAATAATTTCATCAGCTATTTGGTGTTTTGAGCTCGTTCAAAGATTGTGATCCTTTGAAAACTTAAAACAGCAGTTTTGTCAGCACTGACACTTAATCCGCCACGACAATCCAACTTGTATATAATATTACTTGCCAGATATTAAACATTTAATTTATTTTTAGACATAATTTTTCTTGCTGTCGTAATGTATTTTTTTTTTAATCATTTGATTTTTTAAATTTAATGATTCAGGCGTTACTTTGTTTGCGCTGGTTTTTGTACATTACGATAGTAGAATAAAATCTTTCGAGTCTTTTTTTTAATGTAAATATGTTGAGACAAACGAGACGCTCTCCTGATGGTAGGAGATAACGCTTAGCCATTACCATTGCCATACACAGAACTTTGAGTAACAAAACAAAGTCCAGGGCATCTCTGATTTGGCGCTCAATACTTTTAGACATTCAATGGTTAGTCTTAACAGCCCAGTAATTTCGCTAGCTACAGTACCTACCCAACTTGAAACCAGAACAGTAATGTTTACACACTACTGCTTGGCGGCAGAATATCTGGTACTGTGATGTTATCTATATAGACTAACCTGCTAAGGGGATCTACTATCAAGTACCTAAATCTATTAAAAAGGCCAGAAGTTCAACTAAGTAGTCCCACGACGATAATGAAGATTAATATTCAGATATTTTTGTATGTTACATATGTACTTTTATTTATTTAATCTGAATTTAAACAACATCATCAAGTACCAAGAAAATCCCCATATCAAACACTGGACAGGTATTCACCTGAGCAATTTATTCCGGCTTGTCATCGTGCGATCAGAGCATTATCTTAACTGCCTCAGGGGTCGGACCGAGATGATTCATCATGCCCAGGGGACGTCTCACACCTAAACCTTCATGAATAATCTAACATTAGACCGAGTGGAGTGTATATGAGCTGCAGTATGACGTTAATGACATTAGAGCTTTAGCCGAGCTTCAGTAAAATAACAGCGAGGCCCTGAAGAGCAGCGTGTCTTGGTCCGAGTTAACGACTAGGTAGATATGAGTGAATATCGAGCATAGAAGCCACGGCAGCCTGGTCAGGATACCGTTCGACTGTCAAGGAGATTCTTAGTTGAAATCCCACAGCACGAACTTCTTTTTTTTACACGACTGTCTAAAAAAAGAATGTAATACTACTACTAATAAATGTACTATCAGGGTATGTATGCGAGTTTTTTTATTCACCATAACTTTTAAATGCCTAAACAAATTTGGATTTGGATGGAGTGTCGTTATAATCCTTACACCATTGCGGATGACATTAGCTATAAATATTTTGAAAAAAATAAAAAAATCATGTTTTTTTTTATCGTTGTGCGTAATAGCTAAGTTGTTTTAACCGTATTTTCCGGGATTAAAAGTAGCTATATTATATATAATATTCAAGATAAGAGCCACATTTCAAATCCGAAGAATTAACATTTCTGTGAGTAAGTTGACGTTAGTCTGAAACATTAATTGCAAACGAAAAGAGGAACTATTGAGGAAGAAATCTGCATATATTTTTTACTTTAAATAGGCTAGCGATTATCTATCGTTTAAAGCTTAACAAATTGCCTTGAACAGCGTGGTGGCATAACTCTTCACACAATGAGAAAAACCCTGCGCCCACCAGTAGGACAGTTCACACAAACCGGGCTTATCTTCAATATCGTTCACTACCTCAATTACCTAATCCAAGGAAAGTAAAGGCTCTATTGAACCCTTTTCCTGTGAAGATATTCGTAAAAAACAGCTAATTCTCGTTTTCATTTGCAAATTTTGTATTCTTCTCTTTACTGTGTATTAGGATAATAAAGTTAACTCTTTAAGAGTAACTTAAGCTTCGTCATAATAATAATAAAGTGGATAATGATCGTGTGAAGGCACCGAAATGACGTCGTGTACCTAAAGCTTGCCTTTGTTACACATTCCATTCTCTCGTAATGGCAGCTCATTTGCTCTCTTGAACACGGGTGTGGGGCTGTAAACTCGTTATGAATGGGTTCCGTCTAGTTACTATGATCACATTTTATTTGAAGTGCTAAAAACTTAAACTTTTTGACCGACTTCAAAAAAAGAGGAGGTTCTCAATTCGTTGTTTTTTTTTTTAAATGTATGTATACTGATTACTCGAAGACGTGAGAACCGATTTGGTAAAAAATTTCAAAGGGTATTATATTATTCATAACTTCCCAAGAGAACCCATTAAAATTTTAAAGAAATCGATCAAACAGTTTTTAAAATACCAACAAAAATTTGTATACATTTATTTATCGTTTACTCCGAAACCTCGCTGTTTCATTGGAGCAGTGCGTTTAGTTGGTCTACCCATATTATGAAACCATTATTGCCAACAATATTGGCACAGCTATGACTTTCTCACGATGTTTTCCTTCACTGGCACCTCAAACTCATTCTTAGAATTTGAACCCATGACGTGCGATCCGACGACGATTATCATCACTACATAAGATTCTGTAGGTAGTCAAAACGGTTTCCCAATTTACGATTATTTATAAAAATAAGCAAATTTGTTAAACAGATGTAGTAATGAGTTTTTATAGTAAGTTTTGTTCTAGTACTTAGAATGTCTAACATTTTTTGCTTCAAAACAGACTAGATCTTGCCTAAACCGCAATAGCATTTCAGCCAACTCGATTTAGATATCTATCGATCGTTCGTAGTTAGGGAGAAGAGAATTGACGAGTTGAGCTCTTTGAGTTTCTCATGTGCCAAATTCAACGAATACTAGTGAAAAGCGACAAGGTTTTTTTTCCAACTTTTTACTATCTATTCACAGCATTTGCAAGAGCTGTGTTTGAATTTTATTAAAAAGTTTCGTTGCAAATTTTTAAAATATTCCAACACATTTTCTAGATAAGATAACAAACAATCTTTGCATCTCTATACAAATATTGACGTATATATATGAAAATCTTATAAGCGAGCTATATAATACTATTTCTAGTTAACAGCGTAAATACTTTTCTGTCAAAATTGCAAGCGAGCTTGTTAAAAGTTAAAAATACCTTGAAAAACTTTAGTAACTTAACTAACTTTAGTATAGTATGTTACAAAAGATCTCCACTGCTCTACTGGTTGACACTTTTCCATACTGGAAAATAATAATAATAATAATAATATAACTCTTTATTGTCAACACCAATTATTACTAAAAACAATTTTAAAGTAAAAACTTAATACTAGTTGAACAATTGGCGGCCTTATCGCTTAGAGCGATCTCTTCCAGGCAACCTAAGTATGGAGAGGGTTTAGTAGGTTAAGGACGGGTTAAAATATATCAGTACCAAGCAATAAAACAAAATACATTACTACGTTTTTATTTTAGCTCATCACTACAGCCTACCCGTGGTCCACGGCTGGACATAGGATCTCCTTATCCACGCTACTGATCCTAATCTTCAGATTTTTATTTCCAATCATTACCCAATGTTTTACATATATCGTCACTCTATCGATTCTCATGACGTCCTACGCTATGTTTGTGGATTTCTTGTCTGTAGTAAGGTTGCCTGGAATAAATCACTTTTAGCTAAAGTCGCCATTTATTACACCTATTACTTACATATATATTTTTTCTGTAATTATGTAATCTTTGGTGTGGACGATAAAGAGTCAAAAAATCAATTGATTAAATACTTCTAAACAGACAAGTGAACATAAATAAACATTAAAGTATAAGTACACTCAATTATTTTAAAATATGAATTGAATTTACCAGTTTTATACATGCCATTTGAGAACACCGCAACGAGCTCAACGTTATCGGGTTAGGCTACATTTAATTAAATCCTTTCACCTTTATAATTAAAACTACATTTCCAATAATTTAACAGAACAAGTACAAAATATCGAATACCTTTTGTTATTCCCAATACAATTCATCATCCCGGCTAAAGCCAATCGACAGATTTCGTCAACGCTCCGTAAACACGCCAATATTGATAACAGATTCCATTGAAAGAGAACCGATACCCGATATAGATTTTCGTTCTGGTGTAATAAACATTTGGTTCGGTTCATTTGGAGTTTATTAAGTGGAAACCAGCCCGGTGCGAAGCACGTCCAGCGGGCCGTGCTTCGCGAAATCGGAGACTGCCGCTTTATGTGGCGAACGATTACTTCGATCGTTCTCTGGAAATTTGACGAATGTTATTTGAAATTTGAGCTCTATTTAATCACTAGGCAGGGTACTATACAATGTTATAAGCGGTGTATTGAGTCAAAAAACGTCGACGTGATCCGATGTTGTCTATGTCGCCAGACTTCTTTAGTACGTCATTTGTTTCTAATGAACACCAAGGCTTTAGGAGTAGAATTACCCCTTGCGACCAAGCTTATAACCGCCTTTTACCTTTTGCGCTTTTTTAGTTATAAAATACCTTCTAATAGCAAGTTTTATAGGACTGTTTGATAAATCAGAGCGATTTTTATATTTGACATATGTATTATCAATAATTATAAAATATAAAACTTGTCAATAGATACTCTATTGACAAGTTTTATTTATTTATTTGTCTTCAAAATAACAACTACAATAATGAAAACACCAATTACTTATTTATAACTTAAATCATGCTAAATGTGTTGCTTATTTAAGGAAGCACAACATGCAATTTTCAAATTCAAGATAATAAATTAAATAACAACCATACTTAAAATCAAATTAAGTTTAAAATAAAACAATAAGCTAAATTAATACAATTAAATAATACATCGATAATATATAGTATATTTTGCATACAGTATCAGTATTAGCAGTAGGTACTATTAACCCTACTAATACACGTGTCCATAAATGTTTCCATTGTAATGTGTATCTAATTCAGTTTATCTACAAGATAAGTATAATATAGTATATAGATAAGTATAATGTTATATAGTATAAATATATAAGAAGTAAATTCAGAACGTCGTTAGTAAAATGTTGACTTGCCCTGATAGTTTTTTTTGTAGTATAATAATATTTTATTCTTCATTTCTTAAAAGTTTACTCGAACACCTATCTACCTTTACTTATAACTACGTAAATTCTAAGATACTTCTGAAAGATATCTTCCATTTAAGCTAAATCTTCTTTTCTCATAAATCCAGTCTAATCCCGAACACTAATGAGTTTCAGCAGCACAAAACTTTTCCGACTTCACTGCTTCCTTCTCGGAAGTGATAACAGGTAACGTTTAACCTCAATACTATCTATTACGGTAAATTATAACTTAATTTGTAAATTAACATCGTAATCGAATGCTGAATGTAGGCCTCTTCCAAGTCATGCCGCTCAGTCCGATTTTAAACTTTGCAGTTCCAGCCACTGTCAGTTTATATTATTTTGTTCTATAATCACTCCATCTTGTCTCAGAGGGTCCTACACTACTTTTGCCGATTCACGGTCTCCACTCTAAAACACATCTACCATTACGGTTGTCAGTTCTGCTACAGATATGGCCAATATTGGCCAGCCCACTGAAACCACAAGAACTTGGAATTAGAATCAATCACATAATTTTATAGACGTCAAAGTTTGCCAGTATGCATTTTATGTTACTTTTTTACGTTGTGGACGGTGTGACTGACATTTAGATGAAGTTTAGACTGCAGACCTCATAAACCCTGGATTACCACACAGGCTACTTTTAACATAGAAGACACGAAAGACAAGTTTCATAATTCGCCTTTCATTATAACCAAAAAGAAAAATATTTAATTTGATACCTATACTTAATGTTTATCTTATATGATAAGAGACGCGAGATCCAGAACCGGGTTTTGCACGTATATAAACACAAAAGTAAAAAAGAAATCATAATTACAAGCTTTACCTTATTTTGCGGCACACGTCGACTTTTATTAAAAATCTTATGATGAAAGTTTTTATGTATGAAGTCATGAAGCTACCGAAGATCGACTAAAAATGACCATGTGTAACTCAAAGTTACTTTATAATCATAGATACTTTTTTCATTTATTTTTGGCATTGCACGTTGTCACTCTGCCAGTGACATCTCAAATTTTCAAGTGTGTCAAGATAAAACCGAGAAAGTAGGTCTTAAACGCAGCCAAATACGCATAAAGTTAAAGTATATTCCATGTCCTAGAAAAGCAGTGATGACTTTACTAGACGCTTCTACAGAGTTTTATAAACAACACAAATAAACATGTTTCTAGACATTATATCAGTTGTAATTTCTCAACATGACACGAAAATTGAAAAATAATAGGTACAATAATTTTATTGTGTTGCCGCCAAACCCCATTTAGGTAGGTATATATACTTGTACTTATCTAGTTATACTATATCTACCTTATCAATTGTATGTGTTATTTGTTCTGTGTAAGTATATTTTTTATTTTATTTGTTTTTATTGTATAGAATAAATGTCTTATTCTCTCTTTCCTAGTCATTGAACAGCAACAAATAAACGAAATCCAAAATAGATTCTGTGGTAACGAATCTTTCTTTCTTAGATGGCCTTTGTTCGGCAAGAGATAAGAACGTAGTTTTGCTGTTTGTTTCTACTTTGAGGTAAATCGAAAACGAAAGCTTTTTAAAAGTTGGTAACTACAATTCTTATCTTCTCACCAGTTTGTTCGGGTTTCGTTGGAAATGGTTTATCTTTTTCAGACAGATAGTATCGATAAAATTTATATAAAGGAAAACATAATTTAAGAATTATTTTCGTCAAGTACGTTAAACATACTTAATTCAAATCGCGATTTCAAATCCCAACTATGAACTGGAGTTGCAATTAACTATCTAGTACCACTCGGCTAGCTAGCTACCACCCTCGAACTGAAAATCTGCCGCCAACCACCTGATGATGCATTCCAGCAGCCCCATTTCTATTCCAGGCTACGTGTGTCTGCCATCCTTGATAACACAGTCACTTAACATCAAGTAAGCTGTGGTCAAAACTAAGTACCTTTCAACCGTCACTAGGTGGTAGATTCTTTATCTCCGTAGCCAAAATTCGTATAAGTATTAGTCTGTTTAAGTAGACAGTATCTCTTACCATCAGGAGAGTCTGAAAGTCTCAGACATAAAGAACATTTAATTTTTTTTATATACAAATTGAGGAAAAAAATAAGATATGTTTATAAATATATATATATATATATAAATTGGAGTAATGTTTTATGTTCGGTGCCTATTGTCAATCAATAAAAAGGCAGTGCGAAATGTGAGAACGTCGTTTAATTAATGTCCCGCTAAATGTATAACACCTTGACTGCTTACCTTGCATTTTCCAAAGACATCTGACGTCGGCGTCGGCTGGTTCCACCCTAATAGCAGATTATCTTAAGCGCCGCTCTAATGAAGGCGATCTCCCTTCGTTAAATCCTGCCAGAAGGAGTAACTAACAATTTAATCACCGCACACATAAACACAATTTCCCCTGAATAAAGGGATTACACAGCAAGAGTAACGAGACAACTTGAGATACATACGCACACAATCAACATAAATTTTCGTTCGCGTTGAATATACCGTTATAGTCGCGTAGTTCAGACGCGATAAAATCGCGATCATATCATCAAAGAGCTGAAGCGGTGCCAGGAAAATCTTGGGCCAAGTGGTACTTCAAAACACAATAGATATTATCTCTATAACACCTTGCACTTGCAAATGACAGAACACAGTAACAATAATTATGAAATAAATGAAATTAAGTAATGGAGGGTATTTCACACGTCACGATCTCACCCTGAACTAAGCAAATCTCTTACTTAACTAGATAAGTGTCAAAATAGTAAAAAAAAAAATAGGTACATACTTTTAATACATACTTGTTTTGCTTTGAAGTTTTAGCAGCCTATTTGGGAAACTGTCTGTCTTTCAATCTGGAAGCCTTGGGTTTGAATTCCTCGGCACGTAACTCAGTCTTTTTCAAGGTGTATGCGTATGTACGCCAACTCGGAATACAATATCAATTACGCCTATTAACGTGAAGACTATATCTTAATATCTTTCTACTTGCTACGATCCTTGTTCACATGTCTTCACTTTCATCAGTGTTTTCATACATATTCCTCAGTTGCGGGTAATGTTGACCTGGCCTTCTTTATATCGGCTTCTATTTGATTTATTTTCACATTTACTTATGTTGACCTTTATCTGCTTGCCTGCTAACATTCACGTGTGTCGTCAATCTTTTTTTACTCACCCTCTCTACGTGTCCAAACCATTCAGGCACCCTTTTCCCTATCTCTGTCACTACATCGTGTAACACACCGTAACACTCCTTTATCATGCTGTTCCTTACTTTGTTCAAGGTTACTCCAGCTTTACTTATCAGATCTCTCGCTAAAATAAAAGCTTGGATATATAACGCTTTGCCCTAATAAGTTTAAATTTAAGTTTTTTTAAAGTTAATGGAAGATATACATATGTACCGGTATTCAAATATAAACCATATGCACCTCGACTCATTAATTAATTTACTTTTATTTTATTTGATTTAACATCATTCATATGTTTGTTTGTAATTTCTTCCCACTAAAACGGTTGAACAGATTTAGATGAAATTTGAAATAATTCAGAGTATTGTCAAATCATGACTAAGATACAATAAAAAAAAACTTCAAATCCAGAGTAAATTAGTTCCTTCTAGATAAGCGTGCGACATCCAGGTCAATAGTATTTTCCTTTATTTCCTTCTGTCTCAAACTTTCCAAGTTTCCCCCACAATTCGGTCCTTAATACGTCCTCGCCATAGAGATTGGAAGCGTGCCCGTTCCGCACAGCATAAATCCCGTGACCTCAAGTCATCCTGCTATGCCGTTAGTTTGCTAACACGCACGACATACGCACTTGTCACTGACACACACTTACTTTCGAAATAATTAAACTTGGCATTCATTAAATAGAAACAGTCCGCTTCAAAACGTAGCCCAACAAAAGCCTGACAAACGACTCCATTAACCAATTCAATGGAGCCTTGGAGGGATCTGTTTTGTTCTATTGCCAAAGCTGGATGCTTATTGCACGAAATTATTCTCGATGAATTAACATTTCTGATTACTGGTACATGTACATCCTTCCAAGATCATAATTATCGACACAAAGACTATCTTCTAGATTTACTGAATACCTCTCTAACCGCTCCTCTACCCCGTCTTCTCTTCTCCTTTCGGTATCTCTTCTCCTCTCCTACTTTTTTCCTCTATCTACATTTTCCTTCCTTTTTTCTTGCTTGTTTTTTCTTTTGTTATTTATCTTCACTTATTCCAAAAGCAGATTATTCGAAGTATAAAATGAAACTTTTTCCAAAAAAATAGACACACGTTTACGGTATGCAAACACAAGTATTTAATTAGAATGCTTACGCGTTGTTCTTTACTTAAATTTAAAATAGCAATTACAACCTTACCTAGTTTTCCTACAATATTTTCTTTCATGTATTATGTACCTATCTACTTGTACGTATATCGTACGTAAACCCATTCGAACAATATTCTATTGAAATCAAATCTTACTAAAGATAATTTAGCACTTTTTATATACATTTAATAAAGCGTCGCTATAATGGTTAGGATATCCTTCCACTCCAATAAGAACATATCAATCTAGATCAAGGACAATCGGATACACGATTCCTATTTCCTAATCCACTACTGCCTAATCTATGTTCATACTCCCATTCCCTTACTAACTGCGGTGTAATCTATTTCTGCGTGGTACACATACTGTACCAATGATGACATATTTTGTTGATGTTTCCATCCGCAATGTGTCACTCGTTCCCTAGACGTTTGATTGATAAGAATTGGTATAATGTTTATTTTTGTTCCGTGTGGTTTTGCAATTTTTACGTATTAGTTCAAATTTTCTTGCGTTTTTATTGCCTATGACACTCATCGTAAGTGTATGAAAACAAGTTAGAATAGTAACAGTAATTAGATTGTAAAATCAATTTACAATCAAAAATATCACTTGGATATCAGTGGTTTAGTTACAAAAGTGCAAAGACAGACTTTCCTTTCGGTTTTTGGTTTTGGCACAAATCTACATAGACTGGTTATTTGGTGTCTATAATTTGTTAATACAACGTTATTATTACCGCAAAATGAGTTTCCGTAAACCTGCCATGAGAAGTTTAGTTCAATTCCATTAATTGGCTAAAAACGCAAGACATTAAGAATTTGGAGTGAAACGAATCCCCTTAATACGCTTAATAATAATTAAAATAATTGTATCATATTTTTACAATTAATCATTAAAAAAAAATAACTGTTCACCATTAACATTGGTTAGACCCACCGCCAATTCACCAGAGATAGTTCACAACAAAGTCAATTTAAAACGCAAACACTGAAATAAATATTCGATGACATTTCAAGGCCATCTAACCTCAAAATAAGCAAAGCTTTCACTGTGAGAACCAGTTAACGGATAGTATACGTATAATAATACTTATTTTGGAAAACTACTTATAATAGATACCAACATTTGACAGACCCAACACACACACACAGAATAAATATTTATGTTTGTAACATAGGTATAGTATGTTTGTTCTAGGCGGGAATGAAACACATCCACAGGTGACAGCTTATGTGTTTGACCACAGCTTATTTGATGTTAAGTGACAGTGTTGTCAAAGATGGTATACACAATTACACACCTAGAATAGATTTGGCTTCCAACTGAAGCTGCCGGAACACACCGTATGCTTAGCGGCAGATTTTCAACTTGAGTGTGGTAGCTAGCCAGTCGAGTACTAGAAAGTGCACTACCACAACGCTATGGTTTCATCACGTTTTCCTTCGCCGTCCTTCTAATCTGTAGATATTATGTAATTAGGTAGATATTGAGATTATTACGCCATGTGCCTTGCCTGTCAAGTAAGCGACAGGCGGGTGTTTGTTCAGCTCCTTCTATTCTATGACACTGTCACGTAGGTATACTGAACTCCATAATTTCAGAGCTGGCATTTCGTGAAACCTTATTGGAATTCATCCAGGAGCTTTATTCACACACTGAAATTTATGTGACTAGATAGGACACGGTTTTGTAAATTATTACATGAGGTTATTATATGTAGATCAATTAATAATTTTTGGATATTTTTAATGAATAATTTAGATTTATTACGATATATTTTTGTAAGTAGGTGTTAAATTATTATCCTTCTTATTGTTGCCTAAGATAGATGATTAAATATCTATTTTTAAAGCACTTTAATAAACACTGTAGTTATATCAGTGTAAGGAGTACCAAGGTAAACCAAAATCGTAAAACGTTTTCGGTACTAATTGAATTTGACATTGTTTCAAATTATGAATGAAACAAAAAAAGACAAAATGATTTTCTTGCTTAAATTAATTATTATTAAATTGCATATTATACGTACCTATATAGTTAAACACTTTATAATGAAATTCAAGAGAATTATAATTTTTTTAAGACTTTTTGTTATATATGGAAAAGTTAGGAAAAGCAAACAAATTTTACTATAGATAACAATTATATTTGCACCATATTGTCAGTATATTTAGCTTATAATCATAAATCCAAAAAATGTTTGGTAAAAAGCAATTAACAATAAAATAAAGTTAATGCCTTTAGGTCTGTCTTAAAAATATCGGCATCTTAAGGACTTTTGTAAATCGACAACTAAGATAAATAGTAGGTACCTACTATTAATAAATATGTATAGATTATATACTTCAACATTTATCGTTATTGAAAATAAGCTAAAAAGAGAGTAATTAATAAACCAACCAAACTAAACTAATGTCTGAGTTACTAGTATAAAGAGTATTTCTTTTTTTGTTTGCCAGGGTAGGTGTTTGACCACAGCTCACTTGATTTTAAGTGATGGTATATCGAAGATAATAAAACACTTCTAGCCTGGAATTGAACTAACACTCAAGTGAGGCTGCCGGAACACATCGTTGATTTTCGTGTACTTCTATACCTATATACGAGTACATATTTTGACACTCGAGTCAGTTTTAGTATTTATTATTATATTTATTTGTACTAAGTAATTTATGTATCTAAAATATTATGAAAAAGAGTACCTACACAGTTACTAGTTGTCTCTTCTATATGTATAAAAGATTCGTCGTTTTAGCTCAGTTCTTGACTTTTTGCTCCTAGCCACTGCGTTACATATCTATTTTGCATTGTCTTTGATATATCATCACTTCATCAAGTTTTAGGGCATGATATGCTGCGTTTGTCGATTATTGGTGTCAACTATAATTTATTGCTATACATGATTTCTGTTTTCATGTAGTTATATGTTACACTATTTATTCTATTGTGCACAGATTTATCTATATCATATACGAGAAGGGAGCTATACTAGTAATGTTGCTGGAGCAATCTTCAATCAATGTAGATGATAGATCATCCACAATGATGAAAGCGCAATCACTCAGATCTTGTTAGTAAAGCAATATGTAACAACAAACACATATTGCAAACAACGTCTAATGCAATCGTCTAAAATAATGGTTATCATGAAACAAACCGACTGCATCAGCTGTTATCTATTTCTGTATTGGCTGACTGTATCACAGAACAAATAATATTGCGAACTGTTTAATACATATTCTTGAATGTATACAACATTGTAGTCGCAGAACGCAATGCTATGTTTAAATAGGAAACTATGTTATCTTATATCTTTGAACGAGCAATTCTTGTATATATATATATATATATATATATATATTCTGAATCTCGGAAACGGCTCCAACGATTTTCATGAAATTTTGTATGCAGGGGGTTTCGAGGGAGATAAATCGATCTAGCTAGGTTTCTTTTTTAGAAAACGTCGTTTTCAGCCGAACAAAGCTCGGTCATCCAGGTACTGTACAATGGTATACGGAAAAATATAAACATTTTGTAAGTTTTTAATGGTAACAATTAAGGAAATGAACGCGTCATAACTTGAATAGTTTGTAAAGTTTTCACATGCGAACATAGCCGATTTTCGAACGATATTATTATGACAAGCGAACGTATTTGTACAAATACTATACAACATTTTATTGACAAGTCCAAAATTACGAGTTTATACTTAATTTCTATTTCTGTATTGGCTGACTGTATCACAGAACAAATAATATTGCGAACTGTTTAATACATATTCTTGAATGTATACAACATTATTTGCCAGCATTCAGGCCACATATCCCTCATCTGACGGCCTTTTTATTTAATTTTAAGTTAGTTTAGTTTTTTCTAGATATTTCAAATATATCATTTCAAAATTAAAAACATTAAGTACGTGTTAATTAATATAATTAAATGTCGAGAAAAGTAACAATTATTTAGTGGTAGATTTTCAATTTAGATTGAAATAATTATCAAAGCCCTAAAACAAGATCTCAGCCAAGATCTTAGCTTATTTCTAAAGCGTTCTGTAGGGTATATACGAAAACTCAGGCTTATAATTCAAATATACCCCTTATGGTATAACTACCAGCGAATGATGGTGAAATATATAAATAAATAAATATCGTAGGACATTTCACACAGCGTTATCTAGCCCCAAACTAAGCAACGCTTGTACCATCAGAACCAGATAACTGATAAAATATCTATATAGTTTTTTTGTAAATATACATACATACTTATAATACATACAGAATACCCAGACACGGAACGAACATTTATCGTCATACTAATATTACAAAGGCGAAAGTTTGTATGTTTGTATTTTTGTTACTTCTTCACGCTCGAACGGCTGGACATTGTGATAAAATTTTGTATGGAGGGAGCTGATACCCTGGATTAATACATAGGATACCTTTTATCCCGAAAAAAAAATTGCGGGTAACACCGCGGGGCGGAGCTAGTTGTCACATAAATGTTTGTTAGTGGGAATCGAATCCACGCCCTACAACTCTTGAACCAGATACTTTACCAAATAAGCGAAAAGGGCAGTCGAATGTAGCAGAATATGCAGCGATATACTTTAAGTCAAAACGAGTTAAACGGTCAAAAAAAAAAAAGTAACAAAAAATTTCAGGGTGTCACACTGGACACTCGGCAATATAGAGCATACTTTCATACTAATCTATTGAGGAGCATCAGTATTAAAATCTAATGTGGCTTCCGATTTCCAGACCGCTCGCGCCATTTATAGATATCATAATAGGATGCAAATCCATGAAGTGGAGATATCGTAAATCTCAGCCAGTTTTCACAGAAATCCGTGCTCTGAATGCAATTTAAGCCCACCGAAGCTTACATAGTGTAATCTGCAGCCAGCTCAACGTTTTCATTTTCCAGATCGGTTACTAGGTCTACTTTACTTTTACATCAAAATTTTTACCTTATATATATATTTTTAAATTTTCTGTACATATCATCGTCATCATCAGCCATAGGTCATCCACTGCTGGACATAGGCCTCCTCCTGGAGGGTTTTGCCAATACTCGCCACGCTTGGCAGGCGGGTTAGCGAGCGCAATTAGGTGTGATTGTTCAAGGAAGACGCTGCTGCCCATCTTCCGGATGTAGTAAATAAAAAATTTAAAAAAACCCAGTCAATTGACTTATTACCAAGTTAACAAAAAAAAAAAGTTAATAATTTACATAATTATTGGTACCTAATCGAAAAAGAACTCAAAAAAATTAGACAAACCTTAGTCACTAACACTAAACAGTGTTTTATTGAGTAAGGGCATTGAGACCTAACGTAGTGTGATGTGATAATTATTTCTACGTTTAACAAATTTGAATCTTATTGAACCAAATATAGCCACATGAGTTTGAGCTAAGTACAATCTAATAGATACTGGGTATTGCGAGTATGTGTTCTGCATTTGGGATTAGATGCTAACAACTCGAAACTAGGAAAACTTTCGTTACCACGAAATAGAAGTCAGTTAACTCGGAATGGAGACTGTTATTGCTTCTGAAGTAGGTACGGTTTAATTAGTTCCATCGTGCCAAAAACAGTTCTAAGCAGTTCGGAGAGAAGGTTTTCTGGAAATTTTCCAATAAATTTAAAAAAAATATTGCTCACGAAGACTATGATGCTTAAGATATTATCACAATAAAATCGGAAGTTTTTTTGTTTGTATATAATATATATACAAATGTATATTTACGCTTTAAAAGTGGCTTAACGCATTTGAATGAATTTTGAAATGCTAGAAAATGACATATATGGGCTAGTTTTTATTACAGAAAACAAAGGCGAAACTAGTCTATTTTATTTTATAATATATACAGTAATCAAGTAGACGTTTCGAAGAGGTATTTTTATACTTTAAAAGTTGAGATGAATAACCGATAATTGACTTTTTTCTTCATTTTTAAAAATAATTTACACGTAAAATACGGTTTATATCTGTAATATATAATAAGCCCTTTTTAAGAACCTGTTATTATTTTATTTGAAAATAAATCACAATTGTGTCCAGTGGATTTGTTATCTCGCTACACAAATAAATGAAACATCTACTGCGCCAAAATTGTTACAATTTTAAACCGTAATTTACTACTCAGAATCTCGTGCCAATCCAGCGCCCAGTGATAATCATCTAGATAAGACGTTAATAAAAATAACGCTATTTTCGTGGACGGACAGCGAAATAATTAATCTTTCGTTAATCCATGATGAGATTATCACTTGTCATTCCAATAATTACTGCTCGAGCAATCTTTCCTTTTTGTTTACGCAAGGACTTTGTGACGTTTCAGACATATCTTTTTGCACGTGTTTGGGCACCTTTTATCATTATCTAGACGAGGCTATAAGCCAAACAGTTATAAAAACCAAATTGGAAGCAATGATGCTTTTTAAAAGTACCTAAATAAAGACAAAACAAACAATAAATACAAATATTCGCAAATTGTCATTACGTCTATATTTTCAGATATTAAAACCTATTAAAATTTACCACGAAAACGGTCAGCACTGTCATGGCATCAGAATTATGCCGTGTGAAACAATCACATATGTATGGCAGTTATTGTACAAAAACGCCAACAACAACATGGCGTTTCAAAAGGCGTGACGTCAAACTTTCTGTGTGGTCTTCACGGTTACGTAACTGGATGAACTGAACAAACCAAATTTTGCCAAATTTAGTTTCCCAAAATAAGTATAACCTTTATATTTGTAATAAATATTTTTGTTACTTGTAACCTACTCATCATAAATAACTCTAATTCAATCGTTATATTCCTAGTGGACACAATCCTATTCAATCCTTTTTATCGGGCAACGATATGTAATGAACGATATCGTAATATTTCTGTCAATGTCATCAAAAAATGCAAAGAAAAAGACAGTCTAGTCTGCCAGCAATCATTCCACTAATTTTACCAAGGGAATACAATTTTGTTCTTGTATTTTGACTTTTTTTGTGACCCACATTTTCTAAATATTCTCCTCAGCAGGTAAGTTTGTAACCCCTGCCAGTCACAAGCTCGATACCACTCAAAACATTTCGTAACAGCGTACAATCGTACATGGCCGAGGATTATACATTGCGTCCGACACAAGAGCCGAACTTACCCTATCGTACCCATGTCCTCAACCCAATGTTTAAGACACCTGAACAAGGGGTCAAGTGCAGGGTCTACCGCCCCTGAAAAGCTGTCACATGTGGAAAATATTTTTTTATTTTTTTCTGCACGAAACTTTATTATGAATGATATGGAACAATTACCAAGAAGGAAGTTCGTGAGAACATTCCGCTAACGATATTCCTTGTATATAAATGTGAATACGTATACAATTCTGAACACTAAAAATCCTTCGGAATTTCTTGTTTCCAGTTCTCACTCAAGTGAACGAATTTTTGATCCTTTGGCTATTGAGTTTTGTATTAAAATTTTCACGTAGATGATAGCTGCAACACTAAACAGTAACCCCCCATTGTTATATCAGTTTGCTGAATTAGCGTCCACAATGAAAGCAAATTTAAAGACGTAGGTAGGTATTCACGTCCATCCTGGAATTGAGTACATAATAAATTGTATTGGGACTCATATTTATGTTTAAAGTACATAGATATCTCGTTCAGCTCAACTGAAGAGCAATGCTTGTCGTACTTCACAAAAAATTGAAATTGATTGATTAAAATCTTGAATAAATTAACAATTTCGTAATATGTGTAACATAATACGAAATTATATTGGTAATAAAAACATTATATCTAAATCGTATCTACAATACAACCAAGCAGGTTGGTTAACCGTTTTTCACAGACATTATTCTGAAATTATCTTCTATGGAGTTTTGGCGGGAACGCGGTGAGCGTCGTGTCGCCCCATTGTATATTTTTCTAAAACTATTATGTTTTTTTCTAGTATGTTTTTTTAAAAGTAGAATCATTTAACTTTCTTCGAATAACCCTCAGATCTAAAACTACGAATAACCCATTTATAGACTATAACACATCATTTTTTTTTATTTCTTTCGAGACTATATTTATTATTCAGTTTTATTTTTAAATTTGATTTTGTGTTTCTTTTCCAATCTATATATTTTCATAGTGGTAGAGCTACCTAGCTACCAGCCTGAAGTTGACAATCTTCCGTCTAACTCCTAACAGTGCGTTCCGGAAGCCTCATTTGAGAGCCAGTTCCAATTTAGGCTAGGATTGTTTCAAAAAAGTTTTTATTTATTAGTAATAAATAAATAATAATTAAATATCGTAAGACATTACACACAGCACCATCTGACCTTAAACCAAGCAAAGGTTGTACTATGGAAGTCCGTCCTACAGGTATTGAAGCAGATATATTTATTATAGCGATTTCTTTAGTTTTTGAGCTAAGCATTCATTCTAAAGTTTTAAGCTACCTTAACAATCACTATTAGATAGCGAAAAATGGATTTTATATATCTGGTTTCATGTGATCTATAAATTTACCAAAACGCTTCCTAAGCAAAGAGTTCTCATTTAACCGACATTTGAGGTCTTTATAATAAAGTTAAGAGTTTAATTATGAATTACTCTTGTATCTATCTCTAACTTAAATTGGGCAATAAAATAAGGAAAATAAGGGGTATTTTCCTTTTTGAAAACGAAGTTTAGCTCTCCATCATTTTGCTAAGAGCTGTAGCTAACTATGTAATAAAGTTACGATTTCCCTTCCAAAGAGATTTTCCTTCACAAGTCCAAAAGTTTCATTTCATTCAGTTCCCTGAAGCCCTTTGACGAAACTGTGGAAATAACTAGGTAATAAACTTTCATAGCACATAAGTGATATTTACGGAAATAAATTTACATAAATGGTTTAATATATTATGCATTTTAAAAGATTCAATTCGCTAATGCACAATTTGCTACGCCTATGTTCTTAAGGGAAAGAAAAAATAACTTTTCCTTTATTTCCGCTAGTTTCAGTATTCTGAGCGATTCTACAGGTAGAGTACTTGAGTATCATTTCGATTCCAGGCTAGCTGTGCTTATGGTGGTGGTAGTCAAATATCTAGCATAAGCTTTGTAAAAGTTGTCAAACATAAAATAATATACTGCCATGGACTAGTATTAGCTCGTTTACCTATAAGTTTAAATATCACAGTTCAACGATTTTTATGTTGGGTGACATAGAATGGAATATATCATTTGTTTATTTATTTTTTCTCTTTCTTCTTGGCATCGCACTCTGTGCATTCTGCCAGTTTCAATGTTTCTATATTTTGTGAGTAGTCTTAATTTTTCAGCTTCTTTATCATCTATAGTTACAGTCAAAGTCTATTCTTGATCAAGTCCAGTCGGTCCCAGTCAAATAAAGTCATGCCTTAGTAAAGTAGTGGCGACTTTACTATAAGCTTTTGGATGGAGTTTTGGAAGGAACACGATAAGTCATGTTTAACCACATTATATCATTCTCCCACACTCGGGCTTGTAATTCGGCACTTTATAAATAAAACGCCACTATTTTTATGCATAAAAACTCGAAAAATCAATAGTTTTAGAAAAAAATACAATGGGGCGAAACAACGCTAACCGCGTTCCCGCCAAACCTCGAATATGTTAATTGAGGTGGTTTGAAATAAAAAAAATATATTTACCTGTAAGTTTTAATAAAATGTATGTTAACCTTCATTCCTAATAAAGATATTTACTTATTACGTTAGAGACCTTCGACCACACACGTGTAATATCCGTTCTGTATACAAAAGTATAATTAGTTGAGTTATATTTACGACAAGTACATAATTAAAGATTTATAGCTCTTACGTTTTATTTTATTTCCAGGGCAATTAACATCTATACAGAATAACAATATTGTAATCGCTTACAATAGCTAAGGAGCTAGGAGCCGAGTAGTTCTTATACAGGGATATATAAGCAATGTTCGCTTGAGGCGTACTAAGCTGAAATGGAAATTTAACAACTTTAACATACTTATGAACAACTTTTACTATGGGCACAACTTAGAAATCGTGAAATAAAATCAGCTATTCCATACATTTAGTCAAGGGTCAACGTACATTTCCATATAATAGGATTATAAGCTTGGTAAATACTAAAACAGAAAAAGATTATTTTACTCATCACTACGAATTACTTTTACCTACTGTGGAACCAACTCTAAAAAAACAACTATTTTACAATGGAAACTGACGTGGTTTTTGACTCATTTTTGTTTTACTTATTTTTTTTTTAATTACTCACGTTTAATTTTATCGGAAACTCAGACTATAGTTTCGACCACATCCGGTGGCCTTCATCGTGAAGACAAGCTGAGTACAACGGGCGTGCGTTGCGAAGCAAGGCCGAAAAAATTAATATAGTAAAAGTTGTTAATAATCATTAGTACAATGACCCCTTTATGGTTTAGTAGGTACACCCTAAGCTTATATCCCTGTATACCTTTTTTTGTTTTATTTACTGTATACCTTCAGAATTTTATTTTTATCTCCGAAACGGTAGTAGGTTTAAAATTTCACTGAATATGACTTAAGCAAAACGGTGGATTGCATTATAGAATAAAAATTTGAATTATTTGCTTATGATCTCAGGTATTATAATTATAGTCCGTCGAGCATCTAGCCATATGGCAGAATGGTCACACGAACAATAGTCGAATTTAGGTTTAAAAAAATACTTACTCTTACGACCGCCAACCCGCGAAATTAAAACTTATCTATCGTTCATACTTTATTCGGTACCGCTGATTCGAAACCGCTTTCGTCACAGAACAATTAATGATCAGTATTGGTATCTAAGACATAAATAGAACACAGTAAGGTACTAAAACTTGTACAGCTAATATGTATTGCTCAAAGTATAGTTCACAAAAAAGGTGTGAAGACTCGCTGAGCCAACGTTGCGGCGCGTAGGAAGCGGTCTTTGCAGACAGACTCCAGCGATCATTGTTCAAGGGGCGGAGTGACCACACCCGCCATAGAAGCTAAAGAACTATTGTGCATTGATTCACTGTCTCTTTTATTATTTTGATTATTATTTTTATCCTTCTAAGTTTTTGGCGTCGCACTTTGTGTATTCTGTTGTCAAAATGTCTATTTAAATTCTTTTGAGAGGCAATGTACTAAATGTTGTTCTATATGTGAACGATTACATAAATTTATTTATTAGTTGCTAACTCTGTACAGAGATTTTGTTATATTGACAATATTTTATATGTTGACATATTTTTATAGTAAAATATTTTATATTGACATACTTTATTTTGACATATTGTTTTTAATTCATTTACATGTAATCAGTGTTTTAAAGCTCTTTTATTTGAAATTATTATATTATATTTGGAATTGACTTATACTATATATTGGTGTTATCAATAAAATATCTGTATTTTAGCTTAGAAAACATGGAAATATCATGTCGCCGCATTGTATTGTTACCCAAACCTTGTGTTTATTCGTGTGTTTATGTGTAAAAATTGAGGTGTTTTATTTACAAAATGCTGAATTACGTGCGCGAGTGTAGGAAAGTGATATAATGTGGTAAAATATTACTTATCTTGTTACCGCCAAAACTCCATCAAAATCACTACTAGTTTACTAGGGCATTACCGGTCTCGATTTAGACTCACTTTGTGTGACTTCGACTGTTACTTAATTTAACTTGATTTGTCATAAAATACAGAAAAACTCGACACTGGCAAACGTGTAAAATTATAAGTAGAGCAAGTCATAAACAAAGTTACTTTTTCACTAATATGTCTGGAAAAACGAAAATTTCTTCGGCAACCTTGGTGGTCGTCAATCTTATAGCCATTCGAAATAGGCTCTAAGCTGAATCGTTTGTCAAAATTTTTTTTTCACGGCGAAACCTGAAAATCATCGCAAGCACTTAGACAGTTCGATTCTTCAATTCATATTTGACGTTAGTTCATCTAAATCGTCTCGCTAAATTGACAAAGTAGCGATCGAATAAAAATTTAAAATTTCTATTTAAGACAAGGCCGCACGCATTGTACTCTGCTTTGAATCCTTGTAAAAGATCACGCGGCTGAAACTATATTTTGAGTATCCGACCTAATCAAGTGTGAGTAATCTATATAAGTAAAACAAAAAAGGTAAATTTTTGTTATGCTTTATTTTGACAGGCTAGGTGTTTGACCACAGCTCACCTGATATTAAGTGACGGTGTGGTCAAAGATGGTTGAGCACAACTAACCTGAAATGAAAATGACTCAATTGAGGCTGCCGGAACACACCGTTAGATGCTTCGCGGCAGATTTTCAAGCTACCCAACCGAGTACTTGAAAGTACCCTACCACCACGTGAAACTTATTCTGGTCCTAACGTGTTAATACCGGTGAAGCTAAAATTATGTTTTCTGTACTGTGTTTAAATTTATTGCCGTCGGATATCCCGCACTAGCAATAAATCAGATCAAATTAAGTAGATTATTTCCTAACGTGATTTGATCTACACAAACATTGTAATAAAAGCAACAAACTACCCCAACCTTTGGGAACCGATATCGGCTGCTGGATGCCGATTTGTTGGGTACAAATTCGGATTGGATGTTTCCCGACACCCTTTAACAGAGTCTTCGTCACAAATTTAGGAGGAACGATGTATGTGATTAGTTTGTATTCTATGTACGCTACAATGGGGCCCCAATATATAGTTCTACCAAATTAATTTGATCAATAGTATATTTGAATAAAATTCAGTCAAGGTTATCCAAGAATTTTGTACAACCACTCAAGATATAAGAAAGAAAGAAAAAAAAAATTATGACACTAGATACGACTACGAATAAAACTACAGACACTAGTCATGGAAAGGCGTTATCTCTTACCATCAGGAGAGCGGCTCATTAATTTTACATAAAAAAAAGGATAGCACACAAAAAAAAGTAAAAGTAAAGTAGCGAGTGTAAAGTTTTTAGCAGTAAAGGCAAAAAGAATTGGCTATTGTTAGATTTATTATTTATTTACACATTTATGTGAATATTATACGTATTATCGGAAAAATAAGTTAGTTGACTGGCAACACTATGGTCGCGAAGAGACTTTAAAATGTTAACTTGGGTCATTCTGGTTACGCCGTGCAAGGCAGGCAAACGGAACTGTGAATATCGGTACAGACGACGACTGTATGTACCGAGTAACAACTTGCAAAATTAGTACGAAAAACGTGTAAAAGTACAGACGTGGAGGAATGGATTGATTGTTACGGTGGATAATAGAGGAAGAAATAAAACATTAAGGTAATTGTCCAGTATTGTTTATTATTATGAACTCCCCGATCATCAGGTAACTGTAGGTTCATCGTTAGGCTAAATCCTAGCTGTGAGCTTATATATTTCAGAAGTGGGATAGACCTCATGTTTACCTACTGACTGATTGTTGCCGATATTATTTGTGTCAACAGAAAACTATTGAATGCTATTATATTGGAACATAACTTTTAATCTGTAGTAGTACTTAAGATACGGAAGAAAACAGAAGTCATGTCTCCTGTGTAAGTTTCAGGAAAATGGAGCGGAGTGAAGATATCCTACCTCGGCACCGGCTTACGACGCCGGACAGTCGTATTGTGCGAATAAGGGAAGATGAACCGAGGCCGAGCAGGAGCCGCACCCGACTGGAGAGTCGTGGCTACCGCAGTCGCAGTCGCAGCCCTATTCGGCAAGTGGAACGCAAGACGACAGGAAACCTACGCGAACATCGACCGAGTGAGGGTTCATGCGGTTTAAATCGCAGCCGCCCACCGAGTCGCGGCACGGATGACCGTGGAGCAAGTCGAATCATACGGGAGTGCGAGCTGGGGTTAAACAACACCGGGCATAGACGCAGCCTGCGGGACCGTGAACGCGAACTCGCGCAACAGCGAGACCGCCTTCACGACCTCGAAGAAGCAGTTGAACGAGAACGAAGCCGTTTTCGGTGCCACGGATCTGAGCACCAAAGGACGTCGGTGCCACGGTCACAGCAGCGGCGTCATGATCAAGATGACGTCATCGGTGCGATTTCCACTCCAAGATCAAGGTCACGTAGTCCAATTTTCACAACTAAAGATATTGCTAACATTATTAATTCTTTAAAATCCCAACCGCCGACCGTGGGTAGCTCGTTGACATCATCACACTCCGTCAATCATAAAAATATTTTGCCGGAGTTCAATCCTTCAGCGAAAAATCAGCGAACTGACATTTGGCTCAACAAAGTCAACGAGTGCGCCACTGTCTACGGATGGGATGAACGCACTGTAATACATTTCGCTATGCAGAAACTTCAAGGATTGGCCAAGACTTGGTATGAAAGCCTAAATTCTATTCTATTCAGTTGGCCTGAATGGCAACAGAAAATATTAAGTGCTTTTCCGTATGAACAAAATTATGGCCAATCCTTGGAGGAGATGCTACGCAGAAAGAGCAAATACAACGAGCCTCTCGATGTGTACTTTTATGAAAAGCTGGCTCTATTGAATCAGTGTGACATTTCGGGTAAGCGAGCGGTAGACTGTTTGATCCATGGCTTAAGCGACAAAACAATGAGATCGAGTGCAAACGCGTTACGCTGCGATCATCCCGACCAACTTCTACAGTTCCTTATGAGTAATCAAGACGTTTCAACGCCCGCTGATCAAATCAGAGTAAAAAGTAGGTTTATACCAGAGGCCCTGTCATCGCGTAGGCCTCTTAACACTAGACCTACTATGTCACTTACATGTTTTAATTGCAAGGAAACAGGACACCCATATCTAAAATGCCCAAAGCCACTCATACAATGCTCGAAGTGCAATCATTTTGGACACAAGGCCGAAACTTGTACCTTTAAAAGTTACCCGCAAACTGAGCCACGAAATAAGACAGACGCCACGGTTCTTAAAACTATGCGTATAACAGCTTCCGATGCAAACTCAAAATTTATAAAGGATGGAACAATTAACGGAGTTGTTATTAGAAGTTTTGTTGATTTCGGTAGTGAGGTGTCACTGATTGGTAAATCTACGGCAGAGTCACTGGGCTTAATTTGGTCTGACGATTCTTTACCTATTAGGGGTTTCGGTAACGAAATTGTCTATTCGCTTGGAAAAGTTGACACGGATATAAAGTTAGATGATGTCAGCGCAAGGGTCTCCTGCATGGTCGTGGAGGACAGTCTTCTTGATGTACCGTTACTTGTAGGTCAGACATTCACAGAACAGCCCCATATAGAAGTCTTTAAGAATGCCGCCGAGCTTCGTTTTCATGATACAAGTGTTGAGGGCATATATCCGGAGGTTGAGAGACCTCAGAATTTGGGCATAACTGTAAGGATAATTTCAAACGCGCAAATTTTTGGTCCCGTCACGATTAGAGCTCACACCGATTCCGTTACCTACGGGCACGTTCTGCTGGACACTAAAATAATCGGACCGCCTTATCAACAGTTTCTGGTAAACGGAGGCGTGTACCAGGTTAGGGACAAGGTAATTAATATAGATGTCACACCTATGTCGAATAGAGGTTTTCTACAAGAAGGCGTTATAATAGCTCGCGGTTCTAGAGTACAAGTAGTAAATCGTATTGAGTTACCATCTGCCAAAGTTTCTGCCTCTCATTACGAGAACGTAGAAGTTGAAAAAGTACGTATAGGGGAGACGGTTGACGAAACTAACAGACAAAAGTTGATGACGTTACTACAAAAGTATAAACATTGTTTTGCTTCGGCTTTAGAAGATTTAGGGTGTACAAATGTGGCGGAGATGGAGATCGAGTTAAATAGTCGTAGACCGATCGTTTATCGCCCATACAGACTATCCCATAAAGAACGAGAACATGTTAGGGACATGGTTGCGGAAATGTTAGATGCGGGTATTGTAAGAGAATCGACTTCGGAATACGCAAGTCCAATTATACTGGTGCGTAAGAAAGATGGTGGTCTGAGAATGTGCGTCGATTACCGTTTGTTAAATTCTGTCACGGTCAAAGAGCGGTATCCTATGCCGGTCATTGACGATGAAATAGCACGGTTATCTGGTCAGGCCTTTTTCACTTCGCTGGACTTGACATCAGGCTACTATCAGGTGCCAATTTCAGAAAACTCCAAACCGCTGACATCGTTTGTTACCCCGGATGGTCAGTACGAATTCAACCGCATGCCATTCGGGTTGGCAAATGCACCTGCTGTGTTTCAGCGGATGATTAATAAGGTACTGGGCCCTGCTAGATTTTCCGAGGCGACAGCTTACATAGATGACGTATTAATCTATGCAAGAAATATAGACGAGGGCTTACAGCGGCTAGAAAAGGTGCTAAAGCTAATGGAAGATGCAAACTTGACCCTGAATCTGTCAAAGTGTTGTTTTTTGGAGGATAAAATCAATTACCTTGGGTATGAGATTAGTTCGGTGGGTATTCGTCCCGGTGATAAGAAAACTCAAAGCGTGATGAATTTCCCCCGACCCAACAACCAACACGCGGTTCGCCAGTTCTTGGGTCTCGTCGGGTATTTCCGGAAATTCATCAAGAATTTTGCAACTTTGTCTCACCCCCTGAATAGGCTTCTTAAAAAGGATGTGGTTTGGGAATGGACAGGCGAACAAGAAACAGCATTTCATGAACTTAAGAATCGCCTGGTTAATAGGCCTATATTGGCAATTTATGACCCAAAGGCAATAACGGAGTTGCACACCGATGCTAGTAAAATTGGTATTGGTGGAATAATTTTGCAACGGTCACGCGAAGATGATCCGTTCAGACCTGTGGCATTTTACAGCCGACAAACGTCACCCGAAGAGAAACATTTCCATGCCTTTGAGCTAGAGACGTTAGCAGTGATCTGTTCACTAAAAAAATTTAGAGTCTATCTGTTAGGACAGCCCTTTAAAGTAGTGACGGATTGTAGTGCACTGCGTTCTACTTTTTCCAAACGAGACCTCATACCTCGCATTGCGAGATGGTGGTTGTTACTACAAGAGTACCAGTGTACGGTGGAGTATCGCGCGGGCTCAAAGATGGCGCATGTTGATGCTTTATCACGCAATCCAGTAGTCATTAATGAAGATCAGGCGGATTTTGACCAACTCCCTACGGTAATGTCAATAACTAGCGAGGACTGGCTGGTGACATTGCAGTTAGGCGATTCGGAACTTCGAAGAATACGAGATATACTGTCTAGTAACATGGATGCTGATGGTTTAAATTACATTAAGGAAAATTACGTCATCAAAGATAATAAGCTCTTTCGATGTCTAGACGGAGACCAGTCAAAATTACGGTGGGCGGTACCCAAGGGTGCCAGATGGCAAATATTGCGTAAAAATCATGACGAGATAGGACATTTTGGAGTGGCAAAAACTTTGGAACGAGTGAAAAGTATGTATTGGTTTCCCAAAATGTCCCGTTTCGTCAAAAAGTATGTTCAGGCGTGTATAGAATGCGCATACTCCAAAAAGACGCCAAACGTTGAGGGTCATTTACATCCTATAACAAAAGTCGATGTACCCTTCCATACTCTTCATATTGACCATCTTGGACCGTTCGTGCGTTCAAAGCGAGGAAACTCTTACCTCTTGGTGATGGTTGATGCATTTACGAAGTTTGCCTTCATGAAACCTGTGCGCAACACAAAGGCACAAATGACGATAGGTGCTCTGGAAGATATTTTGTCTATTTTCCGAAATCCTGACCGCATCATTAGTGATCGTGGAACGTCTTTTACGTCACATGCATTCAGAAGGTTCTGTTTGACTAGGGGAATCAAGCATGTACTTAATGCGGTAGCGAGTCCAAGATCTAACGGACAAGTCGAGAGGTACAACCGTACAATTTTGGATGCACTTAAAGCTCAAAATCACGATCAAGATGAAAAGGATTGGGATAATAAAGTGGGCACCATTCAGTGGGGACTGAATAATACTAGACAAAAGACCACAGGAAAAACCCCAGCGGAAGTGATGTTTGGATGTAGTATGAAAGCTGAGATAGATCCCAGGCTGAATGAAATAGTAACGGAAGCTAGAGAAGAGACAGATTTAGTGACCATAAGAGAAACTGCTAAAGACAACATCGATATAGGACAATGTCAGCAAAAGCAACGCTACGATAAAAATAAACGTCCTTCCCGAGTGTATCACGAAGGTGACCTCGTTAAAATCACGAAAACATCGTTCAGCAACGACGGTAAAAGTAAAAAGTTGCTTCCGGCATATATCGGTCCCTATAAAGTAGTTGCGGTCTTGGAGAACGATCGCTATAGAGTCGCAGGTGTTCCGGGGCTGACAAATAAAGAGAATAAGCGCAAAACAACAGTCGCCGCTGACCGTATGTCACCTTGGATCCATATTGCAGCGCTAGAGGTAGATGATGATTCTGATGGATATAACGCAGAAGATGATTAAGTAAAAATTGAGATCATTAATTATTATTCAGTAAGCACTCAACTTACTCAATCATCTTGTGTACTATTGTTAATTTATGATCTCAACATTTGTTTAAAAGCATTTGATTTAATACTTTCATTTTATGATTTGGATTGTCGTCCTATTTGTTTGAATCATACTAATTGTAACAATACACTTGTACGTGATTATTATAGATATCCTAGCAATATTGTGATACGATATGATTTCATGAATGATATATGCTTACTTTTGCAAGAAGAAGGGTTTGCAATAATAAGCATATTTACTAGGGATGTTTGCAAGAAGAAGGGTTTGCAAATAAAGCCGTTTCATTGTCGTGAGAAGCAGGGTTCACTGCAGTGAAGTAGCTTATGAATGATTAAGGAATACATGTGTTTGTAAGAAGAAGGGTTTGCAACTGCATGTATTTTATTTCGAATAGCGATAAGACAAATGTGATGGACTGAAATAATTGTTGAAAAAGGGTTGCAAACTAAGCTGTTTCATTGTCGTGAGAAGCAGGGTTCACTGCAATGAAGTAGCTTGTGAATGATTAAGAAGTACATGTCTTTGTAAGAAGGAGGGTTTACAACTGCATGTATTTCATTTCGAATAGTGTTAAGATGAATAATTATGATACATTGAAGTTTTTTTTTTATATATACATAAGATACAAATAGATATACATATATTTACATACATAGATTTTAGATGTATGTCAAATGTTTAATTTATATTTCATTTTGATTCAAGTTAATGTAACGTTTGTTGTCTGGTGATAAAGAGGCACTGCTGAAGTAGTGAATATGATTGATGTTCCTTTGTTAATTAAGACGAGTACAATTGTAGTAGTCCCTTGAGGTTATTTATTGTGATTTATGTTTTAATACAATAATTTGTTCTCGCAAGTTTTCACCAGAATGAGCCAAGTGTTAGATGATAGATGATTTGTGCACTAGTGCATGAGGACATGCACGTGATCAGGATGGTCGAGTGTTAGATTTATTATTTATTTACACATTTATGTGAATATTATACGTATTATCGGAAAAATAAGTTAGTTGACTGGCAACACTATGGTCGCGAAGAGACTTTAAAATGTTAACTTGGGTCATTCTGGTTACGCCGTGCAAGGCAGGCAAACGGAACTGTGAATATCGGTACAGACGACGACTGTATGTACCGAGTAACAACTTGCAAAATTAGTACGAAAAACGTGTAAAAGTACAGACGTGGAGGAATGGATTGATTGTTACGGTGGATAATAGAGGAAGAAATAAAACATTAAGGTAATTGTCCAGTATTGTTTATTATTATGAACTCCCCGATCATCAGGTAACTGTAGGTTCATCGTTAGGCTAAATCCTAGCTGTGAGCTTATACTATTTTCAATACACGTTGCGTAAAAATAGCGCCAGTAACATTACCTATTATTAAATTTAATAACAGTTATTTGAAATGTTTAAAGATAATTTTAGTAACTAGTATTAAAGATTAAGTTATAGGGTGCTTTCTAGTACTCGACTAGCTACATACTGGGTAGCAGTACCAAGTACCGAACGGTATGTTCCGGCATCCTCACTTGAGAGCCAGTTCTAAACACCAGGTGAGCTGTGGTCAAACACCTAACTTGTCAACCATAAAACAAGTCAAAATAGATCGGAATGACGGGCAGACGGACCCGATAAACACATGGTCCTGATTGTTGCAGTTTTAGTTAACCCTAAGAATCAAAGAAAACATATTATGAAAGCCCTATCATGCCGTTAAGTCGTATCACTTAGAAAAAAACTAAGCATGTGCCTCATTTTTTTCTTTCTACTCAGTCCTTTGCCAAATGCGTCTGTACTTTTTCTGATGTTTTTCTATAACTACCAAAATTATTATGAAGGTGCAAGTGAAGCGGTCGGAATTCGAGACAATTGCGTAGGTGCCTGTCTCGACCACTTCCAGCACCTATTGTGCGACAAAGGCGTATCTGGCCACGCCTGCCATTGAATCACTCCTATTATACCACAAATATTCACGAATATACTAGCTTTAACTGTTCTATTTCAGTTTAATTCTGCCATTGCACAGTTTAAATGTACTCGTACCTAAAGGATTGTATTTGAAAAATATATTTACGTGTAGCGCTAAAATGATTTAATTTTGCAAAAATCTCATTCTGTGGAATCCGTGTTGTGATATTCCTTACGTTTTTATACTGTTACATAAATTTGAGCTATAAAGCAGCATATTACACTCCTGAGTGCACATAAGTTCATTATCTCTGACCGACGGAATTACATCGTAAGTTATAGCTACATTTTATGTCTGGAATCTTCCATTAAATTCCCACATTACGCGAAAATGACGAGATGACAGCGTTGACCGAAATTATCTCCCTACCGACCCTTTTTAATGTTTCCAAAGAATTACTCACTTTATTTAATTACTTTAATTTTTGTAAGAATTTCGCTCTTATTTTCTTTCTGTTAATTAATGAGAATATTTTGGAAAAGATTGTAATCAAACGTTTTCTGTTTCAACTCTTTCCTAAAATGTTATAATGAAGAAAGTTTTTACATCTAAGCGCTTGGTAACAAGTGAACGCACCTGCGTCCAATTTTCATACAATCAATAAACTTATTCCTTTATCTTTGGAGTGAAATATTATAAAAGAACTGCTGGCATGTTTTACGACTTACGTGACCCTGAACTCCGTGTCATAACTTGTATGACTTACTTTAATCCATACTGACGATACTGCTCCCTCGAGAAGTTTGATCAAGATGTACGCAATGGAGTACGTCAGGGTAAAGCAAAAAACATGCTACAAACGCGTGGGATAAGGTTATCTTGCATGGAAATCGGTGATTTACCATCGGGCTTCAATCTTTTGGAGCTAAACGACATTCTCAGCCATATGATTCTATGTATCTCCGACAAATTACGGCCAATAAGGTTAACAAGGTAAATAATCATAAACGGGGGACTGAATCATACAAGTTATATTCGGAAGTAGGTGCACAAAGGCTATGCTAGCGACCACTCAACTGGTGACGCAACTATGGCGCCGGCCCTTCCGCTAAATAACGACAGCTATAAATTAAACCCGAATGTCCAGACCCAGATACCTCGGATAGAGACATGACGGCTTTCAACAAATTAATTGTTGGATTGTGTAACACCGACGTTAATTTTATGGCTTTGTTCCACGCCGTACGCTATATTATTCAATTACAAAGATAGATATCTACATTTATGCTAAAATCTGCTAAATGGAACAGACACGGCTAAAACTTTTTATGCCAATACAAATACAAATGTTTTATTGATAACACCAATGTTACAAGTCAATTTCGTAATATCATTTCAAATATATCTTTAAAAGAGTTTTTGAACACTGATTACATGTAAATTAATAAAAAACGTATGTATGTATGTACTTAATTTAAATTCAAAACATAACATACAAGACACCACATGCACTCTTCATAGAAATATGTATAAATATAACTTAAAAATATCTTAGTAGCTCTTAATAAAATTGCTTGAAAGAATCAAAATCAAGTGCTGGCCTAATCATTTATAATTTTACGAATAGTATTAGAATTATAGTTTTAGTTTAAGAATAGGAATAAGAATAACTATACTGACAAACAAAAACAAAGAACAAACAACTTTAAAAAAAAGGAAAACCGACTTCAAGCTACCTACTGATCTGTTTGAAGTCGGTGCTTAGCCTAGCCTATAGGCGCCGGTGCTTGGCACCGACTTCAAACAGATCAGTAGGTACCTAGCAGGTATAATAATACTTTGTAAAGTAAGTTTATTTTTCGCTTTTTAGTGGTGATGTTTTTTTCTTGAAGTCGGTTTTACTATTTTTTTTTTAAGTTTGTTTATTTTTCAATTTTTAGTTAATTTATGTTCATGCCAAGAAACACTTGAACAGTACGAGTCTAGCTCGATTCGCTAAAATTCAAAACATCTTCTTACCAAAGACAATTACATCGTCCACGTAAACAAAAGTGTTCATAAAATGAAAACAACTGGGCCGAACTATGTTAAATTTCTATGGGACCAAATGACAACTATTCCGTATTATTATTATTACAATAAATATTAAATAAAGTCTTAGTCACGACAATTAATATGATGTCATATCGCCTAGTTAATATTAGTATGTATTTTAATAAAATTATTTTTCTAAATCATTAATAAATTAGACAAAAAAATATAATTTAGTTTTAAATGTATTTTTTTATAACTCCACAAACTCAACAAGTTCGCGTTTTATGCATTTTTAATCTATTTCTAGACTTTTAAATGTATTTGTATATGTACCTAGATATTATTAAACCTGTCGCTTGTACAGAAAAGGATATTGCGGTAACGGCTAGCAAAAAAAGAATACAGACAATCACCACGTCAAAATCACGTTAAAACCACATTGCTGCACGGTGTGCTGTAAAGTATTAAATGGCAAATCCACTTGTGTAAATTGGATTATTAAGTCCCGTTGTTGCAATTCCAACGGCAGCAAATTGTAATTCGATATCATGCCTCGATCAATGTTATGAAACTTTTACATAAAAATGAGCAATTGAAGACCTCTTTAATGTGAGCCGGCAAAATGCACTGTGAAGTAGCTTTTGCATAAGAATTCCGTTCCGTAGTAATCCTGCAATTCAAATGCAAAATTTTGTTACCATTATACAGTACAACAAATTCAGCGAGCAATCAGAAATAACAATGTGCTTGAACTTCTTGGTAGTGTCGTTTAATTTGAAGATTATTTGTTTGTTTTTACGTAACCGCAAAAGTTAAGAAATTGCAAAATGCTAAATAATAAATTAATTATCTTTAGAAGAGTGATTTGTACAGCTCAATGTTGCTTGCAGAAATATGTGTTATGGTTTTGTGGTAAGAAATCCATATATCATTCTAGCCGTGGCACAATGCCAGTGAGTTTATTAGAGAGTGAACCTTTCTCCAATATTCTTGTAGCGTTATTTGTCTTACTTCACCCAGAGATAATTAAATTCAACCCAATTTGCTTTCTCGTTTTGCATGCATGAGTTAGCCTCTTCGAATTTAGTTCTTTGGACATACCTAAATATTATGTTTCTAAATTATGCTCATGAATGCCCCTACGTAAAGAAAACCTTTACAAAATGGAAATATAAAACGGCACCTTTTCCGCTCCATAAAGTGTTAAACGGGAAACGGGTTCCTTTTTCATTTAAATCTAAAAGGCAAAACCAACTGGTCCATTTATCACTGTATCTCACAAACCATGTGGAATTTTGCTCTTTCGGGTCGTAAAGGAGAGAGTGGCAATCAAAGTTCTTTGAGCGGATGTTTCCGAGAGCCGGCTAAAAATCCATTCACGTTTACTTTTGATAGTTATATTTATATATATAAGTTTTTATTTGTTTTCAGGTACTCAGCTATGCTGGATCCATACTTGTGGTGAGCAGTGAAGTGTGTGTCGGATGATGACTTCAGTGACGTGTGTGGTAGTAATAGGGGACCCTGTATGACGATGCGAGCTTTGTGTAGAGGATGTGTATAGTAGTGTTGTGGCTGGGTCGTGCGCAGCATGCGGGGAGGGGGCGCGTGACGTCACCCGCGCGCGCGCACTGAGGCCGGATGCGGCGCGGCAGTGTCTACAGTGTGAGCGAGGGAGTGGAGCGGTGCCTCTGCGCTAGGTTAGTTAAGACACTGTAGATAATCAACATGCATTCACAATACATTTATTTGCATTTTAAACCAGCAAAAAACATCATGAAAATGTTTCTAAGGGGATCTTGGTTTTCGAAATACGATTTCACAAATTGATTCGATAGAGAAGAATCGTAAATTAACTTTTAAAATAATACTGAAGTACGTTTACTACATTAAATTTGCATAAACAAATTTTGGTACGGAATCGTTAAGCCCTGTTTGAAATGTCCTCCAATACCTAGGTTTTTTTTTTGTATCGCCTTTATAATAAATCAAGATTTATAACATCACAGCCTAATCACGAAATTTGAAATGTCCTCACCCAAAGCTCTTTTTTTAAATTAGAGATAAGCTTTATTATACAAAAAATAGTGTCTAAATCTGAAGTATGTACAAGCTTGTATCCGTTTTAATTCGGATAATGCTGCTTCCATTCGCCCCGTATATATCCCCGTTCAATTATCAAGTTGTTCGGATCTGGTACCTTTATCTCTGTAAACCATGAGCATATTAATTTGTGTAATTGGAATAGATCATTAATATTTTTGTTTTTTTATTATTATTTGTGTTTTGTTTTTAACCGTGTGATTAAGAAAAATTTTAAGGATGAAATCAAATGAAGGATATTTCGAGGTACAGCAATACTGGAAGGTGCTGATTGAACATTGTAAACGCCTTTCGTTTTGTTAAATACTTTATTACTTTTTTTTACCGTGAAAAAAAAATCGCCATTTAACAAAATATATTGAATAAATATGTATGTGAATCTTTTTATGCGATTTATTGTTTAATACATTTCTACAATTTAAGATTGTTTAGTATATGTATATACACACATACAATGTAGAGTATATTTTTTTAAATTTAATATTTTATAGAAACATTTCTTTGTCCACTGAGACTTACAAATAATCAAGAGACAAGAAATAAAAAAATTGAAAGACATTTTATTTTAGCGCCATCTTTTTTATGGCTGACAGTCCAGGTGTTTTGACCACAACTCACCTGATGTTAAGTAACGGTGTGGTCGAAGATGGTACAGCACACCTAGCCTGGAATAGAACTGGCTCTCAAGTGAGGCTGCCGGAACACACCGTTAGATGCTTAGCGGCAGATTTTCAACTTGAGGGTGGTAGCTAGCCAGCCGAGTACTAGAAAGTACCCTACCACCACGCTATGGTTTCCATCTAATCCCATACTAAAAAAACCTATACTTCGTTAACAAGATAGATTTTGTTGTCGTTTATTTTAGACAAAACGTCTACCAAGTATGATTACTCGATATCCTTTTACTTTTCTCTTTACACAGTAATCCTCAACACAATTTCGTTTACTCACATATCACTTCACTAGCGTTTTCACTTAAGAACCATAACGCTGTTTCTTGTAGATTTTTATGAGTTTAATACAAATATATGTATACTTATGTCACAAATTATTTTCTTTATATTTTGAATACCAATTTAACGTAATGAAGGCGAAGCATTTTTATCGTCAGATTTTTTATCTTCATTATATTCTGTAAGATCGACAACATTATTTCAATGTACTAATGAACGAATAAAATAAAAAATTTAAAGTGAGAGCCTTACTCCGCCCTTGGTAAGGTTCCTTAGTCATTACAGAGCAGTTTCGAAGTGTGGTGATTTTGGAGTTTTGTTTATTTTCTATATATTTACTTATTGCTATTAACTTGGTCAGTTATATATTGGTAAATAATTTGACTAGGTATATTGATCTGAGTCTTGTATAACAAAGAAACACTAAAATGTATGAGGTGTAACTGGTATCGTGTATCTATGTAAATTTTTGAACAATAAGAAATTCTTTGGATTTCCGTGATTAACGTAACGAATTTTGTGATTCTTTAGCTATCGAGTTGTATAATGAAATTTCGGATGTAGATGATAGATTTGTGGCTGTCACATCAGACCGTATTCACGTCAAAATGACAGCACTTTACGTTATAAATTTTCCGTTTACGTAAGACGCTATGAACCATTTTTCATACATTTTAGTATAGAAAACTTGTTGAATGATTTTTTTGCAAATTATCATACTAGACCATCTGTTGTCTTTAGAAATCATTTCAAAATTTGTGAAATAAAATAATAAAAGGAGTGTGACATCAGATATATGCAGATGAACATATAAGCGTGCCCAACAATAGGGTTTCTAGTTGACACGGAACCCTAAAAATGAATTCCAAGATTTTCAAGTAATAACCAAAAGCTTTTTGTAAGTAATTGTCTACTTTCTTTAGGCTACGGTTTTTCAATGTCGAAATGAGACTTTAATATCGTCTGTTTTAAGGCTCGTAAAAAACTCCAATTTAATATGAGGAAGACGACAAAGTTTTTTGGGACAATCATTTATAACAATTTGTATTTTTCGTGGAAAAAATCCTCCGGAAACATTTTACATTTGCACCTTTTAAATTACACTTAACCTCGCTACCTCGTTAAGCTCGGAGAAACTCTCAGGAGGTGTTATGAGTACCTAATTTACAACAGGACAAAGGCCTGTCATTTTGATCATTTTATTTACAACCTGAACTTCGACACCTTTGATTAAATCAAGATACTACTTACAGTACAATACTGCTAACTTTGGGAGTAGTATTGAGGGTCAATAAATACTGATTACAGGTTAGGTATATAATGTTAACATAATAATATGTATACAGTCGTCTATATCGTAAATATCGTAGGACACCTTACACACAGCGCCATCTGACCGCAAACTAAGCAGAGCTTGTACTGTGGCAGTCAGATAGAATATCTTTTTTTTTTTTTTTTGTAAATTCATACTTATAATATATACAGAGCAAACATTTATTATTATACCACAAAATGCTTGTGCTGAGTGGGAATCGAACCCACACCCTACGACTCTTGGAGCAGACATACTAAATAATAAATAAATATATAAATATTGTAGGACACATTACACACAGCGCCATCTGACCCCAAACTAAGCAGAGCTTGTGTGATGGAAGTCAGATAACTGATAGAATACATAAATACTTTTTTTTTTGTAAATACATACTTATAATACATACAGAACACCCAGACACAGAACAAACATTTGTATATACCAAACAAACATTTGTCCTTGGCGGGAATCGAACCCACGCCCTACAGCTCAGGCAGACATACTACCAATGAGCCAACAGGGCAGAAATATAATTTGACACTTATGATTAAACCATCACTATTTACTTAAACAACGAAAAACACAAGTTTTGGAAAATAATATCATGCAGCGATATGATAACTCCGCGTTTTCGACTCTAAACTCTGTCTTAAGGTGCATTGCTCTTTGTTTAGGTAGCGCGAGCGGGGGCGCGGGTGCGGGTGCGGGTGCGGGTGCGGCCATGGCCGGCTGATGGAGCCGCCGGGCTGGTGGTCGCCTTCGCCGTCGGCCTCGCCGCCGCCACCGCCCCGCGCCCCGCCGCCGCGCTGCCGTTGCCGGCCACCCTACTCCAACAGCTACACTTGCCTACCGCACTACGGTATACTCGATTTGTGAACTCTGTTCCACAGAATTATGTTATGAGTCCGACTTAACCGCTCACAAACTTTGACTCCACGCCATCGTCATCGTCAATAAACGAACTTTATAGTATTTTGTGCGCGATTAAGTTCCGTTGACGAATAATTATGAGTTTATGTTTCGAAAACTTATAAACATTCCCTTTCATAGATTATAAAAAGTGGTACTACATGAAGGTATGTGAGTGCTTGTAGGTCCCGTTTGTCAAGTAAAATTGTAGGACCAAGAAGTCTACTTATTTCCCTACGCAACGCTATATCTCTACTACTTCTTTTGAAATCCGTGCACTGTTCTAGACCTAGTGTTGACAGTACAGTGGTTAACTTAGTGGGATCGCAATTCAAAAGGCGTAGGGTCAAATCTCAAGAATGAGCTTGAAGTTACTTTTAGTTCTAGCTCAGTTAAAGTCACATACTCACGGTAAAAATCTATGACAAGCAACTGACTTTGTGTTCCAACAACTTCTTTCGATTAGGAAATCCGGGCTAGGACAAATGCAATCCAATTTTATCTTCGATCTTGCTACTAGTATTAAACAGGATGTTTCGATGAAGTTTACTATACATTTTCCTTGGATTGTGGTAATTTTCAATAATATTTTCTGTGTTATAACAAATATTTGTCGCGATTTTAGTATTCGTTTCGTATAGTAAAGATGTATCCTGTCACCAGTAAATAAAATAAAATAAATAGTACATATGACAAAAGTGCCAGTTACTTTCTAATAATTTACGTTGATAAACTTCTATTTTCCTTAACAATGAGACCCTCTATAAAGTCACGACGTCATTAGGATTCCAATGGCCCTATATTCACGTGGAGACATTGACTAATCTCGGAGAATTGTTTCCTTTATAAATATACAGCGCTTCGTCCTCCCCTTTCATTCATCGCCGGAAACGAAGCACTTAGTTCCGCAGTCTAGATCGCACCAGCCCGACGTTTAAAAGAGAAACGACAGAACGACATTGAGTGAAAAGTAAAAAAAAACTACAATCCAGCAACGGAACTACGATTACATATATTTTATACCTTTTTATATACAAAAGTTGACTCGGCTACTTAAATGTTGTTAAAAAACGCAGTTGTAAATCCCCTAATGAGAGGTAGGTACGTAAGACACTGGATTTTGTGACACCGGTTTGCCTAGTGCGAAATCGAGGTTACTTGCTAACTTTGTATATTTTTGTACTCTATACTAACATTTAATGTCACTTGCCAAGTATGATATGTTAGTTTTGTTGACAATAAATTTAACAAAAAACAAAATGTTTCTCGAACCATAGTAACGAATCGGTTGACACTTCATCGGATGAGTGGTTTAGTCTGATAAACCTGCAAAAACCTTTCCTTACAGGTTTGCCTTTGTCGGCAAATAAAATAAAATTTAAGATGAATGAAACACGTATATTTCTTACCAAATATAGGTTTCAAAATGGGAATGAAAAATATAAAGAAATATTTAAATACCGTTTGTTCACGTGTCCGGATTTAATTTCCATGTTATAATAATTTTGAGAATTTATTATACGCAGTCGATTTATATTTGTCGTTTCCTGTCAGCGGTCATAACTTCCGAGGAAGTACATGTATTTATTTGAATTGGTCAAGGTTTCATTTTGATAATAACAAATGCGTAGGCGTATTCAAGGAGGCAAGGGTGAGGCAGCTGACCTTACGGAATTATAATTTTCTAGAAAGAGTTTCACTCGCGCCTGCTTTCCCGCCCCTCTTTCTCCCAACCCCCCCTGATTCTCTTATTCACATTAGTTTCCTTGCCTAAAAGTGTATAGCTTTTATAATATTATATGCGTATTAAGTTTATTTTCTAACACACCTTATCGCTTTTTTAATTTGACATTGGCATAGAGCATTTTCCAATTCCACGCAAATTTAATTCGAATTCAGACGCGCTACGTAAAATTTAACGCGTTATGCGTTGATATACTCATAACAACAACAAATAATATATCTGCGGAAATAAAAGTACATTAAAAATTACACCTAAAGCATTTCGATAACAAAGGAAGAATCAGCTTTATACTGTAAGAATATAATTATTTCAGTTTACGCGTTATATTTGCCCTCGTAGAGTTTATAAGCGTTGTTTAATTACAATACATGCTGTATTCGCATCTAGCAAACATATTGTTTAACTTTTTGTACTTGTTATTGTAACACAGTTCTTTGTATATGTCCAATTCTGTGAATTATTATTTTTTAAATCTAGGTTTAAGTTAGCTTGTCTCATTTACGCACGTGATAGAAATTGACAGAGAATCTTAAGGCCTTGGTAAATTTTTAGGCAACATTTATAGTAGTAGTTTAGTGTTAATTGGGATTCTACTTAATATGAACGGAACAAAGTTCATCCTACATTCTACATTTTTTTTTTTGGAACAGATGGATGGGGAGACGGTGAAGAAGAGTCATCGGGAGGCGCGCTGCGCGAGCGTGAGTTGCGTTCCTTGCATCGCACGGTGCCTGCGCTACGCCGGCGCGAGTTGGACACGCGCGCCATTAAGCATCATTTCTACCCTGAAGGAGGCTGGGGGTATGCCATATCACTTTTTTCCACTCCGCAGACACCAACTTAACGCATTACTGTTCTACAGCTCTCATTGTGAGATGGGCCACTATGCTACCCAAGTTCAAGTCCGCAGCCATCACTATTCTTCGAGAACATGAAAAACTCTTTAACACGCATTTTTTTTCTTAGGTAACAATACGCTCAAAGCTTTGAAAAGACAAAGGTGAGCTGTCAAATGCCTAGCCTGTCAATCATTAAAAGTGTGTACATACAAGCTCGTTTTCTCAACTAGTTCATAGGCCATGGTAAAAGTTATTCATAATGATAAATACAATGATTTTTGGTCATTCGGTCATTTCGGCTTAATAGACCCTAAGCTTATAACGCTGTAAACTTGATAAAACGTTCCTAAATTAAATAAAATTTGAGGATATGTTTATGCGCTTAAGTTATAAGTAGGTACTCAGTACTTTTAACGAAGTCAATATAATTTGTTTTTACTTTTAGCTATCAATGACTTGTTTTAAAATAAAACTAAGCTGAAATGGCTTGGCAACAGATTAAATGATTTGTAGCGATGATATAATAGCTTAGTGGTAAGCACAATCGCACGCCGGGGGTCGTGTGTTCAAATACCAACAAGGAGCTTGAGCTTCCGGCACAGGCCCGTAGTAACTGTATTTCCCGGCAGTTTCACTTAAGAGCCAGCTCCCATACCAGGTCAGGTGTGTTTACCATCTTCGACAACACCATATTTAGAGATCAGTTGAGCTGTGGTCAAACACACAGCCAAACTAAGAAGAATTACAGCAAGTGTGAGAAAAACTGCCTTAATAACTATAATAGAAAAAACTCATCTGAAGGCGAGAGCATTTAGTTACTAATAATAATGTAGCTTTGCTTCCTGAACTGAGGGCGTGGGTTCGATTCCCAGCTAGCACAAATATTTGTATGGAATATTTGTTTTCGTTGAGATGTTTGTTCTGTGTCTGGATATTCCGTACGTTTTATAAGTAGTTTACTATTTTGAATTTCAATAAAAAAAATATAAGCCTTATATTAGCTATCTGATTCCTATAGTACAAGCTTTACTTAATTTAGGGCTAGATGAAATGCCCTCCGATATTAAATTATTTAATCTATATTGCTCTGCATACTTAGAAGCACAAACATCTCAACAGTCTTCGATTTCTACACTCCCATGAAACGAAATCAATCAGATCAAACTCGTCTTACCAAACATAAAATCTCTGCTGGGAATACCATATCGAACTGTCATAAATTATATAAGCTTCCATCGGTTTTACGACTTTGCCAAGTCTATATAATAAGAGTCAGATTTTTTAACTCTTAAAAGATTCCTTCCTTTCATATTCCCATTTATCGTAATTGACTCGTTAAAGAGATCCAATAAATATTTTATGTTACGAAAATGTTACACGTGGAAAAGGTTCTGAAACATAAAGTGAACAAAGAAAAAGTACCGTCGCGTCTGTAGCTATAAAGACTAGCCTAGTTCATACTTTGCAGAAGTCGAATAAAAAAAATAAAAAAAAGTAGTAGGGTTGGCAATTTTTTTTGGTCTATATAATTGCATCTAAATTTTTATACAAGAATACCCACTTTAAAAAGTTAAATAAGTAAAATGAATAAACATAGTAGGACAGCGCCATTTGACCCCAAACCAAGCAAAGCTTGTATCATGGAAGACCGATAACAGATACTTAAATACTTTTTTTGGAAATACATACTTATAATACAGAAAAAACATCTGATTGTGCCACATAATTTTTGACCTGGGTGGGAATCGAACCATTGCCCTACAACCCTTAAAGCAGATATATATAACTAATAACTTACTTAGATAAACTAATTATCTACAGTTTTGTAAACTAAAGATTTTTGTAAAAAGTATTTGATAATTGAAACAGCAGCTTTAAAACTTTTGACATTTTTCAATAGTTGATGTATTACAAAATTCTTGCAAATGTCTCTTAGACCCTCTGAACATTCCAATTAATGTCGCGGTTGAGTGGTAAACCTACGCTTTGTGTGTCTGAAACAACCAAAGCATTAAATTGAATGAGACACTACACTAAATGACACAGACGCGATTTCGACGTAGCACCGTGTAGAATTACCTGTTCACTCTCTGACGTACATGAGAAGAGACTTTACATCATAACGCACCCGCTTCGTTCTCGAGTAAATGTTCGGGCAAGGAACGGCCCGAGTGGGTGAATCTCCAATTTCCCCTCGCGGTTCAAACGTGATGTGACGCAAAATAGAGACGTACTCGTATATTATATCACCATCAGTCGCACCAGGAGCGGCAACTTTATTCCGAGTACGGCAAGATAAATACGGAATTCCGAAAGCAAATTTTGGTACCGTCACGTCAGCGGACTTATAAATCTGATAGCATAATATCGGAGATTCCATCGCTTGGCGATAAACGAATTTATATTTTGGTTATTGAGTGCGTCCCGTGGCCTATTAATGGTAAGGTAGTAAACTCGTATTTACATATATTTCTACCGATATATATATATATACGCATATATCTCCGTTGTAAATATGCAGATTACTGACATTATCTGAATTGCCGCGGTATAATGTAACATGGAAAACTCAATAACGTTTTACTGACGCGTTTACAAAGGCAATGAAATTGCTGTAAATAAATTTCACTACCATTACGGTGATACGAATGCCATTATGATCTACTTATTCTGTATTAAGTGCCTCGTGTTCGGTTTTGAATATATCCCGTCCCTTTCGTGTATTAAAATGTATGAACGAAAGGATGGACGATAAAAGGGCAGCTACATAAATAAACAAAGGTGCTAAACCATGAACAACCTGAGGTGCGGGGTTAGTTTACCAGCTTATCTATATTTCTTCAACCCTTGTCTTATCTCAATTATCCCGGGATTCCGGCTAGTCCACCTAACAGAATAAATCACCTGCTTTACATAAGCCCCAATTTTCGCTAGGCTTAGTGAGGTCACTAGGTACCTCCATTCTACAAGAACCTTTAAGCTAGAGGCTGTTTAGACCCTTCTTTGATTACCAATTTACTTAGGTACTCGTATTCTGAAAATCCATCACACTCGTGAATCATAAACTTTGGGAACTTGAAATATTGAATCAATTTATCTCCAGAGTTAGTCTCTTCAGCTTTGTAATCAATAATAATCCTTTGACGCATAATTTATGTTCATTAGAAGCTACTTCATCCATCCATCTGTTATGTAATACAATGAGTGAAGCCTTCGGGAATTAGGTTACATCGTATTATAATAGAACTACTTAGCAGTTCTGATTAATAACAAGTAATTAAGAGCGTTATACAAATCCGCTAGAAGGTCTTGTACAAAATGAGTCTGAACCAGGTGTTTCTGAGGATATTTTATGACCTTATTTCATCTATCATAACGAATTTTAGAAATTTATTTTTTATTTTTTATTGTTGACAGGTTGTGTTCGACCACAGCTCACTTGGTGTTAAGTGACGGTGTGGTCGAATATAGTAAACACACCTAACTTGGTATGGAACTAGCTCTCAAGTGAGGCTGTCGGAATACACCATTAGTGCTTGGCAATAGATTTTCAACTTGAGGGTGGTAGCTAGCCAGTTGAGTACTATAACCTCCCTACCACCACGCTATGATTTCCTCACGATGTTTTCCTACACCGGCAGCTCAAGTTCATTGTTAGGGTTTGAACTCTTCGGCGTGTGAACCGACCGCGCTATCATCGCTACATTCGAATTTAACTTGTTTCTGATCGTCGTACCTACTGACTTGAAATTTTGCTAGTACAGAGAGACAATACATAAACTTAATAATATGACGACGAAGCTAGAAATTACATAGTAAAACTCTTTAATGGGTGTTAATGAGCACTCCTTTAGTGGCTATTAGTTGAGCTTGTTTTTTTTCGAAGTAATTCCCCAGCTAAAGTCCCCGACATATGTATGTATCTCTGCGTATTATGGAGATGAAGTGGCAGTGAGCTGGTCATATCTGTAGCAGAACCGATTGTTCTAGGGGGAGACCAAGAGTCGACAAACATAGGACGCTTTGAGACTCGATGAGTACGTAAGACAGATGGCAATGGCTGGATAGTCGAAGATTTTGAGAGAAGCCTACATATGTCCAGCAGTAGACTAATAGACTGACTATGGTGTTTGTTTTGTTAGGAACGGATCTACTAAATAACACTTGGGACAAAAATATTATTATGGAATCGAAATCGGAATCCTATGTTTCGAGTTAGGTTATTTCTTTTGCATCGACAAATTCCATAGATTAAGCTATATGACGAAAATATCTTTTTATATGACGTATTTTTGTGATATACTATTTATTTGGTGAAATAATTCAATGGGTGTGTACTGCAGATGGATCGTATGTGGTGCTGCCTTCCTCGCTCACCTGCTCTCGACTGGCCTGCAGCTAGCTTACGGAGCTCTCCACGTATACGCTCTTCGTCATCTCGGCCCTCAAGCTGATTACACTGGTTTGTAGACATAACAAAAAGTATCACATGAACCCTAATATCATATAAGTACGTACGTACATATATGGGCCTTACTATTTATATATTTATTAAAACCAACATTAAAAGCATAATATTATAATGTTAATAACGCTATATATTTCATGTGAGTTAGATAATCGGGGGATTGCGACTTTTTTGGCGGGACGCTAAAACAATCATGTCACTACATTGTACTATTTTCCAAAACATGTTTTGCAACTATTTATGTAAAAAAAAAATTGCGTTCATAAATTTATTAATAAAGTGCTGAATAACATGTCTTTTCGTGTTGCTTCCAAAACACTATTATACCAACCACCCTAGTAGAGTAGATTTGACCTTGACATACTAATTAATTATTTAGACCACTTTTACTTTTCGATTTTATTTACCACTTGAATCAAATACCTGAAAATATTGAAATACTTGACACTGGCAAAGTGCATAATATGTGATGACAAATAAAAATATAAAAGAAGTATTTTTGTATTATTTAGAAGTCGTTGTCTCTTATTAGAGGGAATGTATATCATGAGGACGTATGCAAGACAGTCTTCCTGCCAGTAAATGTTAAAAATAAAAATAACTAGATAATTGCGTGTAAAATCACGAGACACAGTAATAATATAAACGTTAACTTAGCGGCACTTTCAAAGCCCGGTATTATAGTAGATATTATAGAACGAGGAAGTTCACGTAGCCTCTCATTCTATGAATTATTTATTAATCAGGGTGACGATCCCTAAATACCCGGGTGGTATGCTTCATGTCAACAAAAAAGCACAGAAAAAATTAAAGGTAAAAATCAGCGTTCCAAAAATATTTCTTGGCAACATTAGCAGCAATAGACTTGTCATGCAAACATAACACACCTGAATCACCGCACACTTAACTTTTTCGAACAAATGTAGAAGCATCCACATAAAATCTCCGACCACAAAATATAAACACGCTTTAAATACAATTTATGTATCATAACATAATAAATATCCTGTGCTAAATGGAAATGCACGTTGGAATCCAAAAAACGCTTATTTGAATAATAAATTTATATGAAATACTCGGTTTCGCGCACTACCTTACAAAAACCGTACATTTGGATTTAAAATCAGCCGAGGTGTGAATTAATAAGCTGTTTTATATCATATCATAAGTAAACATTGATATAATTTTATTAGTGTGACTATACAAACCTGTAATAATATTGTGAAACACGTGGAACTTTTAAGGTAAATTAAGAACAAAAATAAAGGGCAATAGCCTTTATTCGACGCTTTTGAATTGTATGATTGAAGAAGAAAACAATTTTAAATCTGTGGCACGAGGGCACCGCGGGAGTGGAAAGTAATCTATCAACGGAGGCTCCACTGCGGAAATGCGTGAATAAACAACGACGGAAAAAACCGACGTCTTTAATAAAGGTGTCGATAGACTCGAGCATTCAGGAACATTGAGAATTCGCCGTTTTGTATTCAACTAAACTATTTCAACGTAGAGAATATTTCGTGTATCATTTTAACAAATATCTACTCATATAAATGAGTATAAAAAAAACTTTAAGATATCATAGTCGCATGGTCGCACAAGCTACAATTACATAGAGTGGGGTGGATATTTTTTATATTAATATAGTGATATTAATATAAAAAATAAATATGTTTGTAAAAAATCAGCTTTTCTATAAATTTTATTCATTCGATAAAAATAGGAAATGGATAAATTATAGATTATTTACGTCACCATGTCACAAAAAAAAAAGAAAAATTAGATAAATTATAAGCAAAAAAAGAAATATTGCTTATAATGACTATCGGAAAGCGTCTTTAAAAATACGGTCCCGTGTCAGGTTCAGTGTCGTTATATACAGTTTTGACTGTATCTGTTCATTAAAGAGCTAGTACATAGTATTGTCGCAATATGATTTCCAACCTGCAAAGAGTCTTAGTAATAAATTCACAGATTTTTTATTTATTCACTACATTTTATTTTGTGTGAGCATTTGCCCAAATGTTATATTGGAAAGAATATTCATTACGCATGAATGTTCACTACATGTATATGCACATTTATGTTGATAAGAGCAATTTGTCTTCTAGTTTTATATAACAGGGCTTCATTTAAGTTATAAGAACGCCGTCTTTCATTTGTTGCTTGCTAGACGCTAAAATGACAGTCAAAATGATAATATAAACGTTAACCTCTACTATTTGTTCAATTATAACAAAATATAAAAGCGACGAATGCTCAATGTTCTGCTCGAGTGAATGCTTAGGTCTATCCGCTGTATTATATCTGATACGACCGACCTCACCTCGGTAACTTTTAATTGCTGTCTCTCTTTGAACCCCAATTTGTTAAATAATTTCATTTACCGCGACTTTCTACGAGGCGTGGACAAATTAATCATATTTTTTGTTAATATTTCTGTTTGACAATGTAATTTATGTTAACAAGTCTCCGGTGCGCGTTTGACAACTAGAATTTGAATTGGTTATTTAATAAATGAAGTTTCCCAGTCACCGGTATTTGCGGACAGGCCTGATTTATTGAATTAATTTTCCAAGATTCACGTCTCGGGCTGAATATTAAGAGGCAGAAGTAATTTTGGTTATGAGCACGGTCTTTGTTGTTCAGCGATCTGGGCGGTGCGCCGGGACATAAGTCTGTCAGCACCGCGACGCCTAGCTTTTGAACTGGAATTTAGACGTTAACGAGTTTAACTAAATCAGCAAACCGAGTCGCGTCCTGAATGTGAACAAGCTCTCGATTAATTGGCATTGAATTAGTTCAATACGATGGTCAATAACGGTTAATTAATTTCGCTGTCAAACATTTAATTTGTATAAATGTTACTTGATGAGATTTGTTGAATATAGAGCAACAATGATTACGATTACGATTGCATATTTTGTATTAAATTTTTACGTGACATTTTTTGTTTTTTTCGCGTAAATACAGATGAAGCGGGATTGAGAGGAATGTAAAATAATAGCGAAATCTCTCTATAATCTATTAAAAGACCTCGGCCTGTGAACAGTCATAAATTATTTTCTAGAAAGAGTATCTAAAGCAGCGTTGGTAGGATCATATAAACTTTGGTTAGGCAGGGATGGGACCACGCGCAGAGAAGGTGAGTGTTGATACCTATGTGAAGAATCTCTTAAACTTACACCTAGGTCATTATTGCAAGGCACTGTATGGTCCCAGCATCGCACGGTATACTCAAAACTCAAAACTCAAAACTCAAAGTGCTTTATTTCCTTTAGACCTTACAGGACTCTTGGACACGTCACACGTCACAAATTATAAACATACTTAAAACTAGGAAATAAAGTGATCACTTTGATCTTTCGTTCACTTCAATCTTTTTGAGGTAAAGTAAAAAAGCGAACAAGAAACCTTTACCTTGTTAGATTGTTAGTTTTCGAGTTGGAGCAAAACTCGTCCCAAGCTTTTTTATCGTCTAGATAATCTGATATTTTGTAGTAAGCCTTTTTACATAGGATATTTTTGACAATTTGTTTGAATTTATTTATTGATAATTTTTGCAACTCACTAGGAGTTTTTATTGATACCGTTGTACCCTAAGAAGTTTGTCTCATAGTTTCTTTAGCATTCTGTCACTTTTTATTGATTTTATTGATATTGACATATGACGTAAATGAATCTGTTTTCAAAATTATAAACAAGTGTAGAATTTAGCTGGCGTTTCAATCACTATCAAGTTTCAATTCTTAGTTACAAAATGATGATAATTAGCAAAATATTATCAAAAATTCAATCCTAAAAATTCTAGACTTGTTTTCTTGCATTGAAACCTGTCTTTCATCTTCACAGTCTTTTCACGTCAGATAAAAATCACGAAGCCAGCGCAAAAACTGTTACGAAAATCCAAGCACCTAACGTTGTATTTACGCGTAACAAGCGCGTATTTATTATGAATTTTGTAATAAACTCGCTCAAATAATTGTGTTAAGTGAATCCGTCAGGCGTCGCTTCTATTCCCCGAATTGCCGGTGTCTCATAACTTTGACATTTGGCTTATGAGTTTAGTGCCTTGTAACTACACGTGGCCTGCTCCAGCCACCCAATTAACGTATCTTGGATGAGACTATAGCGTTAATTTTATCGTAATTAAACGTTAAATTTTGAACATCAAATCCAAATTAATTATGAACAATTAATGTCATGAAATATAGTTCCCAAATCTGGTCGAGTTTTTCTGATCGTGTTTTTGTTGTATTCTTTGTACTCTGAATAAGTAAATAGGTAACAATATTTTTTTTCTATCTCCACATGAAATGAAAACCAGAGACCAAAACTTTTATCTCACACTTGATAAATACGGCCAAATATATCGACAATATCTGCATAATAAATGCGATGCATGGTTCTGGCACGGATAAAAGCTTGACTGTAAATTAATCTGATTAAAACTTCTTGCTTGACAGTTGTTAGCGCGTTATAAGACTGGACAGCGTCAAATAGTAATATAATAGTAGCTTTCATTTGTTGATAAACTATTAACTATATCATAGTATCTATATATGTACATTGTTAATAGTTTGGGCTGGAGCGTTATGCGTGGGAGTGTCCCGTGCGGCGGGCGCACTGGTGGCTGGCCGACGACGCTCACCGCGGCTCGTGGCGCTCGTCGGTGGCCTCCTGTTGCCACTCGCCTGCCTCTTCACATCGTTCGCTACTCAGCTTCACCAGACGCTGCTTAGTTACGGTAATATACATCCTCAAGTTAAATCCCGGTTGGTTGTTTGTGGAGTTCATTAGGAATCTGCTGCTGCCGCAAGTCAATCTCTTCACATCTTTCTCTACTCAGCTTCATTCAACGCTGCGTAGTTACAGTAATACAACTTCAATCCAACTCCACGCTAACATGGTATTTGATAGTTGCCATGGTGGCCGTGAAATTAACTGCTACTTAGGCAGGCTTCACTGTTTACTACTAACTACGTCAACATGACAGTTTAAATTTGTGGAGATTATCAACACTCTGCCTTGTCCTTCACTAGTCATTTACATTTCAATATTTCTTAGTTACGGTAATGATAAATTCTATATTAGTGGCGTATATTATCAACTCGACTGATGCGTGAACAAAAACTGCGTTATGATCAAACAACAATGAGATAAACATCCATCTAATTATTTATGTGAAACGCTTAAAATTTTCAATAGAATATCACCTTCAAAAACTTTATAAATAGATAATAGACAACATTAGACCTTTCATTAGACTTATACGATATTTTGGTTATTAACCTGTTAAATGATCTATACTGTAGCTTTATTAGTGAGTAAAGAGCGGAGTTGATGCAACATCATCCTAAAAAGGCTTTTTGTGCAGACGATGATGATTAGAAAATAGACATTAATCGGGAGCTGAAATCTTCTGTGCAAGATATCATAAAATGTATATACGCTAGATTTAGTTCAGTTTTAAATTGCCCGAAATAAATAAATTAAACCGCTTTTGACACAGCCTTTGATCAGTAGTGTCAACATATAAAATTTCAAAGCATATTTTAGGCGTTTCAAAATCAAAAGTCATTTATTCAGTTTAGGCCCTGGTAAGGCACTTATGAACGTTAAGTTACATGTTTGAATCTACCACCGACTCGTAATTACACTTCAACTGAGAAGACTCCGGCAAGAAACTCAGCAAGGCATTTTTTTGTGGATCTTTCTTTTCATATTAGGTTACAATTTATAGTTATAAATATTAATACATACATTATGCTTACTACAATTGTCATTTAGCTAGGGGGATGCAAGTGCAGAGAGAAGCTACAACAACCATATATTCCTGTCTTCCACGTAATGAGCCACCTTATAGAAGGCTTTGTCAATTAACCTCTGCTTTATAAAATCTTTGAATTTATTATAGGACATTTTAGTTACCTCAAGTGGGATTTTATTATAGAATCTAACGCAATTCCCGAGAAAAGACTTATTAGCTTTAGATAACCTGAATCTAGGTCTCACAATTTTATCTTTATTTCTTGTATGTTTCTTCTAGGTCTTCTAGTCTTCTTCATTTGAATCGTATATGAATTTGAATGCTTATATAAACGTAAATGAACAAGCCATCTACAGCGATCGTACTGACCGTCTGATATGTTTCAGGCGTGGTTCTCGGGATCGGCTGCGGCTTGGTTCGGGAAGCCGCTGGGCTGGTGCTGGGAGCATACTTCCGACGTCGCAGACAGTTCGTCGAGCTGGTGGCACACGCTGGCGGCGGCGTAGGCATTGCGCTATTCAGCGTCGCTTACAAGGAAGCTGTTGGGTAACGAAATACAAATCTTGACTGGCGTTTATTTTGGCTCATTTATCTTGACTGGCGTTTATTTTGCTTTATACATGAACATTAAATAAATAAATATCGTATGAATTTTCACACAGCGCTATCTAGCCTTAAACTAAGCAAAGCCTATATATATATATACCATAGGAACCAAATTAATAACTGATAGAATATTAAACATTGCTATCTTAAAAAAAGACGTCAGCCAATATGTTAGATAAGCGTATGCTGCCTTGAACTTTTGTTTATCTCCAGAATTTAATCGGTACATCATCATCATCATAATCATCATCATCATCATGTCAGCCGTAGGAAGTCCACTGCTGGACATAGGCCTCCCCCATAGGGAGTATTTTGCCAATACTCGCCACGCTTGGCAAACGGATGGCGAGAGCAGTTGGGTGTAGTAATACGCGGAAGATGCTGCTGCCCATCTACCGGATGACATCCCTTAGCCGAGTCTTACCGCAATCACGGGTAGAAAAGGTGGGGTACTATTCTTACGCCGGCACCACCACTGCAACACATACACGTAGTAAATGTAAACTTATATTAGTAGTGATATACTTGCATATTGTACTTCCGAACACTCGCATTGTTCAGCTCAATGGTACAGAACGGTGTATATATGTTCTAAATACCAACAGGAATACTAATTTATTTTGTGAATAAGTTAAGAATTTTGTACGAGTACCTATTTTTCTTTAGATCATAAAAACGTCAAAGTCATTTACAGATGAATCACGCGGATTAGTTGACTGTTTTGTACACACCTGTTTGTATTGAAAACTTCTAGGTACATACAATTTGTTGTTAATTAGATTATATTAGTTAATTAGATTTTATGAGTAAAAATTTTGACTACTTTTATATTTAGGTTCTTATTTTCAGCCTCTAGTGCGCCACTGCTTGGGCAAAGGCCTCCTTTTCTCCTTTCAGACCACCCGGTCTTCGGCTTTGGTAGACCAGTGACTGTGGTGACAATTTAATTCGTCACACCAAAGAAAAAAGACTTATAAGATATCTCCTATGTCACGCCACATATTTTCTCACGGTGCGAAATTTCTTGTCCATGCATCACAATGCACCACAAGTCTTTCCATAATCCCTCTAACTATATATATTACATTAGTCAAATAGATAGATAGATAGATTCTTTATTGTCATAAAAATAAATCAATTATTATCGCGCGTATAATAATGATTTTGTTCATGTACTCGTCTGGTTTTACAAAATTTTTGGCGTAGAAATGCAGTGTTACTCATAATTGTATTGTGAAACTTACCAACAAAGTAATATGTTACCTTATAATTTATTATTCTTACACAAATATATAAATAAGGCGTAATTAAAAATTTATAAAAGCTGTACAGAGACTAATAAATTTGAGCTATAAATGGGCTTCGTCAAAAAATAATTAAATAATAATAATAATTAGCAAATAATAATAAATTACATAATCATCACAATATTAATGGTCACCACAAAACAGTTTTCCGCGAATTAGTGGTAGTATTGGTTAATAGTGGTTATTTATTTGGTGGTAGATCTCCTTAGCTTGAGGTCGTCTAGGTACCACCGCAGAACCAGATATTTTGTTACCAAGCAGTAGTGTGTAAACACTACTGTGTTCTGGTTTGAAAGGTAGCTAGCGAAATTACAGGGCTGTTGAGACTTACCATAGAACGTCTCAAAGCAATGAGCGCCAAAGCAGCAATGGCCAGGACTTTGTTTTGCTACTCAAAGTTCTGTGTATCGCTGCAATGGTTATGGACATGCGTTGCCTCTTGCCATCAGGAGAGCGTCTCGTTCGTCTCATTATATTTACATAAAAAAATAGTATAAGTAATATTATACGCGGATACAGTACACAACTGTTGTATTATAAACATCACACAAAATGTAATGACATAATATCTGAGTACCTACTTAATACATGTATTCCTTAGACCCTAATAATATTAAGCATACATTCACTCGCTTGAGAAATAGGTCTCCTCTCAGAAAAAGGACGTGAGCTATAATTCATCCCACAGGGCCGTGGATTTCTGAAGCTTTTGATGTCTTTGAATATTATTTGTAACGTTTGCCGTGCGTTGACTGGAGAAATAATTAAATGAACTTCCCTTTAATTTAGCTTTCGTTTTGAAAAAAAAAACATTATTGTTAATATTTATTATAAGAAACTGATTATTTGTATTTTGTATTTTTGAATTTAATTTTTTTGTTATTTATATCTATTTAGTTAGATATGGGTCATAGTAACCTGAAATAAATTTTTATTATTATTATTATTATATATTAATATTGTGATTAATACATAAAATGTTATTTTTTGTTGTTTGTTTGTACAAAAAATTGCATGTAGGCTAACATATAAACTTTAACTATTATATCTGTACATTTTAAATTAATATACGGAAAAATAACAGGATTGATAGAATCTCCTTATGTGAACATCAGAAATGAAAATAAATATAAGATTCCTTATGAGCTAGTCTCAATGTAACGGCCTAATCGCTAAAAGCGATGTCTTTCAGGTAACCTTGGAAAATATGGAATAATTAAGTGGAAATAAGCAGCCAGCGAAATTAGAAGGATTTTGAGTTTTATGCGTCTAACGTCTCTGCGCCGAAGCAAAGATGTCTTGGACTTTGTTTTGTTATGCTAAGTTCTAGTTACCACTACAAAATTTATGAATAGCCGTTATCTCTTAAAATCAACAGAGTCTTTTCATTAGTCTCATTATTTTTTCATTATAAAAAACACGTTCTTACCAAAGACACTTTTACGTTTATTATCATAAGATATAATATCCCCCGAATAAGCCTTGTTTTTATTAACTGTCCCACTGCTAGACGCAGGCTCCTTATTTTGTAGCAATGATAGCTCAGTGGTTTGCGCGGTCGGTTCGCATGACGAAGGGCTTGGGTTCAAACCCTAACAATGAGCTTGAGCTGCCGGTGAAGGAAAACATCGCGAGGAAACCATAGCGTGGTGGTAGGGTACTTTCTAGTACTCGGCTGGCTAGCTACCACCCTCAAGTTGAAAATCTGCCGCCAAGCATCTAACGGTGTGTTCCGGCAGCCTCACTTGAGAGCCAGTTCCATTCCAGAATAGGTGTGCTTTACCATCTTCGACCACACCTTCACTGTACATCAGGTGAGCTGTGGTCAAACACATAGACTGTCAGCCATAAAAAAAAAAGGAGAAGGGCCATATTATTCTCATATAATATCAATTGAATACAATTATTTGATCAGTTTCAGAAATCCCTGTAAAGTCCTATCCCAGTCTTACTATATTCTGAATGTCACTGGTCATAGATAAGCTGAAAATCAACAAAAATTTATTCTTTTACACGATTAGATGCGTAAATTTATTGTTATCACAGACCGCATACTACGCACTCGGAAGCTATCGTAATACCAATTAGACTAATTACTGCACGACGGTTGAAAAGCCACCTTCCATTCCCTTGACAATAGAGCCAAAACAGCAAAAGTAACAGGAAAATACGATTTTTTCATTAACTACACTCAACCTATATTAGGCACATAGTTCCTTTATATAGGACAGTAGTTGTTACGTAAACGGTGGACCCTAACAAAATTAAATTGGTCGCCTTTTCCTGGCAACATCGTTCTATTTGTATACACTTTATTTTAACGCTTGTTTTCAGTAGTTTGAAGGAACCGTATCCTTATCATATGCGTATAATTATAAAAGAGTTTTGCACAGGAGCACGTTACTGAAAGTTTGCTTTATATTTTGTAGGAAACTCGGGTGGCGTCTAGGCCTCCAGGCGATCACGGGTATCTTAGTCCTCGCGTTCTTCCTTAGCGCAGTTTACCGAAGCGCTTCTCTCTACCATCCACAACGTCGGGCCATACTCCACCTTAAAAATCAAAGACGAAAAGTAAGTTCTTATTATTCCCAACCTTCATAACTTCCCCTTTGAAGCAGGTGAAAAACGATTTGTTATCCTTATTTGTACTGTTTGTCCTTGACAGGTAAAGGAAAAGAAAGGCCTAAAGCGAACCGCCCCACTCATCGATCTGAGTCCGCTCCAATCTCGACCCGCGAAAGTTTTGTTGTTAGCCTCCGGATTAGCAGCTTTTGGACTTTACACTCCAGTGTTTTTTCTGGTAAGTCTAATTGGTAAAGTTGGGAATTGTTTACAATTTTATTTCTCTGTGATTAAGATACTGGCTTTTGTCAGTTTAAAATAAACACTCGAATAAATAACATAAATTATTTAAGCAAATCAGCAATGAAATTGACACTGATTCATTGTGTTAATACGAGTAATAGATACTTGTAATTGTTATCATTACGTAATTGGTTTTGAAACAGCGAAAAATCAAAGCATTATCTCGAAATATCGGTAGCAAAATAATGAACCAGAAGGGCAACTATATTCAAACATCGTTATGTAGTCGCAAAAAGATTTATAGTTGAAACACATTCGTAATTTTTCTCATGTAGGCGTTGCAAGGGTTTGAGGAGGGGTTGGAGGAGAGTGCGCTGGTGCTGCTGCAGACGTTTCTCGGGTTCGCAGCCGTGTTGGGTTGCGCTGGCTTCGGACTTGTTCTGGTGCGACCTTCCCCCCAATGCCTCGTCTCCAAGCAGTACTTGTGCCAGGTCGCCATGGTAGGGATTGGTAAGCACCTTTAACAGTTTAATGTGCCGCCCAAATGGGAGTTTCCCGATTTATCATATTAGCCTCAGGCGAGTTGCAAACCTTTGCCTAGTTAGGAACAAAACAGGTTACTTAATAATGATTTATTTCGATATCAAAAATTTACGTAACAATCATAGATAACCTGCTCATGACTATTACAGCTCAAATTCGCATTTATATCTAATACTGCACTAACAAATTGGGTAAAATAAAAATGTAATAAAATTCATAGGCTTAGGTTTTTAAACCAAATAATTAAGGGTGTTTTAGGTTCAGTTGTTAAATTTGTGTTTATAAGGACATCAGCTATTGGGTAGCAAAATGTATTTTAAAATTAATGTTTGTACTCTAATTACCTGTATTGAAATTGAGTAAACGTCCTAACCTTTGGCATGTACGAATTTTTACTATTTGACAGCTCCAAAGTCACTTGAACTTACGTTGAGCCCTCATCAATTTTTTTTGTACAGGTATCTCGATGCTGGCTTTGAGTAGCGTGGAGGGGTACCACGGATACGTGTTGTTTGCGTGGATGTACGGCCTCTGCCTCGGTGGATACCTCTACTCTATCAAAATGCTGACAATGGAGCGCGTCAGGGGCCGACACTTCGCTAAAGTCTGGGGTAAGCACCCTTATTACTCCCCTAAAGCCATTTTATTTTCTATTTTCGTAATGATAAAAGGCATTTCTCAGGGTCGGTGTCTTTGCGAATATTTTTCTGTGTACGCATTTTTTTTCCTCTATCCATTCTATTTGGACATTGATTGCCTTCGAATTTGGCACTGGTATCGCTCTTATATACGTTATTTTCGATGTTTAGGTTCGAAATAACGCTGACTTCAATCAATCGACTGAAACCGAACTAACATAGTTCTTATAGAAGAATTGTGTATTGCTTGTTCCGGATATGGAATAAATGTATATTTGAGTATGGAATGTTGTGACTACGTAATGTCGTGTGTGCCCAATCGTCGACGAAAATTATATTTATACATGTGCCCGCTTATCTACTAGCAGACTAGCTCATAAAGTATTCTGATTATCTTTCAGTTGAAATGCTTACCCGGTAATTTGACTTAGGTTTCGTGCAAGGCGCCGAGGCGGTCCCGGTGATAATGGGTGTGCCGTTCACGGGCTACATCAACGCACAGGCGGCGCGTGCCGGGTTTTACTTCTCGACGGCAGCGACTCTCGCGGGCGCCTTGCTGCTGTTTTTCGTGGGATTTTCTAAGAGGGAGGAACCGCCACCGGCGGCCCCCCTGCCCGTGCTCCCGCCTGAACCTTGTCCGTGCGTGACGCCGCCGCGTTGCGATCTCCCGCCCGCTTGGTGTGCCTGCAGCGCGGGCGGCGCCACTGCCTACTGCGCCTGGCCTACCATGGGAGGGCCATACACTCGTCTCCCCAAGTCTCTCTCCTACGCGGCTCCGCTCAACCGCACGTGTTGTTCGGCGGCGCACTACCCGGAGTGCTGCCGGCGGCCGGTGCCGCTGCGTCCGTCTCGGAGCGTGCCTGAAGGCCTCGCCACTCGCGGCACTTGGGGGCATTCTACCTGCCGGTCGACCTGCCGCCGGCGCGAGCACCACCTCATAGAACAGATTACCACGTCTGTATGACAATGTGTCTACGACGTGAAGATTTATTTCAATAATGTCTTTGTGGACTTTGCGTTAAGCCCATTATTGTGTAAATATTTGTTTCCGTAGTGATAGCTTAGAGGACAAAGCAATAAAAGGTGATTCGATAGTTTTATGTAAGTTCTACTTAACCACGGTGAAAAGTGTTCGATATTATATATTATTTATTTTACGGTGAAACAGGAAATAACGACACTGGATATGAATTATTTTAATCATTGCTCTTTAGACAATTATTATAACATTTTTGGGTTACATTAAATACGAATCTAAAAATAATTGCCGAATAAAAAAACTAGTGTAAATAACGAAATGTTTAAAATACAAAAAAATTACATACAATTTTAGTCAGGCAATCGCTGGTCATTTCTTTGCTAGCGCTAAAGCTCGCTAATGACAAAATGTTTTATTATTATTTTAATGTAACAATAACTTTACTCACACAGTCATAAGAATAACGCAGTTACACGAAGGTGTGCGTCCAAACAGTATTTTCATAGAATAACATTTTAAACAACTTGTATCCAAACATTAGTTCGTGTAGCAAACTGCTACACGAACCAACCTAGAACAATTTTACATATTTATTTCGATTTAGCGTAACCTGTACACCTAGAATAAATATTTTTCCTTACTCTTAAACTACTCGTGGGACCTTGTCGTAGTTGAAATTTAAAGTAAATTAATTCGTTAACTATTGTAGAGCTATAATCTTGATTGGGCATCAGTAAATAAACTCGTATGTCTTTGTCATGAACTTTGTCTGTGGCATTCTGAAAATATAAAATTCTATGAAATGTTAACTAAATATTTACAAATTCTTTTCAATACCAACTAAAGTCAATACCACTAGATCTGAAAATTAGTGTACATAATACAAGCGTACGAGCAATATATGTAACAAGATATTGATTTATAATTGCCTAAATACTCAGTTTTATAATAAAACATGTCAATTTTAACAGCTAAATATAATTATATTAAAATTATTCACTACAAAAGATGTGGGGTTATTTAAAATTTAATTTAATTTTTTTATTTCATTTTGTTGTCCGCTGGCCATGTTTTACGTTTCTCATTTTGTAACATTTGTGTTTGACAATAAAGTCAAAATAGCCTTTTTTTTTAATCATGTATTTCTTATCATGTTGTTGATAATATGTATATTAAGTAATTTAATGCAATTTTTATTTTATTTTTTGAATTAAGTACTATTATTTTATTTTAATTGGACTCCAGCTTTTAAATAGTCCCGTTCTTCAAATTCATAGTTTTATTGTTTATGAGATTGTTAATAGATTTATTATTTAAAATATATGTATCAATATTTAAAACCTTTACCAAAGTGTGATTTATTGTTTTGGTAATATATTATTATAAACCTGATTTTAGGAATGCTAACTTTTATTTCTTAATAATCCTATATAGCTGTGTCTTTATTTGTCATGTTACAAACATTTCTTCCTTTTTACACAACTGCCTAAAAAGGAGATGTTAGTTTCTTTATTCCGTCATTCTTTTAAATGCCGGAAATTACAATACTGTTGAGGACGCCGAGCCATTAGTTTAAGTTTAAGAATAAAATGTATATATAGATTAAGTTGATTGTAAATATACGGATTAGGGAGAGAAAATAAATGGATAACGGGCAGGTGCTCTCTATCCGGTAAAGCTCCATGCAACGGAGGTCGTGAGCGAGACGACGATAGGTGCAAGCGAGATAGCGCGGCTCGCCACCGGATTGGGTAGTAAAGGTCGTGCGTGATTGGTCGACCAATGAGAGCGCCTGTCCGTCTCCCGCAAAAATCATATATAAGAGGCCGCGATCCGGCCATAGGAGTGCAGTGAGTGCAGTGCATACAGTGAATCCAGTGAATCCAGTACTCAGGAATAAACGGAAGAACCAAACAAGGAAGTTTCAATATACAGTCCACTATCCCCAACAGTGTTGTTTGGACCTTCGAGCGCCGGATTGAGAAGAACCACGACCAAGAAAGAAGTATGGTCGTGACGAGAAGCCAAGCGGACGCCGCGGAACAAGACCGTCGCGTCATGGAACGCGAATTGGACCGCGACGTAGCCGAACGCAACCGTTTGGCCATCGATCGGGAACGCCTGAGGAGGGTTTCGCTGGACCCACCTGCGTCGCCTGACACGCGACAGGCAGGCAGCGAGGCTATTGAGGGATTGACCGAGGCGCCCTGCGCCGATCCCTCTATCGATCTAGCCGTCGAGCGGGAACGCTCGAGGAGGGTCTCGCTGGATCTACCTGCGTCGCATAGTCGGCGACAGGCGGGTGGAGAGACTATGGGGAGGTTGACCGAGGCGCCCCGCGCCGGTCCCTCCACGGAACTAGCCCTCGAGCGGGAACGCTCGAGGAGGGCCTCTATGGATCCGTCTGCGTCGCGTACGCGACAGGCAGACAGAGAGGCTATACGGAGGTCGATCGAGGCGCCCCGCGCCGGTCCCTCCACGGCGTTGAACCCCGAGGACCGACCTCGCACTAGGTCCCCGGCCCGTTCAGTACGCTCGCAGCGCTCGACCGCTAGCGCTGCCGCTCGGGCCAGAATATTAGAGCTCGAGGCGGAGAAGCAGCTCGCTGCTCTGAAGAAGAGGGAACTGCAGATCGAAGCCGAACTTGTCAGAAAGAAGCTGGCTGCCGATCTATCAGCCATAGAGGATGACCAGGAAAGCCTTCATGAAGAAACTACAGCTGACCACCTTCAAAGGGTTGACGCCTGGCTCCAAACGAATACCCTCGGTGTACGGGGGGAGGATCACGGACCCTCGAAGAGCGGAACCAAGGACGAACGACATCTACGGTTCGATACTCGAGGAAGATCGCCCGCCCGACTAAGAAACATCGAGGCGTTAACTGAAGCCATGGAGAAGCTTGCGAGACCTAGAACGAGGTGTCCCGACCTACAAGCGTTCTCCGGCACACCGAACGAATGGTTGGCATTTAAGGCTGCCTACCAAGATTCAACGAAGATCTATCAGTTGACGCCGGCAGAGAACCTGCAACGATTAAGAAGCTGTCTTAAGGGCGAAGCACGAGACCTTGTATCGGCCCTACTATATACAGCTAGCCATCCTGAAGTAATCATGAAAACACTAGAACAGTGTTTCGGGAGGCCTGAAGTTATTATTGATCGAGCCTTTGAAGACCTCAAGAAACTTCTGAAGCCCGGCACATCGGCAGTAGAATTGAACAACTTCGCCGTGAAAGTGCAAAATGTTGTCTGCGTGTTTAGAAGCCTGGATCGAAATGGGTACCTCTACAACCCCATGCTAGCCAGAGAGGTCCTAGAGAAGCTTAGCCCACACATCAGAGCGCGATGGTGTGACTACGCGAGCGAACAAGAAACAACGGACCCGGAAATAGTTGTACTGTCTCGCTTCCTTATGCGAGAGGCAGACCGCGCCCTACAGTATAGCTACGCACCGAACACTGCATCAACCAGCGCGGCGAAGAAAGAGTTCCGGTCTACGAACACTACGGGCAATAAGAAGAAGGCTAACATATTCAATGTCACCGAAGAAGAACAGTTGGACGACAAATGCCCGAGCTGCCAGAAAACGCACAAACTCCCGGAGTGCCCACGGTATAAAGCACTCTCGCTAGACCAGCGATGGGAACTAGTGCGGGATAAGAAACTTTGCTTCAAATGCATAATAAAGAAGCATCGGCGAAGTTTCTGCAAGGGTAAACCATGCGGCGTGAACAAGTGTCAGCGGTCTCATCACTCGACTTTGCACCAGCCTGAGAAGCCAGAGGAACGCTCCGACGCCCCGAAGACACGAGAAGCGACCAACGACGCAGAGTCCGTCCTATCAGTGGCTACGCCCACTGCCACCGGTCCTAAGGCGGTACTCCTGAAGATGTGCCCAGTCACCGTCGTCGGCCCACGGGGGGAGATCCGCACATGCGCACTCTTGGACGAGGGAGCGACCGTCACCCTCATTGACGAGAAGCTGGCGAAGAGCGTCGGCGCGAAGGGACCACCGCTACCACTTCGCATAAAAGGGATCGGCATGTCTAAAGAGGAAGATAACAGCCGATTAGTCACCGTCCAACTGAGAAGCGGAGACAATGTACTGCACAAACTTCGAGCACGAACCATGAAAGACATGAAGTTGTTCCAGCAATCAATCCCGAGCGCATTACTGGAGCAAGAGCACCTCCGAGATCTGCCGAAGGATGAAGTGTGTTACAACGCAACACGACCTGGGATCTTGGTTGGAGCCGATCACTGGGAATATATAGTGTCCCGAGAACTGAGGACCGGCAAACCGAACCAACCGGCCGCCTCAAGAACACAACTGGGTTGGGTAATACACGGAACGTTACCTCGCAGCGTGATCAAAACCCAGGACAGCGTGTTGCACATATATGTTCCTGATGCAACTGAACAACAGAACGAGCGCCTCCACGACCTAGTCGAGCATCATTTCGGCATAGAGGCCCTAGGAGTCGCACACAAGCCACGAATAAGCGAGGATAACCAGCGGGCTATAAGAATGGTCGAATCAACCGCGAGAAAGATAGCCAAAGGTTATGAAGTCGGGCTGCCCTGGAAGAGCGACGAGCCGAACCTACCTCCGAGCTACGACGCAGCACTTCGCCGGCTTCGACAAATCGAGCGAAAGATGGACAGCGACCCGGACTTCGCGAAGGAGTACACGAAGCAAGTTGACAATTTGCTCAAGAAGGGGTACGCTGAATCATGCGATGGTATCGAGAAGACGAGCCGAGTAGAATGGTTTCTACCACACTTTGCGGTACAGAACCCGAACAAACCGGGAAAACAGCGACTGGTTTTCGACGCAGCAGCGAACAGCCGAGGAGTCAGCCTGAATGATCACCTCCTAGAGGGACCGGATCTACTGAGGCCACTGCAAGGAATCTTGTTCAGATTCAGAGAAAAACGAATTGCAGTGACGGCCGATATCCAAGAAATGTTCCTGAGGATAAAAATACGTCCGGAAGACCAGCCAGCACAACAATTTTTGTGGAGAGGTGCAGAGAGAACGAAACCGCCACAAAAATACAAGATGACGAGCATGATTTTCGGTGCCGCCAGCTCTCCATTTATGGCCCATCACGTTAGAGACCACAACGCGAGAGTTCATGCGAAGAGTCACCCTCTCGCATACGAAGCAATCACACGAGACCACTACATGGATGACTTAGTGGCCAGTTACGGAAGTGAAGAAGAAGCTCGCCGAACTATTGAGGAAGTACGAACAGTACACTCGGCCGCAGACTTCACACTCCGAGGTTGGAACTCAAATAACAGCAGCGTGCTCAGCGATGTGCGAGAGGAACTACGAACGACAGCTCCGACCGAGCTCGGAGACAGCAGCACCGAGAACAAGATACTAGGGCTATTTTGGAACTCAGAACGAGATGAACTCGGATTCAATACCTCAATGAACCGAGTTCCCGCCGAGGTACGCGCCCGAACCCGCGCGCCTACCAAGAGAGAAGCCCTCAGCGCGGTCATGTCGATATACGACCCGCTAGGACTATTAAGTCACTACACGATTCGATCGAAGATAATACTGCAAAGTCTATGGAGGCTGAAAATGACATGGGACGAGCCAATTCCCGACGAAGAGAACGAATTGTTCGCGACCTGGCTCGAGCAGCTCTCCGGTCTCTCCTGCTTGCGATTGGAACGACGGTACCAGCAGGAAGAACAAGAAGACTTAGAACTGCACGTATTATGCGATGCCAGCGAACAAGCCTACGCAACAGTGGCCTACTGGCGCTTCATTCGTCCTGACGGAAGCGTGAAGCTGAGCCTTGTGGCCGCCAAGGCAAAAGTGGCTCCACGACGCACGCAAAGATCCCGCGCCTAGAACTGCAGGCAGCGGTCATCGGGGCAAGACTGGCGGACGCCATTAAGAAGGAGCACCGGTTACAAGCCAAAAGGACCACATACTGGACCGATTCAATGACGGTGATACAATGGATACGACGCGACGCTCGAAAGTATACTCCATTCGTCGCACATCGCCTGGGAGAGATTGCGGAACTCACTCACAAGAACGAGTGGAGATGGGTTCCGACCAGCGAGAACGTAGCTGACGATGCGACGCGCTTCTCGAGCTCGCAAATATCTGCAGAAGATCGTTGGTTCCAAGGACCAGAGTTTCTACTCGGCCCAGAGAACCAGTGGCCAGTGGAAGGGACCAACGATGACAACGAAGAAGAAGTACTTCTGCACATCAGAGAGGAAGAGAAACAGATCGGCGGGTGGTTGCCTGATCCCGCACGTTTCTCAAAATACGACACACTAGTCAGAGCGACGGCACGTGTGTTCGCGTTCATCGACATATGCCGACGTCGAGCGAACCATTTAGAAAATCGGCATATCGAAGAAGCCGAGCGCGCACTGATTCGTCGTGCGCAGGAAGAGAGCTTCGCAGACGAGTTACGTCGGATAAGGAAGGCCCTGCCGATTACAAAGAGCAGCCGACTGTACCGGCTGGACCCAATGATCGAAGACGGACTTCTGCGCGTACGGGGACGCATCGGAGCAGCCGCCGCACCGGTGGAGACTAAGCGACCGGTTATACTTGATGGTCGCCACCGAATTGCCAAGCTGATCACGCTTCGGGAGCACTGCGCAGCGGGTCACGCCAACAGAGAGCGTGTGACGAACGATCTTCGACAGAAGTATTGGATCATTCATCTACGACCGACCGTGCGCGCTATCGAGAAGGATTGCGCCCTCTGTAAGGTACGCAAGGCAAGACCGCAGCCTCCAGCAACGGGAGATTTACCACGCGCACGTCTCGAGCCCTTTCATCGGCCGTTTTCGCACTGCGGGACGGATTACTTCGGGCCGATGATAGTGAAAATTGGTCGCCGCCGGGAGAAGAGATGGGGAGCCCTATACACGTGCCTAACGACCCGGGCCGTGCACATAGAGCTTGTGCCCTCACTCTCGGCGAGTTCAGCGATAATGGCTCTACGACGAATGGCAGCGCGACGTGGGTGGCCTCGAACTATGTACTCCGACAACGCCACTAACTTCCGCGGAGCAGACAAGGAACTACGGGACGCCTACACGAATTGGGTACCAGCGCTGCGCGACGAGGGACTACTCCACAAGATGGAATGGCGATTCATCCCTCCGGGAGCTCCACATCAAGGAGGAGCATGGGAACGACTAGTACGGTCCATCAAAACCGCACTGATGTCGACCCTCAAAGAGAGAGAACCAACGGAAGAGGTTCTAGCGACTTTGCTGACGGAAGCAGAGTTCAGCGTCAACGCCCGACCACTGACTCACGTTAGTGTGAGTCCGCACGATCCAGAGGCCCTGACTCCGAACCATTTCCTGTTGGGGTCGTCCTCCGGTCTGCCCCTGACCGGACCGAGCAACGAGGGCGACAGGAGGACCTGGCGAGCCGCCTTGGCGCTCGCAGACCACTTCTGGCGGCGTTGGGTACGCGAGTACCTCCCTACACTCGTCCCACGGGGGGAGCCGACGAGCAGCAAGCGGCAGATCCAGCCAGGAGACATCACGCTGGTCGTCGACCACACGTCACCTCGAAACGTGTGGCCCATCGGCATCGTGGAACGCGTTTTCCCGGGACCCGACGGCGGTGTACGCGTAGCAGACGTGCGCACGAAGGGCGGCGTGTTCAGAAGACCAACGTCCAGGCTCGTCGTGGTAGAGGCTACGCAAGCTGCGCCGGGGGGAGGATGTTGAGGACGTCGAGCCATTAGTTTAAGTTTAAGAATAAAATGTATATATAGATTAAGTTGATTGTAAATATACGGATTAGGGAGAGAAAATAAATGGATAACGGGCAGGTGCTCTCTATCCGGTAAAGCTCCATGCAACGGAGGTCGTGAGCGAGACGACGATAGGTGCAAGCGAGATAGCGCGGCTCGCCACCGGATTGGGTAGTAAAGGTCGTGCGTGATTGGTCGACCAATGAGAGCGCCTGTCCGTCTCCCGCAAAAATCATATATAAGAGGCCGCGATCCGGCCATAGGAGTGCAGTGAGTGCAGTGCATACAGTGAATCCAGTGAATCCAGTACTCAGGAATAAACGGAAGAACCAAACAAGGAAGTTTCAATATACAGTCCACTATCCCCAACAAATACTAAATGCATATACTGGTTTTATTTTTATTTTAGTGTTTATAATGTCGTACTATCTGCTTTTTGCCAGCGTCAAATATTTCAATAATAATATTATTTATTTATAATTGTAGATTGAACTATTCATGAAGTACTAGAAAATTCATAAAGCGCGATGTCTAAAATGAAACGAAAAAATCAATATACAAATTTAGTTCTTTTACTGGCATCTCCACATCGTAGGTACATGTTGTATAAGTAAGTTTACATTCATAACGTGAACTAAACAAAAATGCCATGGAGAAATTTTTACTTAAAAACAAATCCTATGAAGCAAATATAAGTACTTTACAACAATTTTCTTGCTCATTTTTAATTTATGTAAGATTCTAAATGCGAATAAAAAATAAAATTATTTTGATAACGGCTTCATATCAATTTGGAACAAAATGAGGTACGAAAATATCCGCAGAAATTCATACATCGTATTCAGCGAATTTCCCACTCTTGCGTATCATAATTTCATTCCATGCGTCACTGATAGCTCGGCTCAGGTAGGTATGTGTGTAATTTTATGGGGCGGTCACAGATGCTTAACATTTTAATAGCTTGATATAAAAGCTTCATTCATTTATAATAACCACCATTTTCTTATTATTACCATTTACTTTATGATTTATATCTCGATGTAAATGCCATTACGTAAGCAGTCACATTGCAGACAGTGTGTTTCTGAGTGGGTACCTACATAAACTGTATGAAAAACATTACAAAATCCCTGAGGACGTGGCTCTTTCGTCTTTCAGACCGCTGATATATTACTTTTCTCAAGATAACTCAATCGTGTAGTACTTGTAAAACTTATTAATAGGAACCATATTGAAAGGAATATTACTAAAGACTGTAAGATAAAACTAGATGTAATATATATATGACCTTGCATATGAATTGAATGTAAATAGTTATTTAGAAGTTAGAAGTCAGATAAATAATAGAATACATATTTTATTTTTTTGTAAATACATATAATACATACAGAACGCCCAGACATAGAACAAACATTTGTTTATACCATAAAACGTTTGTCCTGGGCGGGTTTCAAACCCACGCCCTACGGCTCTTAAGGCAGACATATTACCAATGGGCCAACAGGGCTGGGTATCATTTACTGGGTACAAAGACGCAAAGAGCTTTTAGGAAGGTACTAATAACGCTTCGACATTTTCGATTGGTTCTTGAAAATACTTTTAAAATGTCAAGCAGCAGTTTTAAAAGCTTGAACCACTTCCTTTTGATCCATTTGTCGCTTAATGGGTGATTTGATGAGTGGCAATAACTAAGTAATAAGTAGTTGTACTTTATACAAAATAGCAAAACCGAGTATAAACAATTTATTTGATCTAAGTTTATTTCTAGTCACTTATTTTTATATTAGTAGTTGATCCATCCAACTCAATTTTTAACTCAACAAAGTTATAATTTGTTTATTAGAAACCGATGACTAAACAAGACATTCCATAGTTACAAGTAGCTTTTGTATACATACATATTCAAGTAGAAACTACATACTGGGTGAAAGTTCTCTCCAAGTCAATATACCGAAGAGATTTTCTCTGCAAATCCTAATAATCAAACTAAATTCTTCTTAGATATACGCAATCTCCTATTTGTTTAACTGACTGAATAAATTTGACTAAAACGTAGATATTTATGAAAAAGTAATGAGGCGAACGAAACGTTCTTCTGATGGTATGAAACAATGCTTGTTCATTGCAGCTGTACCCAGAACTAAGAGTAACAAGTCCAAGGCATTGCTGTTTTGGCGCTCATTACTTTGATTCGATCGTGGACCTCATTAGCCCTGTAATTTCACTAGGTATCTGCAGCATTCTTCGAACCGGAATATAGTATTAACACATTACTGTATGGTAGAATATCGGATACTACGGTGATATCTAACTAGATGCTAGATCTCCTAAGGCTAAGGAGTATTATCACGTAATTAAGCTTAGTGTAATAAAAAGTTATTTATTATATGTTTACTATAAAGATTTTTATTACAATTTTAAATTTCAAAAGATCTTTAGAATAACTTAAAATACGTTATCAAAAACTTTAACATCATCATCTCAGGTGCATGACGTCCACTGCTGGACAAAGGCCTCATAAAGGTCTTCTGTAAAGACCGGTTGGAAGTGACTCGCATCCAGCGCGTTCCTGCGTTATTTATTAGGTCGTCTGTCCACCTTGTGGATTGGACGTCCTACGCTGCGCTTGCCGGTCCGTGGTCTCCACTCGACGGTGACGGAACAACACTTGTGAACGGTTTAACTGATTTGACTGATTTTTCGTGTTCATAATTGTCAGCATGAGAGCATGTCAGCATGGTTTGTATGAGAGATATTCTTTTCAAATTGTAAAATTTGGATGATTTCATTTCGCCAAAATAAAATGAATCCGTATAAAGCCGGAGCGGGTCGCTAGTATTAAATAAAAAGAAAAGTCACTTGCTAAGTTACTACAGAAGAAGACATAGAGTAACTTTTTCATTATGCATAATTTTTCTATTCGGGCGACGTATTATTATTTATACTATGTTTTCGTATTCATATTGCGACGTGGAGCGCCACAGCGGTAATTAAGAGTAACGGTACCATCCCGTTGGGTGTCAGAGAGACGGAGACGGGACACGTGAGCAGAATACATTAATGTATTTGCAGAATTGTGGATTATAGCAACACCAGTACTGTCCACAATGCAGTGCATACGCGATAATCAGGAGATATGACTAATATTAGACAAAGGTATCAAAGGTCCAACAAACTCTTAAAATAGAAATAGGTAAAAGAAGTTAAGGCGGGAATATTATGTCGTGTGCACAAGGAAACATTATTAGGCCAAAAGAATTTTCATTCAATTTCTACAAAACATTCTGTTCCTCATTTAATCTGTGGTAAGTTTTACTCATAAAGTCTATGTGTATAGGAAATATAATAAATGTGTTTATGTGTAATAATTGAAGTTTCGAATTATACGCATGAAAGATATAATGTGTAGAAACACGGTTTTTCGTTTTTTTTTTTCAACTCCTTTATAGCTTCTAGTAAAGTCACCATTACTTTTCTAAGGAATGGACAGGACGTTATCGTAACTTACTTTGACTGTGATTAATACTTAAACTAATTTATTTGTTGAAAATACAGAATTCTTTAAATCCAAAGACAAAATTAAGAAAAAAGTTAAATAAAATTCAACTGCGACTGTGGGTGACAGCTTCGTGCTAAAATTTACCACCAGGAAAAACTTTCTTCGAGTCTATAATAGTCTTGCGTTTGTAAAAAATATGTGGTTTAAGATGGAAAAAGTATTGTTTAAAATAAATCAATAACGTCAAAAATCAAAACGACCACTATTACTTAGATACACGTCTAAATAATAGTAGGTCACGAGTAAATAGTAAAAACTAATCTCAATACTGTTTTACTAATTCTTATCAAATAAAAAAATCGAATTTATTGCGATAACAATGAATGAATGAGATCACATCATCACATCATCAGCCATAGGCCGTCCACTGCTGGACATAGGCCTCCTCCTGGGGGGGTTTTGCCGTTACTCGCCACACTTGGCAGGCGGGTTGGTGTGTGATTGTTCAAGGAAGACGCTGCTGCCCATCTTCCGGATTACATCCCTCAGCCGACTCTTACGGCAACCACGGGTAGAGAGGGTAGGGTACTATTCTTACGTTGGCACCACCACGGATGAATGAGATATTTTTATTCAAACATCATATTTTAATAAGTAAAAAGGCAATTGAAAATTAATAAAATTCGAAGAATGCTAATTTAATCCAAATAGGTATCACTCACGCGCGCTGCTAACTGTTTTTGTTTCATATGGTTAAAGTTACAGATATGCTGACAATTCACATGCTGATATAATTAAATAATTGAATATTCAGAATGTTTTCCTCCAAAAAATTATTGTTGTTATCTGAAAATATATTTAAGCACATAAATTTATTGTTTTGTTTACTTGAAAACGTAATAAACGTCATATTTTATACCCAAATCATTATTTTGTTTCCTTGAGTATCAAATTGTGAGCTTCTCGATCGTAACGAGCTAAAGTTTACGGCTCCATTAAGCTGCGCTGTTCACAAACAATTCAATTTTATAAGATGATCCCGGTATGATAGGATTACTGATATCTTTGGAGCTCTCATCTACTTCACCAAATATAATTCAAGACAATAAAAACTGTTTATTTCCTTCCCCTAATATTTTATTGCATTTTACGATTAAATTGTACATCCTGTTTTATTTTACTGTGTGAAAAGTATTTTCACTTCTTTTTTACTATTTAGCAGGAGGTCATACTTGCACCACAGCAGTACCAGATATTAATAGCATTATGTATTGTGTTCCCGTATAAAGGGTATTGCAGCTAGCGATATTATTAACTTTAACCATGGAACTAATAAGCGCCAAAGCAGCGCTGGACTTTCTCTTGTTACTCATTGTTCCAAGTTTATTTATTACTGACAGGCTAGATATACCACAGCTCACCCGATGTTAAGTGACAGTCTGGTCGAAGATGGTAATCACACCTAGCCTGGAATGGAACTGGCTCTCAAGAGAGGCACCGGAACACACCGTTAGATGTTTGGCGGCAGATTTTCAACTTGAGGGTGGTAGCTAACCAGCCGAGTACTAGAAAGTACCCTACCACCACGCTACGGTTTACTTTATTTGTTTCCCATGAGTAGAAATCTGGAATATTCTGTCAAAAATCTAAATGTGTACGTGATTGTCAAACAAAGATGTGATGTCATACATTTATTTTTCCTTAACCAACCTATCATTATGCGACAAGGTTCTTTCTCATTCAAAGGACTAATGTGCGCAGACCCTAATAATTTAAAGCAAATGCCATGGAAACGCACAATACGTACGTGCTCGCAATGTTTTCCCAAAATATCAGCGTGTGAATATTTCTCTCGCATTGTACTTCGTTAGCATTGACATGAGGGTAATGTTAGCTGGATATACATGTGGTTTATTGCCTTAGTTAAACGTGTAACTACTGAAACAGTATTCATACATATACCTACAAAGGGTTACGTCATATGTACCTACCCACATCGAGCTCAGCGCTTATGAAACCACAAATAACCTCTCTGGCAGCTGATCTGAATAAGTCACTAGAGCCTCTTCGGTAATACTAACTTACCAAGTTCGACACGAAGTTTATAACAAACTTCCGGAAATCCGAGCGATAAAGACCTACTTACATTCATCTTGATTAAAGTGGTCAAAGCGAGCACAGTAAACCTTATCCTTTTACTTTCGTTTACCGTACCAATTCATTAAGTCTCAGAACTTTTAGCATTCAAGGCACGAAGCATCGAATACCGCGAACAGAGTAAGTTGATAAGTCGAAAAGTTGTTAACTCTGTTATTTCACCTCATCGCCTAATTAAGTTCGTTCGTATATTTGCGGACTATTTCCATACCTTGATTAAGTGTATTATATTTCTCTCTGTGTAATTACTGCAAGTATCACAGACTGCATACTTTGCGAGCGACGTAATTTACAGAGTCGCAATTAAAGCGCTATTCAATTAAGCGAGAACGCCTGAATTGCGTATTTATTTGACATGAATTTGTTGGCAACAATCGGTTTTCTGTGACAGGTTGGTTTGGATGTACATTTGCTAGATCCGCCATACTCAAAGTGTGCTCCGCGGAGTCCTAGGGGTCCGCAAAGCCTCTGTAAGGCATCCACGAAAATACTGGTTAAAATGGAAAAAAAAACTAAAGAGTTACATCTAAATATTCCAACATAAGTTTAAAAAAGTGTAAAAGAGTAGTAGTTGAATGCGTAATATGAGAGATCGACATTTCAGCCGGGAGCATAGTCAAGAGTTCAACACTGACTCAACTGATAATAAACAATACACATAAAACAGTTTTAAATATTTTAGGGCTCCGTCGAATATTTCGCTTTCAGGAAGGGATCCATAGCCAAAAAGGTTTGAGAATAGCTGTGGTAAATTATAGATATCTATATATTACGATCATCATCAGCAGTAGTCCACTGCTTGACACGTGTGATATACCTACTAAAGTTCACGAATTGGCAAATGTCGTGTAGGACACCCTAAGACTTGTTAGAGAACGAAAATCCGAAGTTCAAATTGCGTGGCGTGTCTTGGGAAACGCCCATCAATTTACATAGATCTTCTCTATGTGTGTTTGTCATCTAACTCCTACTAAGCAGCTGGACCGATTTGAATGACCCGGTAGGTGGCGCTGCTGTCGGTATGTCTGTTGACTGTTAGACGATACGAAGTTGGCTGAGTCAGCTAGTATACCTATGAAACAGATATTCACTTTTATTGTGCAAACTTCTAAACGATGGAATTCGCTACCTGAGTCGGCATTATTCGATATATACAGCCTGGACGGCTTAGAGTCGAAACTGTATCTCCTAATCAGACGTACTCCATTATAGAAATCGTAGACCGTATCTTTATTTAATATAAAAGGAAAATGGAAGACAAACAAAAACCTATTTAGAATAAAAATTTGTGACTGTGTCGAGGACACGGGCGTATGTACGAGAACACGTGCATATTTTTGAACACTAAAACGTTCTTCGGAATTACGTGTTCAAATTCCGCACTCAGCATAACGAATTCTTTAATCCATTCGTTATATAGTGGTATAATTGCATTTAAAATGTAAGTCAAAGATAAATGTAGTTGCATCACTAAACAATATGATTATCCCATGATTTTGGTATCATCCGTTTTCTAGATTGCCTCCTTCTAAGGAAGCAAATTCAAAAACACGTCAAAAAACAATAGTAGACAAAGATCGATAACATTTTCATCCTACCTATTGATACAAGCAAAACTTTACTCAGAATATGGCAATAATTCATGCAATATCCTAGAGAGACTTTAACTTTGCACTACACAGTTTCAGATGAAACTCCGTAGAGGATACAACGTGCTACGCAACACTTTTTATTTACATGGAAAGATTTAATATCATAGTTACCGCACTACTTGATTTATGCTGCGGTACCACGTTGTCCCCATGTGTGCTTCCTGTAATATATCACGCTTGCCTGAACTATTTTAAGTAGCGAACATTTCCACTCGTAGCTCGCGTTGAAGAATTTCTACCTATCTAAGGTAGAAATTCTTTATTGTGCGCACCAGAAACAGAAAAAATGTACAGAAAACAAAAGAATCTTTATTTCGAACTTTGATAACTTTGAATAAATCAAATTCATAACATTAGTCCAATCTAAGCATATTTTGATTACAATTATATAAGATTAATTATTTATTGAACGATCCCTTACTAATGTATTTCTGTTTCTGCCAGCACCGTAGGGGAGCACGGATTTCCGAAACACAAGCTATTCTTAGCTTAGTTCGAAAATCCAAAGCTCAATCGATTGTATTGGAAACAATTCTTTACTACACAGTAAAGAATTGTAGAACAATGATTAATTAATAAAAATATATGTTTATGTTAATGTCAAATTAATTATTTGATTTGATTCAAAAGAATCTTATGCGCTAGTACCACAAGTAGGAGCCTTATTGCTAAAAGCGATCTCTTCTATGGAACCAATAATGAAAAACACGTTACTTATTAAGAACAGACATTAAGTATAACACTATTAAGTTCTAACAAATTAAACTAATAAAAATAATACATATAGTAAGTATGTTAAATATTTATTTATTTAAATAAAACTAAATATATACTACATATGTATTTATATATATATATATATAGGTTATGATATGCATAAAGATATACAAAAAAAAAACAAAATAAATAAAAATCATCATCAGCTGCGAAGTAAATAACATGTCTGATCCCACTAACAGTAATTCTAACTCAGCATTACGAACGACGAATGTAGAACAGTTGAGTTCGTTCAGCGCGGAAATCATGCCAAAAGTTATTTTCTCATATTAAAATAAGAAAGCTCAGAAAATACTTTACGTGGCGAGAATATTTTGAATAGTAAATTTTTATTTATTGTAAGAAAATTTGCATGCAGGGCACGGCCGTCTTCCGTGCACGATAGAATTCTCAGCTTGTGTCGTCGGGCGGCCCGATATCCGCCGAACTTCCTGTGTGAGACCCGCCTTATCTAATATCACCTACACAATGTCGGAAATTACAGGATCTGTACATTGTTAGAAAAATGTGGCTAATCGTACTAGTATATGGTAATATAGCGTATATTAGTAACAAAAAGTGATGTATGTTTGTTTCTACTGAACTTATAACAGCGTAGGTCAGGTCTGATTAAACACAAGATGGTTAAAAGCTAATAATAAACGGTGTATGTATGTAGATAAACACATAAATTTCTTCATGTTTACAGCAAACCACAGACAGAAATTTTCTTTCAAGAATAATAAAACAAAAGGTAGGTTTTTAACCGTGTTTTCCAGGATAAAACTGTGTGTTTATTCAGATTATTAGTCATTATTAAAGCCGTAGTAAATTAATGAAAAAAAATCTGAATCCTTCCAACCACTTCAACATGAAAAAGTAAACAAAGAGACAAACTTTTGCGTTGATAATTATGAATTAATAATATTAATATAATATAATATTAATTATTAAAGTGTCACAAACAGAGATAATAGAAATATAAAAATAGTGACAGATATATATATAAAAATAATTAATATTATATTATATTAATATTATTAATTGATAATTATCAACGCAAAAGTTTGTCTCTTTGTTTACTTTTTCATGTTGAAGTGGTTGGAAGGATTCAGATTTTTTTTAAAACAACATTTAAAGCCTTTACTTCTATTTTAACTGTTTATATACTTCCTTTTATAACTATTTTCTGTACACGTTTTTATAAAATACAATAACCTAACTTATTTAAAATTACATCAATACTGACAGTGCGATGTCATCGACATGACATCTATTAGAGATCTGTAGTGATACTCTTTACATATATATATATATATATATATATATATATATATATAAATATATATATATATATATATATATATATATATATATATTTAATGTTGTTTTTTGTTATTTCAGGTAAGTTACTCTGTTTAGTATGTGTTTAAACTTTGTATTCAATTGTGTTGAGAATAAAAAGATTTTGTTATTTCAGAAAACGCAATTTCGTCTTTATTTCACGAAAGCATATTACTATTATAAAACAACATTTTCTGCAAATATTTCAAGAAATATGGAGAAGTTAAGATTTGATTTTTATATGTGTGGATGGATACATTTATTTGGAACACGTATTCAATAATATGTCGTAGGAGTATCTATGACGTCAGACATTGATCGCTGAGAATAATTTAGAGAATTTACAATGTCTAGACGATAATGGCTCTAAAATTGGGCTATTGGTTGATATGATATGACAGCAATTTACCAGAATGTAGGTAAATACGCAAAAGATTTTAACATTTGTAAAATTGAACGTGCCCGATGGACCCATTATATTTATCTTGTTCTAAAGTAAATACAAACTCAAGATGAGATAAACAAGTTTATGAATCCTATTGGGAAAACAGTGGACCGATATAGATAAAATATTACTAAAATAGTACTTATATATTAACTTTACAAGATTAAGTCTGATTATAAAAGTAAGTAAGTATGATAGTTTTCATAACTGTTGATAAAATATAAGATTAGAATAAATTTATAATTTAGTTGTCTGGAGATTTTGAATGTGTTGAGAAATCAACAGAAAACGAATAGTTCATTAGAATATGGAATGTAATAATGAAGCCATTTTTTTTAAATGTGAAAGTAATGACACGAACGTAACACTCCCCTGGTAGGAAGATATAGCGCATGCCCATGACCATTGCACAATAATGTTTACACACTTCTGCTTGGCGATAAAATATCTGGTAATGCAGTAGTACCTACCTAGAAGACCTCCTGCAAAGGAGATCTACTACCAAAATTACATCCTATTGGTAAAAGGAATTCGTGGTATAGCGGAACTTTTCCACGAACAAATCAAAGCAAAATGCAAAAAAAAATAGCTCTTTATTCTTATTCAAAGTGTAGTTGATAAGTCTTGCGCCGACGTCCCGCTTGGGGTTTTTTGTGCATTTCCCCCCACCAGCGTCTATCCGAGCCAACCCAGCACCTTTAACCACCGGATCGAGGCTCTGTGCCGCTAACATAGTAGCTCCAATTAGTACGTACCTTCTATGGCTTAGCAATGCAAAAGCACGCTCTCTACAGTTTCATTCTCTTGCCGCAGCCACGCCATCAATGACGCTGTCAATGGTTCCTAGGTTACAGAGGTGACTATTCAATTTGCAAAGATCGGTCAAAGGTGACAAAAAAGTGAATAAAATATTTATAAATACTCGTACACTACATACTAACAAATGCTACATAAATACTTAAAATGATATTATAAGATGTAAGTTTAAATATTAGAAATAATATACAGTTATTCATTACTTTAATTAGCATAATGAATGAGCTAAAGTCAAAATAAAACCAAACATCTAACAAAATCATTTTATTTGTCTATTTTTATGTATATGTATGTCTACAGACTCAAAGTTTCACGAAGCAAAAACTATCGAAGCAAGCACTGGACTACCAATGCCGAAGACTTTCTTCTAGATTAACGTGCTCCATCCTCGGCCACACCGTCGTTTTCTATCAAGCGAGTTGGTGGTCAAACGTAGATTTATTATTATATTTAAAAAATAACATAAAATTTACTACCTATTTGGCGTGAGTTCGTTTCCCACTCAGGACATACATTTATTCCATGAACATATACAGATGTTTGTTCTTTATCTAGGTATTTTGAATGTAATGTATTATAACTAAAATACATCAGTATTCTATCAGTTATCTAGTTCCCATAATATAAACTTTGATTAGTTTCGAATTACTTTTATTGCTCTGTATAAAATACCCTCATATATATTTTTTTTTATTTATTTATAGTACATAGCAATTGTATTATTTGTATAGCATTATTTTTTTTTTGCTTAATATTTTCGTCTGAGAATTTTGTAACGATTTCGCTGGAGCAAGGCTTGCTTACCTCGTAAACTCTTTGTGCGTTATCGCAAAAAATATTTTACTGCTCCTTTCACGGCATTAGCGTAAAATTCACGATAAAAACCATCGTAAAACACAACGCTATCAATAGACTACGATTACCATCGCCATAAAAATACTCTTTATAAAATTAACAGAAACAAAATTTTAATGCTCCAACTTAGCAGATTCTTTTCAATTTACTCTGAGGTGTGCATCGGTCCCGGTGGCTTTCCGCGACGTAAAAGTTTTTATTATTCCCAGAAAGTAGAGCCATTTTATCACAAATTTAACAGTCTAATGTAATTATACGCTGGTTGTTTCGAACAACAACACCGCGTCTGCGAGAAATATTTCGTATTAAATATCTATTTTCGAAATAAAACTAGAGATGAATTCGATCCTAAGATTTACTAAACAAGTATCACTTATTTTACCACAATTTCATACAAATTGTATTTCTTGCCGTCATTATTTCTATTTTCCCAGTCAATAGGTTTGTTTATTTGTAGATTTGTAAACAAAACCATATCTATGTGAAAGTTGCCAATGAAAACGAAATTATTTATGCGATATTATATTGACAGAGAAACAGACAAATATGAATGTATGAGGGGGAAAGTCGAGATTGTTCCAATAACATAAACGATTCCGGAGATCAAAGAGCAGATAGGTGCCAGGGGAAAAAAGTGGATCACTCAATAATCGAGCATTGCTCTTTTTTCGTGAGTTGAACGAGTCAGGTGGATAGGCCGCAATCCCCGGACGATACTCTAATCTGCCCTTTAGCATATCTCGCCTTTCAGCTTTGTACACGCCTTTACAGCTGTAAATTACTTTAGTCTTATAAGTATCTATATTGAATATATGTTTTTACATATTGTTCGATAATAGTTAATTTTTTCAATTAAATAAATAAATATCGGGGGACATTTCACAAAGCACCATCTACTTCCAAACTAACCACAAGCTTTGTACTATGAAAGCCTAATAGAAAACTTTTACGCTTTTTTTGTACATACATAAGAACGAAGATAAGGAACACCCAAACAAAGAACAAACATCTATGTTCGTCACACAAATGTCCTTAGTGGGAATCGAACCCAATCCCTACAGCTCAGGAAGCAGAGCTACTACCATATAAGCTAACAGGGCAGTTGAAAAGGTAAAGAGACTTGTTTTCTTTTTTCCAATTTATAAATTACATAAACATGCAAAAAACATGGAATTACAACCCATGAAATGAGAACAATTACCCAAATCATATTTTTATGTATTTACTTACTTGGATTCGTTATTAATAAATCTCTGTATTTAAGACATTGTTATAATTAAATAAAAGTAAATCTATGTACACACGTAGTATAATCACGTAGCGTGTAAATGTATTATTAGCAACTCGGCAAAATAGGGTCACCAAGATACAGGCTTCGTCTAGATTGAGGCCCATTAATAGTCTATTTATCTCATGAAAGTGTGTTGAAGATGATAGAATGTGTCTGCTTGTGGTGGTGGTGTATGTGTGTGTGAGAGAGTGTGTGTGTGTGTGTGTGTGTGTGTGTTTGTGTGCGTGCGTGTGTGTGTGTGTGTGCAAGATATGATGTGCGTGGTACAGATTATCTTAAGCGAGGAGATAATAATTAAAACGTTAGTGTATTGGTAAAGTCTCATTACGAAAACACTAAACCGATAAAAAAAACTGTATATATCATTAAGTAAAGAAGTAGCAGTTTTTTCATCATTAGGTGTTAATCTAAAAACTGTGGTCTCAGAGTCCTATTTTAACTGAATCCAAAAAAGGATGAGGTTCTCAATCTTTTTATTTTTTTATGATTGTTACCTCAGTACTCCGTTATTTATAAACCGATTTGGAAACTTCTTCTTTTTATTTGAAAGGATATACTTTTGTATTGATCTCATTGAAATTGCATAATAATCGAATGAGCAGTTTGTTTGGTTTTTAATTCAAAATAACTAGAAAAAATACATCATCCAAGTAAACGAAATTGCTTATTTTGATTTTTTCATAATAGATTTACGGGAGCCAGTTTTTTTTGTAAAACTTTTCTTATTCAAGAATTTTATTTTTAAAAACATCTTGATAAAATTATTTAATTAAGTACATTGGTAAAACTCGAGATTAACCAAAGTGAAGCCACGTCTTGCGGTAGAATAGGTATCGATTTTATGATTCAATAGCGATTGGTTAAGAGATAAAAAGGCGCTGCCACCGCCTTTATATTTTATTTTGCATAGTCTCAACTTTTCGAAAAACACGAATTAATGAGTTAAATGTTCACGCTTGACTCACTTCCTTAATTAAATGTCTAGTCTGAACAATTTCGATCCACCGTTTCAGCGAAAAAGTTTATTTTGATTGACTCGAGCAAACACGAGACGTTTCATCAAAATTATTTTACGTACAATATAATTACATAACGCTATGTATATTATGAATAATTCTAATTTACGTATAACGTCTTTGTAATACATCACGTAGTTCTATTGATAACAAAGTTTAAATTACGTGATAAGAATTTTCTGAACTACGCAAACTGAGCAATCTGCTACGACGTTACTACGTGACGTTCAGTTAAACCAATGTCAATGTTAAAAGTAATTCTTCCATACAAACACCTTAAACATAGACTTGAAGCTTCTTAGCATTTTCCCACCGAGCGAACTGTATAACGAGTTGCAGGAACGAGAACCCGTACAGCGCCTAAGACTTGCGACCCAGAGAGCTTCTTTAGGCACGCATGAAAGCTCACCTGTACGGCTCTTATTCCCATCCTAGTGCACTATAGAGTACGTAAATCACAATTTATGAAATCTAGTTTTTTTTATTTGTAAAATTGAAATTGAAATCTTAATATAAATAAATATCGTAAGACATTTCCACGGCGTCATTTGGCCCCATACTAAACAAAGCTTGTACTATAGACACCAGATAACTGATAGAATACTTAATCTAACAGAGCAGTCAAATGTACGAACATGTAATTTAACCACAGATTATTCTTCCAGGCCATTTCCGCAAGTCTATAAAGTTTTTTGACCTCCTCGTTTTCTGGGCTGGCTAATCCGCAGCTCTGTAACTTCTGTAACTCCGTTACAGAATCCGAAATCTCTAATTTTCCTCCTATTTAATAATAGTTTTCTAAAGGATTCGTTCCGCACACATTCCATTAAAAAATGCATGGTGACTTCAAAAACGTTAAGACGCAATTGGGAGATTGTTATTTTTTTTAAATATGCAAACTCTTTTGTTCCGACTTGAGCTAAACGAAGCCGGAGGGTTGCCACTTTACCATAACGCTTAAGAAGACAAACACTATTCTATGTATGGATCTCGGGCTGGATAGACTTACCAGATGCCTCTTCAACATATTCTTGCCACAGAAATCTACACTGGCTTTTGATCAAATTAGTACAGTTCGAGGACAGGCGAGCCACAACCAATAGGTTTCCATCGTAGTTGCCTACCTAGCTAATAGATTAACGGCCTCGTTTACACGCTACAGTAATGAGATGATATTCACTGTATGCAAACTTACCTGTTAAGCTAATAACTGATTTGGAGGTGCACCGAGCATGTTGTAGATATGTAATCTCTTTTGTCTTTTCGCCATACCGTACTTAAATTCAAATTTAAATCTATTTTATTTTGTAGTCATATATGTATACTGTGAAGTTGTTTAAAATCTATAAGTACGGCGTAAAGTGTCCTTCCAATACCATTTGCATAGCATTATATTGTCCTCGACACCGAATCTGTCCGGTATTTTGTTGCCGTCGTTTTTACAAAATTGTGTCGTTATTGTTATTTTTTTCTCATCGCTCATTGTCTTCACGTTCTACTTTGTTAATATTGGTTTCTTTTCCAATATTCCTCGCAAACACTAATTTAAAAAAGATTGAAACTGGATCGGTCCCTATCGTTGCTTTTAAGATAATTGTTTACGTGATTTCTTTCCACCCGACCCGAGCCAAGAACTGAGTGATCTTGAGATAGGATTCATTCGAAGGAAATCGAAGACTCTTTAGATTGATGTGATAAAAAATCGTTTATTATTCTAATGCAACGACTTCCTCCTTCTGTTCCATGTTTTTGTTTTCCACGAAAACCCTGCTATAATGTAAATTGAGGCTGCGAAATCGGCAGTGTGTTTGTCTAACATCTATTCCTTTGACAAAAACAAAAATAAGTTTTTTCTTGTTCTAACATTATTCTTCATATATGTAACACGCTTGCATAGACTCGAGACTTGAAGATAGGTAAATTGGTTATTTACACCGTGATGGTTATCGTATCAGTTCATGCACAGATAAAAACTACTACAATTATAACGCGTTTTGTGTAAACAAATGAAAATTCCTTTTCTCATGGGAGCTACTCACACACAAATATCTTGGTGTGTTTGAGCGACGTAAGTGAGGTACGTTGTAAGGTGACGTATTTGTGACGTAATTATTGTATGACAAATGAAAATCATAGGGCCAAAGAGTCTTCACACTCACTATGCAATATAAATTTCTATAATAACTACTACACTAATAACTTGCATGTTACTCTATTACTTTATAAATAAATACTAATATAATAATAATAAACTTTGTATAATTTATCACAAATCACCATCTAAAATCAAACTAAGTAAAGCTATTAGAACTAGATAGCTGATGGAATACTGAAATACTATAATTGAACATACTTACAATATTAATAAATTTAGTAATATTATATAGAGAACACCCAGAAATATTTATGTAACAGACAAACAAGTGTGTCTGTAACATAAATATTTTTCCTGGGCGGGAATCAAACCCACGTCTTACAACTCATAAATCAAAGCTACTACTACTACTACCCATTGAGCCAACTGGGTAGTAAAACTCTTTATTTACTTATACCTTTAAACGAGCAATTCTTGTATATATATATATAATTTATAATCTGAATCTCGGAAACAGCTCCAATGATTTTCATGAAATTTAGTATGCAGGGGGTTTCATGGGCGATAAATCGATCTAACTACGTTTAATTTCTAGAAAACGTCATTTTATCCGTGTTTTCAGCCGAGCAAAGCTCGGTCATCTAGGTGCTTTACTTAATCAATATATTAGTTCTTTTAATATTTATACTACCTACCAAGATATCTCAAACGTTGAAAATTTGCGGCCGATTACGTAGATTGAGTGTTCTTCGGGCGATTACATGTGAGTGGAGAGGAGTGGAGACAAGGGGAGTGGAGAAGCGTCAGCGCTGACGGCGCGCGAGACCCCTTCGCCTCTCCACTCAACGTCCGGCGGCGCCTCTCGACGGCCCTCTTCGGCCCTTCACATCGAGAATCAAATAACATCTGGGCTACCAGGGCTTTGAACGAGGTTACACGGTGACCTCTATTGATAGTCATGTTTTTATTTCTAACTAGCTTATGCCCGCGTCTTTGTACGCGTTAACTTTATAATTAGGTTCTGAGAGGAATGAAACATGTTCAAGTGCATGTGTGTAACAAATGAGCAATAGTCATGAAACTTGCACTGTTTTATTATTAGATTAAGATAAAGGATACTTTTAATCCCTCAATAATGTTCGATACGACACATCTATACCAAACTTCAAGTAGATACGTCCAGTAGTTCGTTTTTTGATAATCCTATAGACATTAGACATTATTTATTAGTAATTATTAGAATTACAAGTCACGTTACAATACGAATAATAATAATTAGAATAAATTATATAAAATTAGTTACATTGACAATACATACTTACACACATACACATACTTACATACTTTTAAAAATCGTTTATGTCATAATATGCTTGTATAATTATCCCACAGGAAGGTAATATTTTTCTAACATTTTATTTTCTTAGTTTTTTTTTTATAAAAAGTATTCTATATGTTAATCCAACTATATATGTGCCAAGTTTTATCCAAATATGTTCAGTCGTTTTTGCGTGATTGAGTAACAAACATACAAACTTTGACATTTATAATATAAGTAGGATAGCGCGAAAATTATGTAACATCTGCTTCTAATCCTGTTCAACTACAAACAGAGAAGGTATTTTATAAATCTTAAAATGAGCCGTCCTATAGTTTATTTTTATTTTATATGTTATACCAGCTGTTACCCGTGACTTCATTCTCATGGAATTTAGCAAAAAGTTTGTTCAGTTCGCAGAATTTACGAAAAGATAATCCAACTACTATTATAAATGTGAAATTTTGTATGTTTTTTCTTCTATATTATGTAATATTTAGTGAGAGTAATAATGAGTTCAATCAATCAATCAATCTCAATTTTTCTGCACGATGTCAAACCAGTTTATCTATATTTACAGGTACGATAAAATATCTGCCATTCATAAGTAATTAAAGCAATGTAGGTAGTAATTAAAGTAAGGTAGTCGTTGAAATGTATTCAGCTAGCAGCGACCTATGTTCTTATCCGCTATTCTATATAAAACGTATATTTTTTCGGATAAAAATTAGCACATACATACCTACATATATCAGCTATCTCTGTCTGAATTTCACTCAATTCTGTTGAACCGTTTCAATATAAAAAAAGATACTCATAAACTTTCATAAATAAATTAAATGGTAAGTAGAGAATAAATATTAATACCGCACAACTACAAGAAACTGAATTTCTTGTCCTGTTAGAAATGCTTTTAAAACCTTTGAGAGAAACTGTACCTACATATCAACACAAGCATACATAAATCAAGAAATGCCGCCACAAAGTTAAAAATTAAATTAAATCAATCTGCCGGGACTGTATTTTTTCATTTGGTCACAATGGATCATTGTCGGAACGTGCCTTAATTAATGTCGGATTCTTATAAAGTGACGCTGGATCATTCCGAGCAATGAATTATTATGAGTCTCATTGACTCCAAGCAGATACTTGAAATAGCTTTGATGTTTCCTGTCCGTCGTTAAATCACATTATGTTACGAAAGACGAATTATTACGGAATATTATTATTTATGACGGAATGAGAATTCTTGATTCACTATAATTTTTACATATTTTTTTATATTGTATAATGTAGGGTGTCTTTGGGAATGTTTTTCTTTTTCAAATTGTTTCATTATCTTAGAATAAAATCATCCACTTAGATTATAAGATACTAGAAGTATCCCGCGGTTTTATCTGCGCTTACCAGAATAAAAAGTGATCTAGTCAAAACTTCATCTAAATCTGTCCAGGTATCAGCGTGACAACATACATACGAATATATGAAGAACTTTGTATTTGCAGCGATGATAGTTAGTTTTAGTTAGCGCGCTCGGTTCGCGCGCCGAAGTGCATTGGTTCAAACCCCAAAAATTACTTGAGCTGCCGGTAAAGTAAAAATATTGTGAGGAAATCAGAGCATGGTGGTAGGGTACTTTCTAGTACTCGACTGGCTAGCTACCTAAGCTAATCCTCAAGTTTCTAATTGTTGTGTCTAACACAAAGGCACTCATAAGCATAAAAAAAATTACCCATTTTTAATAATAATGCGTTGTGGTATACCTAGGTACCGAGTACGATACGCAAAAGACAAACAATCCACCACGAGTACGAAGCATAAAAACGTCGAAAGCAGGCTAACCAATGTCATCAATCATAGATTTATTGTTCGAATCACAACTTTTAACCCTGCCTCTAAACAAATCGAGCGCGTCTAAACGCGTGTTTGATATAAAATCAATTATGGGACGCCATTGGCGTGGGGTATGATAAATGAACTTTTTATAGCGGCTGGCCCACCGCCAAATCTATATTGACATTAACGATATCAAGGGGCTCAATGAGCCTTTCAGTTCAATGTAAATTCTCCGAAAATTTTCATTTAGGAAGAAATGGTTACGTTGTTTCTTTAACAGAATAAATGTACATAATTATATTCTAAAAGTTCTCTATGCGGTGCTTAAACTTTGGTAACATTTCAACAAAAAACTCAATTGTAATAACATATATATTCTTGATGTATATATATTTATATGTATATGCCGAGTATCTGATTTCATTCATATTTTTAAAGAATATTGCAACTCTCTATAAGACAAATGCCTTTTACCTAATCTAAAAATATTGCCCGAAATTAAGGACACTAAGTACATAAAGACTATCGACAAACTAGGGCAGGAAGCTCGTAAAATGACACCTGTTGGGCACGTGCCAGTATTACGTGCCAGTATTACTACACGCGAAAGGCTTTTGTCTAAGCAAACATTTATTTATACCTACTTAAATTATGTAACATTCACTGCCAGAACTTTTCATTATAGCTTCATCGGCATTAAATATTTTGGTCAAAAACTACCGTATCATGATTACAAAAGCTGTCATTATGACTATAAATAAGAACAAATGTCTACCCAATTAAGTTAATTTGAGAGTTCATTAACTCTTTTCTTGTCTATTGTTCAAAAAAATATATAATAGCTTCTAATTGAACTCCATTAAATTTGGGCTACTATGAAGTCAAATTAATATTTGAGACGGAAAGAAAATTTCGTTCCAGATTTCCAACTTTTAATTAGCAATGAGAAACCTCAATTCCAGCCTTACGAAACAAAAAGAATCTTTTCTTTATCTTAAATCCTGTTTCCCAGATAATGTAGCGAATTAGTATTCAGGGGATGTTCTGCGGACCGGGAGGAAGTTATCTATTTCTTTATTTAACTTTCGCTCTACAAGGTATCGATGACTGGGAATTTGCCCCTTCGGTTGCGTTACGAATAGTGACAATTTGTCTTTCCGTGAAAATCAAGAAACATGACACACAACCTTCATCACATTAATAAATAAATACAAAAATTTCTTAGTATATGTGTTTGTTATTTCTTTGCGTTTTCCCATAGTTCCTGGGACTTCTATGCCTGTCTATTCTACGTCAGCTGCTTCGAATTTATATCAACTGTTTTTCTAAAGAACTACAAAGCTTAAAAGTTGTTGAAGTCTGTCGCTCGATGCATCCAAATAATATGCAAACAGAGCGGTACAATTGTTTGGCTGCAGTCCAACATGCGATACTCGTCATTCTAGAGGTCTGGATAACGAGATGCTCCGTTTAAAACCACATCGCAAGACCGCATCTCAAAAGGCGAAGAAAGTTTTTCGTATCTTGCATACACCATATTATATACTATTTACTTGGTTTTGTCGTGTCTAGGACATCGTCTAAAATACATTTTGAAAGAGAGATGCATTGATGATTGTAAAGCAATACTTTTTCATATTACCTTATTTAATTAGATATTGTCTATATAAATCTTTGATGAAATAACTAAATAACCTATATTTTATTTTACTTCTTTGTAATAGGCAACAAACTATAAAAATGTAACACTTAATCAAAACACATAACTTATTTATAAAAACATTAACACTCGAAATAAGTATCAACTTACGTACCAAAATAATCTGATCACTAAATTATTTCGTGATCATTAAGTTCTACTGAAATTAAAACGTTATTTAATTATTTTTTAAAAGCATTAGGCTTAGGAAAACCGTAACAAGAATTCTAAAATCACACTGGAGTGGCAGTAAGGAGCAGTAGAAAATATCTTTCTTGGAGGGTGTTGTTATAATGTTACCGTTGTTCACAACAGACAAAATAACCATACTAAGTAGCAACCGAGCTCAACCATTGATACTGAGTACATTTTAACGACAACTCCAAAGAAACAATACTGTCTCACATAACTGTGAAGGAAATGCTAAACCGAGTCGTAGGATATTAACATATTTGTATCCATTGTGAAACCGAGCGTCCTTGTCACGCATCAAATGCTGTACTCCTTAATCTCTATAGATACGGCAAATGGCGTCTTCGCACCGCAATATGAGATGGGGATACGGGCTCAGCAAAACCCTAACCAAATTAAACAGATTATCCCTCCGGGAACCCCGCGAATGCGTCTCCTAAATGCCGCATTATTCAAATTAAAATAGGGATATTATGAAGTCAATTTTGGTAAGGATACAAAACGCGCCCTGACAGACGCTGAAACGCGCTTCTTCTTGATTTTCTCATTAAAATTTATGTTTATTCATAGCCATAAAACCTCACTCACAAAGCGATTAGACAGCGGCAAAATATTATACTTCTATTTTCCATGTTCGAGATGGAAAATATCAGACAACATTTAATATAGGTTAACACCATTTCTTTTTTATATCTAAATTATACAAAATTGGAAACTGACAAAAAATTATTTAAGTACCCCAACCTATCTACCGTAATATGTGACGCAGACAAATTAGAGACCAGCGCCAGCATAACGTGTGACATGGAAACTGGGTCGCAAATAGATGAGTCTCGTAACGTTACGTTTACGGGGATCATTTGTCAGATTTTCCATGAAAACCTGAGCACATTGATTGATTACCGACGGACTGCTTTGAATATTTTAAAAGCTTTCTTCAAGATTCCTTGACCTTGCTAAGCTATTTCACTCAGTCAATCTTTGCGTTTCTGAAAGAGCTTAATCCCGTCCCGGATCTTCGTCATAAATTAGCATAAACTCCTAATTAAAATTTTCATTATCTAACTTTGCTTTAGACAGAGGTTCTATCGTCAGAGCTGTCATTAACAGTGATTTTAATAAATTGACAAAATAATTAAGTCGATCGGGTTACCTTTTGAAACAATAGGTACGAGTATACACATACATAAAGATCATTTAAATCGTAATTATCACGTTTTTCAAACACGACTCTTTAACGCAAAAATGCATGCAATAATTCGTATTTAGTAGACTTGTAATTCAATAGCGATGGAGTAGCGCAAAAAGCGTTCGCGTGCTCGGTTGAGTGCTACGATAACTGTGTACCACGCCAAGTCTGAAAAACTCCCGGGGGTCTTCAACTGGGTAATCAAGTTGTAGTGGGCTTCCAGGTCGCTAACTCGGTGCCCCTGGTCTGCGGCCGTGCGGTCGAGTCCGCAAACTTTCCCTTACAAGCCTCTATGAGCCAACAATTATACAGTGAACTCCACTTTGATCCCTACATCTACATAATTTGTTTACTTTTTGATTGAGTACCTTTTGTACGCGTAATGATCGAAACACGGACCAATTTGCCAGAAATACTCGAAACAATGGCAATAGAAACGGAATCCTGTCGCTTACATCCGGGGAAAGAATGCCGCTGTGATTGTTTATTGGACTTGACTACTTTCTTTCATATAATTGGGAATGAATCCGCTATAACGATTTGTTGGCTTGTAGGTACTTTTATACAAGTGTACATCATCTTTGGTTATTATTGAACTTTTAATAAATACACTAGTGATATGCACTTATAACTGGAATTGTGTCCATATTTTAATAGCTTTTCCTGGCGAAAATCATCCTATTGGAAGTCTGTTGTCTATTCAGTCTAATAGAACAAAGGCTTATATAAATCTTTCAAGAAAATGCAATCAATTGAAACCGTAAAATAGCGTATGCCTCTGTAATACGATGACAAAGGCAGGGCGAACGGAAGCCAATTAATCGTACCAGATGACTAACTCTATCATGATAGCTAAATACTAAAATTACCATCAGATGCATGAATGTTGTGTATTGTTTAAGAGTTTAAAATTTCCTTCAAAAAATATTTTGGACATATAGTATTATCATATGTTTGTATTTCTATTCTTTTTATTTGGCATTATAAAATTAAAGAAGTCAAAATGACAAGTTCAATAGTTACATTTGAAAACATCTTGGTACTAAAATAAAAAGAACCACAATGTTACACGTTTAATATTATAGTACCTGGATGACCGAGCTTTGCTCGGCTGAAAACACGGTTAAAACGATGTTTTCTAAAAATTAAACCTAGCTAGATCGATTTATCGCCCCCGAAACCACCTGCATACTAAATTTCATGAAAATCGTTGGAGCCGTTTCCGAGATTCAGATTACACATATTATTATATATATATATATATATATGTAATCTGTATCTCGTAATATACAAGAATTGCTCGTTTAAAGTTATTAGATTACAAAAATGAATAAAATAAAAATCTAAAGATCTTACTATATTCTAGAAGATTTAAGATATGCCTACATGTACAAAATTATTTGTAGAGAGTTTTGCAGATGTCACGTTTAACATTATATTATTTTCACTGCAGAGAAAAATCTTGCATTTTTTACATTTTTCCACATAAAGGTAAAATATTTTTGGCATCGCAGGTTTGCGTGTGGACTTCGTATAAAACAAAAGAGGTTGTAAACCTCATTAACCACTGTAAAGTGGACAGGGCTTTAGTATACGTGGTCACGAAAATGTAAGGGTGCTAAATGACGAAATATTGTACTTATAAATAAAAGAATTAATATTGGAGGGCATTTCACACAGCTCTTTCTAGCGCTAAACAAAGCAATGCTTGTATAATGAGAACCAGATAACTGACAGAGAGCCTATATTTTTACCCGACTGCCAAGGAAGGGTTATGTTTTTGGCGTGTATCTTGTGTGTATCTAAATTTCTTTATTACCTCGTATTTTCCAAACGGCCGAAAATTCGTCTCAATTACCCAAGAGTCCTCAAAGTGCGGTTTTAAATAAAACATGATGGTGGATTTTTGGGGCAAAATAGTAATAAATTACCTACTTTAACAAAAAATTACCAAAACCATCAAATAAAGGCAATTAAAAGGGGATTACAAAAATATATTGAAGTTATATGCTTAAATTTAATTAAGAATCATAAATTGGTTTAAAAAGTTTTATATACCTATATGGTTTATCATCACCGTGCATATATATTTTAGTGCCATTGTTTTTAGTTGCGGCATAGCATGAACCCAGACCCAGACGAAGGTGGCCTGAAGAAGGTGGCTGATGGCCGATGGGTTGCAAAGTTCTGGAGTGGAGACCACGGACCGGCAAGCGCAGCGTAGGACGTCCACCCACAAGGTGGACAGACGACCTCATGAAGACCGCAGGAACTCGCTGGATGCGAGCCTTTTCCAACCGGTCTTTATGGAAGTCAATTGGGGAGGCCTATGTCCAGCAGTGGACGTCCTACGGCTGAGATGATGATGATGAGACGAAGGTGAAGTGACGAACTAAATCATCACGTTACTCATTGGACCAGCAAAACCGAAAACCGGGCAGTCTGGAAGGAGGAAAGGGAGGTCTTTGCCCAGCAGAGGGACAATAGAGACAGATTAAAAAGAAATAGCTCTTATCCACGGCTTCGTTCGCGTGGCCTATTTAAAGGAATAGTTTTAAAAAAAATCTTTTTTATTATACTTTATCTTACTAAAAAAATATTTTCTTTTTTGTTCAATGGCCTTATTACTTGGTTTTCACTTTTCTATCAATGGATATTTCAGATATAGGGATACTTACATAAGTAATTTGTCAGGATATCTACTATAGTAACGTATGTACAATATGTACATATATACCTACTCTTGGCTAAAATTGCAACCGACTACCTATTGCAGTTCGGAAAACATAGGTACATAAGTCAGATGGACAGATACACTCATATGACGTATCTAAGCTTATATAGCAACACAATTCACACCCCGAACAAATACAGCACGCTGTCATAGAATAAGCAATAGGTATATATTTTACTTCAACTGGAGCGTCTTTTCAACATTATTTTATCAAGAAAAAAGTATCTCATGACCGTTCGAAAAAAACTTACCGTTTATTTTTTTATCACGATCTGTTAATCTGTTGTGTCTGTCTGTTTGTTAGTGATAACAAACTAACTATAGACAGAGTTACTTTCGGTTTTATAGAATTAGTTAGGAAGCTGGAATAAGGTTGACAGTAGCTCTAGTTACAATGACGATATTGACAGTTCATTATTTAAGCAGGAGCACGAAGCAGCGCTAATTCATTCAGCCGTTAACCGTCAAATCCTCTAAATTAAAAATTACTAATTGTAATCCTTTGGAGTTACGATTTAGGTGTTGCCCGCTCTGGCTGTTATCGTAAAGGGCGAAGTGTTCTAACGATGGCGATTAACTAAATTAACAATTAAGCCCAAAGGTTCAAAGGAAATCCAATGCGGTTGATTACCCCGCAAAATAGTATTGGGATTCTAATAGCATCATAAATTCAATATCGATCCGAAGACCTGAAAGCTTACCTACAATTATTTTTTACAAAACTCTTCGGCAGTTACTTACTAAATGCTTGATGGGAAGTTAATGGCTAGGTAATAAAACGTCTCTTAATGCGTGGTAAAATACGCAGCGGAATTTTAAGCTAGTTCTGAAGTATTATGTTTTCGTTTGACAAGTAAGCTTGGACGATACGCCCATAAAAACAATTATTTTCGATTTCAAAAGTTTTGTTACATTCTTATTTCAAAGTACGTCGGAAGAGAAGAAAACTGCAACGTTAAGAATGTTGCCATGACTGATACTAAAAAAATACTCTACTTTTATGTTTTAGTATTGCCAAGTACAAAGTAGTTGGATATCTCTTCCATAGCTGACATCTGATTTCTTGCTAGCTGTGCCCGGTAGTTTCATCCGCACTTGGCTTCTAAAAATCAAATCATGATATTAAATAGCTCATTACCTTCTTCAAAGAGTAAGCTATCGGATGCAAAAAGAATATTTTTGGTAGTTCCTGAGTTGCGCGTTCAAACAAACAAATAAAGTCTTCCGCTTATATAATAACATATTATAGTATAGATTTAAACTTACGCTGCAGAACATTTTTACTTGAAAAATTTTAAATGCACTCGTTTTTATTTCGTTACATCGTTTTATTTGAAACTTAATATAAAGACTTGTTTGACTCAATGAAACATATATGAGATTTGAAATAAAATCAGTCATTTAAAACTTACTTTCCCTTTATACACTATAACACACACAAGTTTCAATGCGCTAAAGACACTTTATTTATCAAGATAAAAATCCGGAACATTTTTCCACAGTCGGATAAATATATAGTTTTAAGTTTTCCACTTTTAGATATCAAAGAAGAGTAATTCTCAAAACTTACTTGTTGGTGATCCAAGTATTTATAAGTAACATTTGTACAAGTTTGCTGTTTGCAAAGATAATAGCGGGAACGAAACTCAAGAGCCACATTAACTCGTCGTGATCGTAAAACTGAGTCGGAAGGCCTCCGGGTCGTGCACATTTGGATTGTACGCGGAGTCGTAAAGTGGCGCGCTGTTACCGCCGCAGCCTTCAGCCCCTTAAAAGTTTCACATTACGCTCGCCACGGACTTGTTCTCAGATTCCCGAGTCCCGATTATCTCGGGCTCGAGGCGAAATCGGTCCACGGAATGTGTTCATTAAATCGGCCGCTGAATGAGAGCTACCACGCTCATACAATCCGCTCCAAACCGTAAACACAGAACGCAGGCGTATTCGTTCAATAAATATTTCAATGGACTTCAATGAAGTTCATGAGTCAATGAAATCACCGAACCTCTCACATTCTTGATATTTGCCCGGATTTGTGCAGAGTGCATTCGGCCAGTTAGTATTTTTTTAAATAATCTACACTTAACAATAAAGGCATAAAGTCTTGTGTGTTAACATTTCAATTAAAATTAAATAAAAATTGTCCGCTTTATGCTATCGTATTAAAAAAATCGACAACAGACGACTGTTCGAATCTCGAAGCCATTCACTTCATTTTCGACCTCCCTCTACTTCGTTGTACGTTCTCGTAGCCTACATTTTCTGTGACTTCACTACATACATATTATAAAACAAAGTCGTACGCCGCATCTGTCTGTCTGTTCGCGATATACTTAAAAACTGCTGAACGGATTATGCGAGTTTCACCAATAGATAGAGTGATTCTTGAGGAAAGCTTAGGTATATAATTTGTTAAGGTTTTGTATAAATTGTTTGAAATATAATAATAATTATTGGAAGTGTCGGAAAAGTCAAGCCATCTGGGAGGTTCCATCGAAAACACTGTCTAATTCCTTTGAGATATAACAAGACAATGCATATTAGGATATTCCTCTTTAATAGATCTACAAAAAAATCTGTGGTGGTATATACATATCTACCTTTTAAGTATAAATTAATACACGCATTCTATCTTCCAAAAAAAATTGTCACGTTCAATGCGTTAATTGGAAAGCTATTTAGACGGATATCGTATTAATCCTTATCAACTGAAACATAATATGCTCTACTATCCGTGCGAAGCCGGGGCGGGTCGCTAGTATATTAATATAAGTCATTCATAAATATATTAATACGAAAACAAAAAGGTCAATATGAGCATTCGTAGCAACATTGCCCTTTTTAAAGAACTCATTATTCCTTTCATAAAGCTCAGTACAAAAATTGTAGCAACCTTCAACAATTAAGATAATTATAATAACAGATTTGTATGTATAGATAATGGTATCCTTTATATAACAAAGCCACCAATCAACTAGACGCCTATATTTGTATTGATATAATACGGGCGCGTGTTTCTGTGCCAGTTTGAATTGCTGCTTATCTTATCAGTTCTCTTTGAATAGACCTATTAATTAATAATTATAAACGTTTATTGTAGAAAATATTTTACATATATGATTATGCCACAATCATTCCAAAATAACCAAATTGGGTATTTTTTATTTTTTTAAAGCCGTATGATTACTTTTTTTTAATTTAGTCTTGGACATGGATACTAATCCTTTAGCCGCGTGTGATTCCTGACAATATTGTTTTGTCATCTCAAATTTTTATGTCTTTTCAGGGATAACATGAAGTCCATTAATTTAGTTACGGACATCATACATATGCTTTACTCATATTATTCCAAATAAATATATCTTTATCTTTAAAGTAATAAAACAAACGAAACTCTCTCCCAAAAGTGAAAGACAACGGTCATTGCATAGAAACATTCAATGTTTGGTCTAATTTCGCTAGCTTCAGTAATCTTCAAACCGAAACACACCAAAAGTACAAGTAATCGTGTTTCAAATAAATATAATGTATGGAGTGAATCCTTAAATATCTTAAATATCAATCTCATAACTGAAGGTTTAGAATACTGGTACTGCGGTAGTACCTACCTAGACGATTTCCAAAAGTATATTCAAAAATCCTCGTTAGCTGTAATATTTTGACGTAAATTTAATGTTAAAGCGTGGATAATCAATTTGTCAAAATAGTGCGTAGGCATACGTTTTATGTAATTTGCTACAATAATATTGTCTCTAGAGGAAAACTTTGCGACTGCCAACGCGTCGGAGTTTTCGAAACTTGCTCATGTTAGCTACATATTTATGTAAGGTTTTTTTTTCCTTAAATTGCCTTACATAATTCAATCATCCAGCAAATACTGTACTGTAATGATTTTTTAGTATTGACAAGGACATAGAATACGTTAAGATAAAAGGAATTGAACTTAACTGTGGCCTTTTTACCTGCATTGGGTTACTTTGATTGAGAAGTTTGGCCTAAACACGATTAATATTAGAACATTACATTTGAGTAGGTTGTAAAAAATGGGTTGTAAATGGTAAGCAGTTAAGTTTGAATTGCATGCCCGCCAGCTACGCTAAGTTTCGACAAACAATGCGCTCCGGCTGCCGTCGCGCGTCTCCTCGGTACACGACGAGTACCTAATTGAATGTCGAGTGCACTCTCCTTCTTTTATTTTTAAGCCTAGAAACACCGAACAAAAGTTTGCACTAAAAAATGTAAGTTCGTACAGTCCTTTTGTCAGCCCAAAGACGGTGGTAACGGCTAGACAGTTGTTGTTTTATAAATATGGATATAACAACCGAGGTCTACAATTAAACGTATCATCATCCGATCCAGGGTAAGGTTCATGATGAAATGTCACGCACGGTCACATATTCGAACACTAAATCGAATCATACGAATCGTCTATAGCTTAAAACTAATTGTATAACATAAAGGTTTAAAATTATACATTATAAGTAGTTTGCCCCGTATTGTATCTTCAACATTATCAATAGAAGAAAAAAAAATCATTTTTAAATACAAGCTTTTGTTTGAATGCTCTAAAAAATAGTCTAAATTAAATCAAATTAAATTTATTACAATTTATATGATTCGCGTGCAGTAGCCATGTCGTGGTGTAACTTAGAATGGGTTATCATAATTGAATGCGTATACAACATTCCATGTCTGTGCTGCTTACTATTAAGAAGTTCCCTAGTCAGGACCCTAAGTGTTTGACCACAGGTCACCTGATTTTAAGTGACGGTGAAGTCGAAGATGGTAAACACACCTATCTTCGAATTGAACTGACTCTCAAGTGAGGCTGCCGGAACACACCGTTAGATGCTTGGCGAGATATTATCAACTTGAAGGTGGTAGCTAGCCAGTTGAGTACTAGAATGTACCCTACCACCACGCTATAGTTTCCTCACGACGCTTTCCTTCACTGGCAGCTCAAGGTCGTTTATTGGGGTTTGAACACAAGCCCTTCGGTGTGTGAACCAACCGCACTAACCCCTGGGCTATCATTGCTACAAACGTTTGCTGACACGCGATATCCATTCTAAAACTTGTCTACCCCAATGGTTATCAGTTCTACGACAGATTTGTCTAGCTCACTGCCACTTCAGCTTACTAATACGCTGAGCTATGTCGATTACTTAGGTTCTCTGGCGAATTACTTTATTCCGGATACATGTGTATATAATAAAAATAAATTAACTATTTTATTCATGTAACGTGATTCACCTTTGATATTTAAGGACTTACCGAAAAAGGTTTCAGCTATTTGTTTGATCTTGTTACTCTCCCGCACCTGAACATCGGTCAGTGACGATACAATCCGTCTTCGTTAGAAAGACGTCCGTGTTCTCGGAACAAACTGCCGACATCAATCAAGTTTTTATCTAATAGATGTACACCTGTACCGTGAAAAATGGTATAAACTCTCTGCTTCTCTCCACCATGCCTCCTGATAAATTATAAGCGATGCCGCTGAAATATTGCAAAGAAGACTAGGCACTGAGCGATGGTTCAACTTTGATCTTAGCGTAAATTAATTTTTTTATGAGAATAATATCTTTTTAATTAACAATAATTCATAATTCATTTATTTATTGCGTATATGGGAACAATGGATATTCAAAAAAGTAAAAGAGTGCCATATTCTGCCATGCGGCATACAAAAATACTCGTGTAGGACTGTAAGTGCATGCAATACTAACGTATATTTCTACAACATTAAACAAAACAGTGGGAACTGCTGCCAAATTATGCTGAGTCAAATTATGCTCAAAAGTAAAAAAAAATGCCAATTAAATATAATAAATATCAAAAATATGGAGGTAAAATAATAGGAGCAAAGTTTTGACAGCCCATTTGTGAGACCATCTGACTTCCAATCTGGAGGTCCTGGGTTCAAATCCCATGACACGCACCTATCTTTTCTAAGTTATACGCGTATTGCCACTGACATCAAACGTTGAAGGAAATCATCCTGAGGCAACCTACATGTCAGAGAATACATAAAAAAGTTATCTCATGCTGTGTGAAGTTCGCCAACCCGCACTTAGCCAGTACGGTGGACTATGGCTTCACCCTTCTCACAAGAAGAGGAAAGGTTCGCACTCAGCATTGGGACAGTTTTAAAAACAGGGTGGATTCGGAAATATAAAGGAATAGTCCCTAAAACGCTGGCCTCATTACCACGTTGCAGGCCTGCGTTTTGGTAAGTTTGGGCGGCGCTGACAAACCAGATGTCGTTTAAAAATTAATATTGTAAGTAGGAAGGTAAATTACGTCAGCACGTAATAAGTTGATCCCACGAGAAACATGTGTTTTAACTCTAATACGAATATACATAAACTACAAGCTAATGAAGTAAATAACAGTTTGCGTAGTTTACAAAATCTCATACTCATTTGTGCCATGGGATCTCATTGCCTGCCATTATTATGCCGAGGCTATTCCCTCTGTATTAGCTAAAATCTCAAGGGTTATAATTGGATTAGGAGTAAGTGACAGTGGACCCTTGCCCCGACTGTCATCCCTAGACCTTCATTATTTTATGAGAATTGCAGATTCGGATATAAAACCTTCGTTTCGTTTAACATGGGAGCTCTTCGCGGCAGCTGTTTTCATTTCGTAAATGCGTCTTGTTGCATGTTGAATGAAGTTTATTTTACACAACTATGTAATTGCAAAAAAAAACTGCTCTTCCATAGAAAAAGTACGTTGAGTTTTGACCAACCCCTATTTCGATCAGTAGACCCTAAGCTTATAACCCTGTATAAATATAATTATATGCCGGTAACTTGACATGACATGACTCTTGTGTTTGTATGGTGAAACTAGGTATTTTATGGGAGAGAATCGTAGAATCAATAACCATATGGGTATAGTTAATTTATAACGAGGTAGTAATATCAAGTCCTAGACCAATCTCGCGGTAAACGTCTTGCCTCTCGTTCCCGGAACCGGCCGAGATTGCTAGATAGTTACGGAAACAACCCGCGGATACCGTAATAGCCACTTTCCGAATTTGTGTAGCAATAAATTTGTTCCCTAGATATATCTCATCCGTTGACGGTACCGCAAAAGCTTACCCGGAAAATTCCTGAAATTTCCCAAAGAATACAAAGGACTACAGCCGCATTTTTCTGGTTACGCACAATAGATGCTCTTCCCGTTAAAATGTATTAGTCGTTAGGAGGTCGAGATGGTATATTTTCTCAGTGATATATATGTACATGTACTGTAGAGCTATGTATACACCCTGTTTAATACTTAAAAATATTTATTTGACGGTTAAACTGGAAATTTAGCGAAACAAATAAAACTAAATACACGAAGATACTACAAAATTAACATTACAAAAAACTGCACGAATGACAAAATCATCTACAGAACAATAACGCAGACTGATTGGCCGTTTTGCACACACTTCTTAATTCTGAAGAGTTCTTGTAGGGACATACAGTTAAAAAAAAACTTTACGCTTTACATTGCAATTCGATATCATTTTATTACACACCAAAAATATGAATAAATCTTAGAATTAAACAACAATACAATATTAAGTACCCAGTGCCACTAGCATATTATTTTACGGGAATTACGTAGGACGTAAACTACTATCAAATGTATAAAAAAGCAGTTTCCATATGCTCAGGGGAGCAGTCTGACTTTCCACACACTTTTCTATCGTTTAAATTGCAAATTGATATTCTAGTCCCTCAGAAAGGCATTTGATAAAAAGTTCCGGTGATAATATAAAAACCAACGATGGTGCGCACACGTACGTTTACTTATTTAATATACAAAGGTACTCTGAAACACATAAATAACATTATTATATATACATATATACAATTTTATTATGCATGCCCTAGACCAGCCTTTCCCAAAGTAGGCGATAACGCCCCCTTGTGGGCGCTGCAGGCCTAAAGGGGGGCGGTAAGAGACCCAGAGAAAAAATTGGGGCCTTGTGTAGAGGCTTAGAGGGTGTAATTTCATTTAGCTCTTAGACGTAGGTGAAAAAATGGGGGCGCTAAAAAATAATTTATTCTCAAAGTGGGCAGTAGACAAAATAAGTTTGGGAACCCCTGCCCTAGACATACGTAGCCTACGGTAGCAGCCAAGCTGGCATGGCGAGCATCCGTTGCTACGCTACCACATCCTAGCCATACATATGTGAAACAAAGCTGTAATGAAGTATACCACGTTTGTCACAAACCAAGGCACACGGCAATCCTAACCGCGGTTTTAGCTGAATACTTGTCGAGCTGCCGCTGCAATTCACGTCTTTCTGGGCGTCACAGAGAGTGTACATAATATATATAATAGAATGGTGTATACAATAAAAAGTTTCGATCTATCTAACGTAATACTAGTACAGAAACATCATCCTATACAAAAACGGTATTACAATAAATTGGGCTGTTTTCCTGTGTCGTGCAGGAATCCAGATCTACCTCTGTGTTCCGTTTCGGGCTTTTTTGTACTGGGTCATTTCGTAGTAGTAAAATATCAAATCAATAGATAGCGTTTTTGTTTTGAGTGATGAAACCGCAACATAAACAAAATGCCTATCTATAAATTTTTAAACTTCTTATTCTTATTCATTATTATCTAAACTTCATTTTTTTTTAGTGCTTTATACATAAGTAAAACCATGTAGGAAGCTAAGAATGCTATTAATTTCAGACAAAACGTTCCAATAAGTATAAATAAAACGGTTAATTACAAACTAAACTGCTTTTACTATATTGTACAATCATTACTCCAGGAAGCGTTTTTAATCACGATATTAATGAGCAGCTAGATTCAGTGAACATTTCATTAATCCTACTTAGAATGTCATTCACGGATAGTTTGAAGACTGAAGATTAAACTTATTCCGAGTAGATCTTTTGTCGCTCATAACAAAAGGAAACTTTGAGCAATACTTACGAGAGATTTATTGGTAATTTAATTTAAGAAAAAGCGCCCGTTTTCCGCCTTCCTGACTGCGCAGAAACCCAAGATGTTTTTTTAACGCTGGTTTAACATGAAAAGACGCTTTGCTATTTTAAGCTACCTTACAATTCTGGAGACATTTATGTGATTGTTCTTAGCTTCCTTATTACACTTAAAAATACGCGTGAAAGGAAAGTAAGTTACATTATTTTTAACAAAGTCAGTACCTTGGATCCAGTAAAATCTAGACGGGGTTTTTGAATAAATTGTTGTGATTACTACGTTTATTTTTTTTCTTCTAATTAGGTTTGTGTTCGACCACATCCTGCCTGATGTTAAGCAGAGATGCAGTTTACAATGAAGCACGTTTACCCGGAAGAAACCGTTTTACTCTGGATTTAAAGACACCCAAATATCGGAGAACATTTCACAGTACCGTCTAGTCTTAACCTAAGCTTGTATACTATGGGAACCAGATAATTGATATAATTCATTTTTTTAATACATACTTATAATTCATTTTTAGAACACCCAAAAAGGGAACAAACGTTCCATCATTACGTTCGTCATACCCGCCATAAAGCGCAGTTATACTACCGAATAAGCTAACAGCTAAACTTTATGTACTATCCTAAAAAATGCACAAATATGTCTTAATATATTTAAGGATTAATAACTTTTTCAAACTGCAGTAGAATAATGAGGTATGTAACAAGAAGTCCGACGAATTTGAACGGCAACGAGATGTCGATGTTCAGCATGCGCAGGAGACGGAACGAGAGGTCGCGTGTCTCCGTAAACGCCAAAAGCGCGCGAGCAACGCTGCGCCCACTTTTATCTAAAATAGGGTTGATGACAGAATATTTAATAATTAAATAATTCATTCTACTTTTACTATAATTATGTTTGTTACCGGGACTTAATCGCGCATAAAATACTATAAATAATAGTTTTATTTATTTACTTCGAATCGACCCGCATTTTAAGTCCCACTAATATTATAAATGTGAAAGTTTGGTTGGATGGATGGATGAATGGATGGATGGAGGGATGTTTGTTACTCAATCACGCCAGAACAACTGAACGGATCTGAATGAAATTTTGCATGTAGATACTTTAGGCCCTGGAATAGGATATATTGGAATAGGCCATAGGATACTTTTCATCATCATCATCACCACGCGGGTAAAACCGCGGGGCGCAGCTAGTAAATGAATAAATGAGGTAATGACCATAATTATGTGTTTTAATCATGTTTATTACTGATAACATAATGATGATACATAATCACTGCGTAACTCTGAAATCTCATATAAATTGCTGTTCCATACATTTTGTTGAATGTCAACGACATTTTTTATGAAACAACTGTTATGTTTTAGTGATTTCAGGATATTAGTACTCTATTAAATTTGTTCATAATGATCAGTACAATGACCTTTTGGTTAAGCACACCCCAAGTTGTAACCCTGTATAATCCTGTGTTTGTAGATACATAAATTATAAGTGGGTGAGTGTTTTAAAAGTTATAAGTAGATACTTACACCATCGACTTGTAGTATAGACACAAATACTTCATTATTTTGTAAGAAAACTGTTAAAAGAATAACCAAACGTATTATGTATTTTAATTTTCAGATCAAAGAAACAATGCAGTTAATAAAAATTTCTTAAAAATTCTAGCATAATGAACCTTTTATTTCGGTAGAAAATTTCAAAATTTTTAATTAACGTTCAATTATACGTTCCTTTATTACTCTTTTGACGTGTTTGGAAAGTTTCATAAGTTATTAATTAAAGCGAATAAAGGCGATATGGCTTCATAATAATCTTTTCTGGTTCTCGATGGCTTTACGATCCTTTATAATAATAGTGCACGCATCAATTGGTGCTCTTTGTTTATAGCATCGTACTTTGTGTATTCTACCACTGTCAAATATTTTGATAGTTGCAAGTATACAAAAAAATCTAGTGAAAGTAACAGTTAAAAGTCACACATAAGTAAGGCAAGATGAATTTAATCCACACCATAGTATAGTAGTGGTAACTTTGCTAGCGGTGACGTATTTTCGGAAGTTACACAAAAATTTTGAGTATAAAATAATGCAATTGTATGTATTTCCACGTTTCCGCCGAAACTCTAAAAAAATCAATATGTAATCAATTGTTAATTAACGACAACATACCATAAAAAATCACAACTCAGCTTTGATATAAATGTACTAAGCACGTACTAGAGGACGTGATCCGAACACTCATTTAAGTCATTTCAAGATGAAAAATCTGCCGTTAAGCACCAAACGTAGTATTTCGGCAGCCTCACTTGAGAGCCAGTTCCATTTTAGGCTAGGTATGTTTACCATCTTCGAAGAGTGACCGACTCGCCAAACTGTACTGAATGTGAGATCGTGGAAGAAGCGTATCATGTGCTGATGGAATGTGTCCGGAACGAAGCGCAAAGGCGAGACTCGTTTAGTTTTTGTAATAATAGTGTAAATTATGATGTAGGATTGTGTAACAGCATTTTGGCTTCACCAGTCTCAGAGGAGGCCAAAATGCTGTTAAAAGTAGTATAAATAGATAAAACAATTGTTGTAGTTTAGTGTGTTACGGGGGTGGCATATTCACTGTGTGACAAAACGCCTTTTAATTAAATAAATATTTTAAAAAAATACGTCTTCGAAAACACCGTCACTTAACATGGTGTGCTGTGGTTGAAACATCTAGCCTGTCAACCATTTAAAAAAACTAGACCTCGTTCATTATAAATCTAGTGTGACACAACAAAAAAAATATTTGTTTTTTTTTAATCATAAAATATCACGGATAGCATAATCTTTTACAGAACAATCACGCATCTTGCACACACTTCCTTTTTCTGTTCTGTTCGCTACGCTTCAAATAAATACATGGAATTTGTTGTAGCTTACCTAGTTTGTTCTCGTAAAGCCTGGATGCTAGGAGCTCTCTTAGTTTTCTCACTTCGCTATGCACGCTATCTCCAAACATGCAGGGTGCGAACAGCGGAGTCAATAGTACAATTGGGACTCCTAACTGGAATATGGCGTCATGCGTCTTGATCTACAAACGTGAAATAGTGCTTATTTAGTCCAAGAGCAAACTTAAAGCTGCTTGTGTAAATAGGTTTTAGTTTTTGAAGTCAACGGATGAATAACGTCTACGAGTACTAAAAACTAGAATACTTGATGCATGTTCTGATCGACTTGCCTCTATAGGATTCATTTTCAATTAACCGGCAACTGGTGTTGCAATTACTAAAATTATAGAGCTATCGACAAATGATTGACTTAAAGTAATAAACGCCAAAGCAGCGATGCCTTGGACAGCATGGGTCAACACCGCCATTACGATAAGAAGAGCACATAGCACGCAAAACTGATGGCCGATAGGGCTGCAAAGTTCTGGAGTGGAGACCACGGACCGGCAAGCGCAGCGTAGGACGTCCACCCACAAGGTGGATAGACGACTTAATTAAGACCGCAGGAACGCGCTGGATGCGAGCCACTTCTAACTGGTTTTTATGGAAGTCAATGGGGGAGGCCTATGTACAGCAGTGGACGATGATGATGATGATGATGGGGATGATAATGATAGTGGTGATGATTATGCTGAATTGACAATTAATTGACAACAGTAATTAATCTTTACATATTCCTTACCACACCACTGCGAATTGTGTGCAATGAAAACTGGTATAAGAAGCCTAAAACTGATATAAAAGCACTGATGATGATTGACAGCAGCTGAAACAAAGTTAATTTCACTGTTAATAAATACAACAAGTTGTTTCCTCCTTATTTTAAGTTTTATACACGACTCCATAATCTTGGGCACTATTTCAAAATGATTTGTGTTAGTTTTCATAATGCACCAAGATGGTTCTGTCATGAAAGAATCTACATTTTCCTGTGACGGAATGCATAGTTGCGTAACCTTTCTTACCTGCCACTTGATCCCTTCAATTAAACAATCATAGGCCTCCACCACAATCTGGTAAAGGTCCATAAGCTTCCTCATAGAATTCTGAGCTATTTTCGGATCGTAAGTTTTGAAATAAACAAACTCCTTCAGAATGGGACTCGGCTCCGCATTAGCAGACGACAGTGATGATTCAATGTAGTAATTAATCAGCCTCAACCTTGGAATAAGAAGATTCAGAAGATGTCCAAAGTAATACACTTCAAGCACATAAACCAGATATATCGGTATATGGTGAAGTGGGCTATCATAATAATAGCAGATGATCTGGGGTGCTAAGAATAGCAAAATAACGAGAATGCACGACAGAAGACCCAGCACTACATTCCGAATACCGGCAAGGGAAACTTTCGGCCTACAACCAGCTTCTACGTCGAACTTACTCAACTCACTGTAAAAGCTGAGCATCCATTTGCAACGCGCAAAACTCAACATACTGCAAATTACATTTTGAGCCATGGGAGTAACAAAAACAACTTCCGTTAACACAAACCAATTTATGTAAAATATTGTTGTGTTAATTATTAAAAATATGATAATTGTACTGAATATGTAGGCAGGTTTCCTTCTGCCCATCAGCGGCAATCGGTCTAAACCCAACATGGACTCTATCAAAATGAAAATCTTCGATATCAGATCGACTTCCAGTTTCTCATTTTCGTTGACAAACGTGTTAACGCGTACTGTAGGAGGCGACATGTTGTCAAGTCTCAATGATGTCCAACAGAATACTAAAACAAACGGCTCCCTGATACCTATATTTCATTGGAATCAATATTCCGAGTAATTATAGAGAACAATATTTTCATCTACCAAGTGCGCCGTCAGTCATTAGATTAATTGATTAGATCGTGTCAAGTAGGCCTGACGCCAGGAATAATACGGGTGACAAATTATAATTAATTACTTACACATTGTTTATGTTCAAACGAGTCGGTTTATAGAATAGAAAAAAATTACAGTGGCCTCTTATATCCGAAATTATGCTATGAACCGTCCCATGTCTACAAATATTTGAAGAGTTGTTATGATGGAATGGATGGATTACGCTAACCTAATAGGAATGATACCTGCCCCTTTTTTTAAAGTCGGTTAAAACTCGCACATCCTTCCACAACAGATTTTGTAAAATTCGCTTCAGAGAGCACACGGCTACGATTTCACATTCGGAATAACGCTATTATTCTTTTTTTTTGTAATATATAACAAGCTTTTCAAGCTTTTTGCCGCTATCCTTTTTCGTATTTTTTTTTTAATCAAGTTTCTTTTCTTTTTTGTACGATCAACATGCGATATACAACATGATTAGAGAGAGGTGACAATCAAATTAAATTATTTTGCCTTGTCATTCCTCTTGGAATAGAAAATGTTTTACGTTGTAAATTGCGTTTTTTCTTTTTATATATGTACTTTTATATTCATCATCATCTGTTTAATGCATCTTAAAGCTAAGAGTAAATTTACCAATAAATATGGTATTTATACGAACTACAAACATTTATACTCAACTTTTGGTAATGCTGTCAACTTTCAACGCTACCGAACAGTAGTCGGATTGAACAACTGGTTTGACTTTAAAATTCAGCTTCTTCGTTTTACATCATTGATTCATGGCTAACACTACTACACATAGTGTTTTTTTTACATTTCACACAGCGCCATCTACCCCCAAACTAATCAAAACTTTTATTAGGGAACCAGGTAACTGATAATACTTATATACTTATTTTTGTAAATACATAGTTATAATTCAACTTATTTATGATTCAGTATTGCGGGGACCTTTAGCCAGGGCTCGATGCGCGGGGGACTTTAAATGGTTTCAATTGACTTTTTGTTATATACAAGTAATTAATTGATTTTAAGTTAGTACTTACCAAATTTGACACTGTATTTGAAACTAAAAATAAATACATTTGGTACTTATAAAACATACCCAACAAAAAGACACAGAACAAACATAAAATTATTGTTTGTCCCGGTGGGAATCGAACCCACGCCCTGACAAACACAGTGCAGTCAATGTTTAAAAGATAACATAACAATAATACAAATGACATCAGTTTGTAGAAAATTATTAATAAAAAGTCTTCTGGCAAGTGAACAGTATCACAGCGTATAAAACCCATGGATTCCCGGTCTGCAAGGTTTATGACGGTTTTTTTATGCTTTATGATATACCCAACAAATCGCAATTTCTTAGGTGTAAGTGCGCTGCCATAAAATTATTTTATTGAAAGCCTTTATCAGCGCCGGTCACCAGCATTTTTGTTACGTAGATATCATACTTCGCACATTTTGTATTTTGATATACAGGTTACGGGTGTACATGTAACTTACACGGGAGTAGGTATACCTCTAGGTAACATAAGTGTGCAAATTTATTATGACATTATAATAAATTGTATAATCTATCTGCTGAGTTGTAAGATCTATATTGGTTGTGTATGAAAAATGGAAACCGTATTAGGTCAGGAACAGCCCAATATTCAATTTATAGCGATGATAGCTCAGTGGTTAGCGCGGTCGGTTTACACACCGAAGGGCGTGGTTTCAAACCCCAACAATGAGCTTGAGCTGCGGTGAAAGAAAAACCCAGAAGTTGAAAATCTGCCGATTTTGTTTATCTCCACCATTCATAGTTAGCTGAAATAGGCACCCATTTGCACATTTAGATAACACATCAATGCATCCCGTGGGATTTGATCCCAGGACGGCTATTAGACGGTCTTCCAACTAGTTTGCCATAACATCCATTTCATATACTTACTTACTAAATTTGAAATATACATAAGCCTCATTGTTATAAGGTTCAGTTATACAGGGTTGTAAAATATAAGCTGTAAGCCCTGTATTTTGAATAAAAGCTAATTATAGAGAAGTTTTCTGTCGCCCTCCCTTCATAACCCACCCCACATTAAATTAACAACTTTTCGTGGTCCTAAAAACCTTTGTTTGCTCGGTTCCAGGATGCGGTGCTGTGACGCAAACTTATTATGAAGCTTTTTTTGTAATGATAGCTGAAAAATTGCTCTACTCCCGCTTTATTACCTCCGGAGTTTGTACAGTGTTTCTGAGAAGTATAGTAACAAAGCCAAAAGAAAATGAAAGAAAAAAAAACGTTACTTAAAAAAACCTAATGCAAGAAATTACTAAACATTAAAATTACTAAAAATTACTAAACAAGAATTTACTATTTATCTGAAACGATAATGTTTATTGATAAAATAAATAATCACAGTATCATAAATACGAAAATTTGTTTGTTTGTTTGAATGTAAATTATGTTCTTTTGTTACTTCTTCACACTGTAGAGATTGGATGGTTTTAAATGAAATTTGGATTAGAGATATCTTATACGCTGGTTTAACATTAGACTTTTTATCCTGGTATACGAGAGTGAAACCACGGGGCGTAGCTAGTTAATCATACATCATTTTAGTAAATCGATCAATTTTGCTCTGCTCGAAGTGTCATCATCAGGACTTGTTGGCTCTTTGTAGTTCTCAAGTGGAAAGATAGCCTCTGGCCACTCCAATGGGAAAATGCGTCAACGTATGTAGATATAGTAATTCTTAAGACTGATCTACCCGTCGATATAAGTAACTTTTACTATAGGACAGATAGAATAGACAATAAATGTGTTGAGCTGAGGGGCTAGTATTTCTATTAAGGAAATTTACTTAGGTACTAAGTAAACGATAAATATGTATGGAAATAGAGACAGACCTCCTAGCGGGACTAAATAAGAGCCTTATTTTTCATATATTTGACTATCGTTTACGTAATACGATGTTTTTTTTTTATGTTTGCCTTCTAGGTGTTTTGACCAACTGATGTAAACTGATGATATGGTTGAAGATACAAAACAAAACACCTATCCTGAAATGAAACTGGCCCTCAAGCGAGGTTGCTGCAACTCGATGCTAGGTGCTTGGAGGTAAATTTTCAACTTGGGTGGTAGCTAGTCAGCCGACTGGAAAGTTCTCCGCCGCAATACCATGGTTTTCTTACGATGTTTCCGTCACCGGCAGCTCAAACTCATTGTTGGGATTTAAGGCGATGCTGCGCGATTAAACATGAATTTTGTTATGATATCGAAATGAAACATAATTAGGATCGATGTAAAACAAAAACGTTATTTTTTAAAACCTTCATCTGTTCATTGGCAAACTAAAAACCAAATACTAATAAATAGAACCGAATACTTTCACTATTTAAAAATAATGTCTTTTTCGGATATTTTAGTTGTTTCCTTAAAAATATCATAAGTTAGATAAACAAAAAAATACTTACGGAACAAGCATAGCATTCATTATCCGTTTATAAGGTTTTTTTTTTTCTAGACTAATTACTTCACTCTTGATAAATTTAATTATATTTGAGAGTTATGTTTGCATACTTTCGAGTAACAATACGGTGAAACAATAGACTCTATTTTAATCCTTCACATCATCAGCCATAGAACGTCCACTGCTGGACATAGGCCTCCTCCTGGGGGGGACGCCTTTTTATTCCTTATTTTTTATAATTAGGAAATAACGTATGGACGGAGCGAACGTGGGTTTTTAAACCTACGCCCCTCGACGTGCGGTCCAAATGCGCTACCCACTGAGCTATGAGCTTCAAAATCTTTAATAATCTGGCGTTTACACGGGAACAGCTACCCAATCAGTCAACCATAAAAAAAACATGTATTTACATAGTTTATTCAATAAGAAGATTCAATCGAATAAAAACATTGCGTTGAAAACAATAATCAGGTATTTCCAACACATGTTTAAACACGCAATTATGGATCCTCCTTATGTTGTTATTACTGCTATTAAAGCATCTTACAACATTGTAAATTATGAAGACATTTTCACTTACCTCATAACATCAATATGAGAGGTGAGGCGGAGTTAATTTAATGAACGCGTCGTGTATCACAGCTTCCATCGTTATTATTAATTCATGTATTTTACTAGAAAACTCGTTGTGCTATTATTGTTCACCTTACCTAATTAAGGTTTGGTTTCTCTTACGGGAGTAAGGCTTTTAATCAGCGACTGCCATAAAACAGCATAAACGTTAAGTTCTTCTTTGTTTTTATCATCGCAATTTGTGCATTTTCCAATGACAAATATTTCGATATTTCCGGTACTTTATAACAAATCAAGTTGTCTAAATTACTGTCGAAATCAACACATATTAAATCAAAGTCTGGGTAGTAAAATAAGGTGACTTTACCACAAGCTTCGGCGAAGTTCTGGAAGCAACATGATAAGTCATATTTCACCACATTAGTCATATTTCCCACACTCTCGCACGTAATTTAGCAATTAATGAATAAAACACTACAGTTTTTATGCGTAAATAAACTCTAACTCGAAAATACACTAAGTTTAGGAAAATAATATAATGCGCCGTCAAGATTATTGTCACCTTGCGGCCAAAATTTCAAACGCACTAAACGTTTAAACCAAACTATAAAATGTCGTAAAGTGTTTAGGCCAGAACGCAGAAAAATCATTTCACTGGATTGCGTTATTTTCCAATGCTTTTTTCGAGTGTTTATATTTAATAAGAGCGTGTAAAAAAATAGTGTTGGTTTAGTGATAAAGTGCTGAATTACACGAGTGTAAGCGAAATACGATTGCAGGAGTGTTTTGTGAGTGAGAGATTGTGAGTCAAGTGATATAGGTAATGTGGTGCTTTCGTGTTGCATCCACAACTCCATCAATGCTTCTAATAACATATCCATTACCAGAACATGATATTTCATCAAATATCTAATTATATTGAAATATTTGACATGGGAGAATGCACCAAGTACGAAGCCTAAAATGACGTAAAAAAATGTTGTGACAAACAAGCGTTTCCCGGCTAATGTACCAATTATTAAAGGAGGGTCGATTTTTCGGCACCACAATCAATCATGGCTCATATATACACGATCGGGCTATAAATTCCTGAAGGGCAGATTTTTGTTACCGCACCAAAATTGCTTTACTAAACATATACTTACACAAATATTTATTAGGGACCCAGTTATGCCGTGATAAATTCCCGAAATTTCCCTTCGATATATAAAACCGGATATTTAATGTTGCTAACAGCAATAATAGAAAGTTTATTATACCAATTTTAATGAGTACCTACTAGAGTTTTATACAATATTTCCTGTAGGTGGCACTTAGTATGGTACGAGTTTGCCGTGATCGAATGCTGTGATTGCATTTACCATGCCAGTTTTCAGGAAATTAAAATTCCAATTCAACATCATTCCACAACAGGTCGCACGGAAATTGGAAAAAAAAAGTGACAACACTTATATTTTCCCAATAGGTAGGTGATATCAAACACTATAAAAGAATGCTGCGAAGTGGAAAATAAATATTTTTCCGCAAATATCGTCTGACATACGATACGACACCGCACGCCTTTCAATCAACAACTTTTGACTCCCCAAAGGAAAACCCTCGGATTCGAAGAAGGAACTTTACTGAACTTGCTTCTTGTGTCTGTAAACACAAGCTTGGGAAGCCAATAAGACAGATAATGCAATAAAGTTTATAAAAGCCTGATGTGACCTCGTGGCTGTCTTTACTCAGAAGTGTTTTTAGTAACTATCTCAAAAAAGATAAATCTTCTCTATTATCCGGATCAGCTGTTTTTATAAACTGTTTCACTGCTTGGTGCAAACATCTTCTCATTGTGAATCATAGTCCATAGTCCACTACGCTGGCCAAGTGCGGGTTGTCAGTCTTCACATATCTTTGAGAACATATTCACTTGGTGTTAGATCTCCTAAGCTCCTGCTTAGGAGATCTAACACCACAACAATGACCTCCTGGCCGTCTAGGTGGGTACCACCGCGGTACCAGATATTCTGCTGCAAAGCAGTAGTGTGTAAACATTACTGTGTTGCGGTTAAAGGGTTGAGACTAACTATCTCATATCTCAAAATAATGAACGCCAAAGTAGCGATGCCCTGGACTTTGTTTTACTACTCAAAGTTCTGTGTATCGCTGCAATGGTCATGGACAGGCGTTATCTCTTACCGTCAGAAGAGCGTCTTGTTCGTCTCATTACTTACACGTAAACAAAAAAGAAATATTACAAAGGAAATATTTATCGTTATATAGCTATATATATACCTATGTATATAAAAATCTCGTATTACAGTGTTTCTGGTCGCACTCCTCCGAAACGGCTCGATTTTTATGAAATTCTTTATGTACATATATTTGGTAAGCATGAGAATAGGTTGTATAGTATATTTCATACCGCTAGGTAATTAGCTACTTTTTATCCTGAAAAAATATAGTGGGTAACAACGCGGAGCGCAGTAGTGTCTCTATGTATTTATTTATATTACAATTAATTAGAGCCAGCCCCGGCTTCGCACGGGTGCAATGTAGATACTACACAAAACCTTGACAAATTGTATACCTAAACCTTTCTCATGAATCACTCTATCTATTGGTGAAACTCGCATGATAATCAGTTCAGTAGTTGTTAAGTTTTTTTCTACGCAAGTTTTTTTCTGCGTCTGTTTTTACGCAAACAGACAGACAGACGCGGCGGACGACTTTGTTTTGTAATATGGAGTGATAATTATTGTTTTATTTTTTATAGGTATACGCTTAAATTCTAGCTCATTCCACCGTCTTTCGCTTCTTCTATTTTTATTAGCCATTATACCCATAAGTGTTTTATCTAATAGGTACATAGATATTCTTTATTAGAAAAAAATATATTTGCAGAGATACACCGAAGACATAATTTCAGAATACCACAAGTCAAACATTCGCAAAGTAACGTAATTAATCAAAGCAAAGTAATTAATCAATTCTTTCATACATCTTCGTTGGTGCAAGGTAATTTTCACCTAGCCTTTCTTTAAAAAAATCTTCAATTTAATTATGTTACGTCTACCCTTACCTGTATAGATGGATGGATAAGTATGGATTAGTACGAGTATTTCGTTAAAGCTTAATGTCGCTTATGCGTGTCTTCGTTACTAATTCTCCCAAGCTCACATGCGAAATGAGGTTATTGGTAAACGATTTATTAAACGCTTATATACCTACGTTAAAAAGATAAACTGCTAAAAATTATTTATACAAGGAATTTGCGATACTAAGTGTCGGTTAGCGGTTGGACATACGTCTTAGATTTTTTTTCTATGTAAAAGAAATGAGGCGAACGAATCGAGATAGTATTTTTTTTTTTACCTTGTAGATTAAATTTTGACCACGTCTTGCTTGATGTTGAGCAATGAAGTGCACGCTTACCTAAAAGGAACCTATTTTGCTCTTGATTTGAAGACACACATATTGTGTTATGCGTTATTTCTTACCATCAAAAGAGCGTCTTGTTCGTCTCATTGCTATTACGAGTACATTAAAAAAAGACGATAATGGGACTGACGACAGAAGTGTAAACTTAATACACGTCACATTATCATATCACGCTATACACGCTATAGGTGACACTAACCCACAAGTTTTGATCAACCAACAAACTACTTAACGCGGCAAAAGAAGTTTTCACTTAATATATATAGTCGTATATATTGTAATTTTCGGGAAACACACATACATTTTAGCTTAAAAGACGCCTTACGCCTTACGCTTGTTTATTTCCGTTGCTGTGGTGTATACTCAGAACTTTGAGTAACTAAACAAAGTCCAGGTCAACGCTGTTTTGGTGCTCACTAAGTAATATTCAGGCGTCCTGATATTTCTTTAAGCCTACTCAATCACTCAGCCTTTACTATTCATTATAGTACTGAATTACTTTCCATGAAATATTGTTACAAACTCAACATCGTGTAATAAACTATTCATGTCGAATAATGATAAAAGTAACTTACTCGTAGTTGTTGTTCTAAATTGTTAAAGAGTTTCATTTCCGATAAACACAAGTGTATTGGCCTCGTAAATAATAATGCAGCATCCCAATTCGACCCTGGACAATGGAGCACCGCGCCGGTGTCACCGCTTAAGTTTGATTAATGTACTTTCAATAATGCCACACAAAAACCTTTTCAAGAAAACTGTTTGCAAAACAGATTTTCATCGTCACGGCTTTCGAAGTGAAAGGATGTTTTAGAATAACAATGACTTTTCAATAAGAATATCTCTAAATAAACTAAGAAAATTGTATTTTCTGTTAGTTACTGTATTTAGTTAGAATTAGGTATTGTTATTGACTGCCCTATTAGTTCATTCGGTAGTAAGTTTGTTTCATGAGTTGAGGGACTGAGGTTCGATTCCCATCTAGAGCAAACATTTAATAATGAACATAGATAATTTTTATGTGTCTGAGTGTTTTAAATGAATGTATTATAAGTAAGTATTAACAAAAAAATAATGTTATTATTATATTATTGATCTGGATCCCATAGTTCAAGATTACTTAGTTTCAGTCTAGATGGCGCAATGTAAAATGTCCTCTAATATTTAATTATTTATTAGCCATAAACCAACGCGGAAACCATCGCGTGGTGGTAGGGTACTTTCTAGTACTCGGCTGGCTAGCTAACCCTCAAGTTGAAAATCTGCCGCCAAGCATCTAACGGTGTGTTCCGGCAACCTCACTTGAGAGCCGGTTCCATTCCAGGCCAGGTGTGCTTTACCATCTTCGACAAACACGTCACTTAACTTCAGGTGAGTTGTGGTACACACCTAGCCAGTCAGACATAATAAATACGAACAGACATAGTACGAACTAATTCGGTTATAGAAATCTGCGCTGTTCAGGGTATTAGCAAGTGGCCGTGGGCCAACCATATCTGTTACCGAACCGATAACCGTTGAAATAGGTAGGTATGCTGTAAAGTGAAGATATCAAATCCATAAATGTGAAAGCGGTAGGACCTGAGACTCTGTGGAATGACAATATACGCAGGATGGTTAGCAGAAACCGGAACCAAATAAACCGATTGAGCTAAGTGGCGTGTTGAAAGAGGCTTACGTCAAACAGTAAAAAAAATTTTTTTTGATTTACTTGGTATTAGATCTTCTTAAATCCAAATTAAAAAATAATTTATTTCACCCCTAAGTGATGTCTATATATCATATGTATACAATTAAACAAAATTAAGAACACACATCACATCATCAGCCATAAGACGTCCACTGCTGGACATAGGCCTTCTTCTGGGTAGGGGTTTTGCCAATACTCGCCACGCTTGGCAGGCGGGTTGTCGAGCGCAGTTAGGTGTGATTGTTCAAGGAAGACGCTGCTACCCATCTTCCGGATTACATCCCTTAGCCGAGTCTTACGGCAACCACGGGTAGAGAGGGTAGGGTACTATTCTTACGCCGGCACTACCACGGCAAACTGAATTAAGAACAATACGATGCAATACAATTTTCAATTAATTAATTTAGTAGGAGGTCGTCTAAGTAGGTACCACCTCAGTACCAGGTATTCTGCAGCCAAAAGTATTGTGTAAACATTGGTTTGAAGGATACTTCAGCTAGCGGAATTACAGAGCTATTGGAACTAACCATCGAAAGTCTCAAAGTAACAAGCGCCTAAGCTAAGGTATCACTGCAATGGTCATGGATATAATCTCTTACCATCAGGAGAACGTAGTATATATGTATAGTTATTTATGTATGTATATACTATATATCGTATTACTAGTATATACTATACTACGCTATCATCATCAGCCATAGGTCGTCCACTGCTGGACATAGGCCTTCTCCTGGGGGGTTTTTGCCAATACTAGCCACGCTTGGCAGGCGGGTTGGCGAGCGCAGTTAGGTGTGATTGTTCAAGGAAGACGCTGCTGCCCATCTTCCGGATTACATCCCTTAGCCGACTCCTACGGCAACCACGGGTAGAGAGGGTGGGGTACTATTCTTACGCCGGCACCACCATGGCTGACAACTACGCTATATATACTTATATATATTGTTCTACACCTAGTAGAACTTTTCTGGACACCATAATTAAAATATTCGATTTAAATACCCAATTTATTATTCACAGAAGCGAAAATACCAGATTACAACAGTCCAAATTGGTTCACAAATCAAACATCTGTTTATCACAAAACATATCACATTGAAGTTATCATTGGAACGCAGTAAATGAAGAGTGTGTAAACATCCATTTAAACTTCCTCAGCTCTAGGTGGGAATACTTATCGGTCCGCTATCGACCCCAACAGTCGACTCCAACACTGGAAGTTCATAAATTACGATTACTCACTTTCATACACGTAATATAATCATATCTATTCGAGGTGGCGTGATTCTAGGAATAGTGAATTAAAGCTGAATTGCTGTTTGTGATACCACTATAGATATACATATGTACCTATATTAAACAATAACTTATAAGCTTTTTAAACAGTATGTATGTGTTAATTTATAAATTTATAACTAATCAGGAAAAATTAAGTACTTATCGAACACATTTTTACTATTCTGAAATATCGATTTGCGAGAGTTTCGTAATAGCAAATGTATGACAGTAAGCAGTGGCCGTTTATTCTCGCCAGAGGCGCTGCTCTAGTAGAGACGCTCTCCTGATGGTAAGAGATAACGCCGGTCCATGACCATTATGACTATTACAGTGATTAGTAAAACAAAGTCCAGTGCATTGCTGCTTTGGCGCTCATTACTTTGAGATTTTCAATGTTTAGTGTCAACAGCCCTGTAATTTCGCTAGCTGCAGTACCCTTCAAACCGGAACACAGTAATGTTTAAAGACTAACGCTTGGCGGCAGTACTGTGGTGGCACCTACCTAGACAACGTCCTGCTAAGAAAATCTACCACCAAGTATTAATTTTATGTTTACAAGTATTCATTAATATTCCGTTAATTACGAAAATGATTACGCTACAACCTCAGTTAATTTTTGTGATGGAATAACTTTACCCCGTGCCAAATAAAACAAGCTGACAATAACGTTCGTTCACCAAAAATCATTGTTCCTACCATGACAATATTGTTTAACAAAAATATTGTTTCCCTATTAAAAATTAAGTTAGTACGTTCATCTCTCATTTTAAAACGTCCACGATCATTAAACTTAATTAAAAGCGTAACGTCTCCTGAATACAAAAGCTTTCAAAGGGTGGAGTGAATGCTGGCTTACCTGCAAGTATTCAAGTGACCGCCATTACGGGCCGGAAAGCTCAACTCTCTTGAAACGGCAACCTTAGCTAAGTTTCAAGATTTAACTGCCAACCCTCCTAATTAGTGACCTTAATGTGTAGGAGTGAACTGTGGCTTAGAAACACTTGAAGAGTTCCCTGAACCTTTTTAGTTGCTTTAAAGTTGTCGTAGAAAGAAGAGAAATGTGAGAAAATCATAAGCTCATCATCTCAGCCGCAGGATGTCCACTGCTAGACATAGGCCTCCCCCATTGACTTCTATAAAGACCGGCTGGAAGAGGCTCGCATCCAGCGCGTTCCAGCGGTCTTTTTGAGGTTTTCTGTCCACCTTGTTGGTGGACGTCCTACGCTGCGCTTGCCGGTCCGTGGTCTCCACTCCGGAATTTAGCAGCCCCATCAAAGCATCATCATTGCAATCTTAAGTTGTCAAGTTAATATTGTTTGTTTTGCAGTATTATATAAGCTACCACAAATTTTTTTCAGGTATGTAAGTATAATAAATATAAGTATGTATGTATTTCAAGAGGTCCCTTAAACCTACACCTGGGTGACAAGACCTAAGGGTACTGTAAGGGTTATTGTCTCTGTAACGCGATAGATCCGGGTCACGCACGGTGCTACAATTAAATTCTGATAAGTTTTCGACCCTAACTAGCTTCGCCCTATACATAACTTTACTCGTTTATCTTGAACTAGCGACCCGCCCCCGCTTCGCACGGGTGCAATGTAGATATTAATGTGGTGCATATGCATGTATTATACATAGTACCTGGTTGACAGAGCATTGCTCGGCTGAAAACATGGATAAAACGACGTTTTCTGAAAATGAAACCTAGCTAGATCGATTTTTCGCCCCCGAAACAAAACTCCTTAGAGTTTTGTTTCAAAAATCGTTGGAGCCGTTTCCGAGATTCAGAATATATATATATATATATATATATACAAGAATTGCTCGTTTAAAGATATAGATAGATAAACCTTCCTCTTCAATCACTCTATCTATTAAAAAAACCGCATCAAAATCCGTTGCGTAGTTTTAAAGATTTAAGCATACATAGGGACATAGGGACAGAGAAAGTGACTTTGTTTTATACTATGTAGTGGTGAAGACCTTACAACGCCCGTAAGATTCCTATAATTCTTCATATATGTATGTACCTCAAAGCTTTACGAACTGCAGACAATTGTTTCTTGTCAAGATCACCACTATATCAACAATCTAGACAAGTTCCCCAAAATCGATCGATTTAATCCTCCTTTACAGAAACTTTTAGAGCAGATTGAACTGTTATTTAAATTACTGATTTCACAAAAAAAAAATAGTTTTATAAATATGCGGAAGTATTTAAATTAGGATTCAGGACAAACATACATAGATGTTTTCTCTGTGTATAGATGATCTATATGTATACACAAAAAAATATATTTTAGTATTATATTTATTTATAGGCTTGCGTTTGACCGCCAACTCGCCTGATGTTAAGCGAAGATGCGGTCTACGGTGGAGCACGCTCGCCTAGAAGAAATCGATTCACTCGCGACTTGAAGCCATCCAGGTTGTAACCATCAGATAACACCTACTTGGGCAGCAAATTCTGTTATCTAGCGGTTTGCACGATGAAGGCAGATTCGACCCGCTCAGATCCGTTCGTTTAAGATTTTTTTCAGTTATTTGGTTCCCATAGTACAAGACGAAAACATTATCCAACATTTATTTATCTACTTACAACAAACACGATCATTAGTGATAAAAAAAAAAAAAAAAGATTCCTCCAAAAAAGAAAAAATTTGACTTAAATTTGTAAATATTTTTTTTATGGCTGACAGGCTAGGTTTTTGACCACAGCTCACCTGATGTTAAGTGAAGGTGTGGTCGAAGATGGTAAAGCACACCTAGCCTGGATTGGAACTGGCTCTCAAGTGAGGCTGCCGGAACACACCGCTAGATACTTGACGACAGATTTTCAACTTGAGGGTGGTAGCTAGCCAGCCGAGTACTAGAAAGTACCCTACCACCACGCTACGGTTTCCTCACGATGTATTCCTTCACCGGCAGCACAAGCTCATTGTTGGGGTTTGTACCCACGCCCTTCGGCGTGCGAACCGACCGCGCTAACCACTGAGCTATCATCGCTACAAATTCAAAAGTAAACTACAAACAAACAAATGCCAGCAAAGGTTAATGTCAAATAATATAAGTGTCGCTTATAATGGTCCAGTACCTACTCGTACTAGCTGCGACACTTTATAGTTGTGCTTTGTTTACGACTCGACTGCACTCAGGAATACTAATTCAAACTTAAGCTTAGCATGCACGATGCATTGCATTAACGCGCTTTCAAATTAATAAATAACAAAACTAAGAACTTAGTTCCAAACAGCAAAGTTTAGAGGAACTGTATTAGGTACATTAGAAAATTTAAATTATAGTTTAGGAACAGTACCAAGGCCCCTGTTGTAATCTATCTATATCTATAAAGCGGGCCAAGTGCGAGTCGGACGAAGGGTTCCGTACAATTATCTATAAAAACTGAAAAATACATCATCTGTGAAAATTTCAACTGTCAACTATCACGGCTCATGAGATACGGCCTGGTGACAGACGGACAGACGGACGGACAGCAGTCTTAGTAATAGGGTCCCGTTTTAACCTTTAGGTACGGAACCCTAAAAAGAAGAAACTGACAGACTGATTCACTGACTAATCGATCAACGCACAGCTGAAACCGCTGGGTCTAGAAGCATGAAATTTTGCACAAATGTTCAACATTAAACAAAATTAAGTGACATAAGTGTGCACTAAGAAAGGATTTTTAACCCTAACCAAACCCCTAAGGGTGTAAAATGGGGTTTGGAAATTTATAAGAAACTTCTTTATTTTTGGTAGTAGCGTTTTCAAACTCACAGTAAATACTCTTTATTAAAAGTAATAAAAAACGTTTTTACTAATTTTTCACAACTACCCTTTAAAAGGGGTGCAAGTTTGTGTGGAGACTATTTTTTAATTTATCGATTTCAAACCTACAGTATAATTATATTAGTACCTGGTTGACCGAGCATTGCTCGGCTGAAAACATGGATAAAACGACGTTTTCTGAAAATGAAACCTAGCTAGATCGATTTTTCGCCCCAGAAACCCCCTGGATACAAAATTTCATGAAAATCGTTGGAGCCGTTTCCGAGATTCAGAATATATATATATACAAGAATTGCTCGTTTAAAGATATAGATTATCTATCAAAAATAATATTAATTAGATCGCGGGCAAAAGCTAGTTCTATATAAGACATAAACAAAGTAAGTAGGAAGCAGGAGTACCTCAAAAATATCAGATAAAATGTTCGGTCTTCGAGAAAGTCGTTAGATTTACATATAAAGTCAAATTTATTAAGTGGCTTAGCATGTAGGGCCGCTGCAGAAAAACTGTTTTTGCGGGCAACAGCTGACGGCTCAAGAACATTTAGTCACTGTCAGTTTTTGCAGTTCTCATAGAACAAAAAGTGTGACATTCGTAGTACTTATGATATTTTATTTTTGTAGAAAGAGTAACTTACATGTAAGTAGATTGCGGCCAGTAATAAAAAAAAAACTTATTTTTCCCACCACATGTAACGCTCTGACATTTTTACTAATAAATACGCCTATATTATTGTTTGTTTACTACAATCTCTATTCAGGGCTTACTTGGGGTATACTTTGTCGAATGAGTCATTGAATTCATCAATATGAGCAACTTTTACTATCGTCACGAGCTTATAACCCTGGTACGTATTATACATAAAAGACAAATAAACACATTAAAACGTGCAAAATTGGTGAATTCCGTGTCTATATTTTTTTTTTTAAACACGGAACTCAAAAGGTCTAATTCGTAAAATAAATGTTGTTGAATGATATCTTTACACTACTTCTGGTCGTTTACCTGTCAGCGATTTGTTAAATTTTGTTATGAAAAACCAAATTAGTTTTTTATTTAATCCCATCTCAATCCAATCCCAATGCCCATCAGGCAAGCTAAAGCTGTAAAGCCATACAGCCTCGTCTTCAGTTTTTGCAATTCATGTCTAACATCTATAGTTACAGTCAAGTCCAGTCTTGGTCAATTCCAGTCCGAGCCAGTCAAATCCAATCATGCCTTAGTAGTGGCGACTTTTCTATAAGCTTCGATGGAGTTTTGGAACCAACACGAAAAGTCATGTTTCACCATATTATAATACTTTATCACACTTTATCGCATAATTCGGCACTTTATAAATATAAAATACCAGTATTTTTGTACATCTATTTTTATTTTTTTTTAATTTCATATTGTATATACATTTGTCAAAGTATATAATTTAGGTCAAAACATTTTTGTCATTTATATAATGCTGATGTAAAAGTTGTATTCTGTTTTGTGTATCGAAATAAACAAATACTCACTCGAAAAACACAAACAAACTGTTGCTGGTATTTTTTTTAAGTTGAATTTATTAACTAGTTTAGGCAGTATAGATTTATATATCTGTTGTGTGTAGTTCAAGGTTTGACTTAATACTGGTATCGGTTATAAAATCCCAAAAATTCATCGTCCAAACTAAAATGTAGATAAGATAAATTTGGTATTTTATGTTAATGTACCTTTGAGCAAGTCCCCAGACAACGAAATAAGACAAATCTTCCTGAAGCTTCGAAAGTTACAAAGATCTTCGATTGCCAGCTACAAACCGGATAAAGCCTCTGAGGCTTTACCTACTCACACATACTATTTTATTTCCCTACTTTTTGTGCTCTTAATACGGAATGGGGTGTCGTAGATCCACTGTAGAACCTTTGTAGATCTCTACGAATAGCGTCTACGAAAATTTTTAGACACGCTAGAACTGCTTCATATCAGCTATTGATCTTATTACAACAACGAAGACTAAAAAGTCAATTCAATAAGAAAAAAGCTAATTATGAGTGAAACTTATGCTCCTAAGCTAACGACGTATGCCAGCAGTCTCGTTCGAGACGTAGTTTCCAAACCAAGTGACATGACCTCAATGTTACTTAGCATCAAATGAGCTTTAGTCAAGCACCTAGCCTGTCAACCATAGATAAATCTATTTTTAGAGTTTATAATAATTACATTGAGAGCTAAATATATTTTTCATTTAAAGCCCTTGTTAACACGTTCATTGCACCATGCGGTCTAAATAGCCTCATGCGTGACTTTTCGCTGGTGCGGTAGTCAAAATCGTGTTCTCTCAGTCTGTGCGAGTGAGTACTATATTCGCATTTCTATGAGTACGACAAAGACGAATATACAATATTGCTTCTCATACAAAGTCTAACCCAACAGCATATTTAATACATTTTGAGGTTGAACATGCCTCAAACTTACTGAATGTAAATAAATCACGTAGAGTGCTGGGCGAGGTCATATATGCCTCATAAATTATAGGCTTCACAACCGCAAGGAGAGGAGTGCAGTGATGTTCCAGGTACAGCAATTGTATTATACGGTTTGCGGGTAGGTAAATCATCAAAAATCACTTTAATTGATTTTTAATAGGCATTTTAATATCGTAAGTTTAACTCTCATTTATTCCCATCACTAATCGAGACACAAATCTGTCAAAAAAAATATCTTTCAGTGCGATGTGAGATGGAACAGATGTCATAAATATTTTCTTCATTTGTTCAATATCCAAATGTCATACCGATGTGCTGGTGACTCTAGAATTAGCTTTAACAACAATTTAACTTTTACATTTTAATACCTTGATCAAATATTGTAATTATTCACCTGGATATAACGAGTTTTTAAAAACGTTGTTTTGTGAGGCCGAAAAGGTCCCATACGCGCTGTAAAAAAGTTTAACTTTGCCCTGAATAGACCTCATACGCACTGGCTGAAAGTCAGCCAAAAACGGCTTTGCAGTCTATGTATTAAATAGGCGATTAAATATTATTTTTGTTTCCTCAAACGATTTTGTAAACTCCAAGATTCAAATATCGCTTAAGAATCTTCATTATGTGTAGTCAAAGGGTACCAAAACAAAAGCTCGATGTCATTACCTCCTGCTTTTAACAGTCTGAGAGGCCACTTTCGTGACATATTCTCCTACTTATGTTTCCACATTTCAGCTTTCGAAAAGAATTTTTAGTCTAAATGTGCTTCAAGCTGCTTCTTAATCTGACATTAAACGATTGTGTGGACTTTTCTGCGGTACCAAAAAGAAAAACAAAGTATAAAATAAAAAGAAACGAGAGTTTTCATTAATAAATATTGGAAGGAGGCGTCAAACTTAGTACGATTGAAAAGCACACTATGGACAAACTTTTTAGAATTAGAATTGCACATACCTATCGAAAGCATATTGATAACTTTTCAACTCTATTGGCAAACAATTTATATTTTAAGTTATGGTACAGAATACTCGATACGTGAGTCCAGCTCACACTTGATGGATTTAAATTACATATTTACATTTATTGTATTTATAACTGAATACACATACCTACTTAATTCTAATGCGATATTAAAATTCATGAAATTTAAAGGGTAACGGATACGCTTATATAATTATTTCGTATTTACTGAAAAATATGTCTTTACCTTACTTCATAAGTTTACAAATCAAAAATAGCCCCACGCAACACTGGTACTCAGATTCGGTTCACGCTGATTAGATTGCGATGTCTTTAGAGTAAATCTTTCATCTTCCGAAATAACTTTCCTCCATTACTTTATTGCGAATTTCTATTACGGCTTCGGATTTATTTAGGTCTTTTTTTCTTTGCAATGTAGACAGGATAATAAATTACACTAGCGAACAGTTTAAGTTGCATGAAGATACTGACATTGCATTTCATAATATTTACTTACTAGGTACGCTTCGTAGTTTATACTGAATCATATAATCTAAGTTCTGTGTATTCTGTTTATTAAAATTTAGTTACAAAATGTAAATGAATAGCTATTAAATTGACAGTTAAACTTTTTCCACTTACTAAAACAAAACAGAAGTACCCATTATCTATCTTTGTCACGTTTCCGCGTGAAGCAAGATAATTTTGTCCACGATGTGTGAAATGCATAAGTGCAGGGGTGTATACACAAGGGGACAATAGAACCAACTGCAAGAGGAGTACAAAAGTTGTCTCATACAGGTTTTGAATATCAAATGTCTCCTATGTATACAATCACAGAGGTAAAAAACCTACTTTTATACACACCATGCGAAACGTCATTGCTGTTGTTGACATTTTAGTTTTACAGATAAGATTGTTTCACACGGCATGACGTCATTTAAACGTCATGGCAGTTCTAACCGTATTCACGGAATTTTTGAGATAACCTAGATATCAAGGTAAGGTATTAACCAATTTTTCAAATTTATTAAATTTCAACTTTTGATTAATGACCAAAAATTTAGTCAACTAGCCTATTCTGTATGATAGCAATCTTATTGCTATATATTATACACGTATCACTGGCTAGAAATGATAGTCAAAAGCAATGACGCAGCATGAAAACGGTCAAAAACTGTAGTGAAGCGCTGAACAAAACATTTATTACACAAAACAATTCGTGTTTTTTGTTTTAGTTTCTTTGAAATTAAAAAATAAATGAGTCAAGATCCAGATGATACAAATACTATTAAAGGGCACAGTATTTCTCTTAAATAGCCGTCTCAGGAAGAAATAAAGGTTGAGGAAACACAGAAATCTAAGCGGTAAAGCCAAAGTAAATTTTACTTGGAATCGTTTATAATTTGTTTACTCGCCTCGTAAGATTTTTTTACGAGTGAGACGAGATATTTTGCCACGCCTCGTCTGATATTAAGTGACGATGTGACTGATGATGGTAAACACATCTAGCCTGGCTCAAGAGAGCCGGACCACACTGTTAGATGCTTGGCGGCAGATTTTAAACTAGAGGATGGTAGATAGCTAGTCTAGTACTAGAAAGTACCTCCTTGCGATACATTACATAAATTACTTACAATGCATACATTACATGCATTACTTACAATGCATACATTAAATCTGCTATTGCTGTACTCAACGGTGGCTCCTAAAATTTATAGTCCTAACCACACTGAAAGAATACCTGTCTGTGAAATTTTAAGCAGAGCTGACGCTTATGATAGTTTCCATTTGAACGTGAGTTAGTATTATACATTTATACCAACTTTTCTTTAATCATCCTTGCTTTCATATTTTCGTCTAAGCTTAAGCCTAAAATATCTACGACAGGCACAAATCCGAGATGCCTTTAGGGCAAATGAGCGCCATACAGATCAGCGGCCTTCGAATTGGCAGCTTACTGCGGACATGGGCGGAGGTCTCCAGGATCAACTACATGTCACCACAACCGCTTGATGTTATCACTTCAGGTTGAGTAACCTTATTTTGTGTCTTTTTTACTGATGGTGATCAAACACAAGCCTATTTTTAATAAAAACAAGCACATATAGTGACGATCGTTTTCGTCTAGTTGGTCACCGCCATTATTCAAAAATATTGCTCTATTTCAGAATCATGTAAATGAATTTCGAATACAAATATGGGTGATTTTAAACAATTGTGCATGGATAGGTCTTACATGGATTTATACTCGTGCGTGAAAACTTAGTGTATAATTCAATAACAGAGTAACAAATCGGTTCATTGTTATGTGTGCATAAATGTATTTCAATATACAAATATATTCACATTAATTTAACAAAAATAAAAAAGTTGAGAAACTATTCAATGTGCATATTTGAAAATATGTAGGTAAAGATAGATACACGCTAACCTGAATTTATAAGAATATGCTTTCACCGATTGCAACACAGGCATATTTAGAGAATTTTTATTTTACGACGAAAAATATGCGGAAAGATTCAAATGAAATTTTAATATCATGCAGGTCATGGCATCAGACGTCAGAGTATCGGCATGCCGTCTGAATTATCGATAGAAGGATTTGTTCCCTCGGAGCTCCGTCACAAAAGTATCGAAGATTTATTTGAAGAGCAAGTGAGTCCATTTTCCACTTAGGCGGAAACAATACGCCTACAGCCACATCGTATGAATATATTATTACCAACTCGAAGTCTATCCCTTTCAGCATAAATCTACCTCGCATTCTTGTGGAAAAAATATATCACCGGAAATACTAAATTATTTACGGGCGAGTAAAAATATGCATATTTGTGTTATCCTACATAATATTTTGTAATTTTAAGGAGTCTTCTTTATGGGGCAGTGGTGACAAATATTAAAATACCAAGAGTGCGCGTTCACAGTTGATGTTAATTTTGGATAAAATATTTACGTGGATGTTAAAGGGCTTTTAAATTTAGATCAGGTATGAGGACGTTAAACATCTTTAGCGATGATGTCGAAGGTAAAAGTACTCGTGTAGGAATGGAACGAGGTCGTTCCCTGGCGCCCAATTTGATGTGTCCTTTGAGTAGGGTCACATTTCATCACTCGCGCTCCGCGGGATCGTAGGTATTTCCCAAAGGCTATTTTTATTTATCTCTGTAAAATAGCGAGCATGCGGGACATGATCTTGTTTCATTTTATGTACGCAAAAAATCTGGTAACTTGAAGACGTTCAAAGAATTTTCTATCTCAGTGTTGTCTTGTAAAATTGTCGTAGAAAATAGAGACTTAGTTTTTATCATAAAACAATTTCGGTTTCTTTGTTATCTGGTAATAAGCGTCGAAACTTTTTATACCGTCTCTCTGATATTTTTAAGGATTTTTATTGAGTCGCTTTGTCATGTTTTGCTTTCTAGTGGTAAATATATGTAAGGCTCGGAACTCAAGTTCGACCTTCAGTTTCACATTACACGCTATTTACCCTTGCAGAAAATAACTTCCCAAAAGTTCATTGTTAATGTAATAATAAGTGACCACTTACGTCGTACAAAATTCTCTTACGTAAATTTTTAAGCTTTTGAACTCACTCGTCAGAATTGTGTATTAACATAGTAGTCACTTTAACGGATTTTACTATGAACATCAAAAAACCAAACTAAAACATTCTCAACAATATTTAACAGATCGTTTTCCATTGCTAGAAGTGTAAAACTCAGTTTATTCCAGTTTCCGGTGAACGTGACATCTCTTCTCAACGAGGATCAACTGTGGGGATGCTTTTACAACTTTCCTGAGTTCTATGCAGACGTATACTCACCCGTTGTAAAAATCCGCGAGATGGAAGACGTACCAGAACTAGTTGGCGGTGAACTTACCCGAGATATGATCACAGCGTGTCTTACATACCTGAAAAGGAGTCCTATTTTAGGAGATTTCGTGTACATCAAGCTTGATCTCTCTGGAAAGGTGTTTTAAGAGTATATTCAGAAATAGTATGATCGTGTGATTTGAGAACGCTGATGTACTGAATTTAATTTTTAAAACATAATTTTAAAGCAACTTTTACTTAACAGTTGAGCTATTTGCTAAATAGACAAACTATTTGACTGACGAACAAAGATGTTTGTTCTGTGTCTAGGTATCCCCTATTTTTTGTTTACAAAAAGAACACCTTACAATGAAAAAAAACATTATTTACAAAAAAAAATAACTATTCTATTAGGTCTTTGGTTTCAATATTACAAGCTTTGCTTAGTTTGAGGCTAAAGGTTTCTGTATGAAATGCCGAGTCGATCCACTTTGTAACGTTAATTCAACGTTTTGGCTAGTCCTTTCCTTTCTGAACTGTCTCTAGTAATAAACTATTTATACCATGCTAAACGCTTCCGATCTACCCCTTTTCAAGGAGGTGATTCAATGCACGCGCCGTAAAATTCAATTCCATCAATGTTGTAAAAAGCGGACAGAAAGTCATCGAGTTTGTAGAACCCCATTTATCAGCGCCTACAAAACATCTGCTCTGTTTATTTTGTATTTTCTTTTTCGTGTAGATATTTTCGTTGCTTGTTTATTACCTTTTCTTTTACAGCACCTGATAAACATCGAAGTGCTGCAGCATTACAAGTATCTAGTTTATTTGGACTTGTCGTCCAATTTATTGACGGAGCTGTCGGTTCTTTCTTATCTACTGTATTTGCAATACCTATCGGTTGCATTCAACAGGCTGACTACGGTCTTAGAATATGACACTCGTAAATATTTTACTATATTTTTATTACCTCAGTATAAAAAGTTCACACCTTCCGATCACATGATGTGTTAAAAAATATTGATACAAGAAAGCAAGCTTTAGTTTTATACACTAAACAAAAAGACATTGATACAGTTGGGGGTTTATAGGCTACAATAGCTCTAAAATATTTTACGGTCTTTTGCATGATACATGCATCCAACCCGATCCTTTAACCATCTCTGTTCAACTTTATGCTTCAGTACCTTATCTTTACAAACATTTTTAGCGCAGTGGTTCCTGACCGAGGTTCATTATAAATTCAATTCAGTGAAACGAATACGAGACTTGAGCGCGTTTTGGTCCGTAACAATATTGGATTTGTCCCATAACAATATCAAGAGCATCAATGGCTTGGAAAGCTTGAGGTGAAAGTAATTTTATTATATTGTTACGTTTTAATTACTTAATTGCCCTTTTAGCTCAGTCATAGTTCTCCTTCGTGAGCTTCAACATGTGGGTTCGATCCTTGTTCAGGATCTAATATTTTAGTGCGTCTGGATGGTCTTGATGTATAAGTATGTTTTTTTTTTTAAGTATTATAATATTAGTTTCTAACATGTCAAACAACTTAATGACGTTTGCATAAGATAAAGGTCTAGAAAACATTGCTGTACTATGCATATTTACGAGGCCTATTTTATGGAAAAACTGATTGTTTTGATTGCGAATTTTAATTATTATAAAAACGCTCTCGTTTTAAAACAAAATTATTTAATACTTCAATACGGTAGCTTGTTAGTAAGAAGTTAAGATCAACTCCTAAAAAGAAAATAAAATTTTTGGTCTGCTGTAATTAAAATTCGACTGAGTCTCTCTACTCTGTCGTTCTGAATAGTTATGAATGTTGTTTACTTTGCATGCTTTTCTCATACATTGATATTTTGCGCTAAAAATACATTAGTTAAGTTGAAATCCTCTACCTGAAAAATGAATTGTAATGCCATTCTTCTTATACAGGTACCTCAGACGCCTTGATCTGTCATTTAACCACATCCAACGTCTGGAGAACCTTAATAATCTTCGTCTTCTCTGGTTGGATGTCTCGTACAACAACATTTCAAGCTTTGAATTTGGATATCAGACCGGACTTTGGACGCTTCTACACCTTGAATATTTAAACTTGAATGAAAACAGACTGACATCAATGAAAATTTTCTGCGGTTGCACCAGGTTACTCTCTTTTTATTATTTGTCCGTCAATACATACAAACTGCTCGGAAAAGTCTGAGAGTACAAAATTAATAGATTTAATATTGTAAGCGTGATGCGGAATATAAAACCCTTGAAAATCATCGATGCAATGTTGCCTGTCTGTCGGTTTTCTACCGGATGTACTAAAGAAAGTGCGCTTCAAATCTGCATGACCAAATTCCATCCTGTCTATTCTACTAACGGACAGCTATAAACTCTAAAAGACGATAAATATTCATGGTTAATGTTCCAAAAACTCGAAATTAAACAGTTCAATTCCACCTTCATTGTAAGAATCGCTAAAAAAATTAATTTGCTGCCTGAGTAGGTGTTCCCTGGTAAATATAAACGAGGTACCTTCAATTCAAAAGTGAATCTGTTTCTTCTAGACAAGCCTACTTCATCGTAGACTTCGTCTTTGCTTAACATCAGGCGAGATGAAGGTAAAACGCAAGCCAATTTTTTATTTTAAAAAATGGCGAATGCTGGTCTTCGCCCAGACTTTCAGACCCTACGATAGTTACCTTTAAGAATTGTCAACGAAACAAATAGAAAGATAGAGACATTAGATTCACAATTATATCACCATTACTTTTTATTAGTAAATTGAAAAAGTTATTTTTTCAGGTTACGAGAGCTTCACGTCCGAAACAATCGTCTCAACATGCTCTTCGAGTTAGCCATATATATGCGACAGATGAGACGCTTGATCATTCTAGATCTACGCGCCAACCCTCTCTGTTCCGCACTCGGGTACAAGGACGTCGTCATCAACACGTTCCCGATACTCTTAAGTCTTGATGCAGTTGATCTTGATCCTATAGACCAAGTAAGCCTGTTCGTACATCCAATCTTAACATTTTTCCGACTAGAGTAAAAAGATACCTTCTAAGTCCATATTATGTCCATATCCACATTATTTCTCGTACCATCAGGGGAGTTGACTTTGAAATAAAGATCGATTTCTTATCTGACACTCTGCTAATTGAATAGCGCTGTCTATATCGCAACATTTTACTACGCTGGAGTAAACTTCGCTCACAAACCGACATAAATGTAGGTGACATACAAGCACGTAACAAAAACAGTAATGCTTTTAGTCACAGTCAGGTGTTAACTCGTGCGTGTTGTGAGGTGCCGATAATTTTCAGCGGCAAACGTTAAATTCTAGTTGGCTAAAAGCCATTTCCTCGCGCTCACACTTTACAGTTTCGCCAATTGTAGCGATTTACAGTTCAGTGAAACTTTACTTTTGAATTCACTTCATGGAACTGTTGTCAGCGAACTGCCAAAATGGAGATGATGCCGCCCGTAAACATATTCTCGTCTCGGAGGCTGCTGCGATTGCTCTACGTAGAGCAGCTGTCGAGAGCGCGCGTGTCGTCGTATAACCCGCCAGCCGACACCACGGATGTGCCAATTATTGTACTCGTCGGTTATGAAGGTGTTGGTAAAGGTACGATGCTAGTACTTTTCTGTGTCCCATGTGACGTAAAAATTATCGTACTTTACACATGATGAATAACGATGAAGCCTCTCGTCAACTGACGTTACGAAAGCAGACCCTTTATCTCCGCAGGAACCTTTTTTTATGTTTAACTGGCTATGTGTTTGACCACATCTCACCTGATGCTGACGTTCCTGGACCACACCATTAGTGGTTTTTGTGTTTCAGACCACACCATTTTCAAATTAAAAATCTGAGTGCTAACCAGCCGAGTACTAGAAACTACCCTGCCACCATGCTATGGTTTCTTCACGATGTTTTTCTTTACCGACAACCACAAGTTCATTGTTGGGGTTCGAACCCATGCCCTTCGGCGTGAGAATCGAATCGATCGTGCTAACCACTGAGCTATCATCGCTACAAAGCGTTACCTACTCAGCGTTACTTTAATTTCTTCGTGTTTATCGAATACAAAGTATTTAATTTCTCAACTATATACGTGGTTTCTCGTGTTTTCTCATGTCTCGGAATACAATTTAACGTATATTATGAGGATGCACTTTTATCTCTTGGATTTCATTATGATACTTTTATTTTATTCTTACTTATTTTCTGATACAAAGAGCAACGTTCGTTCCATTTGCTACGAGCGATACGGGATCTCATTAGCGTTAGGACAAACAGAGAGCTTATAACACTTTTTATATTCTATTCGATTTAATGGTGAGACTGTACTATTTGGAATTTTTGAACTTTAACTATAGAGAACTTTATATATATATTTACACTTTGTTTTGTTTTTAATTTTGTATTCATTGTTAAGTTTTAGTAACAAATATTTTTATACATATACCTATATTAAAACATAATTCTGTATTTGTCTATGTAGTCATATGAAGAGTATGTTATGTTTGATTATTACAACACAATACAATATTTTATTGAAAATAACAATGTTACAAATTATATTTCCATACATGTTTTGTATTTGTATTTATATAAAATAATAAAATATATTAGTGTTTATCAGTACTACTGCAAACAAAACTGCAACAAAATGTTTCCCTTAGTCTTGAAAATGTTTATAAAGATACCTTACTATAGAACGCTTGCTTGATTAAAACTAAATAGGATATCCAAATTTGTAATATGTGCGAATGCATTTTCACTAATAATGTAATAATTGACATAGAAAATAAAACTCTGACTTTATGCAGGAAAGCTATCACGTCGACTGGCGACAGAAAACAGCTCACACATAATGTTGGCGACACAGCACACTACTGCCTCATACCACACGCCTGGACACTACAAGGAGGTCACTAGGGAAAAGTTTGACGACATGTTGCTCGCTGGCGAGTTTCTCACTTATTCCGAGTTTGACGGAGAATCTTATGGACTTAGTAAGTACGAACATACATTAGAAAAAAAAAATGGTCAGTGATTGGAGCGTTCAAATGTCATCATCTAGATACAAATTCTAACAACAATCTCAAGCTTATCATCGGAAAAAGAATTCGAAAGGAGGCATATTTTTACCTTTTGTGATGAATAAGTTATATTTGCTATGAGACCAAACCTGAAATCTTGAAAAAAAACAACTGCCCATAAATAAAATAGTAATTTACACTCACAACAAAAACACAAACAACACAAAACAAACATAGAAACATAGAAGCTGACATTTTTCACAATTTCAGGATATATTCTATAGCAAAATGTATTCACCGATTTTGAGGCGAAAATGAAAAAATTCTCTCAATATAGTACTACTGTTACGCGTAATCCTGTTGTAGTATTGATAGATCACAATACGTAACTACATATCATACCTTACATTGGTGTACAGAAATTGACTGAAATTTACACTTGAGTTCGTTTTCCATTGATCAATTTAGTAAAATCGAACGTTGAATGACATTGCGGAAACTTAATAGCGAATTCATACACGAATCAAAACAAGACCATAAAATAAGATGAAATTGCAAATAGCGTAATATATTGTATGCGTATGTGAACACATTTACATAAATATGGGCTCACATAAAGTCTTTTTGCTTCTAAGTTTTCAAAGAACGTAACGGATTTAGGTATTTAGATCTTCCCGTCTTGGGATAATGCTATTCTAGATTCCTTTGCCTTTTTTTATCGGAATCTATTTATCGAATTGATATATCTCAAAACTAGGTCCGTCACCTCAGGTTGGGTATGCTTCGTTAGTTAGAGACCCTATTATTCAATGCGTCGTCTATCTCACGATCCGTCTGCCTTACATTTAAACGACCGTCTTTTATGGCAGATACAATAAGTAGCTAGTTGGAAACGTAACAAACGGTTGTGAAATTATTATGATAAATATATGTATAAATAGTATACGAATTAATAACAAAAAATTAACGGCCCAATAAAACAATCCTTTTTAACGTTTTTAGAACACAAGAACATCCATTTTACACATGTAACTAACATGTATCTAATACCTTTAAACAAGCAATTTTTGTATATATATATATAATTGTATATATATATAAATATATATATAATCTGAATCTCGGAAACAGCTCCAACGATTTTCATAAAATTTAGTATGCAGGGGATTTCGGGGGCGATATATCGATCTAGCTATGTCATTTTTAGAAAACGTCGTTTTATCCGTGTTTTCATTCGAGCAAAGCTCGGTCATCCAGGTACTAAAATAAATGTGATAAATAATAATTGGTATCTAGGAATATTTCAAATCTTTCTCTCTCTCTCTCTAAAAGAAAGAAAGAAGTAGAAAGTTTTCGAGTATATAGACGTCCGTGTATTTAAATGAGTAAATAAGGTATCTTTCTGTCACTTTCTCCCAAGCTTTTTCTTATGTAAAAGTAATGATTCGAACTAAATCAAATGCTTCTGATGGTAACACCTGTCCACGACCACTGCACAGAACTTTAAGCAATTGAACTACTTTGCGATCCTATGTAGAGACCTAACTTATCTTACTATGAAACGAAGAGAGCTGATGTGGTTTTGACATAATTTCGTTTCAGTTTTCGAGGATTACTCGCGTTTGATTAGGTTACATCCGTATTTCGATACTTCAACAACAGTTACGGTCGCATCAGGAAATCTTAAAAAAAAAAGCCAAAACAGAAAACGACGCCCGCGCACCCTCATCTTATTTCTTGTCTTTTTTTACTCGCTTTTTTTAACCTTAATATCCTCATCAAAGATCTTTAACAAATTTATAGCAATGCACAATCCCACAATCTTAGTCTGAAGTCGAAGATTTTCTAGCAGATTAAAAAACATTTCGTTCCTGTTCTAAAAACACACCTACTTTTTATCATTCAGGTCGAGAGGAAAGTTTTATAACTGACGGCAAGGTGCGTTTAGCCTGTATGGACCTGGCTGGAGCTCTAATGTTAAAGCTACGTGGCCGACAAGTTATAATGATTCTCTGCTCGTTGTCTGATAAATCTAAGTTGGTTTTAACGCAGCGACTTCGAAAAACGTAAGTAACGTTATACTCGTAGATGGTTTTAGAGTGAAGTTTTTCCTAATATTCTGTCAATTACTAGCTACCATAATACAAGCTTTGCTAAGTTTGGGTTAGATAGCGCTGTGTATATTGACCTCATATACTAGTGCTCGTTTCCTGAGGAATATACCGCCACCTAACGGAGTGCTGCAGTAACCTCACTTGAAAGCCAGTTCTCATTCCAGGCTAGTGTGTCTAGTCTTCGACCACACCGTCACTTAGCATCAGTTGAGCTGTGGACAAACATTAAGCCTGTCAGACATAAAAAAATCTGGATATTTTCAAGTCTGAGTGCTTAATTTTTTTCCACATCATCGCTTACCAACAGGGGAGTTGAGTTGCAAATCATCAACCAAACTGATACAAGATGGTAGTATTGCAGCAAATACAAAACGTAAGCATCGTAGGTTATAACATGGACGAGAATAGTTTAAAAAGACGAAGAACAATGCCTCTATACTCAACAGCCGTTCTTTTTATACATGCGAACAATCGTGAATGCAAACTTTGCGGTTGCTTTTTTTAAATATATTAAATAGATCTACGTTTGGCTACCAACTCACCTTTGATTTTATCGCTTCAGAATAACTGCAACATTGTTCAATGATTTTACAAAATTTAAGACAATGTTCCAGGTCTCGCAATGCTGCAAACGAGCAGCGACACTCCCTGGTAGTGCCAATAGAACGCTCCACGCTGCAAGTAATGCTCTCCGGGAGATTTATCATTACGGGAATACTCAATGAAATACTCTTGGTGCGTTGTTATTTCTAATGGATTGAAAAGAGAACGTCTGACGACACAGTCTCAATACTAACACTACAATTGCACACAAATATTCCAAAGGAAAAAAATCGAAAAATCGTAATATGTTTCGATTCTCACGCGTACTTTTCTCCAAATGAGAAAAGATTAAAATTTTTTAACTTGATTTATACTTTTGTCAGTTTGTTAAATTTTCGATGCTATTTATTTTTATTTAAGTATTTTTGTTTATTATAGTGTTTGCCTGAAGAGAAAGAAAAAAGTGAATTTGTCATTGAATCAGAATGCTCGCTAATGATGGATAGTGAAGCTCGCCAAGCGATGCAGGACTACGCCAGGGGTGTACATCTTATCACGCTTTTAACTGCTGTAAGCTTACATTCAATGTTGTCATTAATGGTTTCAAAAATAATGGCATGGAAAGTATATCAATATTTTTACTTTATTAGATATATTTTTTTTTGTATAGTGATAAGACCGAGATAACGTGAAAATTATTATCAAACTATGCTTAAGATCTTCAATGTGTAAATTATTTATTTATTTATAAAACTAGCCGTTACCCGCGACTTCGTCGGCGTGGAATTTAATAAAATATCTCAAAGGAATCAGGCTGCGTTTTCGATGTAAGGTCCCAGGTGGCTTGACTTTTTCCGACACTTCTAACAATTATTATTATATTTCAACCAATTTACACAAAATCTTGACAAATTTTATACTTAAACCTTCCTCATGAATCACTCTATCTATTGGTGAAACTTGCATGGTAATCCGTCGAGTAATTTTTAAGTTATCAAGAACAGACAGACAGACGCGGCGGAAGACTTTGTTTCATAATATGTAATGATAATAATGATTATGAAACTATTAAATTCGCCATTCATTTCATTACTAAAAGTAATTCTCACAAACTTTTCGTAACAAATGATACAAGCCTTTGAGTTTCAAAACACAATTAGCTAGTTGAAAAACCTTTTGATAAAATGTATTTAAAACACAGTTTCAACTAGAAGAACCTCTGGATATATAGTATACAATGTATGAACCCGATCAGTTCCTAAAACCTTTGACCCAGGTGTAGGTTTAAATGGCCCGTTTAGATATGAATCAATGGTCACGTTCACTACCCTTGTTCCCATCCCTGCTCAACCAAATTTCATATGATCCTACCAACTACCAACGCTGCTTTCTATTCTCTTTTCAGCAATTAATTTATAGACATTCCTAACGAACCGAAAGTCTTTTTACAGAAGAAATTCGATTTAATTTTATTGCTGTAAAAAAATCTATCTATATCAAACCTTTTATGCTTATTTGTAAGGACGTAATATAGGTTCAGTTTTATTGTGTGGTCTTTAGGGATATTTTTCCCCGAGGTACCGTAAGTTCTACAAGTACGTTTGGAGTTTTATTGAGAAAAATTATGTCTGGCCTGGATGACGAAAGAGCTAAGTCTCTAAGTGATTTTGTAGAATTTTATACGCCTTCATCATCTAGTATTTAGGATTTAACAGGGCTTGTTCTTAGGCTTTACAATAGAACTCTTTTATGAAGTTGCTTTTGACATTTTATCAATCCTTTTAGTGCCTTAGATTGGCGTACAATTTCGAGGACTTTGTCATGGTAAAGTGAGTAATAGCTATCAAGTAGTTTGTAAAAACATTGTAAGGTGTTCTACAAAATCATCCACAACTGTTTTTCTATAGAACTCTATGCGTTTATTTAACTATTAATAAATAAAGAATATAATATGTATATATGTGTTGATATAATCCTATCCTATCGTACTAATATTATAAATGAGAAAGTTTGTGAGAATAGAAAGGTGGATGTTTGTTACTCTTTCACGCAAAAACTAGTGAACGGATTTGAATGAAATTTGGCACACATATATTTTTAATGATTATTTTTATACTGCAAACAGAATAAACTTTATGTTAAACTAGCTGCGCCCCGCGGTTTTACCCGCGTGGTGATGGATGATGATGATGATGGAAAATATCCTATGTTTTATTCCAAGGCCTAGAGTATCTACATGCAACATTTCATCCAAATCCATTCAGCCGTTCTGGCTTGATTGAGTAACAAACATCCATCCATCCATCCAAATATTCACATTTATAATATTAGTGAGATTAGTCGGATTCCAAGCGGACGAAGTCGCGAGTAGCAATATTAACATGTTGATATTTCAGCCTTCACCAAAGAAAAATAAATAACAATGTCACTTATTCATTAAATGAAAAAAGGGTGTCTACGAATGTCGTAGCACTATCGTAGACGTCGCTACGAAGCAGGGGCCGGTAAACGTCTCACGAATAAAATGAGTTAGAAATAAAAGTGACATGGCGAACTAGTTGTGGAATTGTTTCCTTTTGCTTCAGTTTGTTTCATATTGTTTGGAAAAAGAGTGAACGCAAACTTATAAAGACTAAAAAAAAGTTTTGAATTGAACTAATGAAACGTGAGTAATCACGTATAAGTAAAATAAAGATATTCTTTTTTATTTGGCTTGTAGAGTTCAACATCTCTTGAGGAAGCGTGCAAAAGAGCCCATGAGAAGTCAAGTCAGATGGAGCCGAGCTTGTACTCTCTGTACAAAGAGTCCCAGGGTACTGGGGAGTACAACAGCTACGTTAATGGACAAAGCTCATTCCAGGAACGGAAGAAAAAGTAAGTTTAACCTTTAAATGTTTTTCTTTTTTTATGGCTGACAGGCAAGGTGTTTAACCACAGCTCACGTGATTTTAAGTGACGGTGTGGTCGAAGATGGTAAATACACCTAGCCTGGAATGGTACTGGCTCTCAAGTGAGGCTGCCGGAACACATCGTTAGATGCTTGGCGGTAGATTTTCAACTTTAGGGTGGCTAGCCAGCCTAGTTCTAGAAAGTACCCTACCACCACGCTATGGTTTCCTCACGATGTTTTCCTTTACCGGCAGCTCAAGCTCATTGTTGGGGTTTGAACCTGCGCCCTTCGGCATGCGAACCGACCGCGCTAACCACTGAGCTATCATCGCTACAAGCAGTACAAATGTAGCAGTGTAATGTTGTAATGGTTTACCAGTAGTCCCACGTGTCGGACAAACGCTGCAATGTAACTCGACGTGAAAATATCAAACAAGCGCTGCTCCTACATGCAATAACACTAATGGTACAAATCAAACTCCGTAATATCATTAAATATGTCACTGATTACATGTCAATAAATAAATAAGAATAATAATAAATATCGTAGGACATTACACACAGCTCATCTAACCCCAAACTAAGCAAAGCTTGTATGATGGAAGTCAGATAACTGATAGAATACATAAAAACTTTTTTTTTGTAAATACTTATAATGCATACAGAACACCCAGACACAGAACAAACATTTGTTTATACCATAAAACGTTTCTTCTGGGCGGGAATCGAACCCACGCCCTACGGCTCTTAAGGCAGACGATGAATAAAAAACAAAAATGTCAAAACAAAATATGCCAATATAAAAATATACCAATACTTGCTGCGCCCCGTGGTGTTTACCCGCTACATTTTTTCGGGATAGCGGTATGAAATATACTTTACAAACTATTATAATCATACCCATGCATATTATCATGCATATATTAAAAAAAAAAAAAAACATAAAAGTCGGTCGAGCTGTTTCGGAGGAGTGCGACCACAAATACAGTGACACGGGATATCTATAGAAATATCAAAATAAAAAAAATTAAAAGTTTACTAGTAATTTAATAATCTTTAAAGTTTAAAATACTCGTCAATGTCATAAAACAGGGTCTCTAGCAGCCAAGATTTTAGCTTGGTTCTGAAGCACGCGGTGGATGCATCCCTGACGGAAGCGGGTACGCGGTTGTAGACCGTGGGCCCTAGAATATATACTGTCCTCTCTGTCTTGACGAGCCGGTGCGACGGCGTTACAAAAGTCTTTGTTTTTATTGCTGCGAAGATCTAACGTACTGTGGACGCCCCTACATTGAAATTTATCAATGTTCGTATGGGTGAACAGAGCGACCTGGTAAATAAGGTCACATGGCAACGGCGGTATCGTATTTCATTACGCACATAAGACAATAGACTAGAGGATTAGTTTTCTATTTGCATAGCAAAGTTTGGGAATAAACTAGTTATATTTCACCTCTTTTCCAGACTTTCAGACGTTCCTCATGGACAACACCCTAGTAAAGATAAACCTTCGAGCATCTCTCATCCGAAAAGCGTCGATTTCAGTAGATACGCGTCTGCTACGTGGAAAGGCAGTAACTAACACCTGCATTATTATAGCTCAACCAACTTAACTTTGAAATTGTGTAGAGCGCCACTATCGCGAAAACTGAATACCGCTATTCGAATTTTTTCGCCCCTCTTTAGTCATTTTTACCACAACTAAGTAAAGCTGGTCGCGCTATTTACAACTCTATGCTTATGAAATATCCAATGTACAAGGACAACAAACAAGGCCGAATTGTGTCAATAAGAATTCGTCAAGCTGAATTTGCCTAGTCTGTGTGCAAAGTTTTGGTTTTCTAGGTCAACAAACAGCGTAAACAAACGCCTCATAATATAAAATTACTTATCTCAGATGTATATCGTTTTTCTGAGTGCGCCTAGATTTTCTTTCTTTTTTATTGTATTGAACTTGTTATTTCAGTTGTTATTTTGTTCAGGGTTATCAAATATGGCTCCTGATAGCTCAAAATCATCGAAATCTGTTACGTTTACTGGTGCGGAAACAGATAATGTGGAAATAGATCCGTCAGGAATGTTAATAGAAGCAGGGAGTGAAAAAGAACAAGGTAGCTGCATTTTCTTGTTCAAATGGAACCAAAAAATTTCCACAGATTCTTTTGTTTTCTATACATTTTTCTATTTCTGGCGTTCACAATAAAGAGATAGGTAGACACCTATCTAACCAAAGTTCAAAGTTCACAATGTGAGTGCTATCTGCTGTCACATGGTAGCTAGCCAGTCGAGTACTATAATATACCCTACCACCATGTTATGGTTCCTCATGATATTTTCCTTCACCGGCAGGTCAAGCTTGTTATTGGGGTTTGAACCCACACTCTTCGGCGTGTGAACCGACCGCGGTAACCGCTGAGCTATCATCGCGACAAATTCCACCTAACCTAACCTAACCAAATTTTTATTAAAAATATTATCATTTACCTACGTATTTTTAACGAGTTTCATTGCTATAAATCCCCACAAATATAATGCTATTAATGATAATTAGTTATGCAAGTAACGTTACAGAAGAGAAAGGGCGCGGCATCCGGTCAATTAGCACACGCATACCGTGGTCCGCGCGGAACCCACGCGACCAACAGGATTCCATCGACGACCTGGACCTCTGGTTGGCCTTCCTCACCGAAACCGGCCTCACGCAGGCGTCAGACATCAATTACGAATCCTGTGAGTAATCGGCTGCCACTCTATCTCGAAACATGGTAAAGTAAAACGAGTGTGGGCGGGAATCATAAGATAAGAGAACATGATATATTTCGTAAAATCATCATCATATCGTGTTATATTATCATTTTCCAATACCTACTTGTGTATTTTCGAGTGTTCATGTTAAAAAATTTATGATATTTTAATCATAATATAAAATGTTTAAAAGTCGAGTTATACGCACGAGTGTGGGTAAGTGTTATACGGTGACGTTATTTTACTTATTTCAGACTTATTTTACTTGATATTGTCATGAAAAACTTGAAAATGTTATACGCTGGCACTAACACTGGCAGAATCCACAAAGTGCTATGCCAAAAGAAAAGTAAAACCACTTACCACTGTATCAATCAGCTTTTTACATCCTACCTACTAGGAAATATTCTCCAAGTGGGCTACCACGTTTTTAAATTAGCACAAAATTAAATAATATCTTCTTATTTGTAAATGATTTTATTTTTTTGTCTGATCCTATGCTATACATAAGGAGAGTAGTGTGGAGTGGTGTGGTGTGGTGTTAGCGTTGACATTATCTACATCATTATTGTCTTTTTTTTTTTTTACTTGTTTTATTTACTTGGATTCAAAAGTACAGTGGTCGCAAGCTTAATGCAAATCATCATCATCATCATCTCAGTCGTAAGATGTCCACTGCTGGACATAGGCCTCCCCCATTGACTTCCATAAAGACCGGTTGGAAGCGGCAAATAATGCATGTAAAATCAAGAAGACAAAAATTGTTATTTTATCAATTAGTACCGGGATGACCGAGCTTGGCTCGGTATTTTCATTTTCTAAAAATGAAGCTAGATCGATTTTTCGCCCCCGAAACCCCCTGCATACTAAATTTCATGAAAATCGTTGGAACCGTTTCCGAGATTCAGATTATATATATAGAATTGCTCGTTTAAAGGTATTAGATTAGATACCTAAGTACATCAGTGCTTAGGTATCTAAACCTGAATACTCCAACCCTGAACACCTGACCTTTTCAGCCGGCCAACTGCGTCCAGGCAGCATTGATCACGGTGACGGCAAAGAGGACCCCGACAGTATGTTTCAAGAAATAAACCTCTATAACAAGGTATGTACTATGATACCTACATTTTTATTTCAATTCCTAAATCATTCTTCAGAGCAAGGCTGTAGGTTGTCGCCCACGACAAGTTTGTTCCCCGGTAACCAAATAACTAATATAGAACCTTAATATTTAGATACCACCTAGAGGCGTTGGAGTCTAGCCAAGAGGCTCATCTGCGACGACTCCATCATTCAGGTTAAATTACAAAGCCTAGAATATTAGTTAGCGCGGTCGGTTCGCATGCCGAAGGGCGTGGGTTCAAACCCCAACAATGAGCTCGAGTTGCCGGTGAAGGAAAACATCGTGAGGAAACCATAGCGTGGTGGTAGGGTATTTTCTAGTACTCGGCTGGCTAGCTACCACCCTCAAGTTGAAAATCTGCCGCCAAATATCGAACGGTGTGTTCCGGCAGCCTCACTTGAGAGCCAGTTCCATTCCAGGCTAGGTGTGCTTTACCATCTTCGACCACACCGTCACTTAACATCAGGTGAGTTGTGGTCAAACAACTAGCCTGTAAGCGATAAAAAAAAATCGTTGCAAAGTTGCTAGTTTGTCGATTTTTTATCGGATTCATTTCGAATAGTGTGCTTCAGAACTACATGGTCTGATTCCCCCATGCCCAATATTCTATCGGACAGCCAGAAGCTCAAAAAAGCGACATCGTTCATGGTCGATGTTCCAAAAACTCAAACGAAACTATTTGATTCCACGTTCATTGAACGGACTGCTAGACAGTGGAATGCACTGCCTGAGTGGGTGTTCCCCGTTGGATATAATCAGGGTGTCTTTCGAGATTGAATCGGTATCTTCTAGGCAAGCGTGCTCCATCTTAGACCGCATCATCATTTAACATCAGGTGAGATGGCGGTCAAACGTAAGCATATTGCATATTAAAAATATACCTATATATATGTAATAATTACATATTTATAAACAGCCAGACAGCTCAAATATAGGCCAGTAAATAAAGCATTTAACCTCGCACTAAATTTCCGATCCAATTTTTTTTTTTTTTTTTAGGTTAAGGGTCACTTACTGACCATAAAAACACAAAATGCTGACAGATCCAGGTGGAGCTTCGATCGCAATCTTGAAGTAAAGTTTTTCGCCGATATCTCGGAAACTATGCACTTTAAGGCAAAAGTTATTTAGACCATTATTGTAGAGAATAAAATTTCGCATCTTTTGTTTCCTGTAAACTTTTTTGTAAAACTTACCCCTTATGATTTATGGCCCATTTAATGAACCGGTTTTTATATTTCGGTCAATAACTCTTAAAATATTGGATTAATCAATAAAATACATCTATTCAATTTTAAAGATCACTTTATTCTCTACAATTTTTGTTTAAAACTTTTTTTTCTAATGCCCATTCTTTTCGAGTTATAGAACGTTTACTGTTGGAATGCCGGCGCTCGGCGGGTAACGCAGCAGCCCAAAGGTTTTTTTTTATAGCAGGTAACCGTTTCTCTATGTCTCTATACAAAAGAAGGGACGAAGAGGTCTAGCGTTGGAAATTATACCTATATATTTGCCTGCTATTTCTAGTAATACATTTTAAAATAATAGAGGGGATTTTATTCTCTACAATAATGGTTTAAATAACTTTTGCCCTAAAGTGCATAGTTTCCGAGATATCGGCGAAAAACTTTACTTCAAGATTGCGATCGAAGCTCCACCTGGATCTGTCAGCATTTTGTGTTTTTATGGTCAGTAAGTGACCCTTAACCTAAAAAAAAATTAAAATTGGATCGGAAATTTAGTGCGAGGTTGACCAAAAAAAACGGCTTTATTTACTGGCCTAATATTTGTTGTCGAACAATTTCCGTCTTGAGTGGGTTCGAACCCACAGCTCTCAAAGCAGAACTACTATCAATAGAGCTAAAAGACAGTCAAGTCTTAACAAGCCTAGTTATGTTATTTCGACAGTAGCGAAATTAAGACTTCAATTTAATATTATCATGAGCATACTAGCTGCACCCCGCGGTTTCACCCGCGTTTTTCGAAGTATAAAATAACATATTAGCCTAGTGTAAGCTATAGGTATATGTACGATGCACGTACAGTCTCGGGAAAGAGATATTATTTAAATTGACTGTATGAGGAGCATCTAGAACCAGGTGGGAAACGGATAGTCTATCCCCGCAAGCTTTCGAAGGTATAAGAAAAAACTCCACCAACCTTCAATCCACGACCGCCTATACGGCTTCAGCTTCCGTCGCGGGCTTCGTACGATTCTAGCACGGCTAGAACTGCTGATGGTCCAAATCTATTCGCAACTTGACGGCACAATGTCACGGACACTGGTTTCGATGATTCTAGATTAATATTAGTTTGCGCGCGCGCTGTGAGCAGGGAACGTAACGTACATCCGATCTCGACCGCAACGACAGAGCTTCTCTCAATCGACGGTTGCAAATGTGACAAATCAACGGAGCAAATTTCCGTCTACCCTCTATTGCTTGCTGGGACCGAACAGTATATATATTTGGATGAAATTTTAAATGCAGATAGCATTCCAAATTTCATCCAAATCTGTGTAAGACAGTACAGAGTAAAGAAATAAGGCGGTAAGGCGTAAAGTCATGCTTAAATCTTGTACCGAAGGACCTTGTACTGCCTTCCCGGTGGCGCAGAATATCAATTTATTGCAAATAAAGTTCTAACGAGTTGCAAATGAGTTCCAATAGCGTCAATCGCGAGCCGGTTCCCATTCCGCATTGTTTACCTTCTTAGAACAAACCGAAACATCCAGGATGTCAAGTTATCATGAGTAAATAAATTACCAACTTACTATTTCGCTCTACTGCATACCAAAAAATCTTTTATGACGAACGAGTTATGCCATTTGATGGTACTAAAGACCAACAGGGAACGACTGGAACGACGTATTGGACCGGCGCTCTTTTGTACTCAAAAACGAGTTTCTTATAGCACCGTCCATTAACTTTATTAAACTGTTTAACTTTTAATTTTTGAACAATTTGAAGGGACTCCTTCCTTCCACTTACATGAGATTTAGATTACAAAAAAAATAGTATACTCTATATAAACTTTCGGCAGCTGTTCGAATCCCACGGCACACACCACTCTGTCTTTTCTAACTTACGTACTACGTAACTGCCGACTTCAGACGGTGCGGAAAAATACCGTGAGGAAAACTACATCTAACTTACGTACGTTACGTACTCTCGGTACGTAAAAAAACCCGATGATGTGCAATGTCCGCCAACCGGCACTTTGTGGAATACGGCCTTACGCCCACCAAGAAAACAATTTATAAAATCAGGGCCGACTCGGAATAATTTTAACTTGATCTTTAAAAATTGACGTGAGTATTGGAAGCCCCCTAAATGTCGGTGAGGCAAAGTATTTGTTAACCAATAACAAAATTTAATAGTGGCTTATCCACTCTACAAATAAGCTAGTAAATATAAAATATATTATGTTAGCATTTAGATAATTACCTATTTTTCTGTTAATCGACAGACACCCTGTGAAACTATGTCGACGACCATACGAGATGACTACGAAGGCATACATCTCCTTTGCCCTGGACTATTCTGGGACACAGTAAGACACAAAACAGAACCAATCACCTACCACCACAGACATACGAACGAATCATAAGCCGACCGACCTATCATTTAAAAAATAAACATATTAATGCCCATGTTTTTTTTTTTAAGTTTTAGCTCGTGTCTCTCGGATTAATCCAGAATCTTCTAACGATACCGCATACATTCAAATTTGTTCAGGCATTTAATAGTTATAATGGAATAAAGAAAACATGAACATACATTACTTGGTTGTAGATCTTAGCAGGGGGTCGTCTAGGTAGGTACCACCACAGTACCAGATATTCTGCCGCCAAGCAGTAGTGTGAAAACATTACTGTGTTCCGTACTGTGTTGAGACTAACCATCTCAAGTCTCAAAGTAATGAGTGCCAAAGCAGCGATTCCTTGGACTTTGTTTTACTACTCAAAGTTCTGTGTGTCGCTGTAATAGTGAATGGACAGGCTTTATTTCTTACCAACAGGAGAGCGTCTTGTTCGTCTCATCACTATAACATTTAAAAAAAAAACCTTAAATCATTACACTTTTTTTTGGGCAGTCGTGAAAAATGAGATACAAATTGAGAAAACTATGACCAGCCCCCGTATTGTAAGCATCTTATTGCTATTCCGGTGAGGCGCGATCACATATTGTATGCCCGCGCAATAAAGGTCGTAGTCACGTTTTTCGTGGGGGCGAAAAGAAACTCAATAATCTCACAGTATCGGGACAGTTCAGCCATTTACGTCCTAAGTTATTTTTGCATTTGTAAATGATAATTTTGCGTTAGAGATTATAATAATTCTTATGTAACTTTCAGGTCACAATGGACGACCGTGACGCTGCATTTTTGAAAACAAAGAACTTAATTCGCGACATTGTCAATTCACAAAAATATTTTAAACCTATGTTCGACATAGACTTCACGAATCTAGCGGACTACCCTACTGTGGAGAACCGTCTCGCAAGTATCCGCGAGCAGATAGCTCCCCAGAGACTTTTCCATTAAATAAACAAATTTTATAAAAAGATTTGTTTTATTGTGTTAAGTAAATTAATACAGTATCATACATACAGCAATGGTGACAGAATGGGACTCATTATTTCCAGTTTTACTATAATCTTAAAGTTATTGATATAATAACCTGACACAAAATCATTTAAAAACCATTGTGTCTAACATTGCACCTAGATTTTGTACAATGTTATTTGACATCAGAACATCAACTTTCTCTTCTAAATGTCTCTTAGGGTCCTGTTTGCCTACATTTTTGATGGCTAACTGTTCCGGTGTCATCTTTTCCTCGTCTTCGAGAGCCTTGTTATAATTCTTGGCAAGCTCAAGCATATCTGTGACTGTCGTCCCATTGATGCTACAATGTTCCTTGTAGTCTGATAATGTTAGCCCATCCATCCATGATTTTTTGTGTAGATTTAGCAACATTTTCTGCTCCAACTCATTCTTTCTATAGTTTATGCTGATAGAATAGTAGTGACGGTTTAGCCCGTGAATTAGGGCTTGCACGGAAGGCTTCTGAAGGTGTCCCAAGTTTGAGGTGGTTTGTCTTGGCTCTTGTCCAAGAACCATCATATTAGGGTTGATGAGGCGGAAGGCATCAATCACCACTTTACCCTTAACTGACTGAATAGGATCCACAACAACAGCTACTGCTCGCTCAGACAATGCTTCAAACGACTGCTGAGTATTTATGTCAACTCCTGATAACCAACAACCAAATCCAGGATGTGAATGGTACCTGAAATTAAATGCAAGTGATAATTTAGTTTAACATTAAGCAAATATTAGTTTAGAACAAATATTAGCTTATACAATGAATTTGATAATGCCACACATACTACATGTGAGGCATAATCAAATTCATTGTAAATTAGTTATGTATATAGGATTACATTTTTCACAACTCTTTTTGTTACAACTCTCGGGAAACTAAACATGCCTGTTCCGGGAATCGGGAATTTTACAAAATATGAGTTTTTCTATGTTTACTTACTTATGAGAAGTAAAACACATTATTTAATTAAATAGTTCATTAAATAACATGTTTTATTTTGCTAAATAACAGGAATGTTTGATTATTTAATTTGTCCAAAAAGGTTGTAAAAAAAAAAACTTATCAATAACCAATCTTACTAATATTATAAATCTTAAAGTTGTAGATGGATGGATAGATGTATGGATGTTTGTAGTTGATAATCTCCATAATGAAGTACCAATTTGGATAAATTATAAACTACTAACTGGTTTAACACTCGAATGCATGAAGAGGTGAAAAGTGGGCAAGAGTGCGTGAAACAAAGTAATGTGGTAGGCGAAAGCTAGTTTTGCATTGTAGTTACATGAAGTTGTCTTTATGTAGCTACAGTGCTAAAAGTGCAGACACACAAATTTTTGAGAAATCGCTACTATTTGTCACCTGAGGTTGGGTTTTGCTTGAAATAACAAAAAACTTTACTTGATTTATTTCCTGGAAATAAAACCCTAGTTGTGCATAAGCAATATATTGCCCATGGATTACAGATTACCATCATAATAAAACCAATTTTGAAACCTTTAGATACATATTATAACTAGTCTAAATAAAAAGACAGCAACATTTAGATACAAATGTCAAGTAAAATCTACAATTCTACATAATCAATGTTTATATTATTTGTATTTGCAATAGAATTGAATTGAAGTTAGTAATGCAAAAAGAATAAGCAAAATAGACAAAACTTCTTAGCATAAGCTTGGTATAAGCCAAACCAGGATGTGTCACTAATTACATCACAAATTAGAACAAATGTTTTAGTGTCCTCTTTTGCTTACTACAACCAAATAAACCATCAACATCTAACTTGATAGTAGATCTTCTTAGCAGGAGGTTGTCTAGGTAGGTACTATTGCAATGCCAGATATTCTGCCACCAAGCAGTAGTGTGTAAACATTACTGTGTTCCAGTTTGAAAGGTGCTACAGCTGGCGAAATATCATCTAATGTCTCAAAGTAATGAGTGCCAAAGCATGTCCTGAACATTGTTTTGTTCTGTGTATCACTCCAATGGTAACGGACAGGTGTTACCTCTTACCATCAGATACTGCGTCTTGTTTATCTTATTACTATTATATAAAATTAAAATCTTACCATCCAACTACCATTTCTGGTCTTCCTGTCTGCTTCAGCATGTCCAACATCTTAGCCTGGAAGACAGGGTCAACAGCCTCCACTGACACTCCTGTTCCCGTCTGAGGCATGGCAAAAACATCAATCACACGGACTGTGTAGTCATCCACAAATTCTCCTGAAAATCACAAGTTAGATAAACTTTTAAGGTCTTTAGTTTGATAGTTTAATTCAGAAATAGGTTTTAATTTAAAAGTTTCAATTACTTGTCTAAAAAAGGTTTAACAACTTTGCACATGAAGGACATTACAACAGAGTAGAAATAGAAATTATGGTTCAATAATATAAAATTTGGAGTTACAGACAACTTAATTGAGAGACATCTTCTAATCTAGTATTCAATCCCCACAGCATACAGCTATCTTCGCTAAGTCACATGCTTATTCTTAGTTGCCTCAAGCTTCAAATGGTAAGAGATACATACAATACATTGTTGTGTTATTATAGAACAATGAATTGCAGAAAATATTGCATTTAACTTTTCTTTGATAATTGTAATAACTATAGCTCAATGATGGTACCTACCCAACATAAGACCCATGACCTCCATGGGCACGCCAGCGCGGCCGTGTTTCAACATCTTCAGCAGGGCCAGAGAAGAGATGTAAACCTGCTCAGCCGTATCCACGGCAGGTGCGTCCGTAGGAGGCGGTGCCTGAGAGAGCCCCGCCATACCACCACCGAGACGCAAAAGACGATCCATTCTTCACTTACAAGCTTCTAACCTCTAGAAATAATTACACTTATTTATGGTACAGTTGTTTGTTTGACACGAAACCGTTGGCCAACAACTCGCTCTTACAAAATACCTAAATTCCGAAACGAAACTTACACGGAATAACCAATTGTCATTTATTGCTAAATATTAGCGCTTTAAATAAGCTAAAACCAACAAACAATACCAGTTTAGAAACTCAAAATTCACAAAATGCTAATATGGCAAATGATTCGGCTCTTTTGACAACTATTTGACAGCACTGACAGCACACGTCGAAAATGCAATCTCATGACATGACAGCAAGAAGAAAGTACTGTAACATAGACAAAAATAAAGTGTACTCGAGACTAAGTCTCCGTTACTTTTTGTCCAATACTTTTTCTTTTTTAAATATTGCTCGTTTCATAGTATTATAACAATAATAATACAACAAAATTGTTAATAGAGTCTGTTGAGAAACAAAGTGGACTTGGAATTTAAGGGCGCAACCAAAGAGTAACGCCACTATACTAAATAACCTTTTTTGTGTAGCGCGCATGATACTTTTTGATCTTGTTACCATTTTTATTAGTTTATGGTTGACTCAGACAGAAAGAAACCAACTCCCGATTAGAGTTCAATCCGGTACCATTGATTCAAATAGTCAGTTCGTAAAATGTATCAGTTTCTATGGGTTCGTTATGGTAATGACGTTTATATAAGTAATAGACAAGTAACTTTATAAGTACCTTAACTTTTCGGCATTTAAAGTTTTTAGAAATAATGTTTATTTGTTAAAAATAATTCAGGATTCTCGAGATCTTAAATCAGTTTTTTTTTATTAATTTAATTTATATTTATTTACTAGCTTAAGCCCGCGACTTCGTCCAGGTTTATTTTAGAATTAGGTTCAGAGAAATTAAACGTGTATATAACAAATAAGGAACGGTCATGAAACTTGCGCTATTTTATCATCCTGACGGATGATATTTGACTGACATTTGACATCTATCAATCTGACATTTGTCAATCTGACACTGTCAATGTGACACCTGTCAATATGATCTGTCCATCTGACATCTGCGTCATTGAGTAACAAACATACAAACTATACCCGCGTAGTGATGGATGATGATGATGATGAAAAGTATCCTATGTTTTATTCCAGGGCCTAAAATATTTACATGCAAAGTTTCATCCTAATCCGATCAGCCGTTCTGGCGTGATTGAGTAACAAACATACATCCATCCATCCATCCATACAAACTTTCACATTTATAATATTAGTGGGATGGGATAGTGGGATTCCCATAAGTAGATATGAAATTGGGCAAATTTCTATGTGAAACATTATGCGGCGAGTCAGGATGTTGACGTGGCGACGCGTCGCCACACTGTACAATACGAAATAATAACTTAAATGTTACACATTTGCCAAGCGTACCACAACTGCTGATTTTTCTGTTTGGAAATTTCATCATTCTGTATTCAAGCGGAGAAAATTTTATTCATTTTATGTGAAATTTTAAAACGTGCACTTATAACACGGCGAAAGTAGCGAGTGCGACGGGAAAATAAAAAAATATGTCAAAACGAAGAAAAAAATTAACCTCACCGCAGTCCGTTACAGTTGTCAAAAACCTGCTTCACTGACGGATTATCCTTTAAAGTAAAATTAATCCACAATTAAAGCTTGAATGTATCGCAAACATGACTGGGAATAAATCAGTTTTATCTGCTAAGCTTTCTGGAGGACCTCATGGATTAGGTACATACTAATAAATATTCCGTATTATGTCATTTTTACATCGACCTGTATAGTGTAGCATATTCCTTACGTCTTCTTCGGTCGTGAAAACGGCTGTTATTTTTCAAGAAATTCTGGAGTTACGCGTTACGCGCATTTGTAGTTTTGTAATTGAACCAACGTAAAGTGCTATTTTTTTCAGGTGACCCTGAAGATAGGAGCTTAAGAAAAGTAGAAGTAGAGGTTCTTATTCCTAAACTAATGAGAGAGAAAGCAAAAACCGAAAAATGTATACCAGAAGTATCACAATTTGAGAAGTGTTGCAAAGATTCTTCTTTACTGATGGTAGTAAAATGTAGAGATCAGAATTCTGCTTTGAAAGAATGCCTGTCTCATTGGTACAAAAATGATCAGTTCAAAGAATTCTGCACTGAAGAATATTTAAAAGAGAGAAGTGAATATAGAAGAACTGGAATCAAAAAACCAATTAAGAGGGCATAAATTAATTTACATTAGTTTTGTTAATTTTAGTGAAAAATATAATTGTTGAATTTTAATCATCTTCGCTTATTGTTACTGGAATATTTCTCGATAGTATGATTTCTCGTACTCTGTAGTCTTTCAACCCTTCTGGCATTTTCGCCGGCTCCTGATTATGTGTTACTTGAGCAACAAGTATTTGCTAAAAATAATAAAAAAATTAATAGGTATGTTTACTTATTGGAATACTGACGATTTTACTTAAAAACTTCTTAAAGCCTACTCTAGGCAAATGTGCCTGGCTAACACCATGGCTAGGCCTTCCAAATTACTGTTGCTTGTGTCATAGAAGAAAGAAATATGCAACACTACTTATGTATTAATCTTAAATGGCATTTTTAAGTAAGGCCCGATGTCAATGTAAATACCAAAATTTGATACATTAATTATATTTTAGGACACAGATCTTTACCTTTACTGTAGTGTTAGCCATTCTAACGAGACCTAGAGTGTTAATGGTATCTACAACACTTAGGTTATCGTCTGAATTGATAACAACAACATAATCAGCATGCGATTTTTCCGGGCCTTCTCTATACAGTACTGAAATCAATAGTTTTGTTATATGACGTCAATAAACAAAAATATAATGAAACATAGTCACATATTAGAAAATAGAACAGACTGTTGCATAGAAAAACTCCTTGGTCAATGATTTTAATCTTCTTTCATTAATTATTATCTGTACAACAAGTACATACAATAACCTAATGTCTGTAGAAGTGGGAGTGGATGGATTGCCAGCAAAATCTCTTTATTAATCTACTAAAAGACCTCAGCCAGCCAAGAACATCTATAAATTCATTGTTGCAAAAAGTATCCAAAGCAGCATTGATAGAATCATATCAATTTTGGTTGGGTATACCTATTTAAAAGGGCCCCTTAAACCTTCGCCAAGGCAGCAGGATTTAGGCACTATATGGGTTCCTGTCTCTACAATGCAATGGACCAGGCACCCGCATGGTGTTACCATTGAATACTAAGAAGTTTCCAAACATGAACAAATGTAAAGGGGCATACACCAGGAGTACAAATCACAGGACTACAAAGCACTGTGTGAGTTCACATCATTGCAATGTGATGGATCCACACAACAACAACATTAAATGCTTAGAAGTATCATCTTAGGTTTTCTTTCTTTGTCAAGTTATTTGTAGTTCATGTAAGATGAGCAAGTAGGAGTATTTATTTACTTACTAAGCAACATTTTATCTGCTTCAAATCTGTGACCAAAGTGTTAATAAAATACATAAAAATTTCACTTACAATAATCTCCACCAAATTTGATTCCTGGCTTTACAACATAGCCCTTAGATCTAAAATAGTGGTAAACAACATATTTAATTGTAAATCTCTCATCAGATGCTGCAAATAACTCCCAGCATTCTTCAATATTCAGTATATTATTTTGTAAGCTAATTATCTGAAGACAATCAAGCCCATATAAAAGAAAAAATGCTTCCTCCGGAGTTAACATTAGCTTTTCATATAGTTTTACTTTATTCATGCAGCATTTAGGTTTCATGTTGGCAAAATAGTTATCTTCTTCAGAATCACTGTTTGGTACAATAACAACCATGTCCCCTTCACCATAATTTTGAAATGTGTTAGGGTTACATTCAACTTCATCATCATCATCAGAGTGCACACTCATATTGTCATCGCTAGACACTAGGTCTATGACTTCTTTATTAGTTAGCTTTTCTCCATCGTCAATTATCTTTGCCGTTACCTCATCAACTTCTTTTAAAAAAGAATCTATATCGGATGATTCTTTTTCACCTCCAAATTTTTTATACCAATAATTTCTCTTGAGGAATTGCCTCTTTCTCATAGTGTTTGTGGTGTTATCTCTGTGAACCCCCATTGGCCTCGATCGTGATGCTGACCCCTTTCCAAAACATCCCATTTGATGCAGTAGAGACATCTCTTCAGCAGATCTCACCTCAATGTTAAAGCCATTATAGTAGCCAGTAAAAACAATTCGCACGGAATTGTGAAGTGAAAAACGTAATGATTCGATAGACATCGGAAATAAGTCATTTAGATCATTAGTTTGACAATCTTCTGATTGCAAACTAGTCATGACAAAAGAACTGGCCACTTCCCAAATTTATTTACAGCCGAATGTCACGTTTTCAAATGAAGGTGTAGTCTATTATTATGGTACTGAAAATCAATAAAATCGTTTTATTTACATAAATTGGATGTTTTTATATAAAAGTGGAACATATTTATGGATTGTTTTTTGTAAATAAAAATGGACGTGGAATTACAAACTGAAGCAGTAATAACTGAAGAACCATATAATTGTAAGTCCATCAAATATTATATACCTCAAAAAATTCTCTAATATCTTACTTACTTATCTGCTGTGAAGATCAGTTTTGTTTGTTATTTGCCGGAAATATCTATAACTTTTTTAAGTAGGCACCTACCTGTAATTAATGTGCGTCCGCCGAATAGCCAATATAAAATAAAGTAAACCATACCGCAATTCAAGGAATTAAAAATAATCAGGAATTTTCAAACAAGTTTCACTAATCTTTAAACTCTTATTATTTTATTTTCAATATTTTTAATATTATTCGTTCAGTTTCCAAGGAGCTTAGGCCAAAGGCCAATAGCATCTTTGTAATGACACATTCACCACCAGCTGATTGTCCAGTTAGAGCTGTCATTGTTAAATGACATTGACTTAAGATTTAATGTCATGTATTTATTTGTACCATCAATTTTATTCAATACTGACAACCGTAAAACTTATATTGGTGTCTCTTTCTTTTTAGCTAAAAAAGCTTACGTTAGAGAAGGTAAGAAAATAATTTACACATAATTTAAAGCTAATTTCATACCATATAGTCACAAGACCTCTCAGCTGAGGTTCTCTGCTCTTTTCTGTTTTTCCAAAAAATATTTAACTTTTTTGGACTTTCTCCAGTTGTTTAAAGTGTGATTATCGTTTCTAAAGCCAAAATGGCTAACATTAACACAGAGAATGTTAGTCAACTGGTCTCCACGCTGGGCGACGATAAAATCGGTAAGTAGATCAATCATCAATCTATTCTGATCATAAAGTCTGGGACTCATGCATTATTCTATGGTTTTCAGACATGATTGCCGCGACCAGTGTGCTGCAGATCCGCGCTAGCGAAATTCGCCAGACTCAAATCAACTGGCAATCATATCTGCAGTGAGTATTGATTAAAGTCATTGACTGGGCGCGTCCTGTATACAGCCCTCCTTGCTAATCCACTGATATGTGCCAGGTCGCAGATGATCACTCAGCGTGACCACGATTTCATCACCAATTTGGACTCGCGCGGCCAGAAGGACTTGCCTGACAAGCAACCTGAAGTGTGTGCAGATGTACTCATCAGTCTGCTCACTCACATCAGCAAGGACCATACCATTCAATATATTCTGGTTCTCATTGATGATATCCTCTCTGTAAGTATAAACAAAATAACAAATAGAGAAGCATTTAAGTCGATGTAACTTCTGCTGAGGAATGGTAAAGTGCATTTATCAACGTGGGATTCTTATGTTAATCTTTTATTTTCATAAGGCCAAACTTAAAGAGAAAGCTAAAGGTAACAGTAAGTAAAGCATGTGCCCTATAAGTCAAAGTTCTCATATATGAGTTGAGTAGGTGGAAATGATGAATTTGTGTATTGGCTCTGATTTTAGATGTTAACATCTAAAATCAGAGCTAATACACATTACAATACAAAAATGAATACAATGTTTATACATATTCAATTATTCATGGTATCTTTGAAGCAGTAAATGCTGTTGATAAGTGTAAACTATTATTTATTTCTAATTTCTAATAGATAGTTTCTAGAGGATTAGATATTCCTAGCAGGGAGAGGCCTTTTAGTGGATTATAGAGGATATACATATGTTTATATATTTTAAAATGTCCTTCCTGAGGAGGTCATTCTGTAGAGTTACAAGTATTAAGCTTTTTGAAATCTATAAATGTCTCTCTAGATGAGCATCAACAACATCCCTGATGTTGCAGATGTCTACCGGCAACCTGTTTGCCATACTTTTTTCTAACTTCAGTGATATTTCTCTGGCTCCCGCTACTACTATATCTACTGCATATAAATTATCCATGAAACCATCTATGGTCAATACATTTGTAAGGTCTTTTTTAATATCTACTTAGTTTTATTCTTTTAGGATATTTGTTTTACATGGTACTGTAAGTTCTACAAGTACTATGTGTTTGAGTTTTCTTTAGAAAAATAAAAGCCTGGCCTGTAAGATGAAAAAGAGCAAAAAAGTTCTCAGGGATTTTATGTTTTTCATACATATCTATCAGCGATCTAGCGCAGTACTTTGAATTAAGTAGGGCTTATTCGTGGGATTTGCAATTGAACCCTCTTTTATAGTCTTTTCCTTGTGCTCAATCCTTTAGAGATTAAACATTAAGATAGAACTTAATGCCGCAAAGCATGTGAAATCCGCGTACATCACTTGTTGTATTATGTGAACCATCACTCTATACAGGCAAGCTATGTGAGCCTTTTTCTTTTACAAAGCAACATGCTGCGCCCCACAGTTTCATATATAATGCTACGTGCTGAAATCAATGTAAACCTTTATTATTATAATTTTTAGGAGGACAAGGCCCGCGTCAGGATCTTCCGCGATTCGAGAAATATAGGTAACGTCTGGCAGCCGTTCCTGAACCTTCTCAACCGTCAAGATGAGTTTGTCCAGCATATGACTGCCCGTATCATCGCAAAGCTCGCGTGCTGGCACCCACAACTCATGGAGAAGAGCGACCTACATTTCTATCTGTCTTGGCTAAAGGACCAGCTTAAGCAAAACGTAAGTTTGCCTAACTTTCAGATGCAGCTAATCATGTAAAAATTGCTGTCAAGTGTGGCAAGTTTGATTTTACTTTGATTGTTTTGTTGTTTTGGAGAATTATTGTACTTGACAAAAAGTTTCTGTGAAATTTTTCATTACATCATATTCAGGTGTTAAGATCAGTGGCGTAACTACACCGACTAGGGTCATGGCAAACTGATTGATTTTGCCCCCATTATTGTAAAGAAGCTTAACCATCGTTATACTTAAGCCTTTACTATAATATATAATTTAAACATATACATATTTGTTGACATGTCCACTATGAACATGTGTGAGTGCGAGAATTCTTTTTTCGAGGCTGTAGACATACTTGCATGTTTTGATAAGCATGAATTGAGTATATTTAAAGTTTTGATTACGTTTACTGTTATTTAATATTTCACCTCAATTGGGTTCTGTATTATATTATTTCATTATAAAAATATTGCTTGCTTTGCTGGTAGTTTGCTTGGTTTGTAGAAACATCGCAGCTTCTATTCAATCATATTTGCATACATTGTGATATACATTCCGTAGAACTTGATTATAAAGACTTTCATTAAAACTAATTTAATATAACGTGACTGCTTATAAAATATATCTGGTTAGTTTGATGAGAGATCACATCAAATTATGTGACGTGAGCGATACGCAGCCTCATAAGTATCTCTAGCCCGTAACCACGTCATTCGTTAATCACGTGTTTTGGATTTGTCAATGCTTCTATATTTTTTTATTAATCATGCGGATGAATTTTCGCATACGAATCTGATTTTTTAAATTATTTTATTTGGACAGTCGTTTTAGCTTGAGGCTTCGCATACAAATATCTCAAATATGAATGCGAATCCTTAGAAGACTAGCATACGATTAAAAAATAGAGCCACCACAGATCACGTGCTATATTGTATAGGGGAGTTTTAACCATAAGGTTCTTTCATCGTTCTAGCCAAACATGGTTTTATAACACACGGTTTTGGGTATAAACGGTGCTTCGTATTATCTATCATAGAAAAACCGTCGGACTTTTTTGACAATCGCTGAAATCTGATTCTTTCGAATTAAGTTCAGTACCTTTTGCCTGTTACATTCAATTTTTGTGGTAAACTAACACCCTACTCACACTCACAACAAACACTAAAACATCTAGGTTTAGACTTTTCACATAACGTTGATTATAATGTGCCCCAAGCGTAAAATCTATGAATAGTACGTAGTATGTATTCGATAGCTATTTGATGGATTCAGAAACCTCTGTCGGGCGTAAACGTAAACTACGTCTTTTCATAAAATTTTTAACGATTAGGACTACATATTTTTGTGCTATGCACTCTTCGATTAAAGAGAAAATTATTAACACAATTTCAACTAAACATTTTACACAGTTTGTTAATTAATCCGATGAAACTTCTCTCAAACGATTATGCAATATTTGTTACGTCACTTAGCACATCACGACATACACATCAGCTCCGTCTCAGTAGTTTTATGTTGCAAAGCTTAGTTACGCACTATGAGACAATAACTCTTTCCTGTGTCTAAAACACATAACACAATGTTGTGAAGCATCATCTGCAAGCATCACGCATCGTTGGGGCTTTGTCGAAGCGACCATGTTACTGAAAGGTTTGTTTTGTAAAGGCGGAGGTAATGTCCGCCGAGTTAGAGCATGCTGAGCAGGTAATGCTGGAACATGAGAAAGAGAATTTCGCCGTACACTTGGATAAGGCTGATAAACACAAACAACACAAGGACAAAAACACTGACGAGGAGGGCGGTCAAGAAAAGTACAAGAGTTTGTACCTCTCGTTTGACGTCCTGAAACCACTCGAGGATATGCCCCCGAGTCTCCACAAGGTACTCTGTCACACGACGATGTTAAACAAGTGTTCCGTACGTAACAAACGATGACTAACATCTCGTAAGTATAGTACTAACAATGTGAATAAGTACTTTTATCTGTAACATGCATTCTCAAATATTAAACCATGCGTCGCTTTATCGCTTACATTAACATTCATTTTTTTCCATTTTATGTGATTATTTGCATGTGCATGCATGATGCTTTTTGAGTAAATGTATGTTGTTACTTTGAAATTATTTCCTTCTATTGTAATTATGTATTTTTCATCTACACTATATAATATTGTAAAGAGGAAAGAATTGTATGTTTGTAACGAATAAACTCAAAAACTACAGGACCGATTTCAAAAATTCTTTCACCGTTACAATGCAACATTATCCCTGAGTAATATAGACTATATTTATTACTAGAAAAAATTAGGGATCTCTACTAAAACTTAAATAATGAAACTCAAGGTGTAAAAAAAAATTGCGATAGAAAGTCTTTCATCGCTTGCTCTGCTGAAACTATTGATGACAGAACAAAAAAATGTTTTACAATATTAAAGAAAACTTCAATATCTACAAAAAAGTTCGCGATACCATATGTCCAACTATTGTAGTTATGTCACTATAACTATTTTTTTGGAACTTAAAAGTTGATAGAAATGCAGACCAAAATCACATCATGTTATCCATACCTTTGTATTGAACCTTCTCTAAATAAATCACTTCGTATTCAATCTCAAAATGAATGATATAAATAAATGTTTACCCGTGCAAATCCAGGACGGGCGGCTAGTATTACATATAAATATGTATAATCTTTTTAAACATTTTATAACTCGCAGAGTCGTTCAGCTTCACCTGCTGTCTTACGACCAAAGATGAAATATATCTATTTATTAATACAAGGTATTGGTAAATATAAGTCTCATCAGTACCTTTCGTCGAAATCCACTGTGCTGTTACGGAGTTAAATGAAAACAAACAAACATACATAATAACACACAAATTTTCACATTTTATACTATAACTGTTCAATTTTACAAAATTACATTTTATTGTATAGAGATATTAAGTAACGACAAAATAGCACATGCTATATACACAAACATATATTACAAGAACCTGGATATTAACTTTGCGTAAATATAATATTGGGCCAACAACACCAGCCCAATATTTGTTTTTCTAACAACAATTCCATTAGACCTTACACTGTGATGCCAAGCATTGATTCATAGGATAAATATTTCTTACTTTAGGTAAGAACGTGTTTACGCTGCATTTGAAGGGACTCTTACTTTTTTTATAGAACACACATTCTAGAAGAGTTCCACAACTTCTGTGAAACATTTTTTTTAAATAGAAATGCTTTATACCACTTGTTAATCACGTTCATATGTACAGCACAATGACTACATCCAGTCGGTAGCCCGTTGCCTGCAGATGATGCTACGTGTGGATGAGTATCGCTTCGCGTTCCTCTCTGTCGACGGCATCTCCACTCTGCTATCCATCCTGGCTTCCAGGGTCAATTTCCAGGTAAACCAAACAAATTCGTAAAATCCAGCCTTTTTTATCTATTTGTAGCGATGATAGCTCAGTGGTTAGCGGTCGGTTCGCATGCCGAAGGGCGTGGGTTCAAACCCCAACAATGAGCTTGAGCTGCCGGCGAAGGAAAACATCGTGAGGAAACCATAGCGTGGTGGTAGGGTACTTTCTAGTACTCGGCTGGCTAGCTACCACCCTCAAGTTGAAAACCTGCCGCCAAGCGTCTAACGGTGTGCTCCGGCAGTCTTACTTGAGAGCCAGTTCCATTCCAGGCTAGGTGTGCTTTACCATCTTCGACCACACCGTCACTTAATATCAGGTGAGCTGTGGTCAAACAACTAGCCTGTCAGTCATAAAAAAAAAAGCCTTGACTGCCTTGTTAGCTCATTAGGTAGTAGCTCTACTTTAAGTCATAAAACATTCGTGTGACAAACATAGATGTTTGTTCTGTGCCCGGGTATTCTGTATGTACATATTATAATTTATAAGTATGTACCTATCCATCTGGAAAAAAACAGTATGTATGTAAGTATTCTATCAGCTATCTCGTTCCCATAGTACAAGTTGTTACTTAATTTGAGGCTAGATACAAGAATGTTCTATGATATTTGTTTATTTATATCCCTAATTCAGAGTTATTATGGCACCCAGAAGCATGGATGGTAGTTAAAGCAGTCTAGTTATTGAAAGCCCATCTGGCTCCCAGTCAAGAGAACCTAGGTTCGAATTACTCGGCATGCATCTGTGCTTTTTTAGGGTTCCGTACCTCAGAAGGTAAAAAACGGCACCTTTATAAGATCACTCTCTTGTTCGTCTGTCCGTCTGTCTGTCCGTGTGTCACCACCGATTTTCTCAGGAACGGGTGGACCTAGCAAGTTGAAAGTCCTAATAGGGACTATAAACCTCAGTATCTGGTATAAAAATCAAGGTCCTGAGACAACACGATAAAAAGATATGGGCAAATTTAGATTTTCGCGAAAACTTGTAAGTACCAAAGTTTACCTTAATTTTAACTTTTTTTATTTTTTGGAGTTTTCCCTTTACTTGTGCTATAAGACCTTGCTTTTGACCAAAATTGACAATTCTATGTCGACCGGAAGTAACCAATAGGTTTGGATCGGAAAAAAAATAAATACGTAAATTTTGGTACTTACAAGTTTTCGCGAAAATCGAAATTTCAACCATTACAGCACACACACACACACACACTTAAAACTGAGCCACCAATAAAAATGATACCAATTTTATTAAGGCTGTATAATGGGTAGGTACGAATCCCTCGGTGCACGACTTCGACTCGCACTTGGCCGGTTTTATATATGTTATATGCATATGGTTAATTAGGAATCTAAGATAAGAGTGAAAAGGTACGTCTATAGTCAGTTTCAACATTTTTTTTAAATGCATGCCAATTTGTGAAGCAAGATTTGTAAGGAAACCAGCATGTCTTAGAGTTCTTAATATTCACAAAGAAGTGTGAACCTTTGCCAACTGACACTTGGCCAGTGTGGTGAATGGCCTTACCGTTCTTGAGAAGAGAAAACGAAGCTCGCGCCTTACAATGGAGAGTTAATAAAGGGGCTGATCCAAATCCGTTTCTGTAATGCTGTTAAAAAAAGAACCGGGATGGACGGTTTGTGTCGCCGGATTCACTGTATTGCTGAGTTGTAAATGCCACTAGTGATTACATATTTTTGGTGACTGGGATTTTTTATCTGATAACTCTTGATATCAGAGGCGTAGTTACCGCCGTATCAGTCCTATCAATGATACGGGGCCTCCGGAATACAGGGGCCCTAATATGTATAAGCAAAGATTCGTAAGACTTCAGGCCACGACAACCATGAAAGTGCAGGATTAGACTTCGTATGATTTTATGTTCGTTAACAAGTTTGTGAAAGAATAATAGACATGGGGGTCCATGGAGCTATAAAATGAAAGTTTGGTAGAATGGCCCCCCGACATATTTTTATACAGGGCCCGTCTAAGGCAAGCTACTTCACTGCTTGATATCATCAGCAATGTATTTTAATCAAGTATGATTGGTGTGGACTGAGTACAGGCGAAGACTAGAATGCCATGCGCAAGTACTAGTTTCTCCCATTTGTTTTGAAGCAGAGCAGGGCTGTATTTCGGAACTTTCTGGGAATTTTTATCTTGTAAATAAACATTTTGTTAAGATATTTTCTGGTGGCCTATATCGTAGAGGGCTCGGTATTTCAAGGAGCTAGGTTAGATGTCTCTGAATACATAACACGGCAGTACATGACTTATTGCTCTAATATCATAAAATAATCGCAAAGACTTTTCCACGTTGAAGTTTACACATTCTTCAGGTTTTGCAGTGAATACTGGCTCCGTTTAGACACCTTTAGTGTTGGTTTGGTTGGATTTCGTAGTTTTATAGTCCGGTGTATGCGACGTATTCAACCGTGAATAATCCTATATAGTATATGTGTAAGTAAAACAAAAACTCCTCAGGTTCAATACCAGCTAGTGTTCTGCCTGTGGGTGCTAACCTTCAACCCACTGCTCGCTGAAAAGATGAACAAGTTCAACTGCATTCCGATCCTCGCTGACATCCTCAGTGACTCCGTCAAAGAGAAGGTCACGCGCATCGTTCTGGCTGTCTTCAGGAATTTGATTGAGAAGCCTGAAGACCAACAAGTAAGACTTTTTAGTCGTTCTTTCTTCAGTTGAATTAGGCATTATATCAGATACAGATTCTGTTTAAATTAACTTTGAAGAATTGCAGTTTAACAGAATCTCTATCTAGATCCCTAGTCTATATCCACTTATCAACAAACTTATCACCTAATTTGATTTTAATACGACGTATTGGTAAAAAGTGCACACACACCATCCCTATAAATGATGTATTACCTTGTCTCCAACTTTGATGCAGAATTGAATAAGAAAAAGATATAATTTTTTTTTTTCTATGAATAAAATTGTGGGCTGATTGTTAGACGATTACAATTTCATTTTCACTAGGTTGCCAAGGAACACTGCATCGCCATGGTCCAATGCAAGGTGCTGAAGCAGTTGTCCATCTTGGAACAGAAGCGCTCTGATGACGAGGACATCATGAACGACGTTGATTATTTGAACGACCGTCTGCAAGCTTCCGTCCAGGATCTTAGCTCTTTCGATCAGTATGCTACTGAGGTCAAGAGTGGACGGTAAGTTTTAACCTGTTTATCCGAGAATTTTTAAATAAAGGCTATCCAATGATGGTGATGGCATAATAGAATAAAACTGAAACATATGTATGAAAAAAAAAATGCAATCACGTTAGCGGCACTACAACGGCGGCTTTATTGCCGAAAGCGAAATTAAAAATCGTAGCAAGTGGAAAGTCATCATAGTCTCTGCCTTCCGTAATGGGAAAAAGCGTTATTGTATTTTTCATAAGGATCATTTTAGAATGTTACTAATCCAAGTCTGTTTTTCTTGACTACTATTGAAGGAATTACTAAAATGGCGCTAACATTCTCCCCAGCCTTGAATGGTCGCCCGTCCACAAGTCTGCCAAGTTTTGGCGCGAGAACGCAGCGCGTCTCAATGAACGCGGCCAGGAACTCCTGCGCACCCTGGTGCACTTGTTGGAAAAGAGTTCCGACCCGGTCGTGCTGGCGGTGGCATGCTATGACGTCGGAGAATACGTGCGACACTACCCGCGAGGAAAACAGTAAGTAACCATAAAACCTGGCAAACCTGGAACAGCGTCTTAGGTTTGGGGTTATTAGTCCCATACTGCCAGTATTTAATTTGAATTTGAAAGACAATATTGAATACATTTTCTTGGCCATTGATTCTCTAACTCACAAGATTTCTTGCCAAAAACGCGTATATCGTATAGCATTTAAACGCTTATAAAGTTTAGTTTAAACGAATATACATGGTGGGTCATGATCCCGCACGAACAAAGCCGTGTGGGATGCGGGGGTGGTCTAACCGCGAGCTCGTTTCTCGGAAATTTATTCGGATCAACGCGTGCTTTTTACGTGAAACAATATTATTATAACAATAATTCACGCATTACTTTGAGACTTATTTACCGTTGAATACGATTTACCCGACTTTAATGAGTGTCCGAGTGTTCCTTTGATAAAGAAATGGGTGAAGTTCGAAGAGCCCGGATCAACACTAAAAGTGATGATTAATGTCATCGTCTTCGCCCACTTCCGACGAAACAATTTGTCTGTAATACTTTTTATCTTTAGTGCGGTCCAGCTAGTTTCGAATACTATAGATAAAAGATCCACTTGCAACACTTATTTGATATTTTGTACTACTTACTATGCAAATGACAATATCATCTAAATATTTCTAGCATTATCGAGCAACTGGGCGGCAAACAGCGCGTGATGTTCCTCCTCAGCCACGAAGACCCCAACGTGCGGTATGAGGCTCTCCTAGCCGTGCAGAAACTTATGGTCCACAACTGGTATGTATTTTAAAATTAAAATGTCTTCCATTGCACGGGGTTACGCGAAACGTTCTAAGCCAAAAGTGTTGTGAACTACTTTTACTATTGGATTTATCAAATCAGCTCTTATAATATGTATTTTGTTGAAGATGATTTAGGTACATTTTTCTATAGAACAACGCATTTTTTCTCGCAATTTCAGTGTTACTCCCATAGTTAAAGTTATTCATATTGATGATTACAATGACCTGCTTTCGGTTTGGTTAGTGCCAAGCCGAAACGCATTATGGGTTTGGGTTACATACCCATAGATACGTGGAAGCGTTATATTGTTTAATTTATTTGATCAATATTCTTATATTTATTAAGTGGCAATCATGTGTCATATGGTATTATTAATACAATCTGTTTTTAACTAATCATTATAAACGTCAAGATAAAATGACCATCAAAAAACAATACATGATTTGAAATGAATTTATTAATTGTTATTCTCAGGGAATACCTCGGCAAGCAATTGGAGAAAGAACAAATCGACAAGCAAGCAGGCACTGTTGTCGGAGCTAAGGCCTAAGCTGTGTATTTATTGAATAAAATTAATGTTGTTGTTGTTTCAAACGCTCGGCGCGCAGTTACAATAAATATAGCTCTTGTAATAAAGTTGTATATAATGACCATGTTTTGGTCATATACCTACTTATGCCATGTAACTAGCCTTGCTTCTTCAATACCGTTTTTAAATGTGACTTGTAAATAATATAATGCAAATATGTAACGTTATGACGTGTTAAATATTTTAAATCACAAACTGCACATCAAATGTTATAAAATATTTAAATATTTGATATTTATATACCTACATTCCTTATGGTTTTATTGCTACGAAAAATCTTAGGAAAAATATTTAACTGCGTAGTAGTGTTAAATTTTAATTATTAGAATATAGAATGATATTTATGAAGTGATGATTACGATTTACAGCAGTATTGTGAATAAAATCCATGAATAGTTATCAGACTTTTATTTCAACACAAATACAACTCCGGCGGTTCAATAACAGCAACGCGACGATGCAACAGAAACAGTCTAGTATTAGCGCTGAAAAGGTGGGTAACTACCGTTCAATCTAACTTGGCATAATTTTAGTGTAATTTTCTAATTACAAAATCAAAATCAAAAGGTCATTTATTCAGTTTAGGCCCTGGTAAGGTGGTAAGGCACTTATGAACGTTAAGTTACATGTTTGAATCTACCACCGGCTCGTAATTATGTATTATGTAATTACGTAATTACACATATCGATGTTTTATAACATCGATGGTTTATTAACAATTTTAAGACATGCTAGTGTTATTATGGGAAACCATGAACTAAGTTATGTACTAAAAATAATTAAGGAAATAATAGAAATCATATTTGTTATCAGAATCTTAAAAAAATACAACGATGTTTAACTGACTTCAAAAGAAGAAGGACATTTACTGACATTATATTTTTTTGAAAGGATGTTCTTCCATAATGGTTAGAGAGAGAAATTTCATCAAAATCGGTTCAGTAGATTGATTTTTAAAGCAAAATAATTAGAAAAAATATGATATCCGAGTAAACGAAATTGCTTATTTTGCTTTCCTATTACTTTTCAATGGTGTATGTTTGCGATCACTATAATATATAGTTGTAATGAAATACTTACCTTCTAGTTTCAGTTAGATGATGATAAAACCAGAAGATAGGCACGGAGCAACAGTGTAAGTATGAAAATGAGTTTGGCGGAATAAAAAAAGAAACTTTTTTTTTATAATACGAGTCAAAAAAATTACCAAAAAAACACAGATCTGTATTTTTTTAGCGTTTCAATCGTAAACATCCATATTAAAACATCAATGTGAACAATATATCGATGTTTTTTTAAAATAAAAACACGTATCCTCATAAATTTGATCCAGCTAGATCGTTTTTTGTCCTAGAAAAAATCTGATTCATAATTTTATTGAAATTGATTGAGCCGTTTTTGAAAAGACAATTAAAAAATTTACAATATAAAAAAACTCCGAAAAATTGTGCGTTCCAGACGTAGTTTCATCTGAGGTTCCAGATGTGGTGTGTAAGAGCGAGATACTGAATAAAAAAGTGTACCTATGCGTATATGACAAAAATATACACAATTACAGTAATATATATATATTTTTACTGTTTGTACTTTACATATTTAATTATTTTAAGATCTATAAGTTACACGGCTTACAATAAATGTTCCTAATTACCTCAGCTAATTACTGATAATATGGAACGTAATTTATAGTAAATTTAATTATGAACTCTAATTATTAAAATACATTCCTAATTTATAAAACATTACACAAATTAGAAACAAAACATCGTTTTCGTTATAAAAAAAATGTTTTTAAATATTTAATGATTTTTTATTTTAAAATGGTTAAATATTCCTCACCCGATCTTATAAGTACTTACACAATGTAATAACAATTTATTTTATTATAATATTCTTATGAATTGGCACAATACAGGAACGTGCTATAGCCGAAGAGAAAAGAAAAAATCCTATATTGTACTCAGTTAGGCTTGTGCTTAATCGTTCACTGAGCAGAGCGCTCCGTACTAGTACAAATAGAGAAATGTACTAGTTCAGTATTTTAGTTCTAATAGTACTATTAGTTCAGTACTCATTGGCTGACTTTGATGTGATCCCTGTATAGGTGTATATTACCCACTTAAAGAGGTGCGTTCGGGTAGAAGGAAATGTGCACTTCAATGTTTTAAGCACTAAAAAAGAATTACGTACAGCGTTCGTTTCAGGAAAGTGATAGCAAAAATTGCATTTTTAACTGTTTTCTTTCACCGTCCAGATAGGACCTATCCGACCTCTATGATAGATCGAAAACAGTAAAAATGCTTCCTAGCAACATAATTTTTTTTTTTGACGAAGGTATATTTTCTAATGATAACCAAATTATACTTTGTTACTTGATGGCTAAAAGTTCAATTTTTCAATTTCATCATTTTATGAAGATCTTGTTTTTATTAAAGTCCCTTTTCCTACAAATATTTCGTGCTTTTGCTACCCTAGATGCAAATATTTATTATTATATATCCTGTTTCCTTTTATCTAATAACGTAAAATTATGATACCTTCATCTTTCTTACTTCTTTTTTCTAATTCTTAATCTCCTGATCCATATTCTTTATGATATCGATTCCACCTAAACTTATTTAGTATTCTCTGTTTACGCGTCCTACAGTTTCCCCGTTTTTTTAACTACACGAAGTTGAAAAGTAAATTTGAGCCTTAAAATAAAGTAACTGAAGACCGAAGACTGCACATAAAATACAGAAACATTGAAACTGGCAGAATTCACAGAGTACGATGCCAAGAAGGAAGGAAAAAAAAGACTTCAATTTTCTCAGCGATTTTATTCTTGTCAGTCTGTCAAATCAACAAACGTCAAACGAAGACGAGTCATTTGGCATCTCGCTCTTTTTTATAAATGAAAGAGCGCAACGAAACATAAGGGGACACGACGCGTTCTCTTTCAAAATTGGACTTTAATGCGTTGAGATACAACTAAATTATGTAAATAGTTCTAATGTGTTAAAAGTTCGTTTCCTTTCTTTCATTCAGTATTCTATCTAGTACAGTGGTCATTCTAGTACTTAGAACACGGTGAGGTGACAACTTAGGAAATAGTTCGATTGTACTTTTAAGAATGCACCTACAAAATGATGCCGTATCGCGTAGAGATACGGCATAATATTGTAGGCGCATTCTTAATAGTACATTGTACGATTAAGAATGCGCCTACAAAATTATGCCGTATCTCTACGCGATATGGCATAATTTTGTAGGCGCGTTCTTAATAGTACATTGTACGATTAAGAATGCGCCTACAAAATTATGCCGTATCTCTACGCGATATGGCATAATTTTGTAGGCGCGTTCTTAATCGTACAATCGAACTACTAAGCTTGTGCTTGGGGAATAGTCGTTCTCTTTCAGTAGTGGGAATTAATTCCTAACAATTCCTAGTTCGTGAACTACACAAGCCTACTCAGTTCAGTACTCACTTACTGCTTTTTCTCACTTTGCGTCTGCTTTATTAGGTATATTAAAATAAAACTGAATTGATAATTTAATTAATTCTAAGCGTTACGTTCTCTTAATCTTTAGCTTTACGATATAAACACTACCCTCGGTTGTCTGTGGCATTACTACAATTTTAGTTTATTTTACCCTAACTAGTTGGTTAGTTTGTTTCTGTGATTTGTTTATTAAGAAGTTTGTAAGAAAATAAAGTCGGAATGGACAACCTTTTAGTATTAAAGGACTATAAAACCGTGCCAGACGTTGTCCATGAGTATGGACCGACACTAAAATGTGGGCACATACCATTGGTAATTGATAATGGTAAGTAAACAATGTAAAGCTTGTTTGGTGTTTGAAACCTCGTACCTAAATCTTAAAAAAAACTTGCATGTATTAAAGTTATTTATGTGCTTATTTTCTATGTATTTCTTTCACTTTAATTTTTGTATGTAGGTTCATATCAGTGTCGAGTTGGGTGGTCCATTTATGACGAACCTAATCTAATATTCAAAAATCTGATAGCAAGACCAAGGAAAGATAGGTGTAAGAAAGATGCTGAGCCTCCAGCCACACCACCTATACAGATTGGTAATGATATTATAAACATAGAAGCTGTTAGGTAAGTTTTTTCACATGTATAAGTTTAATGTCATAGAGGTGTTTGGACAGCATCAAAACTAAGGCATTACGACAAGTCATTAAGCATATAGAATCTTATTACTTAATTACACAGCCAATATACATAAAATTTCATCAGTTCAAGTTAAAAGTAAAGTGACAGCATTGCCAGATAAACTGTTCACGATAAACTTCAAAACTACTGAACGGATTATTATGCAAGTCTCACCAATAGATAGAGTAATTTATTTGGAATGTTTAGGTGTATAATTTATATAGGCTTTGTGTAAATTGGTTGAAATATGATGATAATTGTTGGAAGTGTCAGAAAAAAAATCAAGCCATGTGGGGAGCTTTCATTGAAAGCGCTGCCTGATAACAAAACAAAACAATGGATATATAACAAAACAACCCTTAAAGATATAACAAAACAATGCATATTCCTCTTTTATAGATCTACAAAAAAGTCTGCAGTGGCATTTATCTTTTAAGGATAGTTTACTATACCCATTCTTCCTACCTGTGTGAAGCCGGGGTGGGATGCAAGTACTTTATAAATCATTAATACTCCATGTTTCAGGTTTCAATTGAAGACTCAATTTGACAAAAATGTAGTTACTCATTTTGAAGCTCAAGAACAGGTATTAGACTACATTTTCTCACATTTGAGTATAGACAGTGAGGGCAGCGTGCCTCACCCCATAGTCCTGACTGAGGCATTTGTCACTCCTAATTATTGCAGGCAATGTGAGTTACCTATCAATTACACAACTATTTTTCCTAGTTTGGTTATGGGCTAACCTAACCTAACCTTAACTGGGTTGTCTTATAGTAGACTATAAGACAACCCAGTTAAGGTTACAAAACTTAATTCTGCTTATATCCTTTTCCAACATCACTTTTTTTGACTTATATTATTTTTATTAATATATTTATAAATTTAGAGTGTACTCATTAAACATTAATTTTTTTTAATGATTAAGGAATATATTTTGTTTATTTCCGCTTAACAGTTGTTTCTGTTTCTACAGTGATGAGGACTTAAATTTATAATAAGTTAAATATATTTTTTAATAATTATTATGAATTTTAATTTTATTTTTTTTGCTAATTTGGTACCTACCTTAATAGGTCTTAACAGTTGTTTTTATAGATTAGGTTATTTATATATTAGTCTTAGAGTTAAAAATAAATATCCAGTTCAATAATTTCCATAATTTTTCTATTACAGTGATGTCAGAGCTGCTATTTGAGGCCTATGGCGTACCTGGTGTGTCTTATGGCGTTGACTCTCTGTTTAGTATGTACAGAAATGACATTGGAGACACAGCTCTAATAGTGAATTGTGGATACCACACTATACACATTCTGCCAGTTATAAGAGGAAAGGTGTGTGTGGATCAGGCCAGGAGGATTAATCTAGGTAAAGTATTAATTTGTTACTCATAGGATAATTGAAGATTGTTATGGCAAACTATCTAGAGAGACTTGAGTCTCTCTTCCTACTGTATGAGCTAAAGAACCCGAACTGAAATCTATTGTGTGATATCTTACTCTTACCTAAAAAGATGCACAAAAAGCATAAAGGATAAGGGATGTGGGTGACCTAATTTAAAACATTTCAAAACTAATGATTATTTAATTCATGATGGCTTTTGATTACCTTAGAGCAATTAACACCAATGCCTTGGACTTTGTTTTACTACTTAGTTCTGACGACCTGATTCAATGACTGATACAGCAGGTAGGTGTTATGTGATACCATCAAAAAAAGCAGAGCACAATTGATATGTATTTAGACGGAGGTAAATAATACACGTACTCGGTTAGAACGCTCGTTTATTACTGCCCGTACGCCGGGCCCGGTGTTACAACGCTAACCGATATACAAAGGGGGAGGCGCGTATACATCATTCCTCCACACTTAAATTCAGGAACCTGGTGACAAACATACAGTAGGTATTGAGCAACAATCAAACAATTAAAACATCACTATTTTAACAAAATTACTAATAGCTAAAGATAGCGCTTATAATCTATTCTCTGCTTATCCCTCCTGGCGCGCACGGGCGTGAGAGGGGGCGCCGCCGCCGGAGAGGCCGGCGGCCGAGCGCGCGCCACCGCCGCAGCCGGTGCGACCTCAGTGTCGGCGGTGGTGGCGGCCGTCGCCGCGGGGGACGCAATGACCTCGACGGTCCCTCTCTCACTTCCGTCAGTATCACAATCGCGCCACTCTTCCGTTTCACAATTAGGGTCGGGCGGTACTGGAACCTCGTCGGTTCCATCGACAACGCGGGTGCTGGTGGCCGGGGCCGGCAGCGGTAGCTGTTCCGGCGGAGTATGAATACCCGCTGCGTACGCACGCGGACCGGAGTGAAACTGATGGGGCTCATTACAATCTGATGTTGCGATAACATTTTTCTCGTTCCCGCTGTATCTAATTATTTGATCGACATGTCTGATACAACAGACGTCTAAATCTGTCATATATACGTTGTACATTTTGTTGCCTATCTTCTCCTTTATTTTAGCTAATCGCCAAATTTCTTTCCGTGCACTGTACCACCGGACCCAAACGGTATCGTTCACTTCGAAATGCCGTCTGCCAGGCACTTCCGGTAATTTATCGTTTCTCTCTTTGGTCGGAAACACAAGATCGAGGCGCGTTCGTAGTTGCCTGCCGAACATGAGCTTGGCCGGGGTCTCGCCCGTGGTACAATGCACGGTGTTCCTGTAAACGAATAAATAACCCAGCAGCTGATCATGTATGTTTTGCGGCGATGCATTCTCTTTAATTAAGCATTTTAACATTTTTTTGCACGTTCGCACCGAATTCTCCGCCTGGCCATTGCTAGGCGGATGATAAATCGGAATAGTCATGTATTTTATTCCGTTAGCGATGCAAAACTCTTTAAATTCACTGGAATTTATTTTTGCATCGTTATCGGAAATTACTACTTCCGGTATACCGAAAATGGCAAAAATTCCCTTAAGCTTAGCTATCAGTGCGCTCGTTGAAGTGCCGTTGTGCATATAGAGGCACTCTAACCACTTGCTACAAGCGTCGACGACCACCAAGTATACTTTCTGGCCCACGGTCATGTAGTCGATGTGCAGGCGCTGCCAGGCGCGCGCGGCCGCGGGCCAGGGCGCGGGCGGGTCTCGCGGCGGCGCGGCGCGCATCGCGGCGCACGTCTCGCACGACCCTATCCACGTCTCGATGTCCCGGTCCACCCGCGGCCACCAGAAACGAGATCGGCAATTACTTTTACTTTTAATTATGCCTAAGTGGGACGAGTGTAATTCTTCTAGAATTTTATTTCTCAGCTCTGACGGAATAACTATTCTGTGTCCTCTAAACAGACAGCCGTTAATTATTTGTAAATCTGTTTTGCACTGAAAATAAGGCAGTACAGATTTACAAACCACTTTACGCGGCCAACCGCGTTGCATGTACCTAACGACCGTTTGCAGTGTTGAATCGCTTGCAGTTATTTTCACTATGTCCTTGACCGTTATCGCCGGCGATGATGCTTCCAAGAACTTGAGCGCGTATCGGGTATCTACTTCCTTATCGGCGTTGTCTGTTGTTTCGCCACTCGGTAACGGAGCGCGCGAGAAAAAATCCGCCACTACATTATTCTCGCTAGATACGTACTGCACGACGTAATTATATGCCGATAATATTATCGCGTATCTCTGCAGTCTCAACGCTGTCGTCGCGGGTATGCCCGTTTTGCTATCGAAGATCGAAACTAAAGGTTTATGGTCAGTTTTTAAAATGAAAGGGTCGTCGCGGCCGTACAAATACTGATGAAACTTTTGAACACCGAATATAATAGCGGTCGCCTCTTTCTGTATCTGACTGTAGTTCCGTTCGCTGGTTGAGAGCGAGCGGGAGGCAAACGCGAGCGGGCGCTCGGCCCCGGCCGCGTCCAGCTGCGATAGCACCGCGCCGAGCCCGGCCGGGCCTGCGTCCACGGCCAAGCAAAGCCGCGCGCCCGGCTCAAAGTGCGCCAGCACGCGCTCCGAGGCCAGCTCGCGCCGCACGCGCGCGACGCTGCGCCGCTGTCGCTCGCCCCACTCCCACGCCGCGTCTTTACATAAGAGTTCGTGCAGAGGACTGAGTATGGCTGCCGCGTTCGGAATAAAATTCCTATAATAATTTAAAACGCCTAAAAACCTTTTAACCTCGGTGACGTTTTTAGGTTCTGGTGCATTTAATATTGCCGTGACCTTGTCGGGACACGTCTTTAGACCTGCCTTACTGATAACGTAACCTAGATACGTAACGCTTTCCTTGAAAAATTCGCTTTTTTCTTTGTGTAAACGCAAACCCGCGTCGCTGAGCCTATTTAAAACCGCGTTTAGGTTTCTTAAATGGCTCGTCCTATCGGGACCTGTAATACATATATCGTCGAGCCAGATACTGACTCCTTCGATGCCCGATAATAATGTCTCCATTGCTTTTTGGAAAATTGCCGGCGCATTTGCTAATCCGTACACCAACCTAGTATATTTAAACAGACCTTTGTGAGTATTAATAGTAGTGAGCTCTTGTGAGCCTTCATCCAAAAAAAATTGGTTGTACGCATTTTTCAAGTCGATTTTGCTGTACCGCTCGCCTCCTCCGATTTTAGCAAATACCTCTTCGATTCGAGGCAAGGGGTATTTGTCAATTATGAGGTCTTTATTCAACGTCACGGAAAAATCACCCGCGATCTTAACTTGACCGTTATCTTTAACTACGGGCACAATGGGCGTGGCGTACTGTGAGTAGTTCACTGGAATTAGAATACCTAATCCTACTAGCCTGTTTAACTCTTCTTCCACCTTATCGCGTAAGGCGAAAGGCACTGTCCGTGGCTTAAAAAACTTCGGGTTAGAATTATCTTTTAGCTTTAAATGAACTTTAAATTTATTAAATTTACCCAACTGATCACGCCACAAGTCCGGGAACCTAAGCAATAATTCACCTACCTCAGCTGCTGTGTCATCATTCAGTGCGTAAATACACGTGTTTGCATCAATTGTAAATATAAAATTAAAAGCAGACATAAAATCTCTGCCGAGCAAGGGCGGTCCTCCATTCTGAACGACAAATATCCTAATGCATTTTTTTATATTATTAAAATCGGCTTCAATTTTAAAATAACCCAATGGAGAAATTTTATGTCCGTTATACAAGCACATTTTAATACAACTACTCTGCAATTGATAAGAAAGGAATTTTTCTTTGTACAATTTATCAGAAATAACGCAGCGGCCAGAACCTGAATCGAGTTCCATCGACATGTGCTGCCCCCCTAATAGAAGATCAATTTTGATGGGTTTATCTGTCACGTACCTTAAATTAAAATTTTGACATTCCTCGCAACAAGTATCCTTGGTTTGGTCCGCCACATAGGTATCCGTCTCAACATGATGAAATCCCGACGCATTTTTAGCACTATCACATACACGCTTTAGATGGCCCTTTTTACCGCACTTTTGGCATTTATACGCCCGATATTTACATTTGTCACTTTGGTGATTTTTCATTCCGCAAACGAGACAACGCGACGGTTCCGCCGAGCCGGCGCCGCCGGCGCGCTCCGAGCCGCCCGCGCCACCTCCGCCGCCGTCACGTCGCGCGCTCGCGCCGCGCTCGGCTCGGAACTTGGCTCTAAAAACCGGTTCCTCTTTGACGGTCACAACCTCGACGGTGGACATCATTGTCTTCGCCTGCTTGGCACACGCCGCTTGCTCCGCCAATTCAATTGCACGTGACAATGTCAATGTGCACGGATCCTGTTCAAATAGTTTATCCCGTTCGGGGCCTGAGCCCAAGCCGAGGACGAAACGATCCCGTAGGTTCGTTTCAAGGGCGGTACCGAAGCCACAGTAGCAAGATAGGCCTCTTAGTCGCGCCACCCAGTCTCCTAAAGGTTCGCCTGGACTCCGAGTCGCTCCGTAAAATTTCGCTTTTTCCACAAAGGAAACTTTTTTGGGCTTGAAATGTCCGTCGAGTAAAGCAACGAGCTCCGAGTAGCATAACGACTCCAAGTCCTTTGGAAATGCTAAGTTCCGCGCTAGGCGGTAGGTCTCGTCGTTGAGGTGCGTCAGGAGCAAACCGCCTTGATTGTCCTCTTCCACGCCATTGATCCTCACGAATTGATTTAATCTGGACTTAAAAATCGCCCATTCACTATCTTTGTGATCGAAAATAGGCAAATTTCCCAAATAAGCCACAGCCATGGTCAATTATTTTTTTGTTTGCAGGTAGTTCCACATCAATCGTTCGCCAGTTGATATGTATTTAGACGGAGGTAAATAATACACGTACTCGGTTAGAACGCTCGTTTATTACTGCCCGTACGCCGGGCCCGGTGTTACAACGCTAACCGATATACAAAGGGGGAGGCGCGTATACATCAACAATGCACCTGGGCGGCTGAGTGCAAGGGTGTGCTCTTTAATCATGTGTTGGGAAAGAAAACACATAGATAAGATTAAGATTTTTTTTATATTGAATTACTGTTTGTATTGGCAAACGTAGCATAGGACACCCTGAGACTCGACGGAATGACGATATACGTAGGACAGCTGGCGATGTATGGACGCGAAAAGCCGAAGATCGGGCTGAGTGGCGTGTCTTGGGAGAGGCCTATGTCCAGCAGTGGACTTCGATAGGCTGATGATGATGATGATGATTGTTTGTATAAATACCATATACACAGATATAATAGATATGGAATTGAATTTGACATTAACTTAATTGTCATAACATACATGTATAATTCTATAAATTATATTTTATTTATTAAAGTACATAGATCTGATGTATTTTTTAGGTGGTAGTGAAATGGTAAGCTACCTCCACAAGTTACTCCAACTCAAATATCCTGTCCATGTTAATGCCATCACACTGTCTCGTGCTGAAGAGCTATTGCAAGAGCACTGTACCATAGCCCTGGATTACCAAGACGAGATTAAGAAGTGGGCAGGTGGAGAGTATTACGAAAATAATGTGAAGGTGGTACAGCTGCCATTTGTTCAGCCTGCTACCTCTTCAGGATTAACTGGTAATTGTTAAATATGTTAACTTAATCAATGGCAACATAAGAAAATGCTTCCAGTAGTGTAGGTAGTCTTCCTATCATTGGGAAGGCCAAATTACTTGTTTGCCCATCTATTTAAAAAATGTGGATGGGCATTTTAATGGTGGTAAGATACTTTCTAGTACTTGGGCTGGCTAGCTACCACCTCTTAAGTTGAATTTTTTTTTCATGAGTGTCACTTGAGAGCCTGTTGTCATTCCAGGCATGTGAGTTTACTATCTTCAACCATAATGTTACTTAACATATTATGGTGAGCTGTGGTCAAGAATTTAGTCATGCCACTGTAAAAAAAGCATTGCTAATATCAAACACTTTTTTCTATCCAACTACTCTACTAGACTAAGACCCAATTTTCATTATAAAACAGTAAATGAAAGACTTCACAAGAGTGGAAATCCCTAAAAAATACTAAGTATACAACACATTATTTGAGTTGCGCTTTATTCCAGCGGAGCAACAAAAAGAAAGGAAAAAAGAGATGGCGCGTCGTCTGTTAGAAATTAACGCAAAAAAACGAGAAGAAAGACTGGCTGACGATGAAGAACAACTGAACCAACTTCTTAATATACAGGTCAATTTCAAAAGCACTCTAGTACTTTAATTAAACACTAGGTATATATAATACATACATGATGAAATTATTGTTATAGCAACTCCAACTGCATCTCCTCAATTACTGAACTGATTTCAACCAAATCTTGCACACTGTGTGCAGTTTGATCCAACTTGAGAGATAGGATAGTTTATATCACAATTCATAATTGCAATTTTTTTTTATTGCAAATTATTTGTAAATATGCTACAAAGAGGTATAATTATCTGTGAGTTCCATAAAATTCTAATAGATGGCGGTGTAAGGTAATTTAATAACTGGATTGAGTAAGTATCCAATAGATGGCGCCACGTTAAAAGTCCAAACGTTTCTTAGGTATCCAATAGATAAACGTTTCATATGCGCTACAATTTATTTCACGTTACACGCGTGTGTTCAATTTGGAGACAGCAACGCGTGGCCTTGCGTGTTGACGTGGTAATAGTAATATTTTTTTTTTCAGGACATGATTGAAGATGGCGATACAGATGAGTTTAATGAAGCTATCAGAGGGTTCGACATAAAGAGCTATGAAGATCTGCAGGTACATAATATAATATGCCCTAATATAACTTACTTGGATCGGGATGAGAGTTTTTTAGGATTATTTATACCATTACTCATCATCATAATTTTATTATCCTCTTATAGTCTATGCTGGACATAAACCCCTGCCAAAACACGACATGTAACCAATATCTTATAGTTTATCTGGTGGAGAGTTCCACATATCACATAACTATGTTTCTGGACTTCCTGGAACAGATGATATCCATGTAAGATTTTACCTGCACATGGGGCCTCATCACGAAGAAAAAAAAAGCAGAACAATATAAAGTTACCTTAAAACAAGCACAATCTACTGAATGAATTTGTCAACGTGAATTAAAATAGCCTAATGTAAAATCAAGATACTGGATACTTCAACTTGAGTGTGGTAACTAGCCAGCCGAGAACACTCCTTCAATCATCATCTCATTCTATATCCACTCTAGAACACGTCTACCCCAGCGGTTATCGTCTCTGCGACAGATATGTCCAGCCCATTGCCACTTCAGCTTGCTAATACGCTGAGCTATGTTTGTGACTTTAGTTCTATGGCGAATTACATCGTTCCGGATAAAAACCTCAAAGAAATGCCTCTTTCCATAGCTCGCCGAGCGTCTTTGAACATGTAGACCATTCCCACTGTGAATGTCCACGTTTCGGCTCCGTAGGTCATGACCATTGCAAATAACTTACATTTATATAGTTATACTATTTCTTATTTATTCCAGAGACAACTAACAAACCTCCAGACGCGTATAGAGCGCAATAAGCAGCGCATAGCAGCAGCGGCGAATGCTGAAGAGAATCTCGAGTCGCGGCATAATTCTGGCCGCACGCAGCCACCAACTGACCCGGAAGCCTTCCAAATATGGCTAAATGAAACTCGGGCCAAGGTACTAGAACCTCTATGGTTCAGTGGTGGCATAGCTTTAAAGGCCAGAGCTAGATTTCATTACAATAGAAAAAGTATCGGAACATATTTCACGCAGCCCCAAACTAAGCAATGCTTGTATTAAACCAGATAACTAAAAGAATAATTTTAAAAATCATGAAATCTAATTACTCTACAAATACAAGGAAATATGAAAAAAAAACAACTAGGTATCAGTTTGAACAATAAAGTGTTTTTTTTTTCTTCTTGGCATCGCACTCTGTGCATTCTGCCAGTTTCAATGTTTTTGTATTTTGTGTGCAGTCTTCATTTTTCAGCTTCTTTATCTTTACAGTCAAAGTCCAGTCTTGGGGAAGTCCAATCCTTGCCAATCAAATCCAGTCATGCCTTAGTAAAGTAGTGGCAACTTTACTATAAGCTTCGATGGAGCTTTGAAAGCAACACAAAAAGTCATGTTTCACTACATTATATCACTTTCCCACACTCGCGCTTGTAATTCGGCACTTTATGAATCTCCTTAGTTTGAGGTCGTCTAGGTAGGTACAATCGCAGTACCAGATATTCTAAGCAGTAGTGTGTGAACATTACTGTATTCCAGTTTGAAGGATACTGCAGCTAGCGATATTACAGGACTGTAGAGACTAACCATCCCAAGTCTCAAAGTAATGAACGCCAAAGCAGCGATGTCCTGGACTGTTTTGTTTCTCAAAGTTCTGTGTATCGCTGCAATGATCATGGACAGGCATTATCTCTTAACATCAGGAGAACGCCTCGTTAAAACTAATCTAGTAAATTCTTGTATGTAATACCTACATATCTATGACCTTTTCTGTGATGCAGTACCGGGATCTGGTGTCCCGTCGTGACGCGCGGCGCGCACGGCGCGCGGCGATGGTGCGCCGGCGCACGGCCGCGGCCGCGGAGCGCATGCGCGTCATCTCGCGCCTCGCCGCCGCCGGGGATGAATTTGGCAACGAAGACTCGGATTGGGACGCTTATAAAAGGTACTACTACTACTATATCACAACATAGTATAAAACAAAATCACTTCATAATTATATATAATTAATCTATCTAATACCTTCAAACGAGCAATTCTTGTATATGTATATATATAATCTGAATCTCGGAAACGGCTCCAACGATTTTTATGAAAATTAGTAGGTTTTTCCATGGGTATTTTTTAGCTCTATAATCTTTCGTGATTCGTAAAAACGACACTGCAGATAGCGAGGGCTTAGACCGGCCCCTCGCCACTACCGGCTTACTGTGTAGCTTAGGACTCCCCAAAAAAAAAAAATTTAAAATTAGTAGGTTTTATTAGTATTAGGTTTCGGGGGCGATAAATCGATCTAGCTAGATTTCATATTTTATAGCGATGATAGCTCAGTGGTTGCGCGGTCGGTTCGCATGCCGAAGGGCGTCAGTTCAAACCCCAACAATGGGCTTGAGCTGCCAGGGAAGGAAAACATCGTGAGGAAACCATAGCGTGGTGGTAAGGTACTTTCTAGTACTCTGCTGGCTAGCAAGTTGAAAATCTGTCGCCAAGCATCTAACGGTGCGGAGCCTCACTTGAAAGCTAGCTCCATTCCAGGCTAGGTGTGCTTTACCATCTTCGCACACCGACACTTAATAACATCTGGTGAGCTGTTGTCAAACAAAAATGTATACTAGAATCACACAAACAACACAGTGAAGCCACCAACAAACACGGTATCTGAACAGACTTGATTCCGATAAATGTTTCCAGTATAAGCCGCGATGCGGACTCCGACTCTGAAGCGGACGGCGAACGTCTGGTGGAACTAGAGGAAGCCTTGAGAGAGTTCGAGCCTCCGCCAGCCGCCGCAGACCAATGCCACCAGCTGCATCTTGCTATCGAACCTTTCAGGTCAGTTGTCTCGGGGGTGAAGCTGTAGGTCTGACTGGTTAGGTGACGGTTCCTGATTGGAAATTCAGATTGGTATCACAAACACTACTGCCGCCAAGCAGTACTGTGTGAACATGTGTTCCGGTTTAAAAGTATAACGAAATTTCAGCGTCATATACCTATGTACATACATTTTTTTTTTTTTTTGTACATCTACACTAATATAATATAATATTATAAGGAGGAAAGATTTGTATGTTTGTAACGAATTTATAAACTCAAAAACTACTGAACCTGCTGAATATTTAAACGTCGCAAGTTCGTACGATATCCGCTGTTTTTTTTTAATTCGGAGGATGTAAAATCAAAGTTGATTTTCTACATTAATAATGTATTTTGTTTTGCTTTCCAGGGCCCCAGAGCTAATATTCCAGCCGTCCATGATGGGCAACCTAGAAGCGGGCCTGGCTGAAACCATGGAGTATGTTTTTAAACAGTTCAGCGCTGAGGACCAGCTGTTACTGGCAAACAATGTCTTCCTCACTGGGGGTTGCTCCCAATTCCCTGGTAAGATTAAAGTCTACATAGATGTGATTATTTTAGGGATATTTACCGGGAATATGTTGAGAAACGAATTGCATTTACAAAAACACACACACACACACACACACACACACACATTAGGTTCCTTCTAGGTAAGCATGCTCCATCTTTGACCGTACTACTGCTTTTAAAATCAGGTAGGGTAGGGTCAAATGCGAACTTTTTGTGAATAACAAAAACCATGCAAGCCTAAGATTAATGGCTGTAAGTACTGTTGGCAAATAACCTTTTTAACGTGTTTTTTTGGCGGGAACGCGGAAAGAGTCGTGTCGCCCCCATTATATTTTTTTCCAAAACTAGTGTTTTTTATGAGTGTTTATGTATAAAAATAGTGGTGTTTTATTCACCTAGATTATTGTAGAATCAGAACTTTGGTAAAATAAGTATTTTTAAAATTGTAATAGACTATCAGAACGCTCTCGTGATGGTGAGATATAATGCCTATCCCTATTAGAGCGTTACCTAGAGCTTTGATTAACGTAACAAGGTCCGTTTCAGTACATCATCGTTTTGGCGGCAGAATATCTGGTACGGCGAAAGTCCTACTTAGACGACTTGCTAAGATAACAAATCTACCAAGTGATTATTTCATTTCAATTCACCCTTTCAGGTCTAAAAGAACGTCTAGAAAGGGAGCTCCTAGAAATGCGTCCATTTCAGTCAACACATAAAGTAGTTATGTCAAAGAATCCCAGTCTTGACGCCTGGTACGGGGCTCGAGACTTCGCCGGCAGCAACGACTTCGAAAGCTACTGTATAACCAAAGAGGAGTACTACGAAATGGGAGGAGAATATCTGAAGGAACATTACGCCAGTAATAATTACTTCAAGAGCCCCGCGCCGATAGTTGACAACACGCTCGCGCCCGCTGGAGACGCTAATGTAGTGAAGGAAGAAATAGTGGTAGATTGTTAGTTTTGTAATAAATAAACTTTTAGTACATTAATTTGGTGGTTTTTTCAATGTTAGTTTAAATACATTCACCATGTACGTACTATGCGATTTGTTGTACGTTTTTCTTCAGTTGCTTTATTTGGTCAAAGCACAGGTGAGGTCGTGTATGGAGTACAGTTCGCATCTGTGCGATGGCTACCAATTACCAATTTGAAGCACTGGAGCCAGTCGAGAGGCGCGCTAAGAGGTTGTTAAGCAATAACACTTTTGTCAAGTCTCTACTGCAGTCTTAGCATCGACGTAAGGTCTGCTGTCTATCGGCTTTCTACCGGATAGACTTCGGGGATTGTGCCTTGGAGTTGAACGACTTGGTTCCACCCGCCCCTTTTTACTACCGGACGGCCAGACAAACGCGACCAAAGCGTCACCGGTACATGGTGGACGTTCCCCATGTGCGCACTAAGCGCTTCAAATCCACATTCTTTATACGCACAGCGAAGATGTGGAAGTCTTTGCCGGAGTTTGGGCTTCCCAAAAAGTACAATATAAGTGTCATCAAATCAAGAGTAAACAGGTTCCTTCTGGGTTAGCATGTCCTAGACCACATCATTGTTTAACATCGGGCAGGATGTGGTCAAAGGCGAAACTATTCTGTATAAAAAAAGACAGCGAGAACTGTCCCGAAGTCTATATTTCCCGTACAATTTGAGAGAACAACAATATTTTCAGGATTCAATGTAGCTTAGAAGAAGTGTAACTTTATTAATATATTTCCATACTTAATTTCACTTAAATCTGTTGAGTAAGTTAAGTAACAAACATGGGTACACAATAAACCACATTTATATTAGTGATCTTGAGATGACGGATATGATGACTTTTTAAATGATCAATGTAGGAAAGGTTTCAGAAATGAAACTAACAAATAGCCACAAATATCATGGCACGTTTATTTTTTCTCCTCTACATGGCTTTCTAAAAGAATCGTGACTTGTTATTTTGCATTTATAAATTTTCTTTTTTATTAGAGCTCTGCGAATGAGCGCTAAAGTATAATTTCAAAATGTATACATTTCATAAAATTAAAATATAAACTCTGTTTTAATTTGATCTATTCAATATAAATCACTAGAAACAGAAAAAAAAAATTATATATGCTTTGTTAGTTCGCTAATTATAATATTGATTGATGAGTCTATAATTAGAGTACATTTAAAAAATCACATTAAAGCATATACATAATGCTGACTACATAAATGCTCTAACAGCCCTCTCTACCCTCGCTCGGCCGCGAGATGTTAGCGGCACCCGCACACACACAGATTAGAAAAAAGAACAGATACAATGTGGCGTAGTAAATGATTGAAGACTCTTTGACGCTTCAATTTTTGCTTGTCATATATGAACTAAACACACACATGCCTTGAGGTGTTTTGGTGGGAGCGCGAAAAATTATCGCTGCTTTGTATTATTTTCCAAAACATTATTTTTCAATTATTTACGTTGCATCATTTCAGCCGTAGGACGTCCACAGCTGGACATAGGCCTTCCCCTTTGACTTCCATAGAGATCGGTTGAAAGCGGCTCGCATCCAGCACGTGCCTGCGGTCTTTATTAGGTAGTCTGTCCACCTTGTGGGTGGACGTCCTACGCTGCGATTGCCGGTCCGTGGTCTCCACTCCAGAACTTTGCAGCCCCATCGGCCATCAGTTCTGCGTGCTAGGTGCCATGCCCACTGCCACTTCAACTTGCTAATCCGTTAGGCCATGTCGGTAACTTTGGTTCGTTTACGGATCTTCTCATTTCTGATTCGATCTCGTAGGGAAACTCCGAGCATAGCCCTCTCTATAGCTCGTTGTGCGACTTTGAACTTATCAAGAAGGCACATAGTCACCAGACCACGTTTATATAAGTATAAGTGAGGGTAATTGATATAATATGGCAAAAAATGTAATTTCGTGTTGTTTCCAGAAGCTTCTAGTAAAAGCACCACTATTTTAGTATGGCCACTTGACCATGGCTTACTTCATGTTACTAAGGTTTATTTAATTTGATTTTATCATGAAACTTGAACTTGAAGATATGAAATACTAGACACTGGCAGAATGCACAAAATGCAACGCAAGAATAAAGAAAAAAAATCGATGCATTTGTGTGACGCTGCATGGTTGACTATGCGAGTCTATTTCGTATAAACAAGCAATAATTGTAGGGTTAAAACTAGATTGTATCTGATCTTTTTCGTATAATCTGTGGACACATACAACGATAAACAATACGCAAGACTCCTTCAGTAAAGTAATTTAACACAAACCAATAATTAATAATTTTATCACAATCGCTTCAGACTATAAACAAATACTTTAAGTAATAACTCGTAAAGGAGGCTGTGAGAGCTATATTCACGTGCAAATATACCACAATTAACAAATCTAACTTATTATTCAAATATAAACTAGCCTAAAAATTTTAACAATAAAGTAATTAAACAGCATTAATTAAAAAATATTGGTCAAAAATATCTGTAGAGCTATCGCTAAATGACTGCAAGTAAAAAGTTGCCATGCCATGATGTTTGCTTATAGGTTTTAATTAAAAAATTGCAATTAATAGGGATGTAAAGTACTCCAAAAGTCGATTGGCTGCGGCTCACAGCCACATAATTTAGCGTATTATCCTTACAATTAGTGTAAAATCAGCGACTTAGAAATAGCTCTCAGTAAATAAAAAAGACGTTAAAATCCTTAGGCTGTACTCTTTTATGATTATAATGTAAGCAACGTAATATGTTGGCAAAGCGGAAGTTCGCATAAATCTAACGATACAATAGAACTAAATAATTATGTACCTTAGACATTATGATTACACAAGGCTCACTGTTCTACACGATCAGAAGTGTAACTGCCGGCGGCGTCCGCCCCTAGACTAGTCTGCCTCGACAGGGGAAGTATACATTAACAAACGCGGGGAAGGATATGTACGATTTCTTGAACAAAAATTCCAACGCGGCTCACAAACACTGGTTGGTCCAACCACAACCACGGTCTGATGTTAAACAATACAAACTCCACTAACACAATCTACAATAACACGGCCCATATTTCACGTGAGTATTCTTTTTGTTGTGAATTCCTCAGTCTTTTCTGCGGTCAAACGAAATGTCTAGTCAACACAAACTTCAACCCACTTCCACATAAGTAAAAAAATAATCGAAACGGCTCATTTACTTTACTGTCTAAAATATATAGTATACTAACGTCGGTATGGAAAATATACAGTGAAGGCTCACAAATAGTGGAAAATTTCCACAAGTTGTAATTTCTCACTGTTTCACTATAATGTTTTTCTTCCTTACGAAATACATACTGCCCTTTTTCCATTGATGTATGATGCACTGAACACAATTAAGGATACGTATTTAGTAAGGAGAAAGAACCATTTCCTCCGCACTCGCCCATACCTTCGGGGAGGGTGAAGCAACGATAGGTTAATTTACAAGATAAACAATATAAAGAAAGCGAACATATAACAAAATATATTAACTTAGTCTAGAATTAATAAAGAAACAATCACCCTCGCCGAGTCATGGAAAAGATGGGGGATTATAATATAACATTTTAATATGTATCTAGGTTACTATGTTGGTGTTTCTATTTCCATTTATATATCTATGGATAATATAAGGTATCAAGAGCGGAAAGCACACGTGGTGAGGCGCTAACCATCAATGCTACATGGTACAAACTATTGATAACTATGGTTTAAAATTTCAATGGTGTTTCATTTCAAAATGGTAGCACAGGTTTATTCTAATCGTAAACCCAACTTCTAGTTTGTCTAAATAATACTGTTATCAATGGCTTGGTACGAAACTTACTAAGGCTTTTTCTTTCTAATTCAATACGGAAAATTATTTTTTTTTTCTGGGCAACTAAATGCATCCGTTATTTATATAATATTTTTATTACCTTAACATAATTACGTGTACACATTTATGTAAAATGATAATGAGATATTGGCCTATTTTTTTCATGTTCCTTTCAAATACAGAACTATCAAAATATAAAAAAATATTGAGGACTATCAAACAACATCCATATGTATATATTATTTTATGTATACTTATGTATATCTACAAGAAATTTTGATTTATAGTACCCAAAGTATAGTTCTGTGCTAAATCTAATTCCAATTCATATATTCTCAGTTCGACAGTTATCGTAGAGCGAGAGAGTCTAGACTAACACTCCCGAGTCCCCACCTAACCCTCGACTGGTTTCCCATTTTGATACACTCGAATAAATAAACGCTATCAATATGTATTTACAACTTCTGACTCAGCACATGGACACATACAAAATTGAAATAAAATAAAGCTTTCAAAATAACAACACGGAGAAAGGAAAACAATTCAAGATATAAAACTTCGGTATAATAATAATAATAATAATATTAGGTATATTACGAGAATATAAAGTTATTTTCAATCATTTTAATGCCTAACCAGTTCTTCTACCCTGACCAGACTTAACTAATCTTACTCTACCACGTCATTATAGAGAAATGGCACCAAACTATCTTTGATATCAATAATGGCAAACCATAAGGAATCCCCTCCGCGGACGCTAACTGCACGGCCGTGCGGCGCGGGCGTGCGTCTACTGTCTCAAGGTATTGGAAGACTACTGCGCTATACACTATTCATAAGTACTATTATTCGAAACTGGAAATAAGTATTGCCACTCGTCAAAACCACATTTACAAAATAGAAATCGGCTATCCTATATGGTGAACTAACGATGCGTTATGAAACTACACTCACGTGAATAACGTGTGGGAAAACAATGTAGTGTCAATGGTGTTACGATTGATAACTGCCTAATATCGCTATCCGCTAGAAGGCACACAAAGTTTAGTAAGAAGCTTCACAAATCATATACTTGTCTACAAGCGCGCCGCGCGCGGCTCGCGAGCCGACGACACACATCGAACACTGAACATATATCATTTTCAACGTAATACGTTTAAAAATATTGCCAAATTTATGTTGCAACAGGCACTTCTCTGGATTTCTCCAATAAACATCATACTATAAAGTTAATGGTGAACTTTTCATATTGCCGTTCAGGACTCGACGGATTGTGGAATATTTTACTTTTGTACTTATTTATATCATTATCTATCGATAACGACATCCGAATTATGAATCCCGATTTATTTATTAAGTATTTATATTGAGGAATAATATACAGAGTTCTTATATGTTACAGTGATCAAAATACTCTCTCTTCAGTAATAACAGTATAAAATTACTGAACTTCCATAAACATCGACACGATCTAAGTTAAAGCATCGCAATAAGATATCGTTACATTTCACTACGCCTAATGGAGACGGGACGACGAAAACGATAAGCGAAATGACGCACTTTACAAATTTAGAATTTCACATTTGGAGATTTACCATTCACGATTCCAAAATTTATCACTAAGCAAATTAGAATATGAGATCAAAAATTTAGGCCTACTATCTACGACGATGAGACTTTTAAGTATCGATTTATGAACGCCACCACGGTCGTCGATATACTATGTGATGGTATAGATAAATCACAGTTGCGGATATAAATCACATTGCATATATCTAGGCGGCACCGCTACTGACTACTCCGTCCGCGAGGATTCCCAGCGCTCGTCTCCGCTCCTTCGCCGACAACTCAACACTCGATAACAAACAAATAACTCGTAATAAAAAATAAACAATTAAATCTGTGCATGAGTCCATGCTGGTCGGAGCCCAGCTCCTGTGCTGTTCCGTTAGCGTAGCTGCTTCAGTTGGTGGCTGCCAATCGATCGGCCCGAGCGCTCGCGCGCCCCTCATCAACCGAAAGCTGGAATTAAATTCGTCCTTATAAACATGCTATTAAGATGCAATATAAGAGGCTTCTTGAAGCTTCCGCAGCCTAGTTGGGAGGCCGTCTGGTTTTCAATCTGGAGACCCTAGGTTCGAACCCCACGGCACGCACCTCTGTCTTTTATAAGTTATGTGTGTATTGCCGATAACTTCAAATTAAATCCCATAAATATTTATTTTATTCTGTTTTTTAGTATTTGTTGTTATAGCGGCAACAGAAACACATCTTTGAAAAGCCTGGTGACAGACGGACAGACAGACGGACGGACAGCGGAGTCTTAGTAATAGAGTTCCGTTTTACCCTTTGGGTACGGAACCCTAAAATGATGAAATTAGATTAATATTAATATATTTATTATTATTTGATGACATTAGATGAAAAAATAATTCGGTATGGCATAATACTGTTATTTTTAGTCAAAAGAGGTTGTACGGACTTTTAAGTGAATATTCAAGTAATGTTACCTGTTCAGACGTTCAGTCTGCGAGATGCATTTGACCCGACATTTGTTGGGGCTGCGGCGTTGGGGTATGCGGGGGAGGAGGTGATGCTGCAACGGAAATAGATCTTCCATTACAATGTAGAAAAGGATCTGATTATGATCAGTGATGCAGTTTTTAAATTTTTACGATTTGAACACGGGTTGGTACATTTTAGGGCATTAGGTCTACACATTTTTAGAATACAGTGTTTATTGATGTAAAATCATTCCATTATTGATGACACGGGTGTTTTAACTTATCATTCCATATCAAAAATAATAAATGCACGTGCAAGTAAAGTTTGTTGCCCGAGTGGCTGTTCCACGTCAGAAACAATCTCGATGCCTTCAAATTGCGAGTGAATCGGTTACTTCTAGGCAAGCGTGCTCCATCGTAGATCGCATTTATATTGTCTATTGTCTATTATTATTGTCATTTATGCTTAACATCACGCGAGATTCTGGTCAAACGTAAGCATATTTAGAAAAAAAAAAACAATTAGGTCCTTCGAGCTAGAAAAAGCCACTTCACTAATACAGGAATATGGATACGGTCAAGCATTAGCATTAATCCTACTAAGTTATCTATTAAAAAAATACAGACCAACCATCAATGATAGCTCAGTGGTTAGCGCTATCTATTTACTCACCGAAGAGCATGGGTTCAAATACCAACAATGAGCTTGAGCTGCCGGTGAAGGAAAATATCGTGAGGAAACCATATCAAGGTAATTTCTATTCATAGTAGGGTAATTTATGGTGGTGGTCGATGATAGGGTAATTTCTGATGGTAGCGACAACCCTCAAGTCAAAAATCTGCCGCCGAGTATCAAACGGTATGTTCCGGCAGCCTCATTTAACACTGAAGAATTTAATCTACTAGTACTATAGAGGTCAGTGAGATATTCAGTAATAAAAAAACCTGACCATTGTTTTTGTTTGTTTAACACTTAATTACGCTAACTTTACAGATGAGTTGGACAGTCTATGTTTAAATAAAATGAGAGAGTATTGTTCCTGGAATCAAATACATTACTTACAAATAGAGGCGATGGATTGCGGTGACATGGCCGACATTTTGCTCTGCGAGTCTTGCATCGAGACCTGCGTGCCTTGTGACGTCATGTAACGATTCACCATTGGCACAAAGCTGCAACCATACATCGATTTATTAAAACCGGATTCTACAAAATCTCTATCGCACTAATATTATAAAGTTAGGCGAATTTTTGCGAGTAAGTGTGTTTGTATGTTTGTTACTTCTTCACGCTCAAACGGCCGGACCAATTTTGATGAAATTTGGTATGGAGGTAGCTGACACGTTGGATTAACACATGGGCTACTTTTGGCTGGGCTTTTTTTCCCAGCTGGTCACACTACTATTATAAAGGCGAAAGTTTGTGAGTGTGTAAGTGTGTTTGTTACATCTTCACGCTCACGTCATCAAACGGCTGGACTAATTTTGATAAAATTTGGTATGGAGGTAGATGACACCCTGGATTAACTACTTTTTATCCCGAAACTAGCTAACCCGATGAACCTCGTATCACCTAAAATTAATTTGAAAACGAAGTAATTTTAGAGGGTATTACCACTACACGCCGATTAATAAAATAACCATTATTATTTTACTTTATATTTATACTTTTCTTTTGAATTTTCTCTATTATTTGTTTAAACCTTCCCTGAAATATAGTGAAGAAAGCAAAAAATAATATATTCAAATCAGTCAAGCCGTTTTTGAGTTTTAGCGAGACTAACGAACGGCGATTTATTTTTATATTTAAGAAGAAAGAAAAAAGAAGAAGACGATGTAGTGTTCACTTGGAAATAGCGGGTAACATCGCGGGGCGCAGCTATTGTTATTTATTTCTGCACGCACCTATACTATTACAATGAAGTTTTGAGTATAGTTTAAAAGGTATTGCAAATTCATACAAAAATCTACGGGTCGATGTTAGATGCTCTTTGGTTTACACTCTATATCTTCAGGAACATCTAGTTATTAAACAAAAGTAAAGTGTGTGTAATAGCTGTTGTCTGACCTTAAGTCGCAGACGCCGGGCGAGTCGTAGTTGCCGTTGTTAGAGTTAGTGTTGGTCGCGACGCTGTTGATATTGGCGATGCTTCCCGATGACAGGCTGTGACTCATTTCACGGTGCACGCGATTGTGATGCCTAATACGAACAAAAACAAATATTATTAGTACTAATTTATATACAAGTGATAGTACGTGGTATGTTTCGGAGAAATGTGTACTGAGTAACACTGAAGGGTGTTGATCGACCAATGTGAACAACTTTTATATGGTACCCGACTAGGAAAACGACAAAAAAACTGTTCCATATATTTTGTTGAAGGTCTGGCATTGTTATATGAGAAAGCTGATATTTTCGCGAAATCCAAGTTCATAATATAAGTTGTTTATATTTACGGATTGGTTAGATCATCATTTCAACACCTCGTTTGATATCAAATCAAAATTAATAATAGTATACATCCTTTAAAATTTTGGCACAGTAAAAAAAAACATTACTATTCCGAAATATCCTGTGTACGTTTTTTTTGTAATGTCCTATATTTTGTTTTAATTTCTTTACTTTGCGTGACTTTTAAATTTACCAACCTTGTTAAGCAACTAGAAATTATTGGGTAACTAATCTCACTAAATACCTATCTCATTAGTGCAAAACTACTTTTAGGGTATATTTATAAAGGTTAGGTTGTATGTATTGCTACCCTTGTAGAATATCCTTAAAAGATTCCATTTTTGAAATTCAACAATACTAGATTAAGGAAGCAAGATAAAAATATCTTCGTCACTTGCGGTTCGCACTCTGATGTACAATCAATCGAGTCACGGCTTCAGACGAAAATTATCGAATTATCGACTACCAGCCGAGTCTTACTTTACTAGCCAGCTAATGCGCACATAAATGCGTTCATAAATCGATCACTATTTTGAATTTCAAACCTTTTACAGTCGGGATAAAGGTACAAGATAGATTTCTACGAACATTTGAAACGAAAGTTATTGAATTTTCGACTTTCAGTCATGCAATGCTCACCGTATAAGGTAGCTGTCCCGAACGAAAGTGCGGCCACAGACGCTGCACTCATAGCAGGGCCCCGTAGCGTGTGTGCGGATGTGAAGCGCGAACTGAGACTTGGACGTGAACGTCATCGAACACCGGTCACAGTTCAGCGGCTTGTCTGCCACGTGAGACCATCTGGGAACGAAGGATTTTGGTAGCGTTAAACTTAGGCCTAAGAGGAAACAGAATTTCACTCAACATGAAGCGAAATAAAATTGATTGACGTTTCACCACTAAGTGACCAACGTAAATCCAAAATAGAGAGTGGCGCCCTCGTATGCCAATATAAAATAGCACGATCTATAATACTAAAGTCTTACTATAACACTGCTTATAAGAAGACTATAGGATACTTCAACAAGTACAAGAATAAGGAATGCTTGTGAAACCCACCTGTGAGCTGTGACATAACTCTTCACGGCGAAACGTTTCTGGCAGATATCACAAGCATAAGGCCGTTCACCTGAAAGGCAACGTTGTTTTACTAACTTGAATTTGTAATGGAACCAAACATGAAACAAGCAAAATTGAAATCACTACAACAATGAAGAAGCAAAAAACAAAAGCAAATGATGTTAGAAAGACGGCAAGATGCAATTAGACAGTATGTAATGATGCACTCTGAAATCAATGGATTTAAGCCACGAAATTATAACAAATGATATAATACTGAAACTTAGGAATGATGCAGCGTATGAGGAATGACTAGTCTCCAGTTGTCGGTGCCACATCATTAAGTTCAGACTTAGTTTGTGAATACCTGTTATAGCAATTTGCCGTCTTCTTAACTTGCTCAAGCAATCTTCATTCAATGAATCTTCTCAATGGTGATTATTCAAGAAAACATATGTATCACCGATATCTAACCGGCAAACGCATCAAGAACATTTCTAATATACATATACGTATGTTACAAATCATTACCACAGACTTTTTAATGTATACGTTTATAGGGATGTTATAAAAGTTTCACGTTTCCGAACGAATAGTCTACCATTTCTTGAGGAGGTGAGGTAATATGTGTAGCATACATCTTCCTTAAAGCTGCACACAAACAAAAAAATAAACAACTATTGTCGCTGCTCTGTTGTTTAGTAACGTCACATATAATATTACAAGTAGCATGTAACATTTTTCATATAGTGTTTATTTGCTTTATAACAATCTATTTACCTTATAATACAATGAATAATGTTTTGGCAGAAGGGAAGCTGGGAGTAAAATACTTCCCATTTAATAATTTTTTCTGACAACTTTTCATTGTAGACTTTACGTCAAATTGTTATATATTAGAATCAATACTAGCTGTGGTAAAATGGGTTTCCAACTGAATATAAATCGGTTGGCTTATTGGCTTATATATTACCAATTGTGTTGACTGAACAAGTTTGTGCTAGGCTAAGTCTACGGTCGTTCGGTTGGAAAGTGTTCAGAAATGTTATTAGTGTTTCGCCGGTGTATTTACTCACTTAGTATGATTAGATTTGATAGTGATAGTACGTATATTCTCATACCGGTGTGTATTCGTTTGTGGATGTTGAGCGTGGATTTCTGCGTAAAGCGCTTGTAACAGACATCGCACTCGAAGGGGCGTTCCCCGGTGTGCGTGCGCGTGTGTATCTCCAGGTACGGCTTGCAAGTGAACGCGGCCGGACACTCCGCGCACTGGTACGGCCGCCCTTGCACTGCACGCAACCACACGTCAAAACATAGCACTACGCGCGGGCTCGCCTCGCGACTACACCCTGACGGCCCGACTGTGGCACCGACAACTTTCAACTCAAACAGCATCGATTATATAATTGAGCGATGACGTATGGGTCGCGGGACTGACCTGTGTGCGTTCGTTTGTGTATATTGAGAGTTGACTTTTGCGCGAATCTCTTGAGGCAGACGTCACACTGGTAAGGCCGCTCTCCGGTGTGCGTGCGGTTGTGGATCTCCAGGTACTGCTTGCAGGTGAAGGCTGCGGGGCAGGCGAGGCACTGGAACGGGCGGCCCTGCACTGCAAACAGAGCGCGCGTCAGCACGGGCGGGCGGCCCGCCCCGCTCCGCCCGCCCGTGCTGGAAGCGCCGGTGTCGCACCGCCGGCGCCGGCCGCGTCTCGCCGACACACGTACCTGAGTGCGTCCGCTTGTGAATGTTGAGACTGGATTTCTGCGTGAAGCGCTTCAGGCAGATGTCGCACTGATACGGTCGCTCGCCGGTGTGGGTGCGCGTGTGAATCTCCAGGTATTGCTTGCAGGTGAAGGCGGCGGGGCACGACAGGCACTGGAACGGTCTGCCCTGGACTGGTGCCCAACACATATACATTATAGCGGCGGCGAGCGACGCGGACGCTAGACGCCCTCGCTACGAGGCGGCGCGGACCGGCCGCTCCGCTCCGGCCGGCCGGGGGCGGCGCGGGGCCGGGGGCGGGGGGGCCAGTCCGCCCCGCGGCTCTCACCCACCTGTGTGCGTCCTCTTATGAATATTGAGGCTGGACTTCTGCGTGAAGCGCTTCAGACACGCGTCGCACTGATACGGCCGCTCGCCTGTGTGCGTGCGCATGTGAATGTCCAGGTAGGGGCGACGGGCGAAGGCCGCCGGGCAATGCCCGCACGCGAACGGCCGCCCGTGCACTGCGCCCAGTGCACACACAAAAGCGAGTAACGCACGTCGCCGACGCGAGGCCGCGGCGCCTCTGCCGCCGGCGCCCCCGGCCGATCCGAGATCGCGCCCGGCGCCCGGTCAGCCACCGGGGCGCGCCCCAATTTTGAACCCAATTTTGAATGTCGGTACCGATATGGTACCGAGGCGCCAAACGTATACATTATGCGTCATTGCGGCGATTGCATTACCGCTTTTGTGAAACGATTAATAGTCATGAAAATGATAAAATAATGGTATAATGCTTAAATCACCGTCGTAAGTAGGTACATGAGATATGGGGGAAGTGAGAGCGAGTGACCGCCGGGACATAGTGATGGCGTGAAGTCAACCGTGCTGCAGAAGTGAACGAAGCGCGCTGTTACTGCGAGTTAGAGAAGTCGAGGTGTTAGTCGGAAGCAACGAGATGGAAGCTAGATCTATGTCGGATGAGAGACGACGGGTCAGGCGGGCAACGGAAAAATAGGGAGGAAGCATGACGCTAAATGAGATGCGTGACGAGTCTCAGTGGCTAACCGTAACGAGAGGAGAACTGCGGTTATAATATAAGTGGGCTACTAACCCGTATGTATCTTTTCGTGCAAATTGAGCGCGCACTTCTGCGTGAAGGACTTGAGGCAGACGGTGCACTGGAACGGCCGCTCCCCTGCGCCGCCACGCACGGACACGGGGGGACAGAGAAACAAAACAAAACCACGATGGACAAATAATTCACCCCACTGAGCGCCGAGCTCTACTCTCTCTTTCTACTGCTCTACTGCATACCGAGCGCTACCATGAGGGAATTCGTACACGTTATTTGTCCATCAGATATACTCATCTTACGTCGTTAACAGAAATCCTCACGACGTACACATGCTTTGTTATAACTGTTTGTGAATAGTTTTTGAGCGTGTGTAACCTATGAGATTAAACGCATTCGAGAATAAAATTAAAAAGAAAACTGTTTTGTCACTAGCTAGGATAATGGTAGAATCAATTTCGAAACGCCGGGGTAAGGATTAGGTTAACGGGAGCCCTTAAAACTATTCACAAAACGTTGGTGTCAAAGCCACAGCAAGTCGTAATAAAAGCTCCAGAAGCGATTATATCCGAGTGTTGTGGCTTGGAGACCGATCGAAATAAAAAGGAAAATGTCAAGGGACCCACCGGTGTGTATACGTTTATGAGTGCCAAGGCTGGACTTCTGCGTGAACCGCTTGTCACAGATGTCGCATTGATAGGGGCGCACTTTGTTGATCAGCGATTGGATGTGCTCCTCTAGAAATACCAACAAAACTCAGCTACAGCATCGGTCAGCCGACGACTGCCACTCATCAAGTGCCTAGTAACGTGAGCTAACCAAATCAAATAAACAAAAAAAATAATGTCTACATAGGATTTTAGGGGAAAATGCCTACCAGTGTGTATTTTCCCATGGCGTCCCAGGCTGGACTTCTGAGTGAAGCGCATAAAACAGATGTGGCACTGGTACGGCCGCACTTTCTCTAACAGGGCTCGTCTGTGCTCCTCTATAAGGTATACGAGTATCGATATAGCAACTCTGCACCCTCTCAAACAATAAGTATTCAATAAACAATGCCTAACGTAGAAGAGTAAACCATTCACACACATTCAGGGGGAGGTAGGCTACGTCTACGAACAGAATATACGTTAGTACCGCTCTGCCTCAAGGGGGAACGTCACGCACAAGTCGCCAGTATGATATGAGGGACCCACCGGTGTGTATTTTTCCGTGCCGGCCCAGACTCGATTTCTGGGTGAATCGCACATAGCAGATGCCGCACTGGTAGGGCCGTTCCTTAGCCAGCAGCGCGCGTCTGTGTTCCTCTGAACGAAATCGAACAAGTCAATTTAGGGCGGGAGCATGAACACTACGGGAGGCGAGACGTGACTTTACGACTGAATGTGTGGACGTCACGGCCGCAATAGATGTGAACCCACCCGTGTGTATTTTCTTGTGCCGGTTGAGGCTGGAGCTCTGCGTGAACCGCATCTGACAGAGCTCACACTTGTAGGGCCGGTCCTTCACCATCAACGCGCGCATGTGTTCATCTAGAAGCCAGGCCATAGAACAACACTGGGCGCTTCGCACTCGACACCGGACACGCAAGGACGCACAACCGAGCGCGCGCACCTCCGTTGCGCGTCCTTCACCTCCCCCTGTTTGCCTCACAAAGGAGCCTTCCTCACGCCCTGATTTTTTACGAGACAGTCTAATTCTATTGGACACAACTCAAAAACTATTCACAGTGTTATGTCAAGCATATGTATCTGTATCGGCAGCGGACTGGCTCGCACCAGTGACTACATAGGTATTGTGTAACAAGTACATTCGATACGATGGTTAGATACGAGTATAAGTAATGTAGACTAACGATACATTAAAGGTGGTTTATAAAGCTCCGGAATGCGTGCTCGCGTTAAATAGATAAGCACCATTCTTTTAAATTAATTTATTACGACACTATCTAACATAAAATATAAGTATAAGGTGAAATAGAAGGCATAATTTTATTATAGATCTTGGAAGAAACAGGTAAGTCACAGGTACATGAAAAATACATAGATATGATTTTATTTTTGTTTGCAGAGTGCAGTTGCTCTTAAAACATAACAATTAACAAAAAATTGTTGAACCGAACGCAAAATAAACTGATAAGTGAATATTTTAAAAGTATCGGAAAACTATTATGTGAAAAAAAGAACGAGAAAAATAAATATTTCAAATATCAGGGCGTCAAAATAGGACATAAGCGTTAAAACAAGTTTCGTATTACCGCCAATTTCGAAAATTAATTGTAATAAAATAAAAATAACGTTCTTTTATTACGTTGGTCTTGCGGAAACAGGAGGAGGTCGACTCAATAAAAATTATAAAATTTCATTAATATTTTAACAATCCCTCATTGTACTTGGGAGGCCTACAAATTCCTCGACTAGTAGAAATGTAACTTCCATATTTAGTGGATACCTTCCTCCTCTGACTTTAATAAAGCGCCACAAATAGCTATAATTAACTGAAACAAAAAATATCTAGAAATTGACAATATTAGATTGCAGCTATTCATTTGCATAACTACTGATATCTGTTATTGTTTGCAAACAGATAAGATATGGAAATTACATTCTGTACTGTGATGTAATACCACAACTTGATAATATTGTTCAGTAGGTATTGCAGTAACTAATTATTTTTCTTTACTACTACCTAAACCTATTCATTAACTTTGTAATTACTTCTAAGTTCATGTTAATCAACGACGATCAAGGTACATAATCAGAAACCTGTGTGCTAAATATTGAAACATTTTTTTTTTTTTAATTACCACTCCAAATTTACTATGATGTAGATGACTGATGTTTGAGATACTTAAAATAACAGGCTCGGTGAAACATAATCAAATATATGGAATACTTAAGAAATAATTTCATTTGGCTACTGAACCTTTAACCAAAATAAAATTATGGATGACTAATTGTTGAACTTGTTCTGTAAAAACGGGTCGAAACCATCGGACAAATATTCCTAACATCTAATAAAATAAGTGGATGAAAACAAAATTAGCGATGTTTCTTGAAATTACTTTACATTTTAAGACAAGATATGATGAAAACATACTCACGTGTGATTCCTGAACTTTTGTTTGTCATGTTTTCACACTTATATGTTTATGCATATTTGCGCTTTGAGCTTTCTACGACCAGAGAATTACTGAGACGTATTGAGCGCCAGCTCTCATCATAAACCGCATCTTCACTAAACATTACATAAGATAGCGGTCAAAAACAAGCCTATTAACTATACAATTATAAAATGCTACTATTTTACTTAATTATTAATCAGCCTCTTTATTAGAAAAACTTATGTATTGACTATAAAAAAGTAGGTACTAAGTATTCTATCAGTTATGTGTTTTTTCTGTAGCACAAACTTGCTCCGTTTAGTTTTATTTGTTTTACTTTAATATTCATCAATGTACTTTGTCGCTTCAAACATTGATAGAAACAGAATCCTTCATGTCTGATAGAGTTCTTAATGTTCTCGAAAATGTATGAACCCTGCCACACGCACTTGGCCAGAGTGGTGAACTGTAGCTTTACCCTTCTCACAATGAGAAGCCCACCCCCAGTAATAGGGACATTTAAAAAACAAGGCTGACCCGTGGTACCCGTGATTTTATTAAGAGGCAATTAAACATCAGTCATCTTGCCTATCACAACTTTATTAAAAAAGCACACACATTTCTGATTAATATTTTTGAAGTTAAAATTGCTGTATCTATGGTCTAATACAACAAAGAGACTCTTCTTACCATGTATATTATGTACATAGTTATCGAGCCCCTATGGGTATAGTGCCAGCTTACCTGTGTGCACGCGTTTGTGTGTGTTAAGGCTGGATTTCTGCGTGAAGCGCTTCAAGCACAAATCACATTGGAACGGCCGTTCGCCTGTGTGCGTTCGCATATGCACTTCCAAGTACGGCTTGCGGCAAAAAGCTGCGTCGCAAACCTGCATACGAAATTCGACTTTGAATAGTGCAATTATGTATCAAAACTTAATGTCAACTCGTCTGCAATATATACACAACTCAAGCTATACGAGCAAACAGAATGGCACAACTAAGATGATAAATGTCGAGTGACAGCAAACATAGTCAGAGTTGCTGTTCAGTTTTGAATTATTTTTATGAGTAAGTACATTGGAGTGATCTAGTGGAGAAAGACATTCTACGGTCCTCTAGAAAAGTAGCAGCTTTTGGTATATGAGAGTGTGCCCCTAGCACTAAATCTATTGATATAAGAAGAAAGAAAAGAAATTATTTAAAAAAAATATCTTAAATTTAAATATCTTTTTAGAAAAAATATCTTAATAACAAGCTAAAAAGTTTTGATCGCATCTTCACTTAACATCAGGTGAGATGGAGGTCAAACGCAAGCCTATTTATTATTTAAAAAACAGTTGTTATTTTTTTTTTACTAAATTCAATAAAGTAATTTAGCCTGTCAGCCGAAACAAAATAACGATCCATTTGACACCTCATTTTCAAAATCAGATGAATAATTACAGCACTACAGTAAAACAAACACACATACAAACATACATAAACAAAACCCTACCTTTTGGCTTACCAGCAGTCGGATAAAAAGTATTTAAAGGGCACAATAATCCTAGTTCCAATACATTCTTTAATTGATTATGTAATACAAGTTCAAGAAAGTTCCTGTGTGAGAGATACAGAACTCATTTGGGCTGATTCATCACTATAGGTAAGTAAGTGTTTACTAACTGTGCATTGGAAAGGCTTGTTTCCTGAATGAAGCTTCATGTGGACGTAATATGATGAAGCGGACGAAAGGACTTTGCCGCAAACCTGCAAATATGATACATCAATAATTTTATGATTCTTCTTACAATATCAAATACGCATTTCAAATTAGCACGAGGCAGTTGTCAACAAAATCGTTTTGTCTGTATCTTTAGTATTAATGGTATGTAAAAAGCTGTAAGCTTCATTGATTAATGTTTTGCCAATATTGGGATTTATCTAGATTTAGATTGGTATAGCATAAATTGTATTCCAATAAGTTTGTTTGCATTAAACTTTGAATCCTGTTTGTACACATAGTTTTCAATTATTTTCTTACCCAACTGCCTAAGGAGGGAGTTGTTTTATGTGTTAACTAAGTGTATCTGTTCTTATGAAATTCTTTTATTGTTATTGTCATTTTCAGAATATAATAGAGTAGGCCATTGGCATTTTTCAATCAAGCTTTTAGTTTATCTTTTATTTTTTATATTAGTGCCAATAAATATAGAGATAGCACTATGTAGCAACACTATACAACTTAAAATAATATGCAATATGCTGTATATTTTTTTTAAATTATGGTCATGTAGTCCAAATAATCACTATTCAATGTGTGATCCCATTTATATCAATATATAGATCATTTCTGTGCTGCTAGACACTGCTAACAATATTGACAGGTTTTTTGATTAACTTACCTTGCACGCTTGGGGCTTTGAACGAGGTGTGTTTGGTCCACCATTCTGCACTTCCATTTTAGTCTGAACTGATCCCATGTCAACGCCCATACCCTGACAAATTATACCATCATCAAATATAACTAGTTTCACAGATGACATAACATGAAACATACATACTAAAACAGAACTGTGGTAAATTGAGCTAATCTTTGGGTTATTTTTTATATTCATGTGTCCAAGGGGTTCCTAGATAGTGACACTTTCTGTAAAATACCCTTAAACATGGCTATTTTGTCTCAAATGATTGCAGTATGCTTTTTTTTTTAAATAATATCTCTTAAAATGGTTAATATATTCAAGGGTTTAAATACTTTTTATGAGTTCAAACCGGTCTGGATTTTATTTATTTTAAAATGATCGAGTTTTTTTTTTTTTTTTTTTTTTTTTTATCGCTGACAGGCTACTTGTTTGACCACAACTCACTTGATGTTAAGTGACGGTGTGGTCGAAGATGGTAAAGCACACCTAGCCTGAATTAGAACTGGCTCTCAAGTGCGGCTGCCGGAACACACCGTTAGATGCTTGGCGGCAGATTTTCAACTTGAGGGTGGTAGCTAGCCAGCCGAGTACTAGAAAGTACCCTACCACCACGCTATGGTTTCCTCACGATGTTTTCCTTCACCGGCAGCTCAAGCTCATTGTTGGGGTTTGAACCCACGCCCTTCGGCATGCGAACCGACCGCGCTAACCACTGAGCTATCATCGCTACAAATGTATTATGATAACCATAAAATTGTTTACATACCTGTGAACATTGTCTTCCATCCATATCCATATCAACACCTTCATCCTCCATTCCTTTAAAGCTTAACTGCAAATAAAAAATAATCTTATAGTTTTGTAAGTCCAATAAGCTTGCATTTCAATGAGACAAATGGATTAAGTGGAATCTAACAAGCCACAGCTCAATATGTTTTACTATTATTCATTCCATAGTTCTATATATTATAAGTACAGTGAAGTTGCTATAGACAGGCTCTGTATACAAATTTGTAACCCTTCTACCCAACTTTCATTTCATAGCTCCATGTGAGGCATGTCTTATATTCTTTTGTTTGGGCCTCTATAGCACGGGGGCCCCGTATTTTTGATACGGCTGATATGGCGGTTGCTACGCCCTTGATATTATACCTACCTATCATTCCACAGTTAGGTAATTACACAAATCCATAAAAAATCTATGGGCACTAGTATTTTTTAATTATTAAGTAATGAGACACAGTGCATCTGTACTTACCTCATCATCTTGTTGTTGGTGCATCTCCTGTTGCTGATGTTGTTCCATGAGATCCTGATGTTGTACTTGTTGTTGTATTAGGCTGTCCTTAGAGTCCTCCTGGTGCGGCACATGCGACAGTGATGGGTGATGTGGGTTCATGTTGATTATAGGATGGGAGGAATCTGACCGGACTATGGTTGGGGGGCCACTATGTACATGCTGATGCGACGAGTAGAAACTGCAAACGAAAATTCATCTTTATGTATTTTCACTAAATCAATGCCTGGAAAAGTAAGGGTGGCATCATTAGCATATCATTAAAATTAAGCAAACAGGTAATCCTTTTTGCTAGGAATATCCCTCATTTAGGAGGAGAATATTCACTTAAAATATTTTGTTCTCTAATTCCGTTTTGACATGATCAACATGTTGACTAAGACCATGGTGATTCATGATCTGAAATCCGAACCAAAATTTAGCCCTTAGAACTAGTGGTGAAAATTTAAAAACTGGCACAATGCACCAAGGTACGTATGGATGGTCGAAAAAGAAAAGTAATAAGCGCCAACGACGTTTGCAATGTTTGCATGAAATTTTTTAATCAACATAGTTTTTTTCTTTGTTTTTGGCACCACGCATTGTTGATAGATCATGTGAAATAGGTGCGCAGTCAAAGGTACAAAAAGTAAGATAAGTCCAGTCCATAAAAAGATAGAAAGGGTCACTTGAAACTCAAAAGCTTTGGCGGAGTTTTGATATAATACGGTGCCTTAATTTTTTAACGTATAATGTTTATTTTATTAAGCCGGAAGTGTTTTTTTTTTTTTGTATTGTAACGTCATTCTCAGATCAAACAACGTCATTCATGTAAGCTTTTGAAAATATTCAAATACTCGATTCCGGCAAAATAAAAAACGCGACGATATAAATGGAAAAAAAAAACTGCTAGTTTAGACATATCCAGTCAAAGTGAGGGTCAAAGCGAAAGACGAAAGATGCCAATCCGGAAGTAGAATGGTAGTAAAATATAGTTTGAAATGAATTAGAATTCGACCGAAAATACTAAAATTTTGTGAAACATGTAAAAATTGCTTTTACAACTAGAACCTCCGTATCCGGTTTTTACCAGAGAACCAAAAAAAATAATTTAATTTTTGTGAGGATCACTGGGGGAAGAAGGGGATAATCTATAAAGCCTTTAGCTTATGTAGGATTATTCATTGTACATGAATTGAATACATAGGTTTTTTGAGACGTTACAGAGTCGCTTGTGAATCGTCTACCATAATATGGATTTTATGCATTTTGCTTGCCTGTCCACTTATATTATAAATACTTGTATAAGAAACTTACCTCATCGGTTCAGCTTTGATTTGTTGTTCAAACATAGATATAGTGGCGAGTAGGTCGCCGGGGGGAGGCACGGGGACCCCCACGCCCCGTGCCATACCCCCGACGCCCACGCCCCAGTGTGCTGGGAAACTAATGGCGCTTTTGATGCTTTTCCATTTTCGACTCCCACTTCCTGTAGACAACATGAAAATAAGAGTGCTTTACTTTGCTTATAATTATATGCTATCGAACATTTAGACAGGTCCATATTGCAATTTTTGCTTTGACTACTTTGATTGCTTGTAACCTACTTTCTTTATTCTCAGTGCAGCTGAGTCACAAAGCTTTTTGTAATCTTATCAGCTTCGGCAATAACAGCAGCTTATACGTCTAATTTATAGAGTTTTAATAATATATTATCATTATATTATTCCGAATAAATAATTTATTATGTATATTATTTATTAGATCTAATTTTCTAGTCTAACAAATGTTATCATACCATGTAATAAAAAATATATTCATACTAATTATATGCAGCACTTATGGTGATATACATAGATCAATAAAGTTACAAAAAATTACAAAGGTGGCACAATTAGCAGAATATCTATTGACGTAAAGCATCATTTATAAAATGATAAAGTTATATAGTAATGCATGCACTTTGAGCAAAACTGACAAAGATGATCATAATTAAAAAATGCATATGAAAACGTTTTGTGGATTATTCCCATTTAAGTATAGCATGTACTCTATATAAAAAAATATTTGCAAAAAATTATAGGAGAATACATTTTTACGGGTCATATCTCATTAGATCAGAATTGAGATTAATCTACTTTATTAATATATAACTGGCCATTCTTAAATTACGTAACAAATTAAGGGGCAGGGAGGGGGTCAACTAAGTTTGACATGGGTACATAAGAATCATAACATCAATTGTGAAAATAATAAAACAACTGTTTAATTTAAATATGTGACACGAAATTTCTGAAACAATTTATGGATGGCCCTTAATTATTTAACGAAATATTTTAAAATAGCTAGTTTGTATTTGGATGATACTAGAAAAACTTGATAAGTGTAACATGTTTTGTGGCTTAATTACATAACCTCATAAGATTTCGTACGGGAAGATCTATCTATATCTTTAAACGAGCAATTCTTGTATATATATATATTCTGAATCTCGGAAACTGCTCCAACGATTTTCATGAAATTTAGTATGCAGGGGGTTTCGAGGGAGATAAATCGATCTAGCTAGGTTTCATTTTTAGAAAACGTCATTTTATCCGTGTTTCAGCCGAGCAAAGCTCGGTCATCCAGGTACTGAATCTTTATAACTGCTCAAAAAAAGGGTGTCATATTTTTCAATTCATGTTTACATATGTATGTGGGTTCCTTAATTTCCCCATAACTCTTGAAAGCTTTGATTGACTTTGATATGAGTTGTATCGTTAAAATCCTTGCGCTATTCTGAGTGTCAAAATTAAGATAATTTCAAAACTAAGAACACTATATCACATTATGAAAGACATGATTAAACCACAATAACCATACTGGATGGCCGAGCCTTGCTCGGCTGAAAACTCGGATAAAACGACGTTTTCTGAAAATGAAACCTAGCTAGATCGATTTATCGCCCTCGGAACCCCCTGCATACTAAATTTCATGAAAATCGTTGGAGCCGTTTCGGAGATTCAGATTATATATATATATATATATATATATATATATATATATACACAAGAATTGCTAGTTTAAAGATATAGATACGCAGTCTTGTTTTCTCACGTAAAAGTAAAGACGATTTTGCCACTGCTTGCATGTCAAGTCTGTGGCCTAGAAAGAGAACTATACACTTAAAACGCATTAGGCATTGCAGGAAGAATGCATTAAAATGGGGCTGTTATCACTAGGAACTTTCGACTTAGAAACAATATTCGGATAGAATACGAGAATACTTTAAAGGTAGCTTATAAAATACAAAATAAAATAAATAAATTATTATGATAACAGACAAACATCGACCTTATTAAAAAAACCTTGTTTAAAGTTAATTAACGCTATGTGATCTTGCACTGACGTCTAATATTACGGGCGAAAACGAGACAAGTCAAGATCAAGTTTTATTATTACGAGTATAACATATTTTATCTTTTCTTTATGTTCTATACTTAATTCTTCTAAAAGTATGTTTGTCACTAAACTCTCCCTAAATGCTAGAACGATTTTATTGAAATTTTAGTGTGTTTGAGTTGATGGATGGTTGTCCCTGAATAGTTTAGATTTACAATTGGACCGGTAGGTGGCACTGCAATCGTACATTAAGATCAAAGTACTGAGGATTTAGCTAGTATGTATAAACAATATTCTCTACAAAAATCTTATGCTATGATATACACAAATATGATATCATACAAATATTGCTGTGATATATTTAAAATAAATTACATTTTCTAAATGATAATCTAGACAGAAATAAAAAAGGTAATATCTGTGTAAACAAGACCTACTTTATAAAAACAGGACAATTTATTACTGTGTTTTTATTTAAGTAACACATAAATATACTTTTTTAAATATATCTAATCTTAGAATTGGGGTTTAAATCAAGATTGCTGCAATTCCAATTATTAATCAATAATAACAACAATAAAACTATTAAGAACATACAAGACTATCTAGGCTCAAACCAAGCAAAGCTTGGACTATGGAAATCCGATAACTGATAGCATAAAAATATACTTTTTATAAATACATACTTATAATACAAACATTTAGTCAAGACTAAATTTAGGGAATTAAACACACACCCACAACTCAAGAAGTAGAGCTAATAGAGCAGGCAAAAATTTTTGTACATTATCACAATAACGGTTTTTTTGTGGTGAAATTTAATGCAAACCTGAAACGATTTTTTTAAATATATATTGCACAAATAATAGCTTTTATCTAACACAAATATTATATGTTGTTTGCATATTTAATCTTTCATCAAAATTTTAATAATGCCTTTATTCACAAATAAACACATAAATTACACTTATTGAGCTATAGTATTGCAGAACACTCACTAAATATAATTACTTATGCATGAATTTCTTGAAACCGATCAGCCATTTTTATGCATACTAAATACACCATTAATATGAAATTACCAAAAACGTATGTATGTCCCGAAATTATACATTTATTACACTAAATATTTCAATAAACAATCAAACCTATAAACCGAATCACAAAATCATACGATAACAAAATCGCGCTCTTTTAGGGTAAACAAATATAGATAAAGAAAAATGAACTATTATTATCTACCTATTCAATATGCAGGCACAATCAACATAAACAAGAAAACTTCACAAAACATTGTAAAACCTATTACAATTCATTTAATGGCGGAAGCTCACCGAGCAACTGTCTCCACCCAGCCTCCCCCCTGCCATCAATAAAATGGCCAATTCGTTATTGAATTTTGTCCCCAACTTTCTGACCGAAGCTGCGCGTCGCCGGTTGTCATTTGACAAGTAATTTAGTTACTGCTACAATAGTAATGTAAACAATATGTAAATATTGCAAATAGTATCTGTATTCTTAATTATTTTGGTGAAAGTTATGTCATTATTCTTGCAGTGTTAGGGATACAGTGCCGATTCATGCTGTATTCAAGCTGTCTTTTAATAATATAAATCAAGCAAAGTTTGTTTCCATAAATAACGATCCTGTTTTCCTATTGGAAATACAACGACCTTTCATAATGTATGGAGGGAATGAGATATAAATTTATTATTATTCCCTTTTTATGCAAAATCTTATAAGTTTTATCGCGCTTATGTTATTCCATCAATACATAAGTATATCTAGAGCTAGATTCTACTCACATATGCAAAGGAACACCTACTAATAGTTGTGTATACGGAATCACATAAATTATATCACTAATTACACAATTTCGTTAAGATTGGCCATTCGGATTATGTTTTTCTTTAGACACCGACATAAAATGGCTGCTACCTCATTGTTCTGCGCGTTCGTTCGTGCGCATAGAAGCCGTGAACGCTTGGGGACTACTTCTCCGCCAATTAAAATTATGGCGCGAAATTTAAGGTGTCGTTAAGTAATTTAATGTAAAAATTATGTTAAATATCCGTCAATGTGTGAAGTTTACTAAAATATAACAAAATATATAAGTTGTTATCAAAATAACGAGTAACGCTGAAAGGTAAACTTGAGGGTCATATTTATATTCATCAGCATCCAATGCAATGGGCGTGAGACAAATTAATTTCCGCTGTTGATGACCAATGCCTTCTAAATGTTGCTGCAACTGATTATCGGAATTTGTATATATGTCACAAATCGTACAGTAATAGCGTCTGTATTTATTGGGTATGTTGGTTTTACGTTTTTTTTCCGTGTTTTGGTCCATTTTTTATTATTTTTAGTACCATAAAACGATAGCAGAAAATTAAAATGTCGCTATCTGAAAGTTAAAACAAAAATAAAATTGATGAGACTTATTAATATGAATATGTTCAACACCTACTTATGTAATAAGTTAAAGTAAAATATACAAAGATAGATACATGGAGACAAAGACTTAAGTATGTAGTTACCGTTACCTCTCAACACTATTTCTTTAACAAACTATTCAACTGCAAATTAAGTGTTTTGTATCAGTAGATTTATAATGAAAGTTATTGGTTCAGATATCTCTAATTCTAATATTTCAACAAAAGTAATTAACCATAACTATACCTGTATATGTTACATTGACAAACAGAAAATTACACCTAACCTATAATATGTTTTCAGTCGAAACTTTGCACATTAAGTAAATTAATTGAAGATGTTATTTAGTGCTTTAAGATGAAGGTACTTAGATATTTTTACTTTAGGATTCAATAACAAAACACCGTATAGAGAAAAAAGATGTTGTAAAAGAACATCCACTGAAATAGATAAATAATTTTGTTATTTTGCAATTTTTACTAAGTAAAGTATATTTATATTTTTACATGGTTTAGGTTAACTATGGTAAAAAGCATAGCATATGTATGATGATTGTTTTTCGTATCATGATACCTAATTTTTTTATAAAATTTAGAATTTGGTTGCAAATTAAAAGTATTTGTAATGACTATAGTCCCTATATTGGCCGCAAGTCAGATACACGAATGTTCACACATAATGTTATTACATTATATGGCATTATTATTTGTAGGTATAGGTTTGGGCTCGTAGTCTTTTTTTGTTATGTAAAAATAAACTACAGAAATATTAAATTATATGAATTCTTAACGACACACCAAGGAACAATAACGTGAGATGAGGACCCGCCGGATCAACCGATATACCTACTCTACCTAGAAATAAATACTTGAAACTTAACGAAAGATACTTGTTACATAATAAGAATAACTTCGTCCTTATGTGAGTGCATGTGAGCATTAGCATGCCTGCTTTAATAATCAGAACCTGGATGACCGAACTTACTTTGCTCGGCTGAAAACACGGGTAAATTGACGTTTAAATGACATAAACTTGCAAAGGACTCGAATGAAACATACAACTTCTGATTCACGTTGCATCTGATACTTTTTATGCCACCTACTCCTATTTCCGAAGAGCCAACATACGACTCACGTAATTAAATAGTAATAATATTCGACGCAGAAAATAAATAGTAATTATTATTGTAAGTAGTCGTGTATTTGTCAGTAGCTCGCCTCCGGCAACCGTAATGGTTGCTGACACTCCTGGCCTAAACATTTTTTTGTGACATGACTTTTTATTAGTTTTTGATCTGAGGTTTCTAGTTACAATTTGGTGAGTTTTGAATGTCAGTTGCCAGTTATTTTTTTCCTCTTTCTTCTTGGCATTGCATTCTGGATGCAACATGAAAATTAATACATTAATAAATTTAAATTTCGTTACATTTAATACTACACTTGCGCGCTTATTTCGGCACTTTATGAATAAATTACTACTATTTTTATACATAAACACTTGAAAAACATTAATTTATGAAAATTATCTATTGCGACTACACATCCTTTCCACGTTCCCGCCAAAACTATTTTGTTTGAAAGTATCAATTTGTCGTATATAAATCAATAACATCAAGTGTTAGTATCCTCTGAGCATGTTTAATCTTACATAGGTAATTGATAGAAAGTTAAAAATTAAAGACATATTTGTTAATTAAGCATAATCTTCACAAGAGGACTAAAGAAAAACAGCACGCTGACGGCTAACACGTTGAAACACTGAGGAGTTTTGGCGGGAACGCGGAAAGAGTCGTGTCACCCCATTGTATTTTTTTCCAAAACTAGTGCTTTTTCGAGTGTTTATGTATAAAAATAGTCGTGTTTTATTCATAAAGCGCCGAATTACAAGCACGAGTGTAGGAAAGTGATATAATGCGGTGAAACATGACTTTTCGTGTTACTTCTAAAACTCCATCGAAGCTTATAGTGGAGTCACCACTACTTTACTAAGGCATGATTTGGACTTGACTAAGACTGGACTTTGACTGTAACTGCAAAAACGGCAGACAAGTCAGTATGGCTTTACAGCTTTATGCCGGTACCACACGTTCGTCCAACCGTCGAACACTCCAACATGACTCGAGTCTGTCTCGATCAAAACAGACCCTCCACACAGTATACAAGTATACACGTTCCAACAGTGTTCCCACCTGTTTTATTGTCCCCCTAAATTTAGGGGGAAAATAAAATAGGTGGTTTTTTTAGGGGCGTTATATTTTTAGGGATTTATGACTGCTTATTTTTTACTAAGAAAATAAAGGTATAAAAATATAGGGTCTGAAGTTATTCAATCTAGCCATAGTAATATTCTAGTCTAGTAATATTTATTTGTTGACCTAGCGGCTTAGCGAGATCCATTACGGTTCCGGGTTCCTTATTACTAAGTATGCGGAGTTGAATAGAAAACAAATGTCGCCATAGTGCTTACCATAAACATAAGACAAGTGATATTAAAACTACTCTGTGATAACTGGTGGTTACGTTGTCTATGCTTACTGGAAATAAGTTGTTTAATTTAATTTCGTTATTGTAATGCTGTGTGGACAACCAATTTGTTAATTATGCCTAAAGAAAAGAAGAAATACAGTCAAAAGTACACAAATATTTGGAAAACAGATCCAGGGGGATTTTCAAGTAATTGTCTGATTTTAGGGGTTTTAGCATAGCTTTAGGGATAAATATTTTTGAGTTGGTAACACTTCGTTCCAACCTCATTCTCTATGGACGGTCTGTGCAACTCCTTTGATCTGTGTACGATTTACCGCCATCGGAGCGATCGCGCGCCAACACGCTCCAACACCGTCAAACACGCACGAACTACCCCTCCACACGTGCGACTGTTGGACGGTTGGACGAACGTGTGGTACCGCCATTAGAATCTCCGAAAGACCAAATTGAATACAAAAATAATTGAAAGACTGACATTTGACACTGACAATTTTACTAACTTATATTCTTTTAGAAAAGTTGTGATCATGGCGGTGGGTGTTTTTCATATGAATTAAACTTAAAATCTGTTGTAATCAGTGAAAATGCCTAAAATTCTGTTAATTGTTGTAGCCTGTAAAGCTGTTTAATGTTCAGACGAAAATGTCCACCCAATATTTTTGGTTACCTTGCACATCTATTAAAATTGTTTCGGCATAACCTATATTGTTGTGAACACAAGAAGTACAAGTATTATGAATGATACGATGAAAAGTGGTCTTAGTAAGTACCTAAATGACAATGTATTTTACAGCGTGTACCACCGCCCGCGTTGAAGAAAGACAAGAAGGAGAAGAAGCCACCTAAAGACAACTCCAAAAATGTTATGCGTAACTTGCATATCAGGAAACTTTGCCTGAACATCTGTGTGGGAGAGTCTGGTGATAGGCTCACTCGTGCTGCTAAGGTAAGTGCTACAACTTTTAGTACAAAACATTTTAACAGGGGACACAAATTTGCCTAGGTACATTAGAATTTCCCATGCTACCATACCATACTATTTCACTACATAGGTAGTTATAGGTCTGTCTTATACTTTAAGATAATGTGGCAATCGAACCTCTAACATGGGTTATATTTAACGTGTTAATAGTTCAACTGCATGATTTGTTCAAGAACTACACATAATTGTGTTTTTCTTTGTAAAATCATGCAAAATTATTTTTTCTCAATTGCAACTTCTGAGTACTAGTACTTTCCTACTTAGAATACGTAGAGAAAATACAGATGTCTGCCTTATAGCTAACTACCTACCTACTACACTCTGAGCTGTAGGTTGTGATATGCTGGTGGTCCCAGGTGGGCACCCGGGACAAATATTTATAAATAAAAAAAACCATTTGTTCAGTGTCTACATATTCTGCATGTGTGTAATAAGTATATGTTTACTGAATGAGTATATAAGCATTCCATTAATTATTTGGTTCCTATAGCACAAGCTTTGTTTAGTTTGGAGTTTGGTAGTAGGTATTGTGTGAAATATCCAAAAGTAATAAAGAATGTAATATTAAGTAATTATAATACCTAATTCTTACTATATTATAGCTAGAAATAATGGTAAAAATGTGCTATGGGTACATATAATTTGTAAATGATGATAGACATTTCACATATTGCTGTCTAGCCTGAAGCTAGAAAGTATGGAAGCTGGTACTATGGGAACCAGATAACTGAAAGAATACTTCTATAATATTTTTGTAGTTTGCCTTTTTCTCATCCTTATTTCAGACATGATCCATGATTGTTTGCTTAAGTTATCAATTATTCATCGTAAAATTTAATTCCAGGTATTGGAACAACTTACTGGCCAACAGCCTGTATTCTCAAAGGCCCGGTACACTGTACGATCATTCGGCATCCGTCGTAATGAAAAGATTGCTGTCCACTGCACTGTCCGTGGTGCCAAGGCTGAAGAAATCCTTGAAAGAGGTCTCAAAGTGAGTTGACAACATAAAGTATTAAAATAATGTGTGTTTATGATTTCAGTAGTTGTAGTACCTACAGTTTTCTGGTTTGATACTGAGTTGCACTTGTGTACTTATGTCAAGACCTGAAATTTCGATTTGATTTAACTCCCATAGATTATGATATATTTCTTGGATGTCAAGAAAATATCTCTGGTGTTGCTGTATCTAGTTAATACTGTTTCAATGTGATTGAATCCAGCATGACTTTGATGAAGAGCTTCACTTACTTGTGATGTTCTATGTAACTTCATGCAAAATTATTATTTCCAATTTGCAACTTCTGAGTACTGAACCATTACTGCTTAGAATACTTACGGAAATGACAAAAAACTCAATAAGGGTATTTACAAATGTAACATATGTTATGTATGCTTTACTATTTTTTACAAAATGTGTGGACTTGATTGATCAGAGAAAACAAATATGAATTTCTATGTATGCATGTACATATGTTTCACTATAACTACAATATCCATTTATCATGAAACTCCATCGTACAATTATAATTTTAAACTCATAGAAAATAAGCACATTTGCTTACACCGTTGAATTAATTTATACTATTAAATTTCGGAAAGTGCTATGCCTAAAAGCAGACTGGGGATATGGGATAGCATGATGTTATTCTGGCCAATGATAAACTAAGTGAGATTGCTTGAGAGTACTTATGATTTTTGCTAGATGATACATTATTATGTATTTATCTTAAGCAAAAGTTCACCCCAAGGCTTGCAAAGATATTGCTAGGTCCTAGTTTAGTGTGGACGATTTGTACACTGTTAATAGAATTGTTTATTGTTGTTAGCTTAATAAACAATAATTTGCTTCATTTACTTAAAATTTTTGTTGTACCATTTTTTTGTACTAGTAGGTACAACCTATAACATTGGTATGGCTAGTAAATATTTTCTTATTATAATATTTATAAAGCTTTTGAAGTCAGTGCTTCAGTGCATAGATAGTCAGGTTACAAGAGTATTGAAGGCAATCTGCTTGATCACACACTGAAGATTATCATGACATAAATGAATTTACTTCAAGATTATGCTCATCTGCAAAGATGTTTGTATTCTCATCTTTCCATTTCAGGTGCGAGAATACGAGTTGAGGCGTGACAACTTTTCAGCCACTGGAAACTTTGGCTTTGGTATTCAAGAACACATTGACTTGGGTATCAAGTATGATCCCTCCATTGGTATCTATGGTCTTGACTTCTACGTTGTCTTAGGCAGGCCAGGTAATGTTGAAAATATTGAGCAAGTTTCATGTTGGCTGTACATACTACTTTCCATTGATATTATGCTATGTCATATGAAGCAAACCAAGTTCCGGGCCTAGCACAAGATGCTACTGATTTATTCTTGGTGGCATATAATTATAGATATTATTTGTTTTTTTTCTGGTAACAGGCTAGGTTAGGCTAATGTTAAGTGACAGTGATGTCGGACATGGTAAACACATCTAACTAGCAATGGGAACTGGCTCTCAAGTAAAGCTGCTGGATTACATTGTTAGGTTGGTGGTGGCATATTTTCAACCCAAAATTTTGGTGGTACCTAGTCGGTGAAGTTCTAAAGAGTACCTACCACTAAACTATATGGTTTCCTCACAATCCTTCACTGGTAGCTCAAGCTTGATTAAAAAGTATTTCTACACCTACAAAGGTAGAATTATTTGAAACATTGAATTACAAAAGTAAGACCTACAATTTAAACAAACAAATAAACTGATTTTGATTGATTTGAAGCTTTAGCGTGTGAACTGACCATACTAACCACTTAGCTATCATCGTGACATACCATACACAGATACAGTAGCATATCAGTGACTAAAATAATAGGTCCAATTTGACAATATCAACTAGATGAATATCCAGTACACACCCTCTGTTGGTCTGTAAGGGGTGTCTTGACAAGTATGTACAGCCAGTGTGAAACTAAATCTTAGAAGATAAGATATAAAACAGATTTTTTTTATCCCATGACAGATCAAATACCCACATATAATACCATTAATATTATATTAATGTTGCGACATTGTGAAATTTGCTAAATGTTAGATGTAAATACATAAAAATCATGCCCTACCTAATTTTATAAACATTGCACATTTGTTCAGGGGTGGAGAAAAATGTTTCTTTACTTCGTAAATTATGTGCAAAATTAAATGGTAATACAGTATGAAAATATTAGATTTCTCTAATAGTTTCTTCATTTTATTATCATACATTTTTATCACTACCTGTACAACAATTTCCAATTGCTTGTCGAGAAACAGACTGGGTATTCTTTTGTAAATAATATAACAGTATTTTTAGTAATTATTATTCTCCAGTAATTTAAACTTACGACTCGCAATGTCGACACTCCAATTTGACCTAATATATCTGTCAGTATTTGTTACAAATCTCGCAGCAATATTGTGTTGGGAAAGTATGCCGTGTGTGAAGTTACATTCAATAATATTCTCTATTAATTGCAGGATTCAATGTTGCGCATAGAAGACGTAAAACCGGTAAGGTTGGATTCCCTCATCGTCTGACGAAGGAGGATGCCATGAAGTGGTTCCAACAGAAATACGATGGTATCATTCTTAACAGCAAAAAGTAAATTTAAGTAAACAAAATTCATAAATCTAACTGAGTTTTATTTAAAAGTATTACTGCCCTTGGGTTTTAGATGCTAGTCTATTGGATCTGTAATTATTCTGGGATGAAAAGTATAGACAGTGTACAGACTATCTCTATATCAAATGTCATTCAAATCCAATCGACCGTTAAGTTTACTGTTGAGAATAGGAACCCAAACATTGTTATTTTATATTAGTGTAAAGAGAAATGTAAGCAGGGTACATCAACACAAAAGAATTGAAATTAATTTTTAATTTATTAGGTGCAGTTGCCATGCCATGGCTAACAAATATTTTTTTGCCGACAAAAAAAAGAAGGGCGATTGTTTTTTAGTACATTATGTATTGGGTATATTCATGTATCTTTTACTGGTATTTGTTGACGTTAAACGTACGACAGACTGCGTACATACTAGTAATACACATTATGGCAAGTTATGTGATCATAAAATTTTAACGTCATGGTCCTACTAGGTGCTGGTGGCTGAATTTTACTTTACGCATCATAAGAGAACATTAAGAGCTCTCATACATCAGATCACGATTCGTCTTTACGCACGTAACTTAAAAGACTACTGCGTGCCGTGGGCTTTTAACCTAGGACCAACAGATTGGAAGTCTCCCAACTAGGTTGCTGTAGAAAAATAAAAACCGGCCAAGTGCGAGTCAGACCTGCGCACGAAGGATTCCGTACCATTATCTATGAAAAAGGCAATAAAATCGCGTTTGTTGTATGGGAGCCCCCTTAAATATTTATTTTATTTTGATTTTAGTATTTGTTGTTATAGCGGCAACAGAAATACAAAGTTTGTGAAAATTTCAACTGTCTAGCTATCGCAGTTCTTGAGATACAGCCTGGTGACAGACAGACAGCGAAGTCTTAGTAATAGGGTCCCGCCCGTTTTTACCCTTTGGGTACGGAACCCTAAAAAGAGACCCGCACCCACATGTGGGAATATTTGTACATCATTCTGACACAGAAACTATTTGTAACATAATGCTAATTACAATTTCAAATAATCGATGCGCATCATAGAGCTGCGCTGCGCTTCTGTTCATATAGATATAATGTACTTACCTACTTTGTGCTTCTGTCATTGAGGATCTCAGATCAAACACTATTTGAGGATATCGAGGATATAGACTACCTAGCGACGGTAACTAGGCAACCAATAATTTCTACGTTATTAACAATAAATTATTTCGAATTAGTGATTAAATAATTTAGTTTTAAAGAGAAAAGTATTTCAATAGAAAATGGCTGGTAAATTCGGATTCGACGAGGAAGAGGAGAATGTGCTGATCCCCAATGAGCCACAGATTACCTCGCAGGATCCTGAAGAAAGAAAGGCTGGCCGCCTGCTGAGGATCAAGCGGAGGCAGGAAGCTATCAGGAAGTAGGCTGTTGTCCGTTAATAGAAAATTTGCAGTGCTTGCCGTTTCATCCTCTATGCTATTATATTCATGGGAACTGTATTTTTTGCCATGATAATAGCAGCTCGTCTTTTTTCTGAGCCTCTAGGTATATCCAAAAATCTTCTCAGTCCATTTGTTCCTTCTTGAAGAGGAACAACCATATTTTTTAATATAGGTACTTAAACTACCTTATATTCATTTTATTATTATTCCTATAAATACAGAACCTACAGCCTGAATAGCCTTACAGAATAATACGTACCTATTGTTTCTAATATTCTCAGATGTATCAACTTATCTGAGATGTACTACCTAGGTATGTAACTATTATCTATTTCAACTCAAGTCAAACATTTTTGCCGACGAGTGATGATAAATTCATAGGTACCTACGTAGTTAAGAGTTCTACACACACTTTCGCATTTGTACCTACCTATTTTAGTAGGAAAGATAAGCATTGCGATAATGAAAAAAAAATCAATAGAGTTGCCTACTTGTTACAGTAGGTATGTATATACTGTACCTACATATCACTAAGAAGGCTTCTTTCAGCCATGGAAACTAGGTACATTATCTTTTCAATCATCACACAATTTTTTTTATTCCCTCTTTTTAGCTTAATTTAGAGGGCGTTTTATTTATGTAAAGACCTACGCAATCAGAAGTCACTTTACTTTTTTATAGCTGGTTACTATTATTTGTTTATTGTTACAAAATAGTAGGTAGGTTATAATGGTACTTACTTAAGTACTATTATAACGACAATAACAAGCAAATCTATAAAATAATATTTGTAAATAGGTCAATGCTACTCTCCGAATCACATTTACTTAGGTACTAATAAATTTCTAACAATTAATTTGATCCGCGACGTCACTCGCGTTTTATCAATATATTAGCGTGACAATTTTTAAATCATCTAGTAGTCTTTGTTTTGGCGCAGATTAGTGCGAAAGGTTACCATACAATTTCAGTAAACAAAACCTGAATGTCGATATTTAACTGCTACGCTCCGTACGCTGGCGCATCTATTTTATGACGAAATGATTACAAATTTGTGTGCCTTAGAGCTCAACAAGCAGCGGATGAAGCGGTCCTGGATGAGGAGCCGGGGCCGATCGAGCTGGCGACGGCCGCCGCGGCCGAGGAATTGCAGCGGCTGGCACTCGAGGGCGCCAGCAACGTCACCAATGTCAAGATCACCACTGACGAGCGGGAAGTCATGCGACGCGCTATGTTTTCTAACAAGATGATCAGTGAGTGTAACAGATTAGCCACATATATACATATGTGTTTGTTATTGCTTCTTTATATTAGAATATATAAGTTAAACATTAGTCTATGTTGTACAAACTATTTCAAATGTATTGTTTGGTTTAAATATGTGTTAAATCTGTTAAGTGCATAGAGGCTTTAGCTTAGAAAGCAATAATTATATATAGTTCGTAAAGTAAAAAAAATAAAAAAATAGTACCTACCTACTAAAAGTGGAGCAGCGCTCCCATCGGGCGGTAAAACAACTTTTTCAAAGTAGGTAACTAATTATATGAAATCTGCCACTGAATGGAAGAGAGAAACTGAAGACAGTGTCTAAGTGGCGTGCCTTAGAAGAGATCTACCGATGTCGCCGATGGTCAGTACCTACCCAAGCGTTCTGCTCTTTTTATTGACTTTTTGTGATTAAGCTAGAGAGGAGACTACAAATAGGCAAACGCGTAGACCACCCAGAGACTCGACAGCGCGGCGTGACGATATAAGTTATATAGATGGTTGTGGCTCAAAATAAAAAGCTGAAGATTGATTGATCCAGTAATAGAAAATAATATGCTGAGTACCTACGTAATTAGCTTTATACATATAAGTTGAACATATGTTCAGTGCTTAATCCCATAGGTAGGTACCACCTACCTACTTCTTCTTCTTCATGTTCGGAAGCGGTCGTGGTCGTCATGTAGTAGTAGTGTAGTGTAGTATCAGCATACGTAATGCGTTTCACAATGCCTTCAGCTTTGTAATGGGTATTTACAGGTTTGCTAATACGTTAGGTACCTATGTTCACACCAGAGTCCTTCAATTATAGGTAACGGATAAACGTAGGTAGGTATAAACTGAATAGTCCATTGACAAAATTATTACTTAAAATTATTAATGCTTTGGTTTTACGAAAATCATTTACGTTTTGTATAGGTTCCTTACAGAAAATAGAGGAGGAAGCGGAACAGGCCCAAATCGCATACGACGCTATCACTGACAACTGGGAAGTGATGCTGGGACTCAGGGACCCTATAGATATAGACGCAGAAATCAAAGCGCAGATGAAAAAGTGCGACAAACTTTTAGAACAGAAGGACATACTTATAGCTGAACTAAAAAACGACTTGATGAATATGGACATGGCGTACTATGAAGACCTAGATAGACAAGTGAGTATCTATGCGACTAGATAGTTTAGTTAGAGACTGCAATCTTTGTTTTTATTAGTTTTTTAAGTGTAACTACAACCGCTTTTAAAACGTTTTGTTATTTTTAGGACAAGGATATAAAAGAACTATCAGACAGGGTGCAAAGGCAAGTGACCATTATGCAAAGGGCGTTCGAAAAGCAATTATCTCTCATTGAGCAAGCCATCTTCATGGAACGCGAAGCATTAGTGGAACATAATAAAAAAAGATGGGACGCTCTTCACAGACAACGGGATAGGGAAGAGCTTACTCATTTGAAATACAGATTTGAACAGGTAAGTTTTAACTCTTATTATTTTGGCCTGTGATTGCTTTTCAGATTAGTCATTAGGTAGGTACCTATCATTCTATACCTACTTTCATTCTGCTCCATCTTTAATACAGCTTGAAGAACAGAAACAAGATATAGAATCAATAATGTGGGACCACTTCGAAAAATATCGTGAAGCCAAAATAGAACTGGAATCATTGATTCAAGAGCTGCAAAGAGAGCTGGAAAAACTCAAGTCTATCTGTCTTATCAATACAGAGAAAGTCGGCTACAATCTTCAAGTAAGTCTAATATAGATTAAGTAGGTACCTAAATACAACAGATATTTATTGTAAGACTATCTTTTTTATACCTACCTAAAATGGAAATAATACAAATCTTTTTCTGGTAACGGTTAAATAGTCTAGCTTACATTATTTTTTTAGATTCTGAAAAAGCGGGAAGAGGAAAACGTCTTTGTGCGATCTCAGCAGAAGCGTAAGTTGAACAAAATGGCGGATATTGCGAATAAACTGCGTGCGAAGATCCGTAAGGCTGCGGAAGATGGCGCCGTCGAGGAGTTGAAGGCTGACCAGGAAATCCTACGGCTGATGCAGACTATGAGTGATATAGAGAAGAAGTCCAACCAGTTCGCACATGTGAACCATTACAAGTTCAGCCAGGTGAGCCGAGGGATTGCATGGTAATTTGCGAAGAAACTTTCGTCAAGTTTTTATTACTACAATGTGTATAATAATTGTACAGAACCATTTAAGCCTGCTCCCTAGCAGGCTTAAATGGTTCTATCGGAAACTATAAACCAACATGAAGAAATGCCTTTCTGTATCTTCTCTTTTGAGAAATTAAATAGGGGTTGCGAAACCGCGGGCATTTAGTATCGTGCTTAGGTATAATTAAGTTATAACCCTGCGATCGTTGTCTTCAGGTCGGTTAGAAGAACGGCATCTCGCCATGAGGGCGGTGACCCATTTTCCATGGTATCAACAAAAAAAAAATATATATACACAAATATATTAAATTGATATGCTACCTCCTCAGCACCCTTAAAACACGCAATAAAAATTCAATGTATACTATTAGGTACAATGCACGGTTATTTCTGCGCCTTTCCAGGAGTAGCGCCCTGTACACGGGCGGGCACCGCTGGCTCAGCCTTATTTGTATATGCATTTGTACTCGTATATGCGGCAATGTCTATATTATTAGATATTGTCGGTGGTGTATAGGTGTGGCGCATGGCAGCAGCACGGTGCGGTGAGCTGTCACGCGAGCTGCGCCAGGGGGAGGTGGCCCTGCACGCCCACATACTGGCCGAGCCACCCCCGCCGCCGCCGCCACCGCTGCCCGCAAGCCCGCTTTCCAAATATGGTGAGGCCGGAACATTTTTCGTTAATGTGTCTTTTAGATCCGATCCGCTCGCTTTGAAGGACTAAAATACCTATGTACTATATAGAGATGACTGTTAGTGCCTATACAAATCTGCTTACTTATAACAAGTTTGTTTAGGTTAGCAAAAAAGTCAGTTAAATGGCGCTGGAAGTAATGAAACTGAGCAAAATGCGCAGAGAGGATAAAAGCAGACTCTAAGTACATAAAACACACTGGAGATCCTATTTGAGAAGACTACATAAAATGCACTGGACTAGAACTAAGAACTTATGTGAACAATAAAACAAATCCTATTTCAGAAGACTATATAAAATGCACTGGACTAGAACTAAGAACTTGCTTGAATAAAAAAAAAACAAATCCTATTTGAAAATACTCGACATAAAATGCACTAGAGCTTGCCAGAACTAAAGAGCAAAAAATAGTTTTTTTTTTTTTACAGAGCACCAAGATGCATCTTCTCCTGGTCTACTTGAAAGCAACGAAACCGATACGGATCCTAAAAATGCTGTAGCCAAAGATTCAAAGGAAAGACTGGTAAGCTAAAGCAGAGAAATATTAATAAGCAAAATCGACGATTTTGCGAATCTATACTCAATTTTATGTACGGTTTTAAAACTAAATATTGGTGGACGTTTCATACCGCCATCAAGCCCCAAACTAAGGAAAGTTTGTGGTTACAATGAGATGTAATATGAAAGTGTTTATAAAACTACATACCTAATATATAAGTAAATATATTACTTTTAATAAACCAACTAAAATTTACGTTCTGCCACAAATATTATTTCAGAATGGGATTCGATACCTGTACCTACTCACGAGGCAAACCCATAAATTACTCTAATATTAATCTTTATTATTTTTAGGTTCGACACATTCTTCAGCTGGTCGCAGACAACACGGGGTTTTTGGTAGAAGATCGCTTGCTAAAACTAATTGATAAATACAAGATCGAGTCACAGAACTTGTGTACTTTGGACGCTATATTTATGGTAGATACGATTTTCCCATTTTTTTTTTAACATATAGATTGGTTAAACTTGCATCGTCACAGTTCACACTCACAGAAGTTCACAACAGATAAACACTTAAAAAAACATATGTATAGTGATGCAATCAATGATGTAGGTACCTACCATTAGTGCTTGCTTTTGTTTTGGTATCATAATTCGTCAATTGCTCTATCTCTTTCATAATAACGTTAGATTGTTTCATCACAGCCATGTTCTTCCCAAAATGCGTAGATTATTATCGCTATCTTGCGTACTCTAGTCACACTCTAATATTATAAATGCGAAAGTTTGTATGCACTGTATATGTTTGCTATTTTTTTTTCGTTGTAAAGGCTTTGTAAGCAACGCAAAGGTACCATATTTCACCACATATCAATTCCCACACACTTGCACGTAGGTATACACTTGAAAAAATACAAATTTTGATACTGCGTGGCATGATTTTTTCCGTATTCCCGCCAAAACTATCCAGATTACTAATGGTTTTGCACTTTATTTGTATCAGGCTCTAGAGATTCAAGCGGAGGAAGACATCGAGCTCCTTTGCAAGACTTTTCTGAACTACGCGTTCTGTCCCATATGCGTAGGCATGGAAGCGGCGTCAGAGCTGATGGACCCGTCGGGGGTCTCTCCCGAAGAGTCGCACCATCCCAGCATCAGCGCTCGGAGCAGAGGTAATATTGGTTTAAAATTGGTTTTATTTTAACAAACGCAAAAAACGGTGGTTCTGTGTTCATGTTTGTTTAAACTCCACAGATTGTGTTCGTTACTACAGATTAGTATTCTAAAGTTTGTCAATGAACGTTAACTCCTTGAGTGCCTACGTCGCGCACTCCCTGCCATAGTCTGTTCCGTCTTTTTTCCGTCATGAGTATCTATATTCTTAATCAGTATCAAAAGTACAAAATTGCGGCTTATATTAATGTATATTTTGAACGCTTATTTTTCTATCGATTACGAGTGATTGCAATTTTCTGCGTAATTTTAGCGTTACTTAGACGTACCTATACAGAAAGTAAACCGTGTGATGTGGAGTTTTTGTTCTAAGTGTTGGAGCTTTACCGGGCACGGAATAAGAACAATAAAGTCGGCTACAAAAGTACCTACTTCCAACAAAAAATATGCAATAATGTTCTCCATAGCTTATTTTTTTAAATTGACTTCCTTTTGTGTTTATTCGTCATTTTTTTTATTTTACTGTCTACAGGCGATAGAATATCGCTCCGGGGGAGAGCAAGTATTAACAGGAGCCTTTCAGTTAGCACGTCGAGATCCCATGTGGCTGGATATAGGTAGGTAACTAGATACATATATCTAAGATTTCTAAATTTCACACTAAGTACATTCACATTCGGAGGTTTGTGTGTAAATACCGATAAACACCAGCTTATTGTACGACTGCCCAAAAAAAGAGTAGGTAAGTTTTTTCAATGCCAATGCAATTGGATGTATAGATTATCGTTAGAATCCTTATTTAAATTTACAAAATTAAGCTTGTTAAAAAAATTATTTACCGGACTAAGTACTTAAGTACATTGTAATGGAGGTAGCGTAAATTATTTACCGGATTAAGTACTTAAGTACATTGTAATGGAGGTAGCGTAAATCCGAGATTAATAAATACTTACTTCATAATTCCAGACGTCTTGACAGTTCCTGTAACATATAAGTAATTTTCTCATGTCTAGCAGTGGACCAAGGCGGCATGATGGAACTGATATAATACAAAGATAATACAAAGTTACCTTAATTTATTTAATTAAATGTTTAAATTAATTGAGTTTAAATCCTAAGTAAAATTTGATATTTCAGAGGCCACGATCTGTCACCAGCCGACCAAGAAATAATGACAGAAGCTGAAGAAATCATACAAAAATGTGGAGGAGATCCTCAAAAAGGTGAAAATTAATCGTAATTTTAAAGGACCATCTATTGGTTTGACGCTTTGTTATTACATAGTAGCAAACCTAAAGCCAAAATAGTTCATCTCTGTGTCTCTCTAGCGCCATCTAGATCTTCCGCAATACACTAGAAGATAACAACGTAAGTATGTACTGTTATTTTTAATATTTCAATGCTAGTTTTTTTTTGCTAGCGAGTACGTTGGTATCGGGCGCGACGACGGAGGTGTCAGCGAGCGCGAAGCGCGTCGGCACGCGCGGCGTTACTGTAGCCACGGCGCCGCAGCACGCCCCGCCTCAGCCGACCCCCGTCGTCAACCCGTTCCTGTGTCCAGGTATTTTTACCATAGTTTATACTACATTGATACTAATAGTGGCGTATCCGTACATATCAATATCGCCCCTTAACATTATACGATTTTGTAATTTTTTTTGTTTTGACATTGTATCAGTGCCAAGTACTTCGTTATTTTCTAGTAGATACTTATTTAAAAAATAAAAAACAAGTATTTATTGAATGAAAAAAAAAACACGACTGCATTAAAAATAGCCAGTAACTCGTACCCTATATATCCAAATTTGTTTTGGCATTTAAAAGTTATGGTGGAATAATTAAACTCACATACGTACACGAACGTTTTGCCGTGGTGGTGCCGGCGTAAGAATAGTGCCCCACCCTCTCTATCCGTGGCTGCCGTAAGAGTCGGCTAAGGGATGTAATCCGTAAGATGGGCAGCAGCGTCTTCCATGAACAATCACACCTAACTGCGCTCGCCAACCCGCCTGCCAAGCGTGGCGAGTATTGGCAAAGCCCCCCAGGAGGAGGCCTATGTCCAGCAGTGGACGTCCTATGGCTGATGATGTGATGTGACGTACACGAATCCTGGAAATATTAAATTTCTTTTTTGATCAGCTGAAATAAGTAAAAAAATGGTGACTCTAGAAGATTCTATGAAGTTGTGGGGCCACTTCCCTTGGTTGGTGGCATCCGGGACTTTTATTTAAGACTTGGCTATGACTTTGACAAGTAGGTACTTGACTTGATACCGTCGGAAGACTTGAATGCATTTAACTACACGATAAATAATTTCTAACGAAGCACTGTATTGGTGATAATTTCGTATAATTACAGTGGGCCATCACCTCGAGATAGAGCCGATGCAGGTTCTGACAGCGCTTGGAGAATTCATGTCTATTTTCGTGCCGCCAGAAAAGAAGAAGCTTTACGAAATTTTGTGCGTAACATATGTTAAATTATTCATAAAAATTGTAGTTCCGAAGAACGTGACCAGAATTACGTTGTTTACATTTACTGCATTAGTATCATTTCATACATTTGGCATGAATTCTATGGAAAAAAACATGTACCTAGTTGAACATGTAACCGATGTAGTGATGATAGCTCAGTGGTTAGCGCGGTCGGTTTGCATGCCGAAGGGCGTGGGTTCAAACCCCAACAATAAGCTTGAGCTGCCGTTGAAGGAAAACATCGTGAGGAAACCATAGCGTGGTGGTAGGGTACTTTCTAGTACTCGGCTGGCTAGCTACCACCCTCAAGTTGAAAATCTGCCAAGCATCTAGTGTTGTGTTTTCCAGCAGCCTTACTTGAGGGACAGTGTCATTCCAGGCTAGGTGTGTTTACTATCTTCGACCACACCGTCACTTAACATCAGGTGAGCTGTCGTCAAAACACCTAGCTTGTCAGCCATAAAAAACCTTTTTTTTAAGTCGGCGATACCGGGTATGGTTACCACAGGGGCCGTACTGTGAGCTCTTATTGCCATTCAAATTGGGTCCTAAGAACTCTAGTTCGGGTTTACACATTTACCAAATATAGGCCGTAAATTTTTGCTGCCTTTACCTCTACAATTGTGAAATCCTAGATTTGCTTTACAATTCAACTATTTGGTTGAAATTGTACAAGAAAAAGTTTTCTCGTATAAAGTTATACTACTGACCTTGTCCTAATTTGCCAAATTTAAATCTACCGCCCTAGGCTCAAGCCTACTAAGCCTGCTGGTAAATCCAGCACTGCTAGGTACCTACAGCTACTACCTTAGGCTATATACACATATAGCTTTGCTAGCTTAACTACCCACTGATATATGCTTGTAAAATGATTGTATCCTCTCAGGGATAGCCTCAAGCCTCCAACATTTTCGTCGCCGTCGAGAAAGATCTCTCCTGATGAAATAGATCAGTACTGGGCACAGTGGAAAAACATATTCCCGCCTGAGAAGGACCGTTTCTGGGACGGGTTGCTAACGGGGCTCAATAACTATTTGCCAATATTACAAGGTAAGCAAAAATGAGACTTCAGCCATTAGAAATTTTGCTAAAAACTAATGTTTTTCTTTTTTTGTTTTTGTTGTCGCACGGCGAGCATTTGCCAATGTCAAGTAATTTGATATATTCAAGTGTCTATCTTATGAAAAAATTATAAGTCAAAGTACGCCTTGCTCTAGTCCGCAATCGTGCTCTTGAAAAGCAGGAATGACTACGAATTTCTATGTAATTTTGAAAGCAACATAAAAAGTCGTGTTACACCACGTTATATCACTTTCCCACACTCGCGCATGTAATTCGGCACTTTATGAACAAAACTCTACTATTTTTATACATAAACAAAATTATTTTCCTTCCACTTCATTATTTATTTTTGTATGTTAAAGAGCGCGAGCGCGTCCATGACGAGGTGGTAGCGTTACGTCGTCGCAACACGGCGCTGCGGCGCCTGGTGCTGGGCGCGCTGCCCGAGCTCCCGGCGCCCGCGCCCAAGTACGCGCGCCCACAGCCGCCCAACTTCACTTGTACTTTCAGCGACAACCCGCCCGAGCCCTTCGCGCACCTGCCGCCCATATAAACAATACTTTTGATGTTTATTTTTTATTCTTATTAGATTTACGTTTGACTACATTTTGCCTGACGTTATAGAGCACGCTTGAAGTAACGGTGATCGAAGCCATCTAGCCTGAAATGGGAATTAGCTCTAGGTTACCGAAACACCGTTAGGTGCTTGGCGGCAGATTTTTTACTTGTTAACTAGCCGAGCTTAAAGAAATATCTTACCACCATGCTGTGGTTTCTTAACGATGTTTTTCTTAACCGGTAGCTAAAGCTTAAAGTTGGGATTTGAAAAAGCTACGCTACTGGAGTCTTACAGCTTTCCTACAGCTTACGCAGGCATACGGATGTGTGGTCGCTTAGCTCGTTCTCGAGCGCTTAACTTGAAAAGCAATAAAGCTCAGTAATCTTCCGAGGTCCTGAAAAAAAAAACAGTGTAACAATAATAAAGCTAAGACTGAAGCTTACACATAAAGCAGATTTTACTTCTGGGGGATCGCGGGCTTTATTTATTACACAAAGTCCGTCTTATGATAAATCGCTGTTTTGTATTAAAATCTTTAATTCCTGAAACTTGAAGCATTGTACTTAGATAAATATTTTTATTTATTTGGATATTAGATAATGGTTTTGAATCTGTCGCTGGTCTTTACTATGTATGCTCATGGTAAGAATTTTTTTATGCTTTTATCTTCAAATGTATTTTGTTTAATAACTATTGAATTAAATCTATGCTTATAAAATAAAGATTATTATTCATCGCTCTATGTATAAGTAATATGTCTAAGCTACTTTACGACCAATAATTCTTACGAATGACGTGTTTAATCTTAGCTCACCCACCGTATAGCCGTAAAACATACAGCTGACGTAGTATTAACGACTTATTTGTATTTAGGCAAGCCGTTGTCTGACACCTGGAATTCTGGGTAAAAAAATACTTAATCCATAATTTATTTTAATGGTTGACAGGCTGTGTTTGGCCACCCACCTGATGATAAGTGAAGGTGTGGTCGAAGATGGTAAACACACCTAATTTGGGATGGAACTAGCTCTCAAGTGAGACTCAACAAAACAATTGCATCATTCAACAAACTCCCAGTGTGACACAGTCTTTATGCTGCTTTCTATAAATCAGTTTACCGGCAAAGCTTTTCGAACTACCTTACCTAAAAAAGAAAAGAAAAAAAAACTGATGTTTTTGTATTTTGTTTTTATGTTTTTCTCTTTGTTATGTTTTTGTTTACATTTTTATTAATTAAGTCTTCATGCTGTGCCTAGTAGCACAATAATTATTATTAAGTAATGTAATCTCAGTAAGTAAATTATTTGTAATTTTTATGAGATTATTAAATATCTTTAAACCGTAAGTGAGGCTGCTGGAACACACCGTTAGGTGCTTGGCAACAGATTTTCCACTTTGACTTTCCACACACACTAGCTAGCCAGTCATGAAGCTATGGCTTCATGTATGTAGCCAGTCGAGTATTAGGAAGTACCTTACCACAATTATTTGCCACTGCAAAGAAAAAAGATTTTGAATCTTGTTATCTTTTTTTAATATAGAAAGAAGAAGACCGAGTATCATTTTGACCAGAAATGGCGGAATAATCGGGATAGAAAATACCAATATGATCCAAACTTCATACAAATAATGGTCAAAGATCAAACATGAATATTTAACATGAAATCTCATGTAATCTTGCAATACCGTATTTGCAAATGGCAGCTGGCAAAATACATAAAGTGCGATGCCAATAATGAAAAATTTGATATTGACAAGGACAACGTCATAGCTCTCATTTCATTTTCAATACGATTTTCTTCTCATGATTTCATGTAATTTCGTTTACCTTCATCATAGGGCGGGTGAAAATTAGTTTGAAAGATTTATTGAAGTTGGTTTTATACTGAGTAAATTATTTTCTGTTGACCTTTAATTGAAGTAATGTTGTTTAGCTATTAAAACTATAACAATAACTTTTAGTTTGCATCCTCAGAAATAAAAGCATTTGTTTTTGCATTATTATTATTTTGAAATAATTCGTAAATTTTCAAAACATTCCACTGCAATTTTAAAGTAAGTTATAAGTCTCATTAATAATCTACGGCTTAATTATTGTATTCGTTACGGAAATCGTGTAATTAAAGTCTAATCTAGGAACATAAATAGCTATACCTGAAATTTTCAGAGATTAAGATGTTGAAATTCATTTTCCATCTTTTGGGAGCTCTGCAGTTTGGCTATGGGTGCTATTACGATTATATGTATGTTGTTGTACCCAGTACATCAAGTTCTGCACCCCCATATGGGGGAAAGTTGAAGTACCTAACCTACTTAGATGCTGTAAGTATAAAATTAACTATTTGTACTACAACTTTTCATTGCATGCAAAAAGTTTATATTACATCCATTGTTTGATTGTATATGATAATTTAAATTTAATCTGTAATGTATAAAATGCCTGACTGATCTGATCTGACTGATATAATTATAAAGACACAGTCTATAAACCACTGAAATTTGGTCATTGTTTTTCTTTGTGAAATCTAGGATGCCATATAATGTGTAAAATATACTTTATTAAGAAAGACAAATTTTGAAATTCTTTTTCAAGTTTGTATAAAACTTTGTATTGTGCTTAAATAAGATAGCAGTTATGTTATTTTTACATACAATTTGACATATTTAGAACATACAATATTATTTTATGTGAAAAACAAATAGCTGATTTAGATCAAGACCAAACTAGCAATGGACACACAAAAAGCTTAAACAATGCTCACTGATAGAAAAAAGAATATTTTTTTTCTTTTGATTACAGATGATCCAGACTCTTTACTTTACCCTGGCATGCCTCAATGATGTGTTTGGAAGCAATGAAAAATCTCCTTCAGAGAAGCCTCTGATAAGAAGTGTTAAAGATGTAATATTTAGTGCTCTGGCTTTCCCTGTGTCTTTATTTGTTGGTGTAACTTTCTGGGCCTTGTATGCAGTTGACAGGGAACTAATATTGCCACGGGCCTTGGATGCTTACTTCCCGACTTGGCTCAATCACATCATGCACACCAATATTGTTATCTTCATATTGATAGATCTTGTTACCTCCTTTAGAATGTATCCTACAAAGAGGTTTGGTATGTCAATTCTGAGCATCTTCATGCTTTGCTATGTAGTGTGGGTTCACGTTATCTATGCTAAAACAGGAATGTGGGTATACCCTGTTTTAAATGTTATGAATTGGCCTGTGAGAATCATATTCTATATTGTTAGTCTTGGTCTAGTGTCTAGTTTTTACGCCCTGGGAGAAAGATTGAACAGAGCAGTCTGGTCAAAAGAGGTTGAGCAAACGGTGAAGTCAGGTAAGAAAAAAGCCCAATAAATTACACATTAAGACTAAACAGGCCTAGTAGTGAATGATGCGGATAGAAATGTCTATTTTGCGTAGCACTTGCATTTTCGCTTGTTGCTGGATTGTCTATATTTTAATGGGGAATGGTTAATTATATGTGTAGTATAAAATTGTGACTTAGGTATTTAGAAGTTGGGGACAGCTTAAACATAAACCAGTGAGTGATTATGTTATCATAATCACATTATTTTGGAACTTTGAACTTTATTGCTTCAGTATCATCATTACAATGTATAAAAGTAGTAATTGATAAAAAAAAAATATTTAGGTAAAAATATTCTGTACTTTACTCAATCTCAAAGTCCAAATGTATCACAATACTGCTTGCCAATTGTGAAAAACCCCAGTGTTAGTCTATTAAAAAGTTGTTGCAAGTAGTATTGGAAATAGTAAACAGAATGTGGTGTACTTGTTTATATATTGTAATGTTTACATTATAGATTGAACAGATGAAAAATAAAGCAATTGTTAAATCACAACATAGTTGAAATGTTGATAAGTTATCAGTGTTATATTTTGTAATTACAGATAATTTTCTTACTATGATAATAATTGGCAGCCTTGTCTTTGAGTTGAGTTAACAACAGTGTTTTAATTCATTGAAATTAAATTAGATATGTAGCAGAAATAAATAATTTTTTGTCATGTCATGACTTCACCTGTTTACCGTAATAAATTATTTTTATGAAGTAATAATGTATGATGGATTTATGTGTTGCAAAAAATGAAACTGCATTGACATTATGAAAAGTTTATATACTTTATCTTTGAATGCTATATAGCTAAACATTTTTGCATTATTATTTAAGCTGTTGTTGCTAATCATGCTGACCTTGTAGTAGACAAAATGAATGTGTTATGGAATAGCTGATATATCCATAGCATTAATAGCAATTTTGTCTCCTAGGTAATAAATTAATAGCATTGCACTCTTTGCCACTAAAATACGCTTTAATGTTACTTAAAATTGAAATTAAGTAAGTATATTGGTTGTGATAAATTCAAGGCAATAACAGGTTATGTGAGTGAATAAAAAAAAGAGAATTTAAGCGCTGTATACATACTGGATTATGGTCTACATCTGTATAAATAATGATAAAATGTATGAATAATTAATAAAGCTATTTTTCCGCATTATGCATTGATATATTAAAAAACCTTTTTTATATCAATGGCATTATGTAAATAATATCATCTACATCTACAGTTAATTTTTTTAATATTTATTATCCATTTTATACTATTTAGAATAAGCATTTATTATGGGTTTTACTTATGTTCTTACATTCCAAATATATAGTTTTTTACAACTATTATGACATTGCGATGTGTATTCAAAATTTAGATATAACACAAGAGATAGGCCTACGCTCTACACTACATCCCTTGATTGGAGGAAGGTAGTAGGTATGTAATTAGGAGTTAAATAACTGTCTTAAAAAGGAAATTCTAATTAAAATATAGCATAGCATTTGAGGCATAAAAAAAAAGATTACGTATAAAGTTTATTATTACGAGTTAGCATTGCATTTTATGTTATCAAAACTTGAAATGCAACTTTAAACTTTAATGCATTATATCTATATTGTACTTCATGTTGGTGAGTACTAGCTTATTAATTGATTAACGAGTGCGCGGTGTGTGTACCGTGATTAAGATTATTCCCATTGTTTTATATCTATTAATTAATTTATTTATTTATTTCGTAATCATACGATTGAGATTTAATGAACTATGTAATAAAAGTGATGACCTTTATGCTCAGCTGCTAAGAACCTGAAGTGCCCGTTCGCTTTCGGGCCAATTGAACGTTCCTAGAAACCTTTCAGAGTCCGTCTGGACGTTTGCGTGTCTATAAGAGTTCCACGGAAATTGTAGTGGGGAGCTAGAGCTACACCTGCAAAGCGTTACAAATACAAATTGACAATGTCGTCATGGTAGAATATCTAAGATAAATAAAAATAAATATCGTAGCACATTACACACAGCGCCATCTGACCCCAAACTAACTAGCTTGTGTGATGGATGTCAGATACCTGATAGAATAGGTACATAAATACTTTTTTTTTGTAAATTAATACAGAACACCCAGACACAGAACAAACATTTGCTTGTACCATAAAATGTTTGTCCTAGGCGGGAATCGAACCCACGCCTTACAGCTCAGGCAGACATACTACCAATGAGCCAACAGGGCTGTCAAAGATAATCTTTGAATTTATAATTTTTGTTATAAACTTTTTTCTTTTTAACAGCTATTTTATCGAACGTACCTAGGTACTATTTCTATTACATGTGCCACTTCTACATTTTCTTATGTAATCTGAAACGCTGTTTTATTGTACCTAATATACAACGCACACAAAGTTTGCCACAAAAATACTACATGATCGAGTACTGATATAAGTACAGTGCATGGAGCAAGGAATTCACTTCGCCGGTACAAACTATAGCAAAAGAAGCAATAGGTAAATCTACTTATAAGTTACCGCTGGTGCTGTTTATGGAGGAGCCTCTCGCCTAACATGTCAAAAAGTGTTCAAATATTTGCTTACCCTTTAGTAATTGGTTAGAGTAGACTAGACACCAATTAGCTAACTTAGCAATAAATTTCTTATTAAATTGTTGAATCCAATTTATTTGTTTCATTTTGGCTATCCCATTAAAATGGATCATATTTTATATTCGCATAATTTACCTGTTATAGTCCACCGCTGAACATAGGCCTCTCTTAATGCGGGACCCGATTACTAAGAGTCCGCTGTCCGTCTGTCACCAGGCTGTATCTCATGAACCGTGATAGTTAGTTGAAATTTTCACAGATGATGTATTTCTGTAGCCGCTATAACAAATACTAAAAAATAGATTAAAATAAATATTTAAGGGGGCACCCATACAACAAACGTGTTTTTTTGCTAGATATAGATAACGGCAACAGACGCTTGAAATATTCACAGAATATTTAGTTATATTATATTCGCTTTAAAAGTAAATAATTAAAATAAAACAAATATTTAAGGACATACAAAAGACATGATTTATTTGCCGTTTTTATAGATAATGGTACGGAACGCAACGCCCCGCGGTTTTTTCGATAAAATTTAGTCTATGTGTTAATCCAGGGTTAATTAAACAACATGCATTTGAAAACTCATCCAAATCCATTAAGCCATTATCATGTAAAAAGGTAACAAACAAACACAAACTTTCGAATATTTTGAAGAACTTATAGATTCGTCTGACTTTTCCTAACCGAACTACCACGCATTAAAGTCAATATATCTGTGTAGGTACACCGAGTAAAAAAAATACACATAGTCGTTGTAAAATAAAAAGCATAGTTTATTATGTACATGATTTAAAATGTAAAATTATACTTTAAAATTAAAATTCATACAACAAAAGTATATACGACGTGGATACTTTGCATCGACATTAAATTAACACACGGGTAGGGTTAATGATCAGTAATCATATAAGCAATGTAAAAAAAATATATTCGCAAATTTAAAAGAAATCAATTTTCAAACAAACTAAATAATAAATCAAGTACCCGAATTAGAATCATCCTGTGACTCATACAACTACAGCTGTGTGCGCTAGAGGGCGCGGCGATTCTTTGACACCGAAGGTATCAATTGATTCAAACGAAACTGTACAGTGCAAGCCGCATTGCGGTGCGGTCAGAGAACTAGGTATGATGTACATCGCATTCACAATCACTATTAACACTCTCATTTTTAACCGACTTCAGGAGGAGGTTATCAATTCGTCGGAATTTTCTTATTTTATTTAATTTTTATGCATGTTCACCGATTACTCGAAAACCACTGGACCGACTCGAAAATTATTTTCTTGTTTGAAAGGGTATAATTCCCATGTGGTCCCATTGGTATCAGTTTTGGATCTGATGATGGAATGCAGGAGAAATCGAGGAAACTCTTTAAATATTATAAGCACACACTTTTGTAAATAAAGAATGACGGACAAACGTCAACAATGATACTGCCAATGTCAGTAAATAGATCAATATTTCAAACAGTTTGTATAAGTTTGTTAAAACCTTTTTAAACTTATTTTATAGTAACTCGTGCATTTGCATTTGTAGGGCATTGTGTCGTATTGCCATATCTTTCGCGAAACATTCTAATCGCAAGGGCGGCATTTTGATGGGCTTCCCCGTAAATAAAAATAATTTCGGCGTATTCAACAGCAGTATAATGCATGGTTTAATAATATTTTAAATAATGGTATAATGCTGTGAATTTGACATCATCAATGGCAAAATAACTACTTATGTTACACAATCACATACAAAACACGATCTTATCAACACAAAGTAACAATAAGTTTTAATTGAAAAAAGTTTTCATAAGTAAACTTTTTGCAAACTCTTCTCTTTGTAAAAACTAGTCTATTAGGTGCTGACATTGTCAAAGTTTGTTATTTATTGTTTGTTTACAAAAATCAAAAATCTTAGTGAATTAATAATGGTTCATGAATAAAAATCAGAACACTACCTCCATCTCCTAGCTTCATCATCAGAACTTTACCGCACCGTCTGTTAGCAAAGTTATTTATGAGGAAAAGAAAAAATAGGAAGCGCGGTCAAGTTTGTGTGAGCTTTCAGCTCATTCAGTAAGTATTTCTTTATCGTTTGCATTTAAGAAACGCGCACACGCGCGTCTTTGCACGGTTCCGTGCACCGTTTGCTGTTAAAATACAGGACTATCTCAATGTAATAGTATTTCTTTTTTAATTGGTAATTACGTTTTCTTCTGTCTCCGGCTAATGACATTTGCGCTGCAGTTTTTTAGATACATGTTGCTCCAATATGGTATTTTTTTAAATTGTGAATAATTCAGTAAATAAAAATAATTAATGAAATTATAGCATACCGAATGTATGAGAACGTGGAACTGGATATGTGTTTTCATTTAATGTCGGTACAGTAGCGCCATGTCGTATTTGTCAACTCGGACACAAAAACATTCAAGTCGCTATATAAATTATAATATTATACCTACTTATTATTACTTACTAGGACTAGATCTTTTATATATTTATAACGCAATAAAGTATGGAAAGTATAAATACATTGTATGCAAAACATTGATTATATTCAAAAGCGTCTATATAAAACGTAAGTAGGTACACTAGCACAATGAATTGTCAAAAATGACAAAACATCTAACCATAGCAAAAAGCGAAAAATCTTTTGTCAAGATTTTGATACAGAAAATATTTAAAAATTAAATCAACGCCCCTGACGGACGTTTAATCAATCTGAAAGTAACGTACTTAGACAAATTTGTGTCTGAAAAATACAAATTTCAAACATTTAAGTATTGAATGTTAACTAAAATTTTTCGCAAATTGTCATATTAGACGCTTTAGTAAATTCTATCATTACCAAAGGGCTGGTAGGCATTTTTTCGTATTCTAATTGCACTTGCTACAAATTTACATTAAAACATTATTAAGCAACTTAGCCTTTATACATAGCGTTTTAATATTAAAATAGGATTATGATTACAATTTGCCTTAAGCTTACAAGGGTTTAGTAAGGTTTCTCTAGGGTTTTAAGGATATTCCTATAAATAAATTGTAGACATGAAAAATATAGTTCAAGATTCATTAATATTATCAAAACTCCGCTATAAAAATCAACTGTATGGTTTTAAATTGCAAAATATAGCTGCAATGTAAATGACTTCGATACTGAAGTATTAATTCCTTTCTAAACTACAGCCCTAATGTTCTATTGCCATCACCGTCATAATTATTTCTTCATACTTTGCAATGCAAAGTGAGACAGGTGAGCAATTTTAACCGCGGCAGATTAGTTTAGTGAGTGATACAAAAGAAGGGCAAGAGACTGTGGGGTCCATCGCCTATTCGATGGTCTGATCAGATAAAAGATATTACGGGACTCTGTTAATACTGCCCTGAGACAAGCCGAAGACAGAGTGGCGTTAGTGAACGCCTCTGTGAAGGCATTTCAAGAAGTGTTTGATACAATAAAATATCAGTGAGGTGATTTCAGTTAAGAGTACAGGATATAGCTAACGAACTTTTTGAAGCATTTTATTACATAATAATTTAACACAACAGCTTAATTAATCGAGAACAAAGACAAAACCTTTATTACTATATCATCCTTTAACAGTTGCAAAATTAATTCAACTGTTTGTTGTGCATTATAGTTAGGGGTTAAGGTATGAAGTTACAGTTTCCTTTTGATTTTTTTTGTACTATAAAATATATTTATTTGATCAAAGTATTTAACCTCGATATTTATAAATTTCTGTTATCTAGTCGGCAGACCATTTAATCCTTTGCGAAAGACTACTGAGGACCTGGATTTCACAAACTGCGTAAAGGCATTTTATACAGCTTCCTGTAAATTTTTATTCCGCGCAAAAAATTGTCCTACTTTCTAAAAAATTGTTATCGGTTGGGCCGAGGGCCGATAAGTATAGAGGATGACGGATGGTTACTAACTGCTAGTCTTGTGCGTTACTCTGCAGGTTAGTCAAATCATGAAACACCCATTTTTCAAGTTTATTTATCTTACTGTTTTGCTGCAAATGGGTCAATATTATGGTTGTCCAAACGTCAAACCATGCCACTAAATATTTGATAGTTTGATCCGGATTGACTTCCCTTACACCACCAGCTTTAATTCGTCATTATTTACCTTAATGGTTGGTTTTATAGTGGTTTATCAAGTTGAAGTTTTACTATGCAAGTGGTCAAACCAAAAACGCACGATGCCTTCGTTAATTCTCTCCAAACACAGCATTGACATTACAAGCAGTCTCTGCCGCATGGGACTAACCCACGTCGAAACTAGTGTTCGAATATTACTCTGATTTTCGATGCAAGTATTTCCAATGTAAAAGAAAGTCGAATAATTAAATGTCTTGTTTTTTTTTCTTATATTTAGAGTTTTATAGTTTTCCTATGAAAAATGTTTCACTCTAAAATCTAACACCATGCGGGTTTAATTTTTATTTAAAGTGGTCATTGTGTTGAAACGCTTTCACAAATTGTTTCAAATAATTTCACGTTTAATCCCTATTATTACGAGCGGGAAAGACATATATATATATAGATCTCATTAGCACGTTCGTACGTTTGTTAATAGTTTTTGTAATGTCACAAAGAATGTCACAATCACAGCCCATTTTATTCTATGTTATTTATTGTTCCGTAGTGGAATTCTACTTACTTCATTAACACTTACAGGCAATAGACCTCGAATATTCTAAATAACGATCAATGTGAACATTGTTTATGCCATATTATGTAAAAGGCCAGCCGCACACCCGACATACATTTTCTGTTAGGCGCTACATTTAACGTCCGTGTAGATGACATAGATGAATTATCGATGTATGGGTATTAACATAAAACAATCATTTAATTACCAAAAAAAATATTACGTATCGTTGCGAGGAATATTCTTCTCTAGACAAATGTTTGTTCAGAGACGAAATTCAACAGGCGAATCATCCAATTACCCTTAGAGAAAAAGTAATATTTCCCCCGCGTGAGGAAATGTAACAATGCTAGAATATAAATACATTTGTCTCGGTTTAGCGATATAATAAGATTGGAGAGACTCAATCAAGCTTCGCGGGGAGTAGGATGAAAAACTTAGGTAATACCTACAGTTATTTAAAAAATATCTTACTTTATAATAAAATTATACCTACTAGTAAAACGCGAGAAGAGCGATACGGTAACAAAGAAAAATTGAGCGTTTGAAGATAATGACTTTGAATGGCCCACAGAAACATTGTACCATAAATGTATATTGTGTGTTCGGCTTGCTATACTTCTAATCGAATCGTTGTATCTTATAAATATTATCTAGATAACATATTTTTCAAAGAGATATTTATATATTTTTTTGGTATGTTAATACATAACAATGCGCGTCGGATTTTTAGGGTTCCGTACCTCAAAAGAAAAAAAAAACGGAACCCTTATAGGATCATTTTGTTGTCTGTCTGTCAAAACCCTTTTTCTCAGGAACGCGTGGAGGCATCAAGCTGAAATTCATATCAAATACTCAGGTCTACTGTCCCTTGGAGCTGTGAAAAAAATCAAACTTCTAAGCCAACGCAATCAAAAGATACAGCCGTTTATGCTGCAAATTTTCGACACTCGCAAGGGAATCAATACCTACAGGGTACTTCCTGTGAATTCAGAATCTTGAAATTTGGTAAAAAGGAACGTCCTATAGCACAGATAAAGAAAAAATTGCGAAAAGCATAAATTACCATATAAAAAAAAATATCATTACTTTTACTTATATACCTACAGGTTTGTACGGAACCCTCGGTGCGCCAGTTCGACACGCACTTGGCCGGTTTTTTTAACTTGTCTAAAAGTATGAACAAACACTATTTTTTGCTGCAGTCAATAATCATAAATCTATGTTGACATTATTATTTATATAACTAAAACTTAAAACTATAAAGCTTTTTTTACTATGAAAAACAAAAACTATTCGTTTTGAAATAGTTAAATGTTCGATGACAATAAAGTAGCGAAACAATTCTTACTAATTACGCTGTAGCCTATACTAACGTGCGATACATCGCGATGCCATTACATCACAAAGAAAAAAAAGGTTAATAACTTTCAGATCAATAGTAAAAAGAAAGATATAGCGTTTCGAAAAAACATATGGCAGAAGTTGTTGCTGTAAGAAAACTCAAGTCATAGAACTAGTAATTATATTACTAATAACACTAACGCTCAAACTCGGGTGAAATTTACAAAGAGATATGTTATCTACATCTTTGAACTTTGATTGTTTTTAACCTCCGACGCAAAAAGAGGGATGTTATATGTTTGACGTCGATGACTGTCTGTCTCTGTGTGTGTGTGCGTGTGTGTGTGTGTGTGTGTGTGTCTGTCTGTGGCATCGTAGCTCACAAACGGATGGACCGATTTCAATGCGATTTTTTTCATTTGAAAGCCAGTTTCCTTGCAGTGGTTCTTCGCTATGATTGATTAATTGCGTAGGGGTTTTTTTAAAATATTTAATTACTTCGTTCATAAGATACGGAAAATTGAGAGCGTAAATGTGTTTTATTATCATTATGTGCGTCACTTTATCTTCACTTACGTAACGTTACATCTTTCCTTTCCTCAGTCCCTTTACATCGGTTCTCTCTACAGCGTACAGCGGCTTGCCATGTTCCATCTGAGCTACGTTTTGACTTTTCTGTTACTTTTAAAATGTCCGTTTTTCTTCCAGCCATTGCCTTGTGCGTCTCCGTTGATTGCCCGCGCGCCAAATGCGGTGGTTTTACTTTTGGATTCGAATAGAACGTCCGAGTCGGTCTCAGTCTCGGACATGTCTTTTGTTGCAACTGAAAATAAGAAACAATGTTTATTGAAAAATATCATTTGTCGTAAAAGGAGACGTTCTACCTCAAGGCCACTTGTATGTAAAGCGCTTTAAAAAAATTGTGCTTAAAATTTGTTTAGTTCAGTCAGTGTACCTAAAAATGGTATTTAAATTATTGTGAATATGAATATAGGAACGGCGAAAATAAAATAAAATTTTGATGTTTTCAATGACATGCGATAAGATTAAGAAATTAAGATTACGTTTTATATATTAGTACCTGGTTGACCGAGCATTGCTCGGCCGAAAAAGCGGATAAAACGACGTTTTCTGAAAATGAAATCTAGCTAGATCGATTTTTCGCCCCCGAAACCCCCTGGATACAAAGTTTCATGAAAATCGTTGGAGCCGTTTCCGAGATTCAGAATATATATTACAATATATACACAAGAATTGCTCGTTTAAAGATATAGATTTGAACACCAAAGCGAAGTTATTCACAAAAAATATATAGCAAATAATAACTTTCCTTCAAACTAATTTTCTAGTATGATATGCAAAGATGTGGCCGACTTTAAATTTTTCTTAATTTTATTTTGTTATAAGTATTTCCGTTACTTTAAACGAACTCCATTAAAACTTTTGATTTGTTAGTTTTTTTAAATTCACAATTGTTGTGCGTTTGACCACATCCTGTCTGATGTTAAGCAGTGATGCGGTCTAGGATGTAGCACGCTTACATAGAAGAAACAAATATTAATCTTTTATTGAAAACACCAAAGAAGATACAGGTCATTTTTTCAATTTTATTTATTTAAGTTGTGCAATTCTTGGTTACACCCTAAAGTGTTACTTATATCAAATGTAGTCAAGTGTAATTTAATTGTTAGTAGTAGCGGTAAGTGTTATTGTATTTACAGGTTTTTTGTATGTAGTGATGTATTTATAGTACAATTATATTATCTGAGCTCTGGTTACATAAAAGTCAACAAAACTGTCCTGGAGACATTATAATCATATAGCTCCTATTCTGTATAGTTTGCTCAGGAAACAACAACAGATTATCACCCAAAATTATCTCCAACTTAAAAATTGCATCAGACTATGGTTACAAAAATACGAATAACTCCTTTGAAAAACTATTTATTAGAGAAGACTAAGGAACACACACACACACACACACACAATCACACAAAACACACCCCCACACAATACACACAAACACACCTCCACACAACAGAGACCAGCCTCGGAAAAGAGGGATGCCTCGAGTCCGATTCCCTACCTCGCCGTAAGGAGGAGGAAGAACACAGAGACAAACACGCACACTCGAACACACGCACACACACACACTCACACACACAAACTTACATATACACACCTGGCATTGAGCAATAATGTTTATACAGCTATTGTTTTTAAATTTAACTCTTATTTATTGTTAGTTAATTTGTACACTGTTTAAAGGAGAGCACTGGCTGCTGCACTACAGCTATACGCTAAAGCAGCAGACAGGGTATACAGACACATTATTTTGCAACAATAAAATATTTTGTATTTGTATAAAAGTCAGTTACTTTGGACCAGTTGTCGCAAGAGGTGTTGGTACTGACAGGGTTTGTCCTCAGTGTCGGCGAGTGGCAGCAGGCGGTAGTTGCGCGCGCGCGGCTTCCGTGGCCGGCAGGCGCGGCTCGCGAGGCGTGCGCCGCCCGCGGTCAGCCCGCACACCGCGCAGAGCGCCGCCACGCCCCCCAGTGACGCGTATACCACCGACCAGTCTGCGTACAACGAACACAACTTCAACTTATGTGCGAACACTCTGCACTTCACACTGTCTGTTCGAATATAATTAAGAAACGTATATACTACGTGACCCGTTCTGATGGGGTCTTTGGGTCATTTGTTTTTGTGCATTAAGTTCCTGTTACAATATGTTTTTTTATTTTAATAGTTATGTACGCTTTCTTGGGGTTACGTAGTAAGCGCTGTATTAATAAAGACAAATATGAGCTTGGCATACTAGTCATTTTATTTTACGTTAGATGAAGCAAGTTAAAAACATACTTAATCCTCATGAAGCAAAGCTACTACTGAATAAGCTAACAGCGCAGCAGATAATGTCGATTCCCTCACCGCAGTCTGGCATGGCGGCTGGGTCGAGCTGCGTCCAGAGGCTCTGCATCCAGAAAGCGTCGCAGCGGCAGGTGCGCGTGGCCTGCTCGCAGGTGCCGCGGCCGCTGCACGCGCTCAGGCACCGCGTCGAGCGCACGTGCGCGCGCGCCTCCACCCGGGCCGCGCTGCGCGCCAGTGGGAGCGCGCGCACGCCTTCCATCACCTTGTTCTGCAAAACGTCGTGTCACATAGAGTGACCGCATCTGTGGCTCTAGAATTGGCTTGTTTAGCCTTGTAGCGTTGATAGCTCAGTGGTTAGCGCGGTTGGTTCCCTTTAACGAGTTCAAGGGTTTGAACCCAAACCCTTCGGTATGAGCCCCTTGAGCTGCCGGTAAAGGAAAACATCGTGAAGAAACCATAGCATGGTGGTATGGTACTTTCTAGTAATCGGCTGGCTAGCTACCACCCTCAAGTTAAAAATCCGCCGCCAAGCACCTAACGGTGTGTTCTGGCAGCCTCATTTGAGAGCCAGTACCATTCCAGGCTAGGTGTGCTTTACCATCTTCGACCACACTGTCACTTAACATCAGGTAAGCTGTGGTCAAACAACTAGCATTTCAACCATTTAAAAAAATGGGCAATGTTTTTGTTGATGTTCTTTGGACGCCACTTAAAACAACTCTTATACATGAAAACGGGCCAATGAAGTGTAGTTTTAGTAGCCACGACAAATTTTTTATACAAGTTCCCTACAAATTCTGTGATTAGCGCGGTCAGTTCACACCCCAACAATGAGCTAGAGCTGCTGGTGAATAAAAACATCGTGAGGACACCATAATATGGTGGTGAGGTACTCTTTGGTACTCTGCTAGCTAGCTACCATACTCAAATTAAAAATCCGTCGACAAGCATCTAATGGTATGTTAAGGATGCCTAACTTGAACTTGAGACAGTTTCATTTCAGGCTAAGTGTGTTTACCATCTTCGACCACACCGTATATATCTTATTGGAATGATGTCTGTTTTGTATTTGGACTTTAATGCATTTATAAAAATAAAATAAAAATTGATCAAAAGCTGTGGCCTATAGGGTTACTAAGAAATAGGTATAGTACGACAGAATGTGATATACGTAAATGGTAAGTACCTATGTTATTAAAAAAATATTTGCAAGCCTTGCGGCATAAGGTTTACAATAGTTAATGATCAGCTTTTTGACATACTGTGAAACCTTAATTGACCAATGGGACAGGTGTAAAAAAGCTGACAGCTCCTTTGACAATTGTGAAAACTTTGACAACTATTGACATAATATTTTTTTTTTTTGCGTTCATTTATTTTTATTTTTTGACATGACATTGTAGTGTAACTCCTTGCTTTAAGAATTGTAACTCCTTTGTTATTCTACTAATTATTTGTTTATATGACAAATGATATTGTCATTCTTCATTGTGCTTTTCAAGCTAAATAAAGCCAATGTTTTGGTTTAGCTATTCTTTTATTATGTAACAATTTATTTATCTTGAAAAGCACAATGAAGAATCAATTGACATTTAATTGTATCTTTTATATTTGTGTAAATTTTGAAATTTATAAGTAACTTAAAATTTGACATCTGTAACAATTGTAAGGTAAAACTGGGTGTATCAGTTTTTTCCTCAATAAAATTTAATAGTTACGAGTTATTAATTAAAATGCAACTTATAAAAGATAATCGCAGAACATACTTACATCTTCAGATAAGAAGAAAATCAGCTGCGTATTGCCCGAGTCAATCTGACCTTTGACCTCTGTGACGTTGATCTTTATGTCTCCTTTTAACAGCAGGGTCATTTTCTGTATTAGCGAGTCGAGTTGACCTTGTGTGAAGGAAGATATGGGAATGTTGAGGGTCATCTCCATGAGGCTATTTTCTATCGGGTCAGGTTTGACTTGCACGCTTACTGTGTCGCGGTCGGATTCACCTTGGTCGTCGGTCACCGTCAGCTCGAACACATATCTGCCTGGTTCTATATTTGCTAGCTGAAAAAGAATTAATCACAGATTAGATAAAAAATACTATAGATATATTGTTGCGTAGAAAATGTATGAACTGTTTGGTCTTGCTATTTTGTTTTGCAAACAAGAATACTTAGATTATTGCGTGTTGATATAGGCCTTTACGTAGTTATGTTGTGTGTGTGTGTAATACGTGTATGACAAGCAATAATCAGTACATTTTTTTTTATGCCATATCAAGCTGACGGGTTGCCTGATGGTAAGCAATCACCGTCGCCTATGGATACCTGCAATACCAGGGGCACTACAAATACGTTGCCGACCTTTAAAGATTCTATTTACACGCCTTTTGAAGAGCTCAATGTTGTAACTCCGCGGGAATACGGAAGAAGGAAGATCATTCCACAATTTGTAAGTGTATGGCAAAAAGGATCGCGTGAATCGCACAGTGTGCGATTTCCATGAATCAATTATATGTGGATGAGCTTTTAAACGATGGCGGCTAGTGCGGCGATGAAACCGTGACGCCGGCATAAGATCGAATAATTCTTCAGAACACTCATGGATTCATTACCTGAAAACACGGATAAAACGACGTTTTCTAAAAATGAAACCCAGCTAGATCGATTTATCGCCCCCGAAACCCTCTGCATACTAAATTTCATGAAAATCGTGGGATCCGTTTCCGAGATTCAGAATATATATAATTATATACAAGAATTGGCCGTTTAAAGGCATTAGATTAGATATGACCAAAAAGTCTTCAATCGTTTTTTTTGGAACATTCTTCACAACCTTTTTCTAATCTAGGTATAAATAAGTACGGACGTTTTTGCTCGAAATAAATAAAACCATTAATTGACGTTTCAAATAGTCAAATACGTTGCGTATGCGGATTTGTTGTATTTATAGCTATGAAGCTATGGATAATATATTTTTCATAAAAAAGTATATAAATTAGATATATACTGAATTTATTAATGATGGTATCTGTCTTTTTTTTATGGCTGACAGGCTAGTTGTATGACCACGACTCACCTGATGTTAAGTGACGGCGTGGTCGAAGTAGTAGAGCACACCTAGCATGGAATGGAACTGGCTCTCAAGTGAGGCTGCCGGAACACACCGTTAGATGCTTGGCGGCAGATTTTCAACTTGAGGGTGGTACCTAGCCAGCAGAGTACTAGAAAGTACTCTACCACCACGCTAAGGTTTCCTCACGATGTTTCCCTTCACCGGCAGCTCAAGCTCATTGTTGGGGTTTGAACCCACGCCCTTCGGCATGCGAACCGACAGCGCTAACCACTGAGCTATCATCCCTACAAACACCTTTACCAAGGCCACTCTAGTAAAGGTGAAAAACTTACCAAGTGGCATAAATTAAGCTTAGGTAAGGACTTTAATAGTTAGTTGGTATTTTATTAACACAATCTAGTGTCCTTAAGCCAATAAAAGTTCTTCCATATGAACTTTGAGCCGATGATTTAGAATACCAATATCAGCGATTATAGATTTATATATTTACAGTATAGATTTTATTAAATGTCGTCGTAGGACTTTTCACACCGCGCCAAATACTTACACATTATACCTACAGAACACACAGACACGGAAAAAACATTTATTGCCACATAAATATTGGTACTGGTGAGAATCGAACCCACGCCCTACAGCTTTTGAAACAGATATTCTACCAAATGAGCCAACAGGGCAGATTTTATTAATATAGCAAGTATCTCACCATCAATACAGGCTGCGTGTCCGAACCTAGTATAACGGTTCCGGCGGCAAGTCCCGAAGCGGCGCGGGTCCATTTCCACGACACTATGCGGAAGTCGTCAGAGGATCTGGTTCCGTTCAGGATGAGCACGGGTAGGGGCAAGTTTAGGATTTTATCGCCGCCCGCGTCCGCTTTTGGTGGGCTGTTTTTATCTGAATAAAACATACAGATTGTAACATGAATGCTTCCATGAATGCTTCCGAAAGAACGGTGATGATGGATAATACTGAGAACAATAAATAATTGTAATTGGACATATAACAATAAAATAAGAAACGTTATAGCGACAGGCTAAAAAGAATTCACAACATCGTGAGGAAACCTTAGCGTGTTGGTAGAGTACTTTCTAGTACTCTGCTGGCTAGCTACCACCCTCAAGTTGAAAATCTGCCGCCAAGCATCTAACAGTGTGTTCCGGCAGCCTCACTTGAGAGCCAGTTCCATTCCAGGCTACGTGTGCTTTACCATCTTCGACCAAACCGTCACTTAACATCAGGTGAGTTGTGGTCAAAGAACAAGCCAATTCGCTATTTAAAAAAAAACAACCGACGAGCATGTATAAAAATCTTTCGTAGCAAATGAAAAACGAACACAGTTCTATTTTGAAGTCGGTTAAATAATAATATAGCTCTTACAAGTAAAAGGCGTGACGATAGATGTCAATGAACGGAAGGCGCTCGTTATTTCTCGTAGTCTCTATCGTATTTTTATATTAACTTTAAACATTTACAAAAAAAAATTGCATTGATAATCGTATATTAATTAGTCACATTAAAGCTAGTTTTTTCTATGTCGTAAATGCATTTGTTGTGTTTTTAGGGTTCCGTACTCAAAGGGTAAAACGGTACCCTATTACTAAGACTCGCCTGTCCGTCCGTCTGTCCGTCTGTCACCAGGCTGTATCTGATGAACCGTGATAGTTAGACAGTTGAAATTTTCACAGATGATGTATTGCCGCTATAACAACAAATACCTACTAAAAAACAGAGTAAAATTAATATTTAAGGTGGCTGCCATACAACAGACATGATTTTTTTTTGCTGTTTTTAATGATAATGATACGGAACCCTTCGTGCGCGAGTCCGACTCGCACATGGCCGGTTTTCTAATCGTGCTATCAACACTAGCGCTTTCATCTGTCATTGTTGTCGGGACAATTTCTTTACACCTATTTTAACAGATAAGCATACCTCCATAAAATAGCTTAGTCACGTTAAATTTACATAATTAAAAAAAAAAAAAAAACCTGAATTTTCTCATAAGTAGTACTTATTAGACACTATCAGTCAGGGGGTTATAGATATGACTATCATTGCGGTTAAAGAAAATAATAAATTGATGTACAGTATAAAACTTAATAACAAACCACGTAAATCACAATATGAGTAATTATGATTTTTTTAACATGCATAAATCCACGTTTGACCACCAACTCACCTGATGGTAAGCGATGGTGTGGCCGAAGATAAAGCACGTAAACTTAAGAGACATCTATTCATTTTGACCTTGAAAAGACCCGGATTATATCCCTTATGAAATAAAAAAGCCGGCGGATTGTACCATGCCATTGATTTTCTTTCTGTACATATTTTCTGTCGACATGCACAATGTAAGTATTGCGCATGTAGGCCAGATGCAGATAGGTGATAGGTCCAGGTGCAAATAGACCCGAGAATAATTTTAGAAAGCGCTATAAATATAATGAAGCACACGAAAAAATTACTAGAATGATCGACAAATATTCATTTGATAGATTGCTCTACGAAATGTCACTAAAGCGCAAATGCTCAATGTTCTATTCGGGTATATCTGCATCTTGTTTTAAATATTATTTTTGAAACGAATATGTAGTCCCAATAACATTCCATCACAATAGATTACATACACAATAATGCATGCAGTGAATGCAAGTACACACGGGTTTTTAGTAACCAAAGTGAATTTTAAAACGATCTTTTTATGTACATTATATTTTTAAATTAGCGTATTAGACTTAAGATTATCTATGGTAGCAAATAGGCTAACTATTGAACTATATAAGATTTTTGCTATGTGTAAATGTCTTTCAAGCAAATACTTTAGCAGTCAAAAACAATAAATATAAATAAAAAAGGACATTTCGCACAGCGCCATCTAGTCTAAGGAAAGCTTGTACTAAGAAAAGCATACGTAACTAATACATTACTTATATGCTTCAATACACACTTATAAGAAATAAATTTTAAACACCCAGACATAGAACAAATATTTATCACACACTTGTTTGTCCTGCTTTGGAATCGAACCCACACCGTGCCAATAAGACAGTGACCATAAGCAAACCTTTTTTTAATTGAAATCGATGCCGTATTTGTGCTGCACGTCAAGCGACCGTGAGAGAGGCTCTATCATAGAATTTTTGTAAAAATTACGAATTATTTATACGATAAGTTTTTCCATCGTTTACATCAGTTTACACAATACGTAATTCTCGCATAAAACCTTTGTATAAGCTTCTATACAATGTTCAAGTGTTTCTACACAGAAAGAGCCTTTTGTACTGGATCCACTACCATAGACATCAATGTGATAGACTTACTCTGCGTGACAGTGACAGTGACATTATCCGTCGCCGAGTTCCCGTTGTCATCGAGCACCGTCAGCGAGAAGATGTACTGTCCCTTAGTGAGGGCCGTGGCGTTCGCGACAGACTCGTTAAAGTTGACGATGTTAGAGTTAGTGGGGCCGGCGAGGCAGCGCCACGTGTACGCCACGATGCGGTGGTCGTCACGGGAGTTGGACCCGTTCAGCACCCCCCACGTTTGAGGCAGCGATATGAACTGTAAGGTTTCCAGTTGGCATGCATTTGATAATTTACAAGGGTTAGTTTGTGTGGATAAAGTCTAAATTGTCCAAAACACTCACATAGTGGCGCTAGACCGCCCATATTGACACTAGAAAATAGCCTGAAGAATGGACCAGTCTTACTAGTACAGTTTTAAGTACGGGATAATGTATAATGGAAATCTGTACTAATATTATATTATTTGTGATATAAGTGAGGAAATCGCGTAGGGAAATTTAAGGCCTTTTCTTATTTTGAACAAAATTAATGGCAATGAAGTAGACGGCTGCTCTTTACGACCAGCATACGGCCGAGGCATTTGAAACATTTGTTATTCTAAATCACAAGAGATTCCTTGCAGAAAACGTCGTAGCGTTTATTATTACATTCCAAAACGGGCGCATAACGTCTCGTAGAGTTTTAAAATACGGGAGTGAAATAGAAAATACCATTGCACGCGAAATAATGTGGCCACGTTACGTGTTATACGGAATAAGGCCCCTGCATGTTTGGAACTTCTATGTATGTGAAGTCGGGTGTTAAATACACAGGGCCTGCATTGTAAAAGGTGGCATATAAATGTGGGCGTGGAATACCTTTTAAGAGTAGGCCTATGACCTAGGTTGGGACGTTGAATGCTTATTCCGGTATAATGGAGGTGATAGACTCCGACAATTGCTTGTCTACAGGACCTATTAAGCTACCCGGTATATATTTAGGGACCCTTGCTTGAATCGAGAAGTAAAAAAATTAATAAAGAGAGCCGTCAATCTAGCGTCCACGCCTATACAACCTCTCCTTCTCTCTCGTACGATTTTTTTGTCATTTTATATTTTTGTAAGAATGTTAAATGTGTATTACACAGGTGATGTTAGTTAAACCAGAACCAAACTTGCAATATTATCATGCCTTATTGAATATTAAATAAACTTTTTACAATGTCAAATAAAAAGGAACAAACCCTTTGCATTTTCCTTTATACTGTACATGCATACTAGTTCAGTCGAAATCATCCTCAAATTTGTTAAAATTACATGAATATTCCTTGAGTTGGAAATTCTGTTGGATGCGTCAGGGATGCTATGCAACATAGAAAAACAATCAGTTATCCAATTCAAATCTCATTGAAACATCTGCCCAATCGAACCTAAAACTTGTGGCTCACAAGCCAAACGCGCTACCGCTGAGCAGGAATACTTTCATATAATTTAAAAGACCAGTACCATAATGAAGTATCAATAGAACAAGTGGTAAGCGCTAATGCAGCGTTGTCTAGTTAAACACAAAGTTCTGGTTGCAATGATCATGCGCAAGCGCATCATACCATCATAAGATCGTGTTGTTCACCTTATTTCTTATTACTATAAGAAAGTGGCGTACGGTACTTACAGCGTCGGGTCCGGCGTTGGCCTCAGGCGGCGTGTTGGTGGGCGGTTTTACGAACACGTGCACTTCGGCCGTGGACGACTGCCCGGAGGAATCCGTCACTTTTAGGACGAATGTATACACGCCTTCAGACAGGTTTGACAACTGGAATAAGCCAGGCGAGAATTTTAAACAAAGCTGTTGATGTAGTGTTGGTGCTTATAACAAAGTGGATCCAAAATATAGTAAAAAAAAACGTATTGCTTTAATGATTGAAAACTATACGAAAAAGTAGTTAAGGAGGGAATATCATGTCGATACATTGTATTCTAATCCTAAACTTCTATTTTTTCTCGAGTATTTATGTAAAAAATAGTGATGTTTATTCATAACTAGCGACCTGCGCCGGCTTCGCACGGGTGCAATTTAGATACTTACGTAGTACATTATTTTGATCTATATCGTAAGGTTTAGCCGGCATTTGCAATGTACGCGCACAAAAACAAGTTTTTTACGAAATACATTACAAATCTTTGAAATTCTCGGATTTTCTCTACTATAATATAATATGCATGTATTATACGAATAAACCTTTGTCTTGAATCACTGTCTATTGACGTAAACCGCATCCGTTGCGTAGTTTAAAAGATTTAACCTAATATAGAAGGCGAGAAGTGATTTTGTTTAATACTATGTATAGAAGTATAAAATTACATCGGCGAGTTTGGAAATGTTGAGAAAAATGAGTTTTCGTGTTGCTTCTAAAACGCCGCCAAAGCTTGTAGTAAACTACTTCACTGGGGCATGATTGCACTTATCTTCAAAATTTCATTAAACATTAAAAAATATCGAAAGATACTAGAGAATGCACAAAAAACAGTACATAAAAATAAAAGTATATTTGAAAACTAGTGCATGAGTCTCATACATACTTACATACTTTCATTATTTTGTTTTGAATGTAGTATTTATAAGTTTTTTTTTTAAATAAGCAATAAAATTATACCTAAATGTTAAATATATTAGAAGACTTTGTATTATTAAACAATGAGTCCTGTATTTAAACATATAAGGGTCATATGATGTCATACAAAAACGGAAAGCCATCCTATGCGTTAGTTTGATAAAAGCTGATAAGCGCGCCATATACAGAGCTCGAATATTTTATAATTTCCTGCAATTCATAGTGTTATCGCTATCGAGCGCATTAATGGCTTTACTTTTTATATTTATTGATGCGATAACTTATACTTTAATTAGAGAGATTGTCATCACTTTGATTGCGGTAAAATACGGTAAGGTTGTGAAAATGTTTTCACAAAAAAATGTTGCTACCAAAATATGTAATTTTCAAAACAGCATAAAATAGTTTTTATCCTCGATATTTCACATTATTTGATAACTAAACACAAAAAATAATTCTCGACAGAAAAAATCTTAAAGTAATCTTTATTTAAGGGGTTAGGGTAAGGGGGTACATTTTCTATGTTAATTTCATATCAAGGTTACTGTACCATACTTTTTTAATGACACTTGAGACTAATTTATGCATCAAGTAAAAAACACAAATCATTTCAAAAGAACACAAGAAAGAATCCAAAAGAAGTGTCCGTTATAATTCTGCCTGTCTGCAATTATTTTCCATAAATCAAACAATCACAATGCACAAATAATACAAACTTTTCAGAATAAATTAACCTAGTGAAACACAGACACGCGCAATGCAATTGAGAGGCTTTGAGAGAGTTCCATTCCAGGTTAGGTAGGTTTTGTAGCGATAATAGCTCAGTGGCTAGCGCGGTCGGTTCAAACGCCGAACGGTGTGGGTTCAAACTCTAACAAAAATGAGTTGAGTTCCAAATGAGCTTGAGCTGCCGGTGAAGGAAAACATCGTGAGGAAACCATAGCTGTTGAGACTAACCATCAAGACTGGCGCTCAAGCATTGAGCGCCAAAGCAGCGATGCCCCGGACTTTGTTTTGTTTGTTTGTTTGTGAAGTATAGTTGAAATGTGACAGCTAGCGAAATTATAGGGTTGTTGAGAACCATCGAAAGTCACAAAGTAATGAGCGCCAAAGCAGCAATGCTCTGAACTTTTTTTGTTACTCAAAGTTCTGTGTATCACTGCAATGGTCTTGGACAGGCGTTATCTCTTACCACCATGAGAGCGTCTCGTTCGTCTCATTACCCTTACATATAAAAAAAACTCACCCTCAAGTTAAAAATCTGCCACCAAGCATCTAATGGTGTGTTCCAGCAGCTCCATTTGAGAGCCAGTTCCATTCCAGATTGGGTATGTTTACCATCCTCGACCACATCGCCACTTAACATCAGGTGAAATTTAATAAGACTAACGAGACACTCTCCTTATGGTAAGACGCATGTCCATGACCATTACAGCTATACACAGAACTTTGAGTAACAAAAAAAGTTCAGAGCATCGCTGCTTTGGCGCTCATTACTTTGTGACTTTCTATGGTTCTCAACAACCCTATACTTTCGCTAGCTGTCACATTTCAACTATACTACAAATCGTATTTTAACAAATGAGATGTGTATCGACGTGTTTTAGTAACACGCGTCGTAGAGTAAATTCAGTATGTCGTAATATTTAACCTTTGCATTTGAAAAATAAAAATGTTCGTAAAAGAAAAATATGAAAGTTAAAAAGTGGGCGGGTTTTAGTTTTCTAACGTATAACTTGTATACTATGTACAATTGTACATATTTACTATTTAGTCATACTTGTGACTATAGCTACTAGAGCAACTGTACCAAGCTCTACTGCTATCATAGGCGGATGATGGTGAAGGATTTTATGTTAATTGATTGATTCAGGCGTTTCTTTGCAGAAGTTCATCTTATAATATTCTGGTGTTATATCTTTCGTGTATTTCCGCATATAAGCGGAAAGACACTAAGGATTTTATGTAATTGTTACCTGCAAGTAAGGCGAGTGCGTGTTCTGCATGTCGACAGCCTTGTTCTCGTCTTCGGCAGACTTGGTCCATTCCCACGAAGTGATCTCGTGGTCGTCCGTGGACAGACTACCGTTAAGGGTCAGCTTGTTGTTGGGCAAATATATGATCACATCCTGACCTGGGGATTCAATAAGTTGGCTATATACATTATTTATATATTAAAAATCATAGAAAATATATTTAATACAAATATGTATACAGGGTTACGCGAAACGGTAGTATTAAGGCAAAAGGAGGCCATTGCACTCATCAATGTGAATTTTTACTATCGAACTAAAACTATAGATGTAGTGGTGTAGGTGGTAGATCTCCGTGGAGGTCGTCTGGTCAGGAGGTAGGTACCACCGCAGTACCAGATATTCTGCCGCCAGTAGTGCTGCAGTAGTGAGTATACATTATTGTGTTCCAGTTTGTACTAACCATCGAAAGTCTCAAAGTGATGAGCGCCAAAGCAGCGATGCCCTAGAATTTATTTTTCTACTCAAAGTTCTGTGTATCGCTGCAATGGTCATGGACAAGCGTTATCTCTTACCATCAGGAGAGCGTCTCGATCGTCACCTTACATTTACATATTTTATTAAAACTAAAATTGCAGAAAGAAGCATTAGCTGGCTAAAATATTTCGACAAGATTAACATTTTCCGATTTTTTCGCGATTTTAGTATCGGTTCCATTGTTAAAAGTTGTTCATTATGGTGGGTACAATGACCTCATTTCCGCTTAGTACTACCGATATGCGTAATCTCGTATAAATAAATAGTACCTGGTTGACCGAGCATTGCTCGGCTGAAAACATGGATAAAACGACGTTTTCTGAAAATGAAACCTAGCTAGATCGATTTTTCGCCCCCGAAACCCCCTGGATACAAAATTTCATGAAAATCGTTGGAGCCGTTTCCGAGATTCAGAATATATATATATATATATATACAAGAATTGCTCGTTTAAAGGTATAAGATATTCTAAAATGCTTATCATTTAATAGATTCAAAGACAAACCTATACAGCATAATGTTGTAGATAATACCACAGAATAAATAAATATAGTTACAGTTAATTCTATGATAGTATTCTACTTTTAGTATCCACTATCATTTTAAAACAGTAGTTGTTAGTAGTACAAAATCCTAGGTTCTAGCTTTTTGATTGCATATGTCCTAAGCATGGGTTTTAGTCCCTGCAATATGATGGGCCTACGTATACACAAAAGTGACATCATTGATTCCCAAGATATTTTTGTCATGCTGCAGGTAAATGAATATGTTTAATGTATAAAATATTTTATTTTTCTCTGGAATTATATAAAAAAAATCAAACTCTTACCATCAGGTTTCGTATGTCTCAATACATACATAAAAATAAAAATTGTTGATTAAAAGGATTTTAGATGGTTTTCTTTAGCTCAATAATTTACCTGCATTTGCTTCAGGTGGATAGTCAGTATGGTTCAACACGGTAATATTGGCTGTTGTAGTGTTCTTTACATGATCAGAATCTTCCACTGTCAGCTTAAATGTGTAGTTGCCAGGTTGCTTCAGATCTTTGAGGACCAGGGTTGGTCCATCTTGTAGGGGAGGCTGGTAACCAATAGGCCCTGATGTCAGGTCCCAGTGCCAGGATATGATGGCATCGTCATCCTTAAGAAAAAAACAGTGAAGATTAATTCAGAAACACAATGGATACAATTGCTTCATTTTCGGTTGTAGCACTTCTCATCAAGCGTTTATGTTGAGTATTTGTGATTGGGTTAGTGGAAGACATATACTATATGATGAGACAATAATATGCATTATAAAAATAGACAGTAGAGTTATCGTTAGTATTACATACTTTATAGATAGATAGGTAGAAACTCTTTTGGTGCATACCAAAAATTGAAAAAGAGAACAGAGAACAAAAGAATCTTATGAGCTAGCGCCACGAGTGGCGGCCTTATCGCTACGAGCGATCTCTTTTAGGCAACTAAGAATGGAAAAACACAATACACATTTAGAATAGACGGGCGATGTCGTAACACTAATAAGTAAAAAATAAATAAACATAATACATATACTATGTAAAAATAATAATATATTTAAATAAAACAAAATATATTATATAGTAAAATAACATTATTATTATTATTATTAACATAAAACCAACATCAGCAACGAGGCACAAAAACATGTTGAGGTCATTCAACTAACAGTTATAACAACTCAGCATTGTGACAAATAGTGCAACTTTATTCTGTCCTTGAAAATATTATATATTTGTGTATTGCATAGTTTATGGTGTATTTAACCTATGGCAATACAAAGTTCTTACCATCCTTATGTACACAGAAATGTGATATATAGGACACTGTACACAACAAATAAGCAGACAATTACTAGGATACTGCAGCATATTCAAACTAAGCAATGCTTTGTTGTACCTTACCTTACTTGCACTGCCATCCAACACTGCCATGGAGTTAGGCAGTTTGACTGTCTGTGTCTGAGGAGTGATTACCACCATGGGAGGAGTGTTGATCCTCTGTGGTGGCAGAACCGTCACATTTGCGTACCCCTCGCCGTACGAGTTCGTACCGTTTACAGTCAGCTTGAAACGGTACTGGCCTTCTGTCAGGTCAGTGAGAGTCACAGTTGCTCCATTTTGATTCATATTGCCTATAATTTGAGATAGTAATACTGATTATTTAAGAACTATATTGAATGCTGATTGACCATAAAAGAATGCCAAGATGCACAAAGTGATGTAAGTGCCTAAGTAACAGGTGAGTGATAATAATAATATGATTGAAGAAGTTATCATTAATATTACATAAACATACATAATTATAAAGAATTATTATTATAATTAATTTCATTTCATTTCATTTTCACACATCGTTATCAAGCTTTAAGAAACAAATGATTAATGTATTTTTTTTCTTTTAAGCTTTGTCATGTGATAGTCTTTTTAGAACATGAGTAGATGTAATATAATATGTGTATACTTTTATAGTAATACATATTTATAATATGTATGAAACATCCAGACTTAGTACAAAATTATATTTATCACAAAAATGTTTGCACTGAGTGAGAATTGTGACCACGCTCAGGAAGCAGAGTTACTACTCAATCAACATCTGCATAAAATTATTTGATTTAAATTGTGGGTTTTTTTTTTACCTGTAAAGCCTTCTTTTGGCTGGTCAACTAGAGTCCAAACATAGTTATAATGACTCATAGCAGCTTTTTCATCAGGGATTGTGTAAGCAGCCAAGGTCACTTCATTATCTGGCAGTTGAACCTTGAACAAGATACATTTTGATGAGTATGATCAGAAAAATTAAGTTAATTGAAAATGTGCCTTATTAGAAACTTATTACAACACATACAAATTTGATATACTGAAACTGCATGTTAACAAACATATTTACCTGTTTAGATAAAATGGATACAGTCAGTGTTTGAACACTTTTTGCAGATGAAGTTTCAGTTTTTAATGCATCAGCTTTGATTTCAGAATCATCCTTTTTGATAGCATCAATTGGTATTGTTGGACCTTTTGAAAATGGTCGGATGTTTTGTATACAAGCTCCTTGAGCATTCTCCTCAGTGCCTGGTATGCATTTACATATACCTTTATGTAGTTTAATTCCCAAAGGAATGCATTCTGAATTGAAGGGACAGTCACCTACACCTACATCACAAGTTATCTTTTCTAAAAAGTTTGAAGAATCCATTTCATTGTCGCTGTTATCTCGGTACAATGACCTGGAATCATCATCCTCAACAGGCAGATTGTTGATAAAATGTGATAGGAAATTAGAGTCTTCATCATCGTTGAGAATATCACTATGGTGGCCATTGTATGGTGAGTAAATTGACTCCTCTTCAGGTAAAAAATTACTACTTATCTCTCTAGCACTTGATTGATCTAGGATGTCAGACCAGTTTTCTGCAAAAATAAGCCAATCTAATTAATTTGTCCGTAAGTGTTTAGAATAACAAGATAAGAATAAATTAAATTAAAGCTTATACTCTACCATGAGTACAGTATAATATAATTGTTATTGAGTGTGTGTGTGAACACAATAAGTTAAGTGACCTATGTTTTTACCGGGACTTAATCACACTTAAAATACTATTAAATTAGTTTATTTATCTAAACATTTTGGTCATGTTAGTATAACTGTGGTCACAATTGTGCATATGATTGACTTAATCATATAATCGATCGATCTAGCTAGGTTTCATTTTCAGAAAACGTCGTTTTATCCATGATTTCAGCCGAGCAATGCTCGGTCAACCAGGTACTAGCATACTTATATGAACCAGTGTTAATTAGATGTTGCTACTAATATTAATAAATTTAAAATGCCTAATCCTCTATTTCCCTCTATTTGATTCTTTCATGACAAAGCAGCATAATATAGATAATATTTAACAAGGTTCATTATGAGTATAGATTTTTTGCATATTTTTCAGTAAACAGTCAACTTGCCTACAGTTATTACTTACACTATATTTAGTAGTTAACTCTTACCATTAGGTAGTACTGGTTTCACCATTATCATAGAGACATGAGAATCCCAGTTGCGGCTGCCAGCACGCTGCAGTGGTAAGCACAGCTCATCGCTGGCACATTCCACATGGTAGCATCTTGTATCCACAATGAATACAATATTGCAGGTTGCTGATATACAGCATGACATTACACATTGTCTCAGGCCTTTGAGGAGAGTTTTCTCCGTGAAATTACCCGCCGTTAGGTTTCCTGTGAGCATTGAAAATAATAATAATCGAAGTGTTTACTCAACTGTGCACTCATTATACCTCCCCTACATACTATCAATTATATTATAGCATGCTTTCCAACCATACGTAAGTAGATATTTAAATATAATAACAATACAGATTTTTCTATAATTTTGAATATAAGCGCTTACCGACTGGTGCATAATTAACGAAATTCTTTGGATACAATTTAGGGCACTTATTGTTCTCTCCATATTTGTCACTCCAGGCTTTATTGTACTGAGACAAGGATATTTTTATATTCACAGAAAATACTATAAATAAACTTAACCATATGAATTTACTACTGTCCATTATTTATGGGAAATATAAACTCTAAACGTTAGCAAATCAAGAATACTGTTATCTGCACAACGGGAATTCCAATATTAGATATGGGTTGTTTTATAATGCGTGGGTGAAGAGATTAACAAGTTTTTGTTTAATTTAATGCTTTTAATGTATTCGTCTAGCATTGATTTTGTGAATTTTGTTTTGTGTTTCAACCGAGATTTGTAGGTTTTGTAGCAAATCAATCGATAATGACATTGACAATAACATTAGTAATGTATGATTTATTTGACTGTGACATAACTGTCATGTTCATATCATCTTTGTTTAGTTTTGCAGTTGGTAGCATTGAGTTACCTTATGGAAGTAAAATAATAATCGACTTAACGGAGTTTAGGCGGGAACGCGGTGAGCGTCGTGTCGCCTCATTGTATTTTTTTCGAAAATTAGCGTTTTTTCGATTTTTTATGCATAAAAATTGTGGTGTTTTATTTATAAATTGTCGAATTACAAGCGCGAGTGTGGGAGAATGATATAATGTGGTTAAACATGACTTTTCGTGTTGCTTCCAAAACTCCATCCAGAAGCTTATAGTAAAGTCGCCACTACTTTATTAAGGCACGACTTGATTCGACGTGGACCGACTAGGCTTGATCAAGACTAGACTTTGACTGTAACTATAGATGATAAAGAAGCTGAAAAATGAAGACTACTCACAAAATATAGAAACATTGAAACTGGCAGAATGCACAGAGTGCGATGCCAAGAAGAAAGAGAAAAAAAAAATCGACTTAACTCAAATGTTAACAATGTCATAAATTAATGATATTGCTACTCAATACCAGATGGCGCATACTATTTAGTACACACAATACTAGATGGAGTTAAAAACAACTTTTCTCTTTTATTTTACCAGGAAAATAAATTTATTTTTGTACCTAATTTATTGTTTCATTAATTTTTGAAGTATTTCTAAGGCAAGAGTTAAAATAAAAATATACCTAGTCAAAAAACATAAGTATCATAGCACATTTCACAAAGAGCCATCAAGCTCCAAACTAAGTAAACCTTGTACTATAAGCAGAAGCAAACAATGCAATGCTTGGTATGGGAAGCCGATAACTGTTAGAAAATTATATGCTTTTTTAAATACATGCAGAACACCCAAATACAGAACAAATTGTCCTTGTAGGAATCGAACTCACGCCCTAATCGAAACATGGACATGACAGTAAAAAGACACTATTTGATGTTGACAATACTTTATGTATATTCAGGCTCTACAGTTAGACTGCTGGGCAAAGGCCTCCCGTTCCTCCTTTCAAGCTCGGTCTTCGGCTTTGGTGGTCCACTGACTGTCGTGACGATTTAGTTCATCACACCACCTTCACCCAGATGAACCTTGAGGTCACTTAAATTTTAGTGTCCAAACTGTGGTGACCTTTGCCCAGCGGTCGTTCGATATGCGATAAATGTAGCCCGCCCAGTCCCACTTCAGTCGTCAGGCATTATGGCTGACGTCAGCCATTTTGATTTTGGAGCGTAGTTAAAGCACACGAGATACGTGATAAAAATAGAGATAAGAAGAAAAAAAAAACTAATTTAAAAAATCTAAAACTAAGTTTCTATACGATTTCATGTAGGATATTAATTTAGTGCTCATATACGTATATGCTTAACAAATTTGTCAAATGTGACTGCCCTGTTAGCTCATTTGGTAAAGCTCTGTTTCGAGATGTGAAGGGCGTGGGTTCGATTCCCACTCGGGACTAACATAGATGTTCGTGATCTGTGTTTGGATGTTCTGTAAATAGCATAAGAGTGGTATATACAAAAAAAAAAAAAAACTATCAACTATCTGGTTCCCATAGACAAGCTTTGCTTAGTTTGGGGCTAGATGGCGCTGTGCAAGTCATACGCTATTTATTTATTATTTAGTTTTTCTACTACTACAGAAGAACTAATAAATGTATAAATGTAATATGTTTGTATACTAATAGGTATACTATACTTATTTAAACATAAAAATATACTGTCAATCTTTGCTTAAAAATATTTACCTGCATGATTGTACATAATTGACATGAGGTAAATTCTTTAATTACTTAGGTAGCCTAGAACCAATCCTAGATAATATTTTTACAGATTTCATGTGTAATACGAGTAAGTATTCAAACTAAAATTAAATATTTGTTTCGCCAATACTATGTATGTACTTACAATCAATATCCTCACGCTCCTACAAATTATATTTTCCTTATACTTCAATGAACCATTTCGTAAACAATGAAATTAAATTTGAGCTTGGTGCAATGTTTGTTTAGTGCAGTGCAAGTAGCCACGGATCGATCAATTAATTGGCCGATCAATCTAAGTCTGTGTTGCGACTATTGACTATATATCACAGCCACGATCTTAAAGATGGGGGCGGGACAAATAGGAGGGATAGCCACTTTACGTAAGATTCCTTATCTAGATAAATATCATCTGGGCCTGTACCACAAGATAACAAATAATTCTTACTAGCTTACGCTCGCGACTTTGAACACATTAATTTTAAAATTAGGTTTAGAGAGATTTTTTTTGGCTGACAGGCTAGGTGTTTGACCACAACTCACCTGATGTTAAGTGACGGTGTGGTCGAAGATGGTAAAGCACACATAGCCTGGAATGGAACTGGCTATCAAGTGAGGCTGCCGGAACACACCGTTAGACGCTTGGCGGCAGATTTTCAACTTGAGGGTGGTAGCTAGCCAGCCGAGGACTAGAACGTACCCTGCCACCACGCTATGGTTTCCTCACGATGTTTTCCTTCACCGGCAGTTCAAGCTCATTGTTGGGGTTTGAACCCACGCCCTTCGGCATGCGAACCGACCGCGCTAACCACTGAGCTATCCTCGCTACAAAATTAAACGTGTAAGTAACAAAATTAATGAAACTTGCGCTATTTTATTATTAGGGATTCCTGGATAAAATATGCCTTTTATCCCTGAATAATATTCCATAAGACGTATCTATACCAAATTTTAAGTGGACACGCCCTGTAGTTCGTTTTTTGATAATCCCACAGGAATCTAACATTTTTCTAATATTAAAAGTATCCTATATGTTAATCTAGGTAATAAACTATACTTATGTGTGCAAAATTTCATCCAAATGCGTTCAGCTGCTTAATAAAACTACGCTTGCCAATACTCGCCACGCTTGGCAGGCGGGTTGGCGAGCGCAGTTAGGTGTGATTGTTCAAGGAAGACGCTGCTGCCCATCTTCCGGATTACATCCCTTAGCCGACTCTTACGGCAACCACGGGTAGAGAGGGTGGGGTACTATTCTTACGCCGGCACCACCACAGTAATTAGGAGGAGAGTTAACATTGCTTGCTAAATAAAAATACAATAATTTTACGATTTCTTTATAACTTAGGGGGTTTCCTTAGTATTAAGAGAATATTCAGAATGTTTTAGTACGGTTTCCATTGTCATTTTAGATTATTTTTCCGTAAGATTTGTATATAAAATATATCCAAAGAAACATTTGTATACATACAGTAATTAAATGTTTTGTAATCAGCCGTATAAATTGCAGCCGTGCGAAGCCGAGGCGGGTCGCTAAACCCCATAACACAACAAATGGTTTTTCTTTCAGTTGACATCGATTTTGATAATCCGGCCCATTTTCTCGGGAAAACAGCGCAAGTAACGGAAGGGCAGTTCATTGTAAGTAGGTAATCTACTAATTATGTTATTGTAATCACATCGCTTTGATCACGCACTCAAGTAGCACTACAGGGCCCTATTTTTGAATCATACGCATGAGTTTTCACATATCAAAATGTTTGGCTTTCGAAAGTTTTCAAGTTAGTTATACCTATTTATCTATACTGTATAAAAAGTTTGTATATAAAAGTGAAAATTATAATAATGTTTAATGTTCACTTATTGAGTATAAAATCACAAAACGTTGACAGATCGAGGTGGAGCTTCAAGCGCCATCTTGGAAAAAAGTTTTTGGCCGATATATCGGTAACTACTTATGCACTTTAGGACAAAAGTTATTGAGACTATTATTGTGGAAAATAAAGTTTCGCATCTTTTATTTGTTGTAAACTTTTTTTGTGAAAGTTACCGTTTACGATTTATGGCCCATTTAATGAACCCGTTTTTCTATCTCGGCCAATAACTCTTAAAATATTGGAAGAAATATAGAAATCCGGTAGGTTTAAGAAAGAAGGTTTATGTTCCTTACATAAAACTTTTTTCTTATAAAAATAGAAATTATCGGAAATTTAGTGCGAGGTTAAATTCTATTTTCACTGGCCTAGAACTTTTACAATTAAAAAAAAGTACTCGGCAGGTTTTTTACCTATCTCACGCGATGCTGTTCTGCGTTGGCGCGCTGATCGAGGCGCATGTGGTAGTGACGCCTGCTATCTGCGTGTTCGGCGAGAGGTACAAGTTCGATGTGTTCGGAGGCACGCACAAGTTCGTCGAGGACGTCGGCGTTTCCAGACAAGTGCACCATCTTTGTGTACACAGGGGTAATGTTTACAGATGAGTTACATTATACAACGTGGTAAATCTCGAAAGGAGGTCAACTAGGTCTACAACCGCTTTATCAAATATTGTGCCGCCAAGCAGTAGTATGTGAACATTACTTCATGGTTCCTAATACTTTTCATTACTTAACATCACTTTTGCTGTATCTGTGTTGTTGTCCGGTTTGAAGGGATAGCTAGGATAGTAATGTAATTTAGTGAAGTATTGTGCGTCAAAGCAGCTAGACTTAGACCCTAGAGTTAGTTTTGCTACTCAAAGTTTTGGTTCTGCAATAGTGTAATGGTATTTTCTCTTACAATCAGGAAAACGTTTCGTTCCCTTATTACCTAAAATAACATATGACGGACTCTTTTTAAGTTTTCTACCGCCTTTTATTGTTGCCACTTATTCTTTTGGGTGTTCTGTTTGTATTATAAGGATGTATTTATAAAAAAAGTACTTAAGTACATAACTATTCTTCCATGTATTGATCTTTAGTATCTGACTTCCATAGTACAAGTTATGCTTAGTTTGGGGCCAGATGGCGCTGTGTGTTCTCTCAACTCTTTTCTATGGTTGCACACAGGGCATCTACCCCGCGATCACGTTGTCACCGCAGTTGTCACTGCACTCTGGCGAGTGCATCCCATGTATTGCTTGTCTTATGGTGCTATTCTGTGATATCCATCAAAAACGAGACATCATCAACATTAGAAATTCAAAACTGATAATATCATACGCCAATCTTTCATGTTCTGCGCCAATCTCCCTGTTTAGCGCCAATCTTTCCAACTCAGCGTCAATTTTCCCTGTTTAGCACCCATCTTCTCTGTTTAGCGCCAATCTTACCTGTTCAGCGTCAATCCCACTTATTCAGCGCCAATCACTCCAGTTCAACGTCAATCTTTTCTGTTCAGCTTCAATCTTTCCTGTTCAGTCTTCTTTTTACAGCGTCAATATTCCTTGTTCAACGCCAATCTTCCTATTCGCCCCAATCTTGTACAGGTACCTACTTCTATAATATATCTATGTCGAATCTCATCACGCCATCCGGGTGTAAATTGAGTTGTTGGATCAATAAACATTTACACATATAGTAACGTTCTACCATGATAACCTTTTGGTAATATAAAATTTTTAGACAGTTGTAAAGAAATAAGTACAACAGAATAGAAAAAGTAACGATATAGAATTAGTTCACCTTTGGTAATGTCACTATCAAGGTTGCAGAATTGTTTTAGACCTTGATTTTTTTAACCTTGTAAACTTTTTTGTTGTACCATCATTTATGTCTCTATTCATATTTTAATAACAATTACATTAGGTGTGTTATTAAGTTAACAGAGTGTTAAATACTTGTGGTTACAATGGTCATTGACGGCGATCCAAATCGGAGTTACGCAAGTACTTCTTCATCACAACATCATCATATCCAAGCAGGACAACGACAACTGTAGAGTCATAATCGAAGGCGGTGCGTTAATTTCATAAATCAATAACGATCCCTTCTGTTTGTCTATTGGATTTGCAATAATTATTAGACGATATACGCATTACGCATACGTATTTGGCACCATATACAGACATCAAAGCTCGTAAACACAGATTTAAGACGATGACATCATGCAACAAACAAACAACCTGTTATTTTTTTAATCTAAGGTGTTTGAAGTCAATGGTACAAATTACAAGTTTAAGACAAAAGGTAGAGTTGTCTTATAAACGAATCGCCTTAGCGATCGCTGAAAGAATGTTACTCTGTCTACCAATCAAATTGCGTTATAGTTAGTAAATGAAGATATGGAATCGTTTTCTAGCGAATGCCATTTGTCTAGGCCCTCTGGTATCTTTAGTGGGCAGATGGAATTGGTAAGCGTATTATTTTATGTTAAAAAGTTACAAGACGAACGAGAAGCTATCCTGATGGTAGAAGATAGCAATAAAATCCATGGTATTACTGCATTTGAGCTCAGACATTCCATGAAGAATCCCATTAGTCTTTTAGTGATTTTTCCTTAGAATATCATATACTGTACTGCCCTGTTAACTCATTTGGTTGTATACCTGCTTCAAGAACTGCGGAGCGTGAGTTCGGTTCCAACCCAGGCCAAACATTGATTTGACTATAAATGTTTGTTCTAAGTGTGTGTGTATTCTGTATGTATTATATATAAGAATGAAAAAAATATAAGATTTTGTCAGCTTTCTGGTTCCCATAGCACAGTTACATTACAGTACATAACAAGTTTTATTTAGTTTGGCGCTAGATGTCGTTGTGTCAAATGTCCTACGATTTATTTGTGATGGTACCAACCAAGACGGCCTGGTAAGGACATGTTGCACCTTACAAAATAGATAATGTGCTACGTAGTATATTTCTCTCAAACGAAGTGGAATTTATCTATTCCAGGCTAGGTGTGCTTTACCATCTTCGACCACACCGTCACTTAACATCGGATGAGTTGTGGTAGAACACCTAGCCTGTCAACAATTTAAAAAAAAGTAAAAAAAAATAATGCATACAAATTTCATAGAACTCCATTGAATGTTTTTATCGTTTGAAAATATCCGAACTAAATCGTCATTAAATGTGCTTTCAGTAAAAAAATATTCAATAATTCCAATACAGGATATAACCATTCAAATCGATTGCGAGGCAAGTGTTCTCCTGACAACATTGCTCTTCTGGTACTGAACCAGCAGTATTCATTCAACGTGAGAGAACATGGAGCTGAGTTCATCATCAATAGACTCCGGTACGGCACCCCCGGGTTGACGGAAGAGCGGGAGAAAGACATCAGCTGTAAATACTTTGGCTGGGGCAGCAGAAGGAATGTGAGGCTTGTTTAGTATTATTAATTTCATCACCATCATTATGGTAATCTCTATCATATCATTTATATCATAGACCACTGCAAGTCACAGACATCTCCCAACATAGGTACAACTCGTCTTATTTTTTCATAACTTCAGAGTCGCTTCCATAGTAATAGTTGTTCATATTAATCAGTATATTTGCACCCCACACTGTACATATATGGTCTTATAATGACGTTAAAATTACCTACTATTACGCTCTAGATCTTTTCTGTCGTCGTTAAATGATGTTTATTAATTGAAATATCATTTTCAATAAGATCCTTTTTACGATATTTGTACGGTATGGTCGAGTACATACATATGTTCGGTTTTTCAGCCGTGAAAGTATCTTTATTAGCTAACAAGCTGAAGAGTTTAAAAACTCTAAAACCGGAATTCGATTAAAATAGCTATGATAAAAGGAAAAAAGTTTTTAAACAAATTTATTATTCCTAATTAAATTTAAACATATAACTGATATATGTATAGTATGTATATATCAGTATGAAAGTGTCAGTAAGAGGATTACAAATATATAAATACCATTTTTGGTAAGTGCTTAGTATTCAATTAAATTTTAAAATTAAAACGTTTCGATTTATTTAATTGGCACAAGAATTGGTAGCATTTCGTGTGGTAATGTTTTTATTTTTATTTTATCCTATCCTATCTTCAAGAATTTTCCAGGGTTACTTAGTTCCGTTGCTGATTAAGCTCCGGCGTATGGATGTCACCATCATGTCATCAGAAAAATGTCTCGACATGTGGAATAATAAGGCAGCATATCTTTGCATACACCAACCGCAGTGCAAGGTAAGAAGCGCATATTACTATTATTAGGTATATTGCTTTGCGCTATTTTTGCGCATACATATATTTCAAAAGTATTTATATTATTGTAAAAAAACAAACGTCAATCAGTTCGATTAACGTTTGACTTCGAAGTAAACTGACATCATCGCAAAATAATAATGATTGCTGGCTGATAAGAAGTCGGGCGTACTGAGTTCCATTCTCGAACAAATAATAACTTGATTAATCCTAGAAATGTGTAAGGATATCACTAAAACCCTTAGAAAATGGCTCATAAAAGAAAATAGAGATAGAGACGAAAAATCAATCAAAATGAACACAAAAGCATTTGAAACTAAATGTTTACAAAAGTGACAACTTAAAAAGTTTTAGAAAAGCTTTCTTATATGTATTATTTTTATCTTAGAATAATGGACACAAAATGTCCGTGGCAGAATTTTAGTAATATACTATAAATTATAATTACTATTTTCATAAAATAGTAATCTACCCTAGACAGAGGTCTACTGTACTTTCTATCTATATATAAATCTCATTCTAAGTATCACGACCATTTGCTCTAAATCGCTTCACGCGTTTTCAAGTTATGCGCATGCACAAACAGAATTTTATTTTTAATTATATACTTTTGTTTTACTTACCGACCCAGGTTTAATTATATCGGATACTCCGACTATAGTTTCGGCCACATCCAGTGACCTTTTTCATGGAGACAGAGTTGAGTACAACGAACGCGCGGCCCCGTTTTGCTTCGCGCTGCGGGCCGCTGCGCGCCATGCACGTGAAGACAGGAATTGGTGCGCGAGCGCGGAGGTGGGAGCGGGTAGTGTGCCAAGATGCATCGGCGCGCTTTAGAGCCTTTCCACACCGGAATCCTCCTCTACGGTTTTAGGATATTCCAGCACACAGAGCTCATCGGTACAGACAGACATACAGATGTATAGATTGTATTGAAAAGTGGACACAGATACGGAATTACATACAGTTGTCTCAATTCCTCGATTGTAAAAACCCTTTTTACAGTACATATATGGTCTCTATTGATATTAGCTTAAAACTAGGAACCCTAAAAACAATCTTGTTTATTTTAGTAATCGTCCCTACTTGTTACTGGTCTTAGTTGTATTATTGTATTACTCGGTTATTTTATAGCTTGCATTATTTGTTTGCAGTCGGACAGATACGGCGCGCTATGTCCGGTAAGTGCCACTTAGTTTGTGGACCTCGATGGCTCTTTGCATTATTCCGAGAGCAAATAGCTTATTGTCAAGTGTTTTACGGCATAGGTATATTCAACACTCGTGTACTATATTACTCGTTTGCGTATTACATTATTACGTTTTCACACGTTTTTATAAATATAGTAGAGATGACAGCTCAGTGGTTAGTGCGAGCAGTTCACACGCTGAAGGACGTTGGTTCAAATTCCAACAATGAGCTTGAGCTATCGCCTACCGGTAAAGAAAAACATCGTGAACCATAACGTGATGGTAAGGTACTGCCATTCTCAAGTAGAAAATCTGCCGCTTAGCATCAAACGATGTTCCAGCAATCTTACTTGAGAGTCAGTGCCATTTTAGGCTAGGTGCGTTTATAACCACACAACCACAGTTACTTAACATTAGGTGAGCTGTAGACAAACACCTAGCCTGTCAATCAAAAAAAATACCTACGATTTGACAAATATTTAAATCTATTTACAGAGTATCAAAATCTATGTAACAAAATTAACTAAGTTCTTAGAGCGTAAGTGAAAAAGTAAATGTTAGCGCATTTTGACAGATAGAGTGTGTAGTGAATCGGGCAATGTCCCCCACTCGCTATTGCTTGTCTTTTCCGTAATGGAATATTTGCTGATAAACAAGGCAACTTTGTGTTTACATTGATATATATGTTTGCATTTCGCGAGTACGTAAGCTAATTTAATATGTGTCCGGATGACGCACTTGGTAGTCCTAAGTACGGAAAGCAGTTAGTACTGTCTATTAACAGAAAAAAATTGTCCGGGATATATTTTTTTGCCCATCTTCTTCACCTTGCCGACGTGATTTACTTCACGTAAACATTGAAAGAATATGTCACAACGTACGTAACCTGGTGCCTGGAAACTTATTAAGTGAATTACATTACATTACATGGGCAGATTATCCCTTTTCTATGGTTTACGAACTATGTGTTTGACCACAGCTCACCTGGTGTTAAGTGACGGTGTGGTCGAAGATGTTAAACACACCTAGCCTGGAATAGTACTGGCTCTCAAGTGAAGCTGCCGGAACACATCGTTAGATTTTCAACTTGAGAGTGGTAGCTAGCCAGCCGAGTACTTGAAAGTATCCTACCACCATGCAAAATCTCACTAAACTCTCTCTTACTATTCTCTATCACGGGGTGTCAGTCTACAGTGTAGGTACGTACGATAAGCAAGCAGTATTTTCTCAGTGAGGCAAAAAAAAATATTTATACATTTCACACAGCGCATCTATCATATTTAGCCTCAAACCTAAACTATACTTCAGGTAACTGATAGAGTACTAATATATACTTATTTTTTGTAAATAAACATTTTAATACACACGGAACAAACATTTACCATGTCCGTTACATAAATGTTTGGGGTGGGAATTGAACTCTCGAGTGACCCAAATGAGCTAACAGGGTAATCAAATGGTTGCCGCTCGCCGCTCGTCTGGCACGCTGTACTGTTAAGCGTTTGTTGTAGGTAAATCAAAATAGTAATGACTACTAAAGTTGTCATGACTTTGACGATAGTTTATCAAATACACGCTATATTGTAAATTAATTTATTTCATTGTTTTAACATTGAGTTGCTAAACCGCAGCTAAACTGGTTACAAGTCAGCTGTGTCCAACTGAATATGAACTTTCTTTGCTCACTATAAGTATCAAATTCACGTGCAAATAGCTGCCTTGTTTAAGGGTGATCCTTCTGTTTGAAAGTACTACCTATTAATTATTCGGTGCCTGTACCGTCTTATTCGATTGATAACTTTGCAGGACGACGTGGGCTCCGTGATTGCTTGCAGCGGTTTCGCGCATGGTATGATGGTGTCGCGGTTGGTGGACAGGCCGTGTGGCGTTGGATTTATAGACCTAACGCTCTACAACAAGTTCCTCACGTGCGGCGTGGACGACTCGCGTGATGTCATCGACCACGACGAGAACATGGCCATCGACTTCACGACGAGTACCGCGCACACATTCGCCACAGCCGCTACCACTATGTCCACAGATTAGTTAATAGTGACTACATCGCAGGCCCCCTATTTTTTATTTGGTGTAGTCGGGTAAAAATAAAGCCCCTTTGGATAGAAAATTATATGAAAAACTAGACCAGCGCTTTAATCGGGTACATGAATAAATACTAAAGCTGAATTTCTTTGATATCAATCAGTTCTGCCATTTAGTCATGATAAAGTAGCCAGATTTACTAGCTATCTACGCAATAAACATACAGTTAAATTTGCTTTTTTATTGTAATGACGAAAAAAATAAATAAATAAATGTAAATTAACTTCAAAAAAGTTTACATTATGCCTAACTCTCATATGTCCCAAAAATTTAAAAGGACGGTTTGCAAGTGATTAAAAAATAATTCTTCGATCTCGTTCGAAATTTTTCTTTAATGTTTTTGTTCGTTGTAGGTGTTAACACAGCTTACCTGATGTTAAGTGACGGTGTGGTCGAGGATGGTAAACACACCCAATATGAAATGGAACTGGCTCTGAAATGAAGCTGCCGGAACACACCGTTAGGTGCTTAGCGGCAGATTTTCAAGTTTAGGGTCAAAATAAAGCAATTTGATAGCTAACCAGCCGAGTACTTGCAAATATTCTACCAACATGGTTTTCTCACGATGTTTTTCTGTCACCGGCAGCTCAAGTGCATTGTAGGGATTTGAACGACCGACCGCGCTTACCACTGAGCTATCATCGCTACAAATATATCGCCAAAACATTGACTAAACCAAAAGATTATACGTATAGATTAATTCAAACTTTTTCTTCAAACTCGTGCGAATATGCGAGTGAAACATCTGCAACACGACTATAATTCCATTAACGTTTCATCCAGAATAATAGGCCTGTTTACACTATAGAATATTTTTACACTGCCATGATGACTGGATAGGATTACCAGCGGCAGCTCTGTGATGAAATTGGTACATTGATTAAAAAACAAACATATTTAAATGGAATATTTTACTCCTTACCTTGCATAAAAATCATATAAATTAAGTAAGTCTAAAATTAATATACATATCGCAGCCAATTAATAGACAATTAATAGCATAGCTTAATTAGACGTTCAATGAACAACCTTGCCTTTATATTAAACGGCGTCGTTCAACTAGCGGCCTGATCGATATTCCGCAATTCGAACAGCTAGGCAAATGGCTTGGATCGATAACGTTTAACTACTTGACTAGCCATTTTAATTTACTGCGACTTTCTTATAAACGACATAAAAAAAAGCTTAGGTGACCATGAGTTCTGGACAGCGAACGACGGCTATGGATTATTACTGCAAATATGATATTATGACAACTGGCAAACGAAGACTTTAATTTTTAATTCTTAAAAACTCACAGCCACTTCTCTCAAGGTAAGCATTTTGGGACTACTTTATAAGTCCACGGCATCGTGAGGGCGGCAGGGAGGAAAGGTGGACGGGAGGAGGGAGGGGCTTGTAAAGGGTAAGTGAGGAAATTCATAGTTTAGGAGAAAAACATTTTTGTAAAATAACCTCAAAACCAGAAAATTAGCATTTTGACCCAATCAACTTAAGTTTGACTTTAGGAGGGCTCCCGCTAGAAGCTCCAGCGGGTCGCTCCTGTGTGATGTTTCGGCCCACTTAACCTTCGCTCCACTACGAAGGTCGCCGGCTGATGCACCGCTCAGAATCTCCCATGAGCTTCTGGTTCCAGCACTTTATTAATACACTCTAGAGTCGTAGCCACGAACCCATGATACTGCGTGGAATCGGGGTTCGGGATTGTGTCGGTTCTGTCACTCAATTGAATCATAAAACAATTCTAATGTCAGATATTTCATATTTTTTGTCACACTGTCATGTACGAATGGCATAAGCAATCAGTCAGCCGTTCATTAAATATTGTATTAGACGTATTAGACACTACGGCTGCATATCATTTAGGCCGCTAGTCAAAAAGCGCCGTTTAGTAAAAAGGCTAGGCTGTTAATTGAACGACTAATTAAGCTAGTTGACTGCGATATTCACACCAACTAACGATTATATTAAATATTTTTATCTAATTCAGATCGAACAGCATACATATAAGTACCTACCATATACTTACTTAGGTATGTTAAATACATAAGTACCTATTTCATTATCACGAACTTAATAATTTACTAAACTGTAATTAATCAAAGTCACATTCAAAACTTCATGATGAGTAATGTTATCCAACATTATCTCTTGAATACTCTTATTTGGTGACCTCTGATGGGGAACAGTATCATCTCTATTTTAAGTGGACCGATGTCGCCTGCTTCTATTTTGTATCCTCTCGAGACTGATGATATGACACTCTTCATTATTAACATGCCGAAATTGCGACCTGAAAAAAAAAAACAAAAATTTATTCGTTAAGGCAATTTTCTCCAACTTTAATTAATTTGCGTTTTATTTACAATTATTTTTTCAAAAAGAAATCCAAAATAAGTAGTTAAGGCGATGTTCATCAACTGTAAGCGATTTGAGGTTTCATTTACTAAATTAATATTTTGATTTAAAGATCACGTTTAATAAAATTTATCATATTTTCAAGAACATAAATCAAAGATGCCACTGAAAACGTATTTTCGAGACCCGCTAAAAAAAAATATTGTAAAAACGCGCAAATTTTATGTATCCAATTATTTTGTGATCAGAAATAAAGGTGGCCTTGATACAGGCGTTGTCTAATAAGGCAACCAATAAATATTGTTGTTTCTTAGCACAGATGTCAATTAAAAAAAAAAAAAAAAAAAATCTCGACCGCAATATCAAACGTCTTGAAATGCTTAAACATAGTGCCTTAATGCGGTTTAGACTGTAGAAAGTAGATATATATTTAGGTATAATTTTATTACATTGTTGCATAGTCATAGATTGAATTAGTATCAGTGTGGTCGAAGACGATAAGTTTTTTATTGCACGAACCAACTACATTGGTACTACAAGTAGGTATACTTAGATTATAACATGCATTATAACAAGAGAAAATCCAATATTTATTCACAAATTCAGTATATTCATTTCGTAGTCTAATATAATTCGCAAACAAAGCGATGGAATCTACAAAAACCACAAACGTGGCTCTACATTAAGAGTCCATATTTGAACCAATTACAACATAGTCAATACACTCTGTGATGCAGTACACCTCAAATTTATAACACTGTATAAATATGTACGTAAATGTTACCTGTCACCTGTGTGTATCATGTAAATTTATGTAGCTGTATTGCTAAATACACTTCAGACACAAAAAAAAAAAACAAACGAAGCTATAATATGGATAACATTGTATTATAATTATATGTTATTTAGTGAATTATGAAATAACATAATTATTACAAAACAATCACAGTCTAGGTATTAACTGACTTTAAAGATGCTAAACATTAACAATGCTGCACTGCTAAATAATTTATTTCTTTATAATAAGTTGTCAATAAAGAGAAACAAATGATCCTGGAATAAAATGGAGAAAAAAAAAATGAAAATGAATGAATGAAAAAATAAATGAATCCTGGATTTCTTTATAAATCCTGCGCCTTACACCACCAACAGATAAAGCAAAATAAAAAAAACATTGCAAATCTAGTCTGAATTTAGATTGCGATGAAGTAGAATTTAAGTAGTCTTTTATTTAATCAAGTTTTTGTTATAAATAATGTTCACAATATTATATGACAAAAACTAATAACAAAATATCTTAATATAAACTATTTACGAATTTATAAAATAAATCTAATCTAAAATTCCGTCAGAGGAGAGACAGGTATGAGGCCAGAATGCTGGCAACATTGCCACGCTGGATTAATAATGACCTACTCGTATATAACAATAATTAATTACTTTATCTTACCTAACACTTACCTATACAATTTCTAGAGCCATAACTGAAAGGCAGGAATGCGGCTGGATGTCTGTTAACGGTTCTCTCTGGTAAGAACCGGTCAGGGTCAAATTCATCAACGTCGGGGCCCCAGACAGCTTTAGAGCGGTGCAAGGCAAAAGAACCAACAACGGCTCCTGACCCAGCTGGGACAGTTACTCCACTTGTTGCTGGAGAAAAATGATAATAAAATATGACGCGTTTGGTATGCAATTTAGTTAAAAAGCATTTAAATTTTGTAATATGGGTAAGCCAACTCAAAGTAGGCGGGATACATTGTTAGTGCTGAAGAAAATGGTTGAGAAAATAATTTCCCTGAGGTTTCAAATTTAAAAATCACAAACAGGAGTAACGTAATACCAAATTCCGATTCAATAGACCTGTGGAAGATGCTCCATTAGTAATAAAACGTAAAATGTTAACAAAAAAAACCGACTTCATATGGTTTTCTCATAAATGCCATTGTCAGAACTGGACCAAATTGAAATGGAACCACATGGATAAGCACCCGCTTTCAAAAAAATTAAAAAAAAAAAAAACCGGTTTATAGTTCTGAGGTAATAAAAAAAACAGTCGAATTGAGAATCTCCTCCCTTTTGAAGTCGATTAAAAATAGATTTAAAATCGATTTTTCGAATTATAATTAAAACACTCTCCATCCAGTCCCCATCAAACAAAATCAGTACAGCCGTTTGGGAGCTACACAGTCAGACATACGGATAAATACGTTAAACTTGTAAACCCTGTTTCCGTTGGGGGATAGAAATACATCTTAAAATGTCCTCCTCCCACACGAAATCCTAAAACCACACTTGAATTAAAGATCAAAATGGATATAAATAAAGAGATTAATCTGTCGATCAAAAGTATCGCTGATACGATAAAAAGAACCTTTTAATTAAATTAAATTCTAGCACATTTTGTTCGTAATATAGCAGCTGACTTACGTAGATAGATGTCCTTATCGATGTTTCGTGCGATGATAGGAACTACAGTGTAAATTCTCATACTCTCTTTGATGACTCTCTCCAGATAATGCATCTGCAGTAAATCTTCTTTAGTGGCACCTCTCTTAGAATCGCCAAAGATTGTTTGCTGCCTGCCAAGGTCAAAGATAATGGTTATCTATACACAACTATGTTCTACAGGGTTGTGCGGAAGGGTACTACTAAGTCGAGAGGAGGTTAATGTGAACAACTTTTACTAAGTGACGCAAAGATAAAACACAGCGGTTTCCTCGAAAGTTATTATATGAAATTAGCGATAGCGATCTCGACGATATCTTTATACTGTTGGTTTTTTTTTTCAATTAATTTTCATTTATTTTGTAAATTCCGTTAAATTCAAAGTTTAAACTTATGCAAAATTTGTCGTTGGTTAACTGCGTGAAAGAATGAAAAATAAAATAAGAAACATTCGTATTTACAATACACTTAATACAAACAATAATAAGGATGACGCATGAATTTATTCACCTAGTAAATCGGATAATCAAGTCAAATCAAGACGATATTTATTAGCATTTAGCAATTCTAGTTTGTGTTTTTGTTTATTAAACTGCAACTGTCTACCATTTATTAAAACTAGTCACAAATTAAACAACTTAAAAATAAATAAAAATATAATGTACGGTAATAGGTTCGATAGATATTTATATTTAGTTAAAATATGGAACAACAAAAACTTGCAAATTCTATGATAATACGAGTAGACATGTTTTCATTTTCTTAAATTGTAATATGTAATTGGATTAAAATCGAAGTTTGACACGCATGAACTTGCGTAACCACCATAATTTTGTTCCGATACATCCAACCCTATATTATACGGCCTTCGACTAGCTATCGATTGCGATAATAAACGTATTCGAAATGTCAGAATATAAAGCTCTAGGCTAGGCTCTCATTAATCGATACGTACTCTTTAAAGACTCTCTCCTGCGCTTCCTGGTGGTTTCCGAGCAGAACCAGTGTGTATGCGATCACCAGCGCTGTGGTGTCGTTCCCGGCGATGGTGATGGAGTCGATGTGCTCGCGTAGCTGCTTGTCCGTGAATTCTATTTCGCGACCGAACAGCATGTCAAGAACTGCTCGTAGTTTACCTTTACACAAAGTAAAGAAGTAAGCTTAAGAAGAGTGCTCAACTTTATGTCGCTCGCAAGGTTGAAGATAAACTTGTACATTGTATTTCGTAGATTTCTGTTATAGAATTAATACAGGGACTGGAAATTTAACGCAAATTGGGTTTTTGTATATTAAAATTGCAGATGTTTACAATAGACCAGTCAATTTATTGTGCATTCGTATATTTTTTAAATTACATATAGGCTTGTGTTTGAACACCATCTTGCCTGATGTTATGCGATGATGCGGTCAACGATGGAGCATGCTTGTGTAATAATAATAATAATAATTTTACTTTGCTAATAATAATAATTTTAATATTGGGACCGATCTATCATCACGGACAGGACTATTGTCGCTAATAAGCCTGATATCGTGATGGTCGACCGAACCCAACGCCGGGCAGTGCTCGTCGACATTACCATCCCACATGACGAGAATCTCGTGAAGGCCGAGAAGGACAAGCTTAGCAAGTACCTTGACTTGGCTCACGAGATAACTGCCATGTGGGATGTTGATTCGACGATCATTGTGCCGATAGTCGTCACGGTGAACGGTCTTATAGCGAAGAGTCTCGACCAACATCTTAAGAGACTCTCGCTAGACGGTTGGGTCAAGGGTCAGATCCAAAAGGCAGTGATCCTTGATACGGCGCGCATTGTTAGGAGGTTCCTCACTCTGCAGCCCTAACCACCGGCAGCTTGAGCCCTGCCCCGCTGCCGGCGGCACCCTAATTTTAAAGTTTTTTATATTATTTGTATTTTTTTATATATATTTAATGTAAAAAATTTAAAAATTAAGTTCAAAAAAAATAAATAACTGGAATAATAATAATAATTTTTATTTGACATAAAAGAAAATAATACAAGTAGAAGAAGAAGGAAGAAGAAGGAAAAAGAAGAAGTGTAGTGTTGTGTAGAAGAAGGTGATTCACTCGAGACATAAAGCACCCAGTTTATATTAATGAGGAATACCCATTCGGTTGAAGAGTATAATTTGCCACTATGTTTAGCGTTTGTGGACTATGAGAAAGCTTTTGATTCGATCGAGACATGGGAGGTGCTTGAGTCTCTCCAATGATGCCATATTGACTATCGGTATATCGAAGTGTTAAGGTGTTTGTATAATAGCGCCACTATGTCTGTCCAAGTATAGGAGCAGACTTTGATGGCGATTCCATTGAAAAGAGACGTAAGACAGGGAGACGTTATACTTCCGAAACTGTTTACTGCCACATTGGAGGACGCCTTCAAGCTCCTGGAATGGCAAGGATTCGGCATCAATATCAATGGCGACCTTCGATATGCCGACGATATTGTGGTCTTGGCAGAATCAATGGAAGATCTCGGCACGATGCTCGAAGACCTCAATCGAGTTTCCCAACGGGTGGGTCTTAAAATGAACATGGATAAGACGAAGGTGATGTTGAATGGCCATGTTGAGCCCGCCCCAGTATCAGTTGGAAACTCGGTTCTTGAAGTTGTTAACACGTAAATTTACCTAGGACAAGCAGTTCAATTAGGTAGGTCCAACTTCAAGAAAGAGGCCAGTCATCGAATCCAACTCGGCTGGGCAGCGTTCGGAAAACTGTGCAACGTTTTTTCGTCTGTATCACCTTAGTGCCGCAAGTCGAAAGTTTTCGACCACTGTGTTACCGGTGATGACTTATGGCGCTGAAACGTGGTCTCTGACTATGTGTCTTCTTGATAAGCTCAAATTCGCACAACAAGCTATGGAAAGGGCTATGCTCGGAGTTTCCCTACGAGATCGAATCAGAAATGAAGAGATCCGTAGACGAACCATAGTTACCGACACAGCCCAATGGATTAGCAAGTTTAAGTGGCAGTGAGCATGGCACATAGCACGCAGAACTGATGGCCGATGGGGCTGCATAGTTCTGGAGTGGAGACCACTGACCGGCAAGCGCAGCGTTTTCAACTATTACTTATAATGTCACTTTTAGAAATGAGAATATTAATTCATACTTCACAAGATCTTGAGATATACTAAGTGCTTTTTCAAGTAAGTATGTAAGAGGATTATCGTGGAATGATGAAGAAAAAAATTAAAGGATCCGAAGTTATCTAGTGTTTAGAATAAATACATAACATTAAGATCTAGTACATATTTGCCCACATAAATTAGATGGACACGCGGCACGCCTACCAACCAAGTTGACTGTCGTCAATGTTACCTTGACGTAACACGTAACCAAACAACACAACAAACTGGATTAACACTGAGCCACAGATCAAATAATGTTGCTACGTAAAACTGATGCCAGGGCTGGCCAGTCACGTAGCCTGATTGTGTTATTCGGAAACGAATGTTTGCCTATGATAATAATATGAAGGAATAGGTCAGTTGAAATTTCGACATGTTTTTTTAAATGTTTGACAGGCTACGTTTTTGAACGTAGCTCGCCTGGTGCTAAGTGACGATGTGGTCGAAGATGGTAAACACATTTAGTCTGGAATAGAACTGGCTCTCAAGTGAGGCTACCGGAACACACCGTTAGATGCTTGGCGGCAGATTTTCAACTTGAGGGTGGTAGATAGCCAGCAGAGTACTAGAAAGTACCCCCCTACCACCACGCTATGGTTTCCTCACGATGTTTTCCTTCACCGGCAGCTTAAGCTCATTGTTGGGGTTTGGACCCACGCCCTTCGGCATGCGAACCGACCGCGCTAACCACTGAGCTATCATCGCTACAAAATTGCTGTAATTTTTTTAAATTACTGTTATTTATTGTAAGTAATGAAATTAAGACCACGCTCTCTTGATGAAAAGTAACGTGCGTCTGCTCATAACAATTTAAACGAAGCGGAGTATAAAACTTTGCATTGCAAATCAAAAACTTTTTTTATGTTTATGTTTGACAGGCTCATTATTTTGACAGGCACATTATTTGACCACAGCTCACCACATATTCAGTGACGGTATGGTCATAAATGATAAACACTCTTAGTGTGCAATGAAACTGGGTCTCAAGTTAGGCACCCGATAGGTGCTTGGTGGCAGAGTTTCAATTTGAGGGTGGTAGCTAGCCAGTTGAGTACCTACTATAAAGTACCCTACCACCAAGCTATGGTTTCCTCGCGATGTTTTCATTCATCGGCAGCTCCTGCTTGGTGGTACATCTCCTTAGCAGGTGACCGTCTAGGTAGATACTACCGCAGTACCAGATATTCTCCAGCCAAGCAGTAGTATGTAAACATTAGTGTTGCGGTTTGAAGGGTAATGCAGCTAGCGAAATTACAGGGCTGTTAACACTACCAATCGAAAGTCTCAAAGTAATAAGCGCCAAAGCAGCGATGACTTGGACTTTGTTTTACTCAAAGTTCTGTGAATCGCTGCAATGGTCATGGACAGGTGTTATCTCTTACCATCAGGAGATCACGGAACTCTCTGTCTCGTCCGTCCATACTTTTACATTAAAAAAAAGTGCAAGCTCATTGTTGCAGTTTGAATACACGAGCTTCGGCGTGTGAACCGACATTCGAATGTGAGTTTCATAACTTTTTAGTTTCCCTAGGTGCAGTACCTAGCATCCTTAAACCGCAATACAGTAGGTATCCTCTGCAACGGAAACGTACCATTAAGACCAAGATAGGATAATTTACAGTCTGTTAATGTATCAAGTAACAATTCAAAAGCTACACCTATGTGCGAATTTATGCAAATGAATGTTAATTATATATGCACGCGAATAAACACAGTTCAAGCATTTATACTAATTACATATTACTGTCGCATCTATAAATTATGTTTAACAGTGATTACTATTTACAGGTAGTTATTATATTGTTTTTATGTTCATTCTTTGTTAACTGTAATAGACACCTGACTTTTTTTAAGGTTTACTGTCTAGGTATTTGACCACAGGTCACTTGATGTTAAGGTAAAGGTCGAAGATGATGAACACATCTAGCCTGTAATGAAACTGTCTCTCAAGTTAGGCATCCATAACATATATTTAGATGCTTGTCGTAAGACTTTCAACTTGAGGGTGGTAGCTAGCTAGCCGAGTACTAAAGAGTACCTTAACACCATGTTATGGTCTCCTCACGATGTAATGCTTCACCGGCGGCTCAAGCTTGTTGGGGTTTGAACCGACCGCGGTAACCACTGAACTATCATCGCTACAAAGCTTCGATACTAGCGATCCGCCCCGGCTTCGCGCGGGTGCAATGTGGATATTAACGTTGTACATTATTTTGATCTATCTCGTAAGTTTTAACCAGCGTTTGCAATCTAAGCGCACAATTTTTTTTTATGACATCACATTACAAATCTTTAAAATGTTCGGATTTTCTCTACTATAATATACATGTATGATACATATAAACCATCCTTTCGAATCACTCTATCTATTGATGGAAACCGCATTAAAATCCGTTGCGTAGTATTAAAAAATCTAAGCGTACAGACGGCGGGCAGCTACTTTGTTTTATACTAGAGATAGCTGTTGTGTGAGGGATCAAACGTAGCGTCAACATCCTTAGACAATGTGTGCGTAATGTAAAGTCCTGTAAATGACCTAATACTGACCTGTCTGTAGAGGAGTTTCTTCTGCACTGCCGGTAGATTTTCTCTTTTCGTATTCAACTCGTCTCTTCTTAACTACCTGCAATTTTATGTTTATATTAATATCTTGTTAATTATCATATTGTCCTATGTATGGGATCATATTATTAATATCTAGATATCTATTTAGTCGTTTAGAGATGTGATCATTGCGATTTTTTACATGATCATTTTTATTTTTTATTTTTTTTCTTATCCAACTTTTTTTTGTAAATGTAATGACACGAACGAGTCGTTCTCCTGATGGTAAGAGATAACATCTGTCTATGACTATTGCAGCGATACACATGACTTTGAGTAGCAAAACAATATCCAGGGCATCGCTGCTTTGGCGCTCATTACTTCGAGACTTTTGATGGTTCGTCTCAACAGCCCTGTAACTGCAGCTAACGAGGTGCAGTACCCTTCAAACCGGAACACAGTTATGCTTACACGCTCTGCTTGGCGGAAGAATATCTGGTACTGCGGTGGTACCTACCTGGATGACCTCCTGCTAAGGAGATCTACCACCAAGTAAATTACCAACTCTATATCTATATTATCCACAAATTCTTAATTCATCACAATAAAATACACAATCATTAGGACCGGTCCTAGAGCCTATACACAATATCATAAACTTACACCAATTTTAAATCTCGCTCAGAAACTGGAAGAGCAAAACAAAATGGAATGTAAAAATAATAAGATTCTTTGTTTTGTGATTGTGAGAACTTCAATAGATTAGGTCACAATTTATGCTGACCAAAGTCGAAGACTCAAACTTAAAAGTGGGATAAAGGACAAAGGAAGCCATAGATGATTAATTATAAGAAGCAACGTTAAATAAGTTATGTGAATATTATAACCATGCCCTAGTATTATCGTAAAACGCTTTTTATGATTCATCTCATAAGGACAAACATCATGTTCGCAGTCGTAACTCGAGAAACAAAGCAACATGCATGCTTCAAGGGCCGCTAGGCAAATATTTTGAAGATATTTGCTTTGATGCAATATTTGCATTTGACGGCCTCATTTAATCTAAATATGCTATCTTGTACTTGACGTAGGTACTTAAAAGATTGTATTGTACTGTTTAAATAATATTGGTACATGAAACCGTATTATACTTAATACCGTATTATCGTATTATTCATAAACGTATCACATAACTTTCTAAGGTGAAGTCGTGAAGTGTACCTTTAGTGGGTACAAAAACCCAACTCAACACAGTTTACCGAAAATATTCTTCTCATCAAAAAAAAAAAACATAAAATGTTGGAAGTGAGATTGACGTATTTTTTTTTTTTTTTTTTATGTGCGATGATAGTCCAGTGGTTAGAGCGGCCAGTTCACACGCCAAAAAGCGTGGGTTTAGACTCCAATGAGCTTGAGCTTCCGGTGAAGGAAAACATCGTGAGGACATCATAGCGTACTAGAAGGGTAATTTCTCTAGCTACCGACCTAAAGTTGAAAATCTGCCGCCAAGCACTTGACGATGTGTTTCGGCAGCCTCATTTGAGAGCCAGTTTCATTCTAGGTTAGGTGTGTTTACCATCTTCGACCACATCGTCACATCAAAGTGAGCAGTGGTCAAATACTTAACCTGTCAACCATAAAAAAATACATTAAATGGTGAATCTCGTCAATGCTGTTTAGAATTTATCGCTATTGTAATTCGACTCGGATTCGCTGGCTAAATCATGAATACTTACTTCATCAGTGAATTTGTGCGTGAATTCAATGTTGTCCTTCTGCTGCTTGGCGTAGGGCGTGAGATTGAAGAGGAAGTCAGGCTGCAGCCACACCTTGAAGATGCGCATGTTGAGGATCGTCATGACGGTGTGGCGTGCGCGCAGGTACGGTGTCTCAGGAGTCCGCTGCACGTTCATGCGCTCGCCCATCGCAGTCTCTGTCACCAAACAGTTGTTTCACAAGTTGCACGACGGAATCGTGGCGGCAATCCTACAGGATACTATAAAGTATATACTGTATGATATAATAGTGCAAGAATAATAAATATTAGTACAGATACGTATGAGATAATTATACAAAAACGATACTTTTTAGTATCCTGTGGGTCAAAAGTCAAAAAGTAACTTGGTATGTTGCTTTTTGAGTTTTTTTTTTTCAAAAAGTGTCATACTATGTTGACTTTTGAAGCCACATACTAAAATTTGTAGCTTTGTTGTTAATGCATTTGAACACGGGTCTAATATAATACTGGATTAGGTCTTATTTAGCAGAGCAAAAATTTGGCGGCTACGTAGTTTCGTTCGTACGGTTGAGTCTTTATTCAAATCATCCGAAAAGGGAAAAAATGTCCATACCCAATCCTGTTTCTGTTTTGTTTTACTAAAATCAAAAAGGCTATGCTACTATAACTTTAGCATGTTTTTACAATGGAATTTCTTAACATGTCCAGGGACACAAAGTATCAAGCATCATGAATGATTTAAATTTTTATTATGGTAATCATTCTAAATTACATTTTTACTTGTACGAAATTATTTATTTATTAAATATGATAGTTTCAAAGTTATATTTTAGTTAAAAGCACAAACCTAAATTGCTAAAAGTTGGAGAATTACCAAGTTGCATTTCTAGTTTTAGAAGTACAAGACTTACCAAAAACAATGTCCAGGGTGCATGCTGTGATGTACTTCAAAACATCGAACTCCTCCTTCCCTGATTGTTCGCTCAGCCTGTCAAGGAGTATATTTGATTGTTCGGCTATCACTCCCAAGTATTGTTCGACAATCTTATTGTGGAATATAGGCAGTAAAACTTTTCTGTGGGCCTTCCAGAGAGCGACTGGAAAGAAAATGTGGATTAATTGGACCAGAATTAGCATATACACGATGACTTATCTTTGCGGATATTTGTGATTGGACAATCATTTAAAACATAAGCTTCCGCAAGCTTTAGGTTGGAAAACTGAAACCCGCATTACGCCGAGTTACTTTCCTAATTGGAACACACATCATCAGCCATAGGACGTCCACTGCTGGACATAGGCCTCCTCCTGGGGGGTTTTGCCAATACTCGCCACGCTTGGCAGGCGGGTTGGCGAGCGCAGTTAGGTGTGATTGTTCAAGGAAGACGCTACTGCCCATCTTCCGGATTACATCCCTTAGCCGACTCTTACGGCAACCACGGGTAGAGAGGGAACAAATTATATAAAATATAATTATTAAATATGGATTGTGCAGTCAAACAATTAAAAAAACTGTACAACAAAATATTCGAAGAGTCTTGTCATTCATGTTGGATTATTGATATAAGCACTACGTAGGTACATAGAATTAGTTGTGTTTAATGCATATTTGTATACACTCAATTCGTAACCAAGAGCTAATAATTTTATTAAAGATGCATCAATGTCACATCTAGTTGTAGGTGTTGTTGATTGTGTAGTGATGTTATTTACACTTTGTATCATGGTGAATATTCCGGAAAATTCGTGTGTTATTGTTTGCCTCCAGCACATGTATAAGGTTATTTTTCGCGTTCTGCGATGTGCGTCGTATTTACGTCGGGCGCGGAAACAAAAGACAAGATGAAAACATACTAATATAGTCACAATTATTTTATAATGATAATTGCATTATTAGAATATGATGTTAAGTGGATGTAGGCTTAAGGCGATTTGCGTGTAAGATGTTTCGAGATTGTTCCAATTTCTAAGTGAAAGTAAATTTAATCAGACATAATAAGATACAAGTTTGTTTGCGACACTTTTTCTAGAATTCTTAATAGAGTCGTAGAGGTAATCAGTTAAACAGAGTAATATATGATTAACTTATTAAATTATTGAATTTATTTCCTTAATTACATATCGTAAGTAGGTATGTGTATGTTTTAATGTTTAACTTTTACCAATTTGAATGAAAACAATTAGGTATCTCATTGGCAGCTGTACTAAGTAACCGTCTTACAGCTGCCATGATTAAACCTCCGGCTTCTATTCTGTATAAGTACGAGCAATTTAATGGAAATTTTTGAAGGTATTAAAATATAAAGTAGTGGTAATTTTAAAGACAATCAAATCCTAAAAAGTATCAGACAACAAGTCTGATATTTTAGTTGTGCACGACGGGGTCTACGATTGTGGCTAACGTGTTTGTCGTAGTAACGTGACGTGTGGCTATTTAATCTGATAACATAACCACTTAAGAAGATCAAATATGGATGAAAGATTTAATGAAATATCAATGCTAATATATCACCTCGGTTTCCCAATAATTTGCAGTTCTGTGCTTAAAGAGCTACAATATTCGAGCTACAATATTCGAATTTTGTAAAGTCTGCCATTAAGATGGATATCTCCAATAGTGTGGTTTCACGTCCCTCCGCTTATCCCCGTTTATAATTTGCTAACGACCCGCTCGGCTCCGCACGGGCGCAGCACTAATGTGGTGCATATGCAAGTATTATACCTAAAAACCTTCCTCTTGAACCACTCTGTCTATTGCTGGAAGCTGCATTAAAATTCGTATACCATGTAGAGGTTTGATCTGTGCGAAGTACCTAATGCAATAAACTTAAGTTTTTTGCATTGCATCACTTCGTACATTTTGCCATCTTAGAAAACAACGGGACGAATTATAAAGCCAGACAAAGGTCCTATATTCAGTATGTATATACGATAAGAATGATAAATTGTTTTTTTGTGTACACCAGAACTCTTTAAAACCAGAAAAAATCAAAATATTACACAAACAAGAAACTAAATAACTAGTGCCACAGGTGACGGCCATATCGCTAAAAGCGATCTCTTCCAGGCAACCATAGAATTGAATGAAACAAAAAATATAACTCAAGCCACTTCTATAGATCAGCTGGTAATCAAAATCAAAATAAATTTATTTGCCATCAATATAGGACACATTAAAATGAACCCATTCTACTATAACTACAAGAACCCATACTACAAGTAAACTTTACCTGTAAGGCCCAAGACTGCGCGTATCACGGCTTGTATGTGTATTGCGTGTAGATATATATTTAGAATAATTTGTTTGAACAGGTGATTGGATTTAGAGCTATAACTCATAAGTGACGTACGAGTATTAGTACCGAATACAAAATTGTCAGTTTACTTAATTAACTTCTTTTGTCATATTTTAAAGAATTTTAATTAATACGAAAAATCTATATACATAAAAATCAATTGGCACATGTATGACGGAGCATCACTTGAGAATGGCTCGACTGATTTGGCTAACTTCTTTCTTTTTTTGTGTGCGTAATTGTTTGTACAAGATATATTGTAAAAAACATTTTTTTAGGAAATGCATGGAATAAGTCGTATGTTGGAATGGTAGCAAATTACTATAATAAAGTACTATTAACTAGAAACACTTGTGTAAGTACCCGTATAACTTAAAAATAAGTCAAATTCTTTGTGTTGTAAGAGCATGTTTTGTTTGTACTACACAATTTTATTTTTATCACTTATCGATATACATTGTTTTTAAAATGTTCACGTTAACTCTCGCAGATCTTGTATGTAATAGTAATTTACATAACAAGCTGAAGAATTTAAAAAATCTATAACACGACTACGATTAAAATATAATTGAAGAAAGGATTGCGGGTTTTGTACCTGAAGCGTGAATGTGAGTTTTAACTGACGAAAACCAACATATTTTCTAACGCTCTCGCATTTATATCATTAAACCATAAAGCGAAAACCTTCAAAATCTTCACGGTGGCTGCTTTATTATGTTACTTTAAAAATATTTTAAATAATACTTACCAGGAGCCACAAACAGTCCCTCTCCAAGCCAGAGGCTTAGAAATCGGTACACTACATCTTTGCCTAAACAGTTTTCAAGAACTACTTGGGCATCTTCTGGGTTCGCAATCGCTACAACAAACCATTCGTTTAATAACAAATATATTGTGTATGCCATAAATTCATTACCAAATACATTTATTACATTATTATTACCTACCAATATACAACTTTGGACCAAGCCACAATTTAGCACTGCCTTTACCTTTTAAGGCAACATCCGCAATGTGCTCTATGTTCCTCAAAATTTCTGTAAACGAAAACAACATTAACACAAAATACTTAAGGGTAGAATTTTATTTCATTTTCATTATTTGTATAGTAAAATATATGAAACTATTTTAGGACTACTTGCCAGTCGAGTTGAACACTCGCACAACAAGATAAATAAAATTCAACTGCCGTTTCTCAAAAATGCGATGAAGAAAAGATGGATGTCTAGAATAACACGATTCTCAGATAGCTAGAAAGGGGAATGGAAACTACTCAATCAAGACACGCATTTAGCGGCTTAGTATTTTGATCTTTGAATTTAGCGAAATAGCAAGACTGTAATGTATTTTATTTTTTCCCGTAAAAGTTATGAGACAAACGAAGTGGTCTCTTAAGAGATATACACCTGTCCACTAACACTGCACAGATACGCACATCAAGAATGTATTATTTCAATTCAGATGCTCGTCTGCACGTCACCACAACGATATCAACTTACTCTGCGTATCGCCAATGAAAAGCGTAGCATTTCCAAGCAGAGGAATTGTAGGTAGGCCCGGCAAAGAAGCCGTCATTTTGTCCATTCGCCGCGTCTTTATATACCAAACAACGTAGTAGAGAAAACCTATCAGCATTAGCCCCAATAGAATAATCATTATAACTTTTTGGATGCCTGAAACAAAAATCTCATATGTAAAGTATCCTAAGTTAAACATCTGACGCTAAGTCTAAAAAAAAATAGATTTAGATAGATAGAAAATAGATTATAGAGAGTATACTTTGGTATGATTTAAGAACATCTGTTCAGTCGTTTGAAAAAGCTCTTTCTAGTTGATCAATGGATGTGGATATGTGAATTCAATTTGATCATATATTGGTATTCTGTTAAACTCCAGTGTCGGGAGTTATTTAAGGGTTAATTTATGCTTATTATTTTACGTTAAACGAAACACTCTCTTGATGATAATAGATCGCGCCCATTACCATTGTAGGGGTACCCAGAATTTCGAGTATTAAAACAAAGTCCATGAAAAAGCTATGCGACTGTAAATCGTATGCCTATTAAATTAAAACTGTCGGACTTACAAGATATAGTGTGTTTATTAATACAATTTTGTGTGTTCTTATTCATTTCTTAATTAAAGTTGGTGCCCCACCTAATTGGAAGCATACTGAAGTCAATCTAATTTCCGTAGCATTCTACGAATTGTCTACGGCCTCGTAGCGCGTAGAGCATGTAGCACTTTTACGAAATGGGAATTTACTTTCGTCAGAGTTTCGGCGATCTATGATTGCCCACGGCCAACATTATTAAATGTGCCGCGAGCAAATCGTAGCAGACGAAAAAGAAGTAAAAATTCGAAAAATCGTAGTTTTTGATCTGAGGAAAAATAATAATAATAATAATAATATAACTCTTTATTATTCACACCAATTACAAACAATTATTACAACATAAACTTAACACTAGTGGAACAATTGGCGGCCTTATCGCTAAGAGCGATCTCTTCCAGGCAACCTTAGTATGGAGAGGACATCACAATGTTAAAAATATTCGGAAAAAATTCCATGACAATTCGAATTCTCACAAATGTGACCTCCTTTGGTAAGAACGGGAGAGGGCTCCAAAAAGTATAAAAACCGTGTGACGTCATTTATAAATTGCCCGTAATCAAGATAATAAATTACATTATAATTTTTATTTTTTATTTGTGTATTAATATTGTGAATTTGTGTATAGGTTCTTTCTAGGTAAGCGTGTTCCATCCTAGACCACATCGTTACTTAACATCAGGAACAAAGGTTCATAATCATCATCTCAGATGTAGGATGTCCTCCCTTACATAGACCTCTCCCATTGATTTCCATAAAGACTGTTTGGAAGCAGCTCGCGTCCAGCGCGTTCCGGCGGTCTTTATTAGGTCGTCTGTCCACTTTAAAGGGTAAACGTCCTACGCTGCGCTTGTCAGTCCGCGGTCTCCATTCGAGAACTTTACAACACCATCAGCCATCATTTCTGCGTGCTATGTGCCCTGCCCACTGCCACATCAACTTGCTAATCCGCCGGGCTATGTTGGTAACTTTAGTTTGTCTACGGATCTCCTTATTAGTAATTCGGACGATAAAATGAATTAGTATAGGTTAGTAGGTCTTATACTGTTTATTTGGTTTTGTGTAGTAGATAGTTAAATTACGTAGTTATGTTTTTAATGCGTTTAAATTAGCGGTTGGACCACCACGGTGCCTATTGGTAAGCGATGATGTGCTCTAAGATGAAGCATCCAAACTAAGAAGATGCTTATTCATTTTGATATTGGATATCATAAAATAAGGTATTCGAAGGCTTTTACCATTCCTTGGCAATATGAATGAAAAACATAGTCAAGCGTTTAGTACACATTCAAGGAAAATCCACGATGTTGCCGCAATAGTTACGGTCGATATGACGATAGTTCGTATGTACAAGTATTTCCTGTAACTGGTTAATAATGGCTCTTGCCCATAAAAAAAAGTTACAACCTATTCATTGAAGTTTCCTGAATAGATTGTTTGGCATTACGTTCATTTTATGTGAGATCATCGATATTTTAAAATAAAACTCACTTTTTTTAAATGTTAATATATATATTTTTGAAACATGTTTTTATTTACATGTTTTTTTCTTTCACTTTATAATTTACTGCAGGTGTTCACCTGTACTTCGAAATCTCTGTGATAGCTGTCGCGGATGTGTATTTTAAGTAAGGAATCACAAAAATGTATAAGCATGCAGAACAAAACTATAGTTATAAAGCTAAGCATGAGTTCATACTTACTTCTTTGAAGTTGAGTGTTCTTAGCAGTATTTGAGGCTTATGTTAAAATGATGGTTCACTGGTAAAAATTTCACAAACGTTTCTTCCGAAACTATACGCGTGAAGTCAAAGAATGCCGGAAACAAACTACTTCAATCGCTCCAAGCACCAGTCGTGGCCGTGGCCACATGGACGCTCGCTTGCGTCTTAATATGTCAATACTTAATTAAATATTCTGACTAAAGTCTGAATATACAGAAAGAAAATAAAACAAATAATAATATATTTTTATAATAAAATCAATAAATCGTTTTAATTTGAAAATGATAAGCAATTTAATTTAAAATTTTTGATTTTACGATAAATCTATTTAATTTATCTAATTTATATTTTTAGGGTTCCCTAACTCAACAGGAAAGAATCGAACCCTTATTAGGTTCACTTTATAGTCCGTTTGTCCGTCCATCAATTTGTGTACACATTTGTGTACTTTGTACGATAAATCATTAACAAATGTTATGAATGTGAGAATTACCTAAAAAATCTCCTGTGTACCAAAATAGGGTTTTTAGTGTCCAAACTATCTATTGGTACCATTTTAATAGTTTAAATTAAGAAACATATGTATATATGAGAAATGTCTCTATCTCTAAATATCTCTATGTATGAGAAATTTCAAGCATAGGCCGAAAAAATGCTCCAGGCTTAGAACTGGCAGACCAATATTTTTATTAACAAGACGACTAGAGATATTGATTGTGATTCATGTATGACATTTAGGTACCCCATGACGTAGGTTGAACTAATAAATAAATAAATAAATAAATATTGTAGGACACATTACACACAGCGCCATCTGACCCCAAACTAAGCAGCGCTTGTGTGATGGAAGTCAGATAACTGATAGGATACATAAATACTTTTTTTTTGTAAATACATACTTATAATACATACAGAACACCCAGACACAGAACAAACATTTGTTTATACCAAACAAACATTTGTCCTTGGCGGGAATCGAACCCACGCCCTACAGCTCAGGCAGTCATACTCCCAATGAGCCAACAGGGCTGTCAACCTCAACTCATTATTCCAATCCTAAAAGGCTGGCCGAATTCCGAACGCTCCAGGTTAAGTTCCGGCAAAGCAAGTTTTTATCCAAAACTTATATCGTTCTACACGATGTACGCCTATATTGTTTTTTTTTTTTTATGATGAATAGGCTTGCGTTTGATCGCCATCTCACCTGATGTTAAGTGAAGATGCGATCTACGATGGAGCACGCTCGCCTAGAAGAAACCGATTCACTCTCGACTTGAAGACACCCAGATTGTATCCATCAGGGAACACCCACTCAGGTACCGCATTCCATGCTTTAGCCGTTCGAACAAAGAAAGTAGATTCAAATCGCTTCGTACGGGTTCTTGGAATGTCAACCATGAAACGATGTCGCTTCTTCGAGCTTCTGGCCGTCCGATAGAAAAATGGGCATGGCGGAATTAGAGCATGCAGGTCTGAAGCACACTCTCCGAAATGAATCCGATATGGTTTCATCTTGGTAGGTACTCAATGACTTAGGGTTACTTACTCTCTGTCTATCCTGATCTTTATTTCGTGGTCTCAGTGTCAGCTACAGTAGTCCACATTCATGTGTAGATCAGCACCTTTTAATATTACTATACTTCTCTGAAACATCTTGAATACTTAAAATATGCTCGTAACTTTCGAGAAAAAAAATATAACGTCCAGTCGTTAAGTTATGATTATTTGTTCAGTCAACAAAAATGATTCTTGGACCGTGGATTTAATAGCATACGCTCTTTGAGAGACATCCACACTACGGCATATGTTATACAATATAACTACATCGCTACTAATATTGTTCTCCAGTTCACTCATGTTTTTCAAATAGACAACTTGCTTGAGATAACTTTTGTTCTCGTTCGCGTATACATACATAAGACTGTCAAAACATTAAAAGTGTGATCTGTAACAATGTACGTGCTAATTATTTTCTTCATTGTGACGTTAGTGTATTATATAAAGTATAGGAAATCCAGAAAGGTTTTATATCAGTTGTCTGATGTGCTTCCGGGCGCAGGCGGACTTCCGATCCTCGGACAATCTCATTGGTTCATTGGAGGGCCAGAAAGTAAGTGTAGATTTGATAAACTTTTGAAAAGTATGGCGTAAATTTCATGGCATTTAATTTATTTAGTGTGTGCAATAAAGAGTTATTCATTCAAATAGATCAAAACCTAGGCTCTAGGTCAAACGGAATCTCCGTTTGAGCTAGAGCAATCAAGGAACTTTCAAGAAGCAAGATCGTACAGCACAATGAAAGTAAACAATTCGAGAATTATTATTATATAATTGTTTGACATTTAAAAAAATGCGATTATAAAATGTCATTTTTATTTGGCGTAATCGCTATGAAATATTGATATTTGGTGCGTCAATCTAACTAATCTTTTCTTTAGAGAAATGTTCGGAAGTTTTCTTATAAAGATCTTCGAGACTCGATTCCCGTGATATATCTATATAGGTATATAAAAATCTTGAGACACGGTGTTTATGGTCGAACTCCACCGAAAGGGCTCGTCCGATTTTTATAAAAAAAATATTTATATTTATGTAGTAGGTATAAGTATCGTAAACCCTACGGCTGAGATGATGATGATGATGATGATGATAAGTATCGTAAAGTATACACACAGCTAGGTGATAAGCTACGTTTTATCCCGAAAAAATGTAGCGGGTATCACCGCGGGACGCAGCTAGTAAACTATATAAATAGAAGTTGGAATGGGTTCGGAACCCTCCAGCGCGCAAGTCACGCTTGGGCTTGTATTTTTTGTTACAGTCAGTTTGTTTTACAAAATGAAATTAAAATATTTAACTTTTGATTTTTAGCGTTGTATAACAATTTACGAACGCTATACAGCAAATTAGAAGAAACTGCAGATTTAACAAAAGTTTGGATCGGTCCTCAGCTCTATATTGGTAAGCTCAACTTATTTATAGTTATTTAATTATATAGCTGTAGCATACGAGTACTTACTAAAATATTGAACAGTTATTTCGTTTCAGTGCCCACCGACTTGGACGATGTGCAAAAGATTTTGGAAAATTGTTTACAAAAAGACTTTACATACAAATTTCTAAGGACATGGCTAGGAAACGGACTTTTTGTTGCACCAGGTCAGTAAGCCTAAGTAATATTTTTTGTGTCTAGGCAGAAAAATAATAATAAACTTTTTTCAATTTTTGGAAACGTACCATCATACCGCAAAACAATGAATGACTTTGAATGAATCCAGATGGGTAAGTGGCGGCGAATGAGGTAACTTCATTCGCCGGTAAGTGGACTTTAATTAATATACTAACGTTAAAATATCGGACTATTTGCAAAAGAAGTCAACGAAACCCTTTGTAAAAAAATCGTGATTTACCTACAAATAAAAAGTCATATCACTGACGAAAAACCTGATATTGACGAAAAACATGATATTGACGAAAAACATGATATTGACGAAAAACATGATATTGACGAAAAACATGGTAAAGAAACTTTCTTATGACCGGCGGAAAAATCTAATAACAAATTATGTATCCGCCAATCTGCAAGGAAAGTGAAATATGCTGCACGTTCTCTTTGCAGACAGGCTTACTCCGGATAAGGGCTAAGGCAGTTTTATGATATTCATAACGTCAAAATCTTATCAGATTAAGATGTTACTCAAATACGTAAATTATACAGGATGTTTCGAAGTAGTAGTGTTTATTGAAGGTCAATTATATTTTTATGTACCAGCTGTTTTTTTATAAAGCCAACGTGGAAGTAGTCGCGGGCGCAAGCTAGTCTTTTACAAAATAATCACGCAGATTGGTTCGCAATTTTGCAGACACTTCTTTGCAATGGGATTTCGATCTAGTTATATAAAATTCGTATTGGCACTACCTGAAGCTTATGCGAACATGTTTAGGTAATTCAGTTGATTAGCAAACATCTTCAGCAAGCAAGCAGCACGGTGTCGCGTTTAGCGGAACTAAATATGATGTTTCACATCACACTTAAAACAATAATATATATTTATATTATGTACTCATAAAATGTACTTTTCTGTAGCACATGTCCTAACCCATTGAGGCATACAAACAATCAAAATAAACCCACTAATATTATAAATGTGAAAGTTTGGATGGATGGATGGATGTTTGTTACTCACCACGCGGGTAAAACCGCGGGCGCAGCTAGTATATCTAATACCTTTAAACGAGCAATTCTTGTATATATGTATGTTTATATATATTTTCTGAATCTCGGAAACGGCTCCAACGATTTTCATGAAATTTAGTATTCAGGGGGTTTCGGGGGCGATAAATCGATCTAGCTAGGTTTCATTTTTAGAAAACGTCATTTTATCCGTGTTTTCAGGCAATGAAAAACCGAGCAAAGCTCGGTCATCCAAGTACTTATATGAATAAATGGCAAAATGTCCTATAGAATAAACAATAATTAATGAAATGTCAGGTTTATACAAAGAAAACACAAAGACACATAGATTGTCTTGCTTGACACTCTGATATGTTTCCGATTGAGCAGTAGACCTGTGGAAGAGCCAGCGGCGCCTGCTGCTGCCTGTGTTCCACAACCGGCTAGTGGAGGACCACATCGAGGTATTCGGAGAGCAGAGCGCAGTGCTGGTAGACCGCTTGGAGGAGCTCGTAGGTGCCGGGGAGTTTGACGTCTACGAGTACATTACCTCTTGCATGCTGGACATCGTATTCGGTAATATGAGAAAAACATTTTCTTTGTAATAGAATTTTAGTGATAGCTCAATACGCGTTCGGACCGCACGCTGAGAAGAGTGGTTCAAATCCCAGTTCAAATCAGTTCTTAATCTCGCTTGATTGATTACCACCCTCAGTTTAAAAATCTGTCGTCAAGGTCCAAATGGTGTGTCCTAGCAACCTCAACTGGGGGCCATTTCTTTCCAAGGTCGACTGTTTACCATCTTCGCCCACACCCTCACTAAACATCAAGTGAACTTTGGTTAAATACCTGTGGAGTGTGGAGGTATTTGACCAAAGTACATGTAATCGAGGTATTTAACCACAGCATAGTAATCTACATAACAATTATGTTTTCTGTGGTTTTTTTAATAGGTAATTTTAAATATTTTTGTGGAACTAATTTTTGTGGATGTTGCTTGACCAAGTTAGTATTTGTTATAGTAATGTACGTCGTACAATCCATTCATGGTTTCGATAGATGACCCAGAGTTGGACGATGACGATTTTTTTTTATAGCTGGCAGGCTTGGTTTTTTGACCACAACTCACCTGATGTTAAGTGACGGTGTGGTCGAAGATGGTAAAGCACACCTAGCCTGGAACGTAACTGGCTCTCAAGTGAGGCTGCCGGAACACACCGTTAGATGCTTGGCGGCAGATTTTCAACTTGAGGGTGGTAGCTAGCCAGCCGAGTACTAGAAAGTACTCTACCATCGCGCTATGGTTTCCTCACGATGTTTTCCTTCACCGACAGCTCAAGCTCATTGTTGGGGTTTGAACCCACGGCCTTCGGCATGCGAACCGACCACGCTAACCACTGAGCTATCATCGCTATAAAAATTGATGAATTGCATGACACGTTTAAATGTCGCTGCAGCGAAAATAAGTAACATATACATATACTGACTTTCCGCAGCATTCATTGCATTATTGTGATACTATTAATTAATTAATCATATAATAAAATGTACCGAATACATACGTAAAAGCCATTAGTTCCGCTGTCACAAAGTCGACAGAGAACAAGCACGTGCACACACACGAGAATTTTCGCAATTGTAGTATTAACACAGATGGCATGTGTTATTACATATTGATGTAGATATAATTAACAATATTTTAATAATAAAATGTCTTGTAAAAAAGTCATTACAACGAGTCCACACGATTTTTTTCGATAATTTCATAGAATGAGCATCTACAGACCTTCCAGCGGTCTACAGATGCTCGGTCTATGGACCAGGTCCTTAACTCCTTAGGTCCTTAACTGTATAAACGGGAAAAACGTATGCATCATTAGCTGAGATCAGTGCTGTAACTACCTAGCTGATGCTGTAGGATGGGCTCCCTCATCTCCCTCCCTCATTGTTAAGAAGCTCAACTATCGTTATAGTTGAGTTATATTTGAAGTGTATTATATTGAACAATTTTATTTATTCTTTGACCGTACGGCGTTCTTGTACCAATCCAACCATTCCACTATAAACATGCGTGAGTGCGGAACTGTTATGGTTTCGTTTTTGAGTTTTTTATATTTTTTATTTACACAATATAGCGAGCGCGTAAAAGAAATATTGTTCAGTAATGTAATAACAGAATATGTTCTATGTTGCGCGTCCATTCGCCCTCCGGGAGCTTGTGCCATTTTGCTAGTTCTGCCTGTAGTCTGTGTAGTCTCTACTGTGACACAATCCACTGAGAAAGAATATATTTTATACAAAGTAGCATAAGAAATTAAGTTGCTTAATTTTTTCATGATCGTCTAACTTAAATGGCTGTAAAATATTACGTTACCGCCTCTAGCTCTCAAAAGCACACTTTTCAGGCAACTTTTTCAATTTGGGGGTGACAAGTGGTTAGCCAGCAGAGTACTCTACTATCATGTGTTACCAAATAACGTTGCATTAATATGTTAGAGACGGCGATGGGTGAGAAGATGGATGTGCAGCACAAGCCGGACACGCCGTACCTGCGCGCGCGCAAGACTGTCATGTCCATTATCGGAATGCGTATGTTCAAACCTTGGATGCAACCCGATCCGCTATTCAACCTCACGTCGCACAGCACCGTGCAGAAGGAGAGCATCGATCTCACACATCAGTTTACTGACGAGGTACGCGCGTTTGGTATTGGTACAACCTTCGATCCACGAAATAAATAAATACTCATCTCATACATTCGATCGTGATCGTTTGATTCTAACTAGGTATACCAAATGCAAATTCAGTGGCTCTAAAATTATGAAATGTACAAAAAGTTTTACTTTCACTATGAATGCTGTCCCAATTACTACACATATTTTATCATTTACGTATTACGTAAATCTCGCAAATTGAAATTTTATATCCTAAAAATATGTCCTGACATCATATTTCACTCTCTATCATACTTATAAAAAGTTCTACGAAGAAGTCTTAATTCGATGGTTGGAAATTACTCTCACATACATACTTCACACTAAACACAATGTACTTGTACTTATAATACAACGAGTATTATAAGTACAAGTGCATTGTGTTTCTGTCTATGTTTGTTACTTCATCACGCTATACTTAAGTACCGGCTGAACGGATTTGGATGAATTTGAAATGCAGCATACAGTTTAGACCCTATAATTAGCACTTATGCTACAGTTTAACTTGAAAAATGCGGGTTAAACCGCGTGGCGCAACTTGCAATTTTTAGACACGTAAGAAAAACACACGAAAAATATATTCTACCCATAATTTGGATGTATATGGTACAGAATGCAAGCCACAATATCAGTCGATCGTTCATTTCATGGGATTGGTGTTTTTTTTTGTAGTACCAATTGACATTCACCTTCGAACTAGAAGTTCAATATGTGATATTTTTGTTTCTCAGGTAGTTGCAAAGAAAAAAATTACAGTTGACAGTACTAGAGAAGATAACAAAAAAGGTGAGAAAGTCTTACAGTCAGATATAGTTACAGTCACTGTCTAAAGCCGTAAACCCGAAACGACACAAATGTAGTTATTTCTCTAGATAGAATGTACTTGTTTATGCCGTTTGGGGTTGAAACTTTAGGTCCGTGGGGGTCGTCGCTCACGAACTACATATATAGGGACCTGGCAAACGTTTAGAAGAGGCGTAAGGTACTGGTCTGGTCAGACTTCTGTATATAACATACATACACAATGTTTTGACGTGAATACGCTTTAAATTTTCTTTCATAGTAGAAGATAATTTAGAAAACTGATGATAACAAAATTGGGAGATACAGGTCTCAATGACGAATTACACCACTCGATAGCTAAAGGACTACAAAATTTGTTACGTTGAGTTAGAACTTGAAACATGTAAATCCTAAGGACTTCTTAGTATTGAAGAATATACAGGTATTCACTTTTTTTTTTAAGTCGTGTCCACGACAGAACCATAGCCCGATCTTTTTGTTTCTGTTTCAGGCCGCAAAGACATATTAGAGTTGCTGCTGGCTAAGAATATGAACTTTACCAACGAGCAGCTGCGCGAGCATATCGATTCCATCACCATCGCCGGCAACGACACCACAGCGTTGGTGATCGCATACGCTCTCATGATGTTGGGGATACACCAGGAGAAGCAGGACAAGGTTTATCAAGAGTAAGGGAATAATTACCGGGACTAAATTGCTTATAAAATACTAGGTAGCTATGCAAAGTGTTTGAAATACAAAATTTAACAATTACATTATACTCATAATTATATTATTTTTTTAATAATGTGCACATTGCTCATTCGGTGGTAGGTCTGCTTCATAAGGTGTGGGTTCGATTCACTTAATGGATGGGGATGAATTTGGAATACTGATAGCTTATATCCTAGATTAATAATTATAATAATAATAAATCCATCAATAACAAATCTAATATTTATTTATTTACTTTTGATTCTTCAGCTAACTAAAAGAAACCTTCAGTAAATGATGCGGTGAAGTGATACGTTTTTTTTTTCTTTTTAAATTTCACTACTAAATATATCGTATTGATTTGAATAATAATATATTTCTGTTTCAGAATAAAATCTGTGTTCGGTGACTCTATGAGATCTCCCACAAAAGAAGGCTTGAACAAATTGGAATATCTAGAGAGAGTACTTAAGGAAACCATGAGACTGTACACTGTTGTGCCGATCATTGCCAGAGAAACACAACACGAACTAAAGCTTTGTAAGCAGATAATCGGAAAGTTTTAAGCGAGCCAAGACCAGGGCCCTTATTCTCTATGTGCAAATGAACACAAAATGCGCCGCTCTTACTCGAGTTACTAGGCGGAATTCGAGTTAAATGCGCGTGGTATAAGATTATGCAAATGTCTAATTTAAAATAAAAAAATTGGTTATCATGGGGACTGCCGATAGAAGGACTTGAATTTACTTGGTGGTAGATTTCCTTAGCAGGAGGTCGTCTAAGTAGGTACCACCGCAGTACTAGATATTCTGCCGCTAAGCAGTAGTGTGTAAACATTACTGTGTTCCGGTTTGAAGGGTACTGCAGCTAGCGAAATTAGAGGGCTGTTGAGACTAACCATCTAGTCTCAAAGTAATGAACGCCAAGGCAGCGACGCCCTGGACGTTTTACTACTCAAAGTTCTGTGTATCGCTGCAATGGTCATGGACAGGCGTTATCTCCTAACATCAGGAGAGCGTCTCGTACGTCTCATTATTGTTACATAGAAATATATATATATATATATATATATATATATATATATATAAATATAGTGGCAATTTGCGAAATACATCTTTTCTTCGTTCCTAGGGCTCCGTTAAAGCTTGTATTAATTCACCACGTCTTTACTAGGGCATGGACTAGACTTGACCGTGATTTACTTTATGTGACTAAAACTTATTTCACTTGATAGATCGTCAAAAACTTGATAATATCGAAATACTTCACACTGGCAGAATACACAAAGTGCGAGGCCAAAAATAAAGAAAAGTAAAAAATAATAAAGTGAAAGTGAAGGGACAGTGAAAATAATAATTTTGAATTTCGATCGCACTAAGTTAGCGTAATTATGTATATTTTAGAATCTACTCCCAGTTCGAGTAATACCATTGGTTTCCCTGCTGTCATGATGATAAAATCTCTACAGTTTTTTCATATTTTTAATTTCATATTCATATTCATATTTTTAATAAATATCTTTGATTTTCAGCAACATGCACTATACCCGCGGGCGTAGGTTGTGGCGTGCTGGCTTTCATGTTGCACCGCTCCAAGAAGGTACTCAAATAGACTAACTATTTACATTCACGTCAAAAAATGCTTAAGATAGCAAAAATAACTTAAAAGACCATTGTAACAAATGTGGGCCAAGCGGTCATTTTAAGACAGAGTGGATTCCAATAATACGAAATAACTTGTACAAAATTAGGATTTGGTCCCTAAATTTAGTTTATTTTATGGTAGACAGGCTAGGTGTTTGACCACAGCTCACCTGATGTTAAAAGACGGTGTGTTCGAAGATGGTAAACGCACCTAGCCTGGCATTGAATTGGCTCTTAAGTGAGGCTGCCGAAACACACTGGTGGTTGGCAACAGATTTTCAACTTGAGGGTAGCTAGCCAGCCGAGTACTAGAAAGTACTCTACCACCATGCTATGGTTTCAAGCAGCAGCTGGTAGCACAAGCTTATAGTTGGGATTTGAACCTTTCGTCGTTTGAACCGACCGCGCTAACCACTGAGCTATCTAATATAATATAACATCGCTAAATAACGTTTGAAATACATAGTATAAATATGGACGAAATAAAAAACAACGGCATGTTAACTGCAAATATGATCTGTAGGTATCTAAAAAGATATATTAACTTTTGCAGGTGTGGGGGCCGGACGCGGACGATTTCCAACCGGACAGGTTCCTGCCGGAGAACTGCGCGAACAGGCATCCTTGCGCCTACCTGCCGTTCAGCTACGGGTCCAGGAACTGCATAGGTAAACTTATACGAGTGGTTTCGATTAATTCGTGAACCCTTAATTAGTGATTTTCTAAGAAAAAAAAAACTTTTTAACAATTATGTAATTTTGATTACTTTCAGGAAGATTTGAGATATGCTGTAGACTTTGAGAGAAATACATAAATATTTACTAAGTAAATAACTATATAAAAGTGTTACCATTTACGCCCACAGTTCCAATTCTCATACTTTTTATACCGTAAAGGTATAGCGTATTTTTGTAATCTATCGCAGTTTTCTGACGCTGGCTGTGGCCATGGCAAGCCAGATTAGGTGTTGTTTTTATAATTTGCGATCAAATTGAAACACGTAGACTCAGAATAAACGTCTTCATGCATTTGTCTTCGGTGGGAATCGGAACATAACAGAACTACAGTCAACTAAGAGGCAGGGCAGTACCTATTATTTATTGTACGTACTTGTTTTAACTAGAAATTAGTTTTTTGTTTTAATTTATTTTAGATTTAAAGTTTATGTCAAAAATTTAGTTTTAGATATGTATTAAGTAATATTTCGGATAGATAATTAAAATTGTCGTCAAGTTAGTTAAATTCTAATTTAAATCGTCATCACTGTTGTAACCGAAACGACTTTTAAGCGGAAATAAACTAAATATATACCTTGAAAACTAAAAATTATATTCCGCAAAGTAACGCCTGAATCGACCGACAGAACCGACAACCGTTGGGTCTACCCCAACGGTTGTCGGTTCTAGAGTGGAGACCGCGAATCGGCAAACGTAGTATAGGACGCCTTGAGACTAGATGGAGTGACGATATACGTAAAACAGCTGGCAGTGGCTGGAAGCGAAAATCCGAAGATCGGGCTGAGTGGCGTGACCTATATCCAGCAGTGAACTATGAACGGTTGTTGATGATGATGATGATGAACGTCTGTATTAATAAATTAACAAAAATATATGTCTCTTTTGTGATTCTCCTTGATACATACGTATGAGTCTAATTAATTTTGTTTTGTTAACAGGTCGTCACTTCGGCATGCTTGCCATGAAAAGCGTCATTGCAACTATGCTCCGCAGTTACGAAGTCACAGCGAAGCCTTTTGATCGGTTGAAGATAGAAATTTTACTCTTTCCCGTCACAGGACACCTCATTTCTATAAGAAAACGTAATACATAAAAACTTGTTGATTTATTGGTTACTTAATATATTTTTATTTACTTACGACATAGCGTTTTTATTTGCCTAAAACCTCGCACACCTTGTACACGGTCATGTGCTATTTAAGTCAAGTAATTTATATGCAATTTAAATTATGGTTATAATTAAGTTCTGATGGTTTGTTTAATATATATATTTTAACTTATTAAGTATGCGAAATCTAAGTACATACTATAACTTACAGTTATGTAACAATCGTACACGGATATAATTCGTGCATTCATATGCCAACTGTAACTATACCAAGTACCCACCTACCCAGTATCAAATACAACTTTATAAATCTAATTTTACTCGTTAATATTACAGTCTGGTTACCACTGATCAATATATTTGGCGGAGGCTAATGATACACAAAGTAAATAATGGTCAAGTCCGGCAATTGAGTAAAGTAGTGATGATTTACAGATAGATTATACCTACTACAATTTTCGATGAATTTTGGTAATTACACATAAGTCATGTTTTACTACATTATATCACTTTACTATATTATCGCGCACGTAATTTGATACTTTAGTAAATATATATCAAGACTATTTTATACATAAACACTCGACAACACAAGTTTTGGACATTAATACAAAAACATGACATGATTTTTCCGCTTTCCCGCCAAAACTCCGGCAGCATCTTTTCGCATTATTTGTTTTATTTTCAAAACCTTGAGTTTTTCGTATTTTTTTTTATAAATACTGGCTTATTCAATGAATGCCGAATTATGCGTATGAGTGTCGTTTCGTGCTGTTTTCATAACACCGTTATTTTATTTTTGTAAAAAATTTACATTACTCGAAGGCATGACTTGGGATTTACATTTCGCTTTGTAACTACGCAAATTATCGTGAAATAATCAAACATCGAAATTTTAAATATTCAAACATTTTACACTGGCTGATTGTAAAAAGTGTAATGAGAAAAACGATGAAAAATAGAACCCTGTGTTTCGTTATTCTCGCCATCTAGCGACGAGTAGTATGAATCAAGACATAAATGTTAGTCGATTAAATTATCGGTATTTAGGAATCGATACCGTTTGTTATGTTGGCAATTTGCTATTTGATTTTTTAATAGAACTGCACATGAGCTCATCACTACTGTAAGCAACATGGCGCCATCGCTTGGCTAACAAACTGACTGATTTAGGTTACAATTTTTGTGTGTAAAAAGTTTGTGTTTTTAATTTGTTCAGTTATATGTGTGTGTGCTCTAAAGTGGTGAAAAAGGCGTATATCATGTTATAGTTTATTTTGTACCAAAAGGTAAGGAATTTATTCACTGCAAAATTGATGGAAATTGGCCACATACCACCGTTTTATTATACTTGTTGTGGGCTTAATTTGTATCGTAATGATCTGTTTCTGTAATTAGGTGTCGAAGTAGTTACCATGGATTTTGGTAACCCTCCGCCGAATATGGGCAACATGGGTCCTCCGCCGGGAATGGTCATGGGGTCACCCATGGGCCCGCCGCCCATCCGTAACAACATACGCCATAATTTTAGGCCTTTCAACAGCTACCAGATACGGTTTCCTCCTCAGGGGCCGCTCAATATGACACAGGATGATTTCGATGGTAAACGTTTGCGTAAATCAGTAATGCGTAAGACAGTAGATTACAATGCCGCAATTATCAAAGCTTTAGAATGTCGCGTTTGGCAAAGGGACTGGCGGGACAGGCACGCTTTGCAACCCGATGCTATGTACACCCCTGATTTGTTACCTCCACCTTCATACCCAGACAACCCAATAAATGCAGTCACAACACGGTTTGTCAAAACAGCTACAAACAAAATGAGATGCCCAATTTTTGCTGTTGCTTGGACTCCTGAAGGGCGTAGGCTGATAACCGGAGCATCTTCTGGAGAATTCACTCTATGGAATGGATTAACTTTTAATTTTGAAACTATTCTCCAAGCCCATGACTCTCCAGTAAGATCAATGGTATGGTCACATGGTGAAGGTTGGATGGTTACAGGTGATCATTCAGGATTCATAAAGTATTGGCAAAGCAATATGAATAACGTCAAAATGTACCAGGCTCACAAAGAAGCAGTGCGAGGCATCAGTTTTAGCCCTAGTGATGCAAAAATTGTAACTTGTTCAGATGATGGAACATTGCGAATATTTGATTTTTACCGGTGCCAAGAAGAAAGAATACTGAGAGGTCATGGTGCAGATGTCAAATGTGTTCAGTGGCACCCAACCAAGGCTCTAATTGTCTCAGGGAGTAAGGACAATCAGCAACCAATAAAATTATGGGACCCCAAATCAGGCACTGCCCTGGCAACTCTTCATGCTCATAAATCTACAGTCATGGATCTGAAATGGAATGATAATGGAAATTGGCTCATAACTGCTTCTAGAGATCACTTGCTAAAATTGTTTGATATACGTAAACTGGGCACTGAGCTGCAAATATTTAGAGGTCACAAAAAAGAAGCTTCCAGTGTGGTTTGGCATCCAACACATGAAGGGTTGTTTTGCTCTGGTGGCTCAGATGGTGCTATTTTGTTTTGGAATGTGGGGACAGACAAAGAAGTTGGATGTATTGAAGGGGCTCATGAATCTATAGTCTGGACAATGGCATGGCACCCCCTCGGCCACATACTCTGCTCTGGATCCAATGATCACACATCAAAGTTTTGGACAAGAAACCGTCCTGGAGATCTCATGAGAGACAAGTATAATCTAAACACACTGCCACCAGGTGTGCAAGATGATCATGATTTGGAAGAACCTGCAGTAATTCCTGGAATGGGCCCAGAAGATAAAGTTGAAATATTTTCTTCAGACACTGACAAAGTCATTCCAGGTTTGGATTTAGACACCACTTTGATTCCAATGGACTTTGAAAAGAAAGTAAAGAAAGTTCCTTACAGTAAACCCATACCAAGAAACTTCCAAGCGCAATGGAACCATGGCCCATTGGGGGATGATAACACAGAAGCTTTTTCACATGGCCTTGTTGAATCAGTGCCAGGTGCGGTCCCTCTCAGTCAAATATCAGCATCAGCTATATTTATCTATGGTAAACTGATCCCTGTAGAACCTGGATCGAAACTGGAGAGGGCTATATCTGAAGGATCTATTGCGCTTAAGAAATACATTGCAGCAGGTGAAATAGAGGAGTTGAAAGATGTTATGCCACATTTGGAAGAGGATGCAGATGAAGATAATTTCCAACCCTTTGAATATCCTAGCCACAATGTGGAAGAAGACACAGTCCCAGAAGAGGATGATTACAGCCATTACAATGACTATTATGACAGTGATATGGATACCAGCGAGCCTAACAATCAGGGTCCAGGTCCCAATAATTTCAATAATGGCCCACCAGATATTAATCCCATGGGAAATATGGGCCCTCCAATTGGAAATATGGGGCCACCAATGGGAAATATGATGAGGCCACCTATGGGAAATATGGGTCCTATGAGACCACCACACATGGGAGGTCCTGGGGGACCTCCAATTCGCAACATGGGTCCAGGTGCTCAGTATGGACCTCCTATGAGACCAATGGGACCTATGGGTAACATGCAAGGACCTCCTATGGGTAACATGCAAGGACCTCCTATGGGTAACATGCAAGGGCCTCCTATGGGTAACATGCAAGGACCTCCTATGGGTAATATGCAAGGACCGCCCATGGGGCCCCCAATGAGTAATATACCTCCTGGATCTATGCCTCCAGGAGCTATGGGCAATATACCACCAGGAGCTATGAGCAATATGCCACCAGGAGCAATGGGCAATATGCCTCCAGGAGCTATGGGTGCCATGGGTCCTCCGCCTTTGGGAAACATGCAGGGTCCTCCAATGGGTAACATGCAAGGACCTCCTTTGGGTAATATGCAAGGACCGCCCATGGGCAATATGGGTCCTCGGCCGCCATTTTCCGACAACGGGTTTAATAAACCTCACTTCGATGCAGGTTTCGACAGTCAATATCCCCAAAATGAGGAAGAATTCAATGATGAAGAATATAATGACAGTTATGATCAGGGATATAATGATGACGAGAACAATTACAACAATGATAATAAGTTCAATGAAGAAGGTAACAACGGAGACGGCAGAAACAGATGGGAGGGAGGCTACAGAGGACGAGGGCAGAATCAGAACAGAGGCAGAGGTCGCGGAATGAACGGACATGGGTCAGGGCCCGGAGGTCGCGGATTGCGGCGTGGAGGGAGCGGACCTCGTGGCTCGCCGCGTGGCCGCGGCCGCGGGGCTAACCGCGGCTTCCGCCGGGGCGGAATGCTCTCCAACTAGCATAAGAACACTCATCTTGAATCTGCACAGACTCTAATATTCAAGTTTAATTTTAAAGCAATAATTTTGTGACGAATGTGTAAGTGTAATGAAGTTCCGATTGAAGTTGCAAATGATTGTACATAATTTTGTTTATGGCATGTATGCTAAGTTGTTTCATTAAGCTGGAAACATAATAAAATTGTATTATGTCACATTGATTACGTGCATTCGATTTATGTACAGGTTTCAAATCCCAGAAACAAGATGGAACAGGTGAGTTGATTTGTTTTAGAGTTATTAATTTGAATGTTGTGTCCCTGCTCATATTTATTTCTGTGGTGCCAGGTAGTATGTTGGTGGCACAAGAAGAGTTATCGGCGGCTGGTAGCAAACAATGGCGTTCGTCGACTGAGGCCCTAGATACTGCTGCAGTGTGCGGTGGTACCCATGTCGCTGCATCAACTGAACATCCTTCCCCCCTAATAGTAAGAAACTGGTACTTTTTGTTTTGTCAATACCTAATAAAGATATGAAAATAAAGGTCTTCACGATATAGAATCGTTTGTAATAATAAAGTTTTTTGAAATAAAGAAAATAAAATAATATTGAAATAAAGTAATGAAATATTGAGTGAAGTCCAAGGGTCTCCTGTCCTGTATAAGCTGGTTGGTGTAATTTTGTTTTAGTTAGAGCTTTTCGATTTTAGTTTAGGTGCTTGGCATTCAACAGTCTAAAGCTAAGATTTACCTAGGTGAAAAGGTACACATCACCTTCATCATCTGAAATAGTTAACTCTGATGTCACTCTCTAATATACAATCGTAATTTTTTTTTCTTAGAAATTAAGCTTTATGAATAAATAAAAAGTCTTTTGTTTGCCCTATTAATTTTCATTCTTAGAGAGTAAGAAAGTTATTTCGTTATTACTAACTTTTAGTTTATTTTAGGATATTTAACTCGGAATGATCTATCATAGGCTAATAAGTGCTACCACTGCTAAATTGTTTACACATTATTTAGTCCTTGGTGTATTAGTAATTAGCATTTTGAGTTTTTACAATATGATACTCTTTAGTACTTGCATTCAGAGAGTTTCAGATAGGTACCTTGCTTGTTTAAGTTTTCTATTGCCTGACAGATGCTGTGACATAAATTTACTTTAATAAATCGAATATCATATATAATTACCTGTTTAGTAAGCTGTGTTATTCTGGGGAAAGAATCTGTTGAGACCTGAGAGTAAGATGCAGAGATCGCCAAGTCACAATTTAAGTTTTATAAAAAAAAACTTTAACTTGAAATATATTTTTATGTGATAAAATCTCAAAATTAATTTTATTTTTTAAAATACTAACTTTATTTTTCATTTTTATATTAATAACTTTAAAAGTCATCACTAATTACACATTTGGGTCTAAAAAATAATATAACTATATTGTATACAATTACAACAACAAGAAAAATATTTTTTCAATTAATCGCTGCATAAAAGTTATTTTTCAAGCAATTATTACAATATTAAATCTAGTAGAGTATTGCCTAGATTATAAACTACAGAACATACAGCATGTCTTCTGCAACCCTCCATTGAATATTGGCTCTCAGCTTGGAATTTTAGCTTTTCTATTCCTGCTGATGCATTGTTATCATATAATGAATAAATGTTGGGGGACATTCTATAAAGCTGTAAAAACATTTCTCTCTTGAATAGGATTGAAAGACGACCCTTCTGATAATTTTACTACTGTTGAATGTTTACATACAACTCTTGTGGGCACTATTTTTAGAAATTTATTTATTCTGTTGTTTTGCTGGCATCGCACATAAGATTCTTTGTAGTGTACAGTAAAAGCTCTTTATTCGCGGGGTATACGTTCCATAAATATGCCGCGAATACAGAAACCGTAGATATGGAATGGTAATTAGTATGGAATCATATGGGATACGTTCTAATGTTCCAAAATAAAACCAATAAGTATCAAAATAAAATCAATTTAAAGAGAAATTTACAATTAAAATTAAGCGTTATTATCAGCTTTAGGCAAGGGTGTTTTTTTCTGGTTTTGCCGCTTTTAAAAGGTCTTTAAGTTCAGATGATATTAGGCTGTAGCATTCATAATTTTCCGTTTAAAAATAAGGCTACTCTCCATAGATGGATCAATAATATTCATGAAGAAATCACAAAGTACATTTGCCATACGTAAAACTTCACTTTTAGTTTGGAACTAGTCTACTCGGTTACATCTTTTATAAAAGCCGCCTCGGCACGTACCAATAGTACATAGGTATACATATGTACGTTTAAATGGCTCCGAATCCTTTTCTGTTTACCGATTGCAGACGCGTATAATGAATTTTTTTGCCGCGAATACAGGAACTGGGTTACAATTTTTTCACCCGCGAATAATGAAAACGCGAAAAAGGAAACCGTGAATAAGGAACTTTTACTGTATTGATCTTTGAAAATGTGTTTATGAAGATTTTTTCAAATCAATAAATAATATAAAATGAAGTTGCATTGTGCATTTATCTGTTTGTCGCTTAGTTCTTGAAAACAATGTAAATGATTTTGATACCATTTTTACTATTACTGATTCATTGAATACCGTGCCAAGCTGGGGCGGGTTCCATAGTATAGGATAAAAATGTTTAGCGCTATCAGGGACTTTTCAATTTACGTTGTATGTTACCACACTACATAAATAGGTAACATAGGTACACTGGCCAGCTAACCCTGCACTTACCTAAATTCCTAGCCCTTGGACATTCACTGGACTGCGATTCTACAATTTAAACATAAGAAAATTATACAATGCTTGTGAAATAATAAACTCTTCGAATTTTAAAGGGTTTCATTTCGCCCTCGACCTGCAATAAAGAATACTTTGAGAAACAAAGTGTAGTTTTAATTATATTTTTTTAACTTTTTTTTCGCCCTGGTCTGCTTACTAGATAGCATTAGTCAAAGTGCATTTCTGTTGTTACAGATGTTCTCGAGGTGGGCGTGGTGGATGGTTTTATTATCAATATGCGGTGCGAGCCAATTCGACGGCGGCGGGGAAAAAAATTCCATAACGGACTTAAGCGACAATATTACAGAACGCCTTGAGGCAATCAACGGGACACCCAACTTCAGGCTCATTAAACCGGACAAAAGTTCTCAATGGTTCCCAGAACGCGAGATCAAACTGGACAGCTGTGTACGTAGAGCGCGATGCGAACCCCTCAACTTCACCACCTGCCTGGGTTCCAAGCTCCCGTACGACAAAACCAGCGTTCACCTCACGTTCAAAGATAATAATCAGTATAAAATACAAACACAGCTCGAAACGTACAGACAATTGATAAATGTGCCAACATGCTGGGCCGTTATACAGCCCTTGCTTTGCGCCACTTTTATGCCGAAATGTGAAAAAATCCTCGGTCAGGACATGGTGTATCTGCCTTCGTTTGAAATGTGTAAAATCACCATGGAGCCGTGCGCCATTCTATACAATACCTCATATTTTCCGTCCTTTTTGAAATGTAACTCAACGTTGTTCCCGTCGAAATGTGAAAATAACGTGCGGGAGATGAAGTTCAACACAAGTGGCAAGTGTTTGCCGCCGCTCATCCATACAGATAAACCTCAGCATCATTATGAAGGTAATTTTTTTTTTCTATGTTTTTGTCAGGTATTTGATTAATAGTTGAGGAGGCCTGTCTCTCCACAGTAGTTGCGATCAGTCGCCTTTTGGTCAGCAGGAAGTTAATAGCATTTAACTCTGGTGCGGATTTGTTGCAACTAAAGAATAATGACTACTAAACGATGTATACCATTTAGTAATTAGACAAGTATTAGGTATATTAATGTAGTTAATAGTATACACATTTTTATATCTTTATTGATATTTCGTATTTATATCGGAGCATTATTTTAAAAGTCAAAATTTATTTATAAACTTATTTTTAAATGTCGTATTTTTATCATAAGTTTATTGTGTTTATTATAGGACTTAACGTCAAAACATGAGATGCTTTTAATTGTCAAGAACTTTATGACCATATTTGCTACAGCAAAATATTAAAAAACCGTAAACTATATGTATTGTTACCAGCAAGCCAAAGATGGCTTACCCAAGGATGACGAACCATTGGCCATTGATGGCACGCGACACAATATTTTGGGCACGCCACCTAACAAAACTCAGTGCAAAATGTTTTTTTAAATATATAAAGAGTTTGTTGATTTAGTTGTGTCGTTTTTAGTTTTAAATATTTTCCCATTAATCACAAAGCCAAAATTATTTGCCGGCACGTCTATGGCCTCATAAACATTTCTTTAGAAAAATGGCACATTGGTCCATAAAGGTTCGCCACCCCTGTCCTAACCCATTCGTTTCTATGTTTTTCCAGGAATTATAGGTTGTGGGGTGCCGTGTCGCGACCCACTTTACACGGAAGACGAGCACAATCAGATTCATCGTCTGATCGCGTGGGGCGCTGGCATCTGTCTCGCGCTCAACCTTCTCACGGTCGCCACCTTCCTCATAGACTGGCGTTCCGCCAACAAATACCCAGCACTTGTTATATTCTATATCAACGTGTGTTTTGCAGTTGCTTCTATGGGGTAAGGAATAAAATTCTACTTCATCGTACAATACTACATATTTTATGGTTAGCATGGTCGGTTCGCATGCCGAAGGGCGTGGGTTGAAACCCCAACAACGAACTTGAGCTATCGGTGAAGGAAAACATCGTGAGGAAACCATAGCATAGTGGTAGAGTACTTTCTAGTACTCGGCTGGCTAGCTACCACCCTCAAGTTGAAAATCTGCCGCCAAGCATCAAACAGCGTTCCGGCAGCCTCACTTGAGAGCCAGTTCCATTCCAGACTAGGTGTGTTTACCATCTTCGACCACACCGTCAATTAACATCAGGTGAGTTCATCCTGACTTGTATTTTGTAGCTTAGGACTTATTTCATTCGACTTTTCCTATAGTATATGATATACTTGAACATATAGAAATTGTCAGTGGCAGAATACACAATGTTTGATGCCAGGAATAAAGAAAAAAAACACGGTATGGTGTCGAACTTATAATGAATATGAAGCATGTTTTCTCACAACTAGGTTACACAAATACTTTTCATCAAACAAAAGAAAACTATACGAAATAGTAATTATAAGCAATCGTGTATAAAAAGTGTGCCGTGGTAGTGCCGGCGTAAGAATAGTACCCCACCCTCTACCCGTGGTTGCCGCAAGAGTCGGCTAAGGGATGTAATCCGGAAGATGGGCAGCAGCGTCTTCCTTGAACAATCACACCTAACTGCGCTCGCCAACCCGCCTGCCAAGCGTGGCGAGTATTGGCAAAACCCCCCCAGGAGGAGGCCCATGTCCAGCAGTGGACGTCCTATGGCTGATGTTGTTGATGATGTGTATAAAAATAATTTTATAACTTTTGTGTGTGCCAGATGGCTGGTGCAGTTCGGCATCGGGTCGCGAGAAGACATAGTGTGTTCAAAAGATGGGACCAGGCGGCAGGGAGAGCCATCAGCAGAAGAAAATCTCTCTTGCGTCGTCGTTTTTGTATTGGTAAGTCTACACTTAAAAGAAAACATACAATGCTAGATTTAAATCGCAAACTTCTAAATATCAGAACAAAGTAACATGTTGAAAAAATTGGAGAAAAATAAATCCTATTTTATTGTTAAATAGGCTTGGTCTTTACCTCTTGCCTGATTTTAAGGTAAAATAATGAAGAAGAATCTCATTAATTCACGATTTGAAGATACAACTTGTATTTATCATAAAACACCCACTCGAGCAGTGTAGTCTAGTGGTTCGCACAATAAAACTGGGATCAACACACTTTGTTCGGGTATAAGGAATATTATTTGAAATTATTGAAGCAATGTCGCTTATTTCTCTACTTAGAATCTTCTTTTTAGGGTTCCGTACCCAAAGGTTACTAAAACTCCGCTGTCTGTCACCAGGCTATATCTCATGAACCGTGATAGTTAGTCAGTTGAAATTTTGACAGATGATGCATTTCTGTTGCCGCTATAACAATTAAATATTAAGAGTGGCTCCCATACAACAGACATGTTTTTTTTGCCGGTTTTATAGATAATGGTACGGAACCCTTCGTGCGCGAGTCCGGCTCGCACTTGGCCGGTTTTTTTCCTTTTGTTTTATATAATTATGGCTGCCCCACCAAATACTAGACTAGCTGGTATCCTTGTCATAAACTTGTATTAAAATTTAACATGTTTTGTTTCAGGTATATTATTTCATGATGGCGGCCTGCGTTTGGTTCGTTATATTCACGTACGCGTGGCACATGAGTTTCCGGGCGTTGGGTAAGTTTATAAATCATTTGCCAAATTAGTTAAAATCTATTCTATAACTTCATTTTCAATGTAAAACAGTTACTTAATGCGCTGCCTGACTGGGTGTTCCCGGTTGGATATAATCTGGGTGTCTTCAAGTCGAGAGTGAATCGGTATCTTCTTGGCAAGCATGCTCCATCTTAGACCGCATCATCACTTAACATCAGGTGAGATGGCAGCTAAAGTTAAATGCACAAAATATCACAATGTGTATGGGTTTCTGTCCCTACAATGCGATGGACCAGGCAACTGAATGGTGATACCATTGAATTCTAAAAAGTTTTGTCGTCTAATTAATAAATCCATGTCCAAACTATAAGAGTTCTAAATCAGCCCAGTTTCTTATGAACTATACAATACGTGTTGGCAAGATCACTTGGTGTTAGATGTCCTCAGCAGGAAGTCGTCTAGGTACCACCGCAGTACCAGATATCTTGCCGCCAAGTAGTAGTGTGTAAACATTACTGTGTTCCAGTTTGAAGGGCACTGCAGCTAGTGAAATTACTGACCATCGAAAGTCTCACAGTAATTAGCGCCAAATCAATGATGCCCCGGACTTTGTTTTGCAACTCAAAATTCTGTGTATTGCTGCAGTGGTCATGGGCGTTGTTACCACCAGGAGAGCGTATCGTGCGTCTACATAAAAAAAAGAGAAAATATAGATATTATAATCTAGAAAAAACAGTATTTGTTATATATATATGTATATACAGTCATTTTGTCGAATTTTCAGGTTTTACATTGGGCAAGATCCAAGACCGTATAGATAAGAAGGCGGCATACTTTCATTTGGTCGCATGGTCTCTCCCGCTCGTGCTCACGATCGCGACTATGGCGTTTGGCGAGGTTGACGGAAGTTCCGTCACTGGCATATGCTTCGTGGGTTACATGAACCATCCCATGCGAGCTGCTCTATTACTGGGGCCGCTGGCTGTCGTGCAACTCCTGGGTGGATATTTTCTATTGAGAGGTATGATTTTTCCAATGACATAATATCGTGGAACATTTTCACACAGCGTCATCTAGCCCCAAACTGAGCAAAGCTTGCTGAACCAGATAACTGATAGAATACTTATATACTTTTTTTTGTTCTTATGTACATACATACGCAATACATACAGAATACCCAGACACGGAACAAGCATTTATCGTCACATAAATGTTTGTCCTGGTGGAAATCGAACCCACGCCCTAAAGCTCTTAAAGCAGAAAATTTACCAAATCTGATAACAGGAAATTCACAATATACACACAGGTACATGATTCTATATATGACCAATAATCAAAAACAAACCAAACTTAACAGTCAAGGATTTGAAAATGTTTTGTATCACTCACTTTAATCACTCTTCACACTTCACTGTCTTTCACATCTCTTTCTTTTTTCTTTTCTATTTTTCAGTTCATGAAACGTAAATTTATTTAATGAAACAGACGATATATCAATTTAATATACATTACTTAAACAAGCCAAGTTGTTTGTCACCAGTTTGCGTGGCATGCAATATTGAAGGATAGAGGACTACAAATTTTTTATGCAACAAGCAATTCATAATTTGACAGCCCTGTTGGCTTATTGTTAGTATGTCTGCTTCAAAGGCTGTAGGGTATGGGTTCGATTCCCGTTCAGGACAAACATCTGTAATATAAACAAATGTTTGCTCTGTGTCTGGGTGTTCTATACTTATAAGTTTTTACAAAAAAAAGTATTCTATCAGTTATCCAACTTCCATAGTACAAGCTTTGTTTAGTTTGAGATCAGATGGCGTTGTGTGTAAAGTCCTACTTTTTTTTAAATAATTTGTCAGCTTCGTGCTCATGGTATAAAAGTTTCTATAATTGTGAGATTCGTTATTTTTTTCGTCAGGTGTGTTCTCTCTAATCGCGGTGCGCGTGTCGAGTAAGGACGTGATCTCGCCACGCGCGGCGAACAAGATCCGCCAGACGATCACGCGATGCTCGGTGACGGCTACGCTGGTCGCAGTATTCATCTGCGTCACCTTCGCGTGCCACATCTACGAGTTCAGGAACGCGGACCTCTGGAAGGAGTCGTTCAGGAACAATATCATGTGAGTTGTGCTATTGACTAATATATGATAATGCTAACTGCGACGGTTTTAACTTAGTCTAAGCCAAACGTACTAAGCGTTTCCAGATCACGTTCTTTGTAAGAACTGCTGAGGTGTGGAACTCGTTGCCAGCGTGTGTGTTTCCAACTAAGTACAACCCGGGTTTGTTCAAGAAATATGTGAATAAGTATTTCCTAGGCAAGCGTGCTCTATCTTCGGCCACATCATCACTTTCCATCAGGTGAGATCGTGGCCAAACGCATGCCTAGTCCGTTGTAAAAAAAAAAGTCTTTCTGGATAAAAAGTAAACTGTACCCGTGAAGTGTCAGGAAAAAACTCCTGAAAAAAAAAATGGCCCGACGTGCCTTAAGAATAACGATGGTACCTAACGATTCAATATGGAGAATAATTTTTTGATACATATTAATGTATCAAACGCGCAACGCAATGTGTACGCAATGAGGCAATTTTTTTTTTTTAATCGCTGACTGTCTATTTATTTGACCACAACTCATCTGATGTTAAGTGACGGTGTGGTCGAAGATGGTAAAGCACACCTAGCCTGGAATGGAACTGGCTCTCAAGTGAGGCTGCCGGAACATACCGTTAGATGCTTGGCGGCAGATTTTCAACTTGAGGGTGGTAGCTAGCCAGCTGAGTACTAGAAAGTACCCTACCACCACGCTATGGTTACCTCACGATGTTTTCCTTCACCGGCAGCTCAAGCTCATTGTTGGGATTTGAACCCACGCCCTTCGGCATGCGAACCGACCGCGCTAACCACCGAGCTGTCATCGAGCTTTTCATGGTAAGATGCCATAAGAGCTTTTCATGGTAAGAGAAAACTCAAAACTCGTGGGTGAAGCTAGACGGTTTTTCAAATACGTCAACTTCACTTTTGTAATTACAGTCGAAACCGGATATAACGACATTGAAGGGACCGTATACTTCGGACGTTATATCCGATAGTTGTTATAAGCAATATACACACAGTCACACACATCTCCATTTAATATGTGATTTTTCTTTAATATTAAACTTTCCTCTTTTTTTACAACATGGTAACGCGTAAACACACGATTTAAACCAAAACTTGGAAACAACCTGACATTCACACTGTCAACTATCGCACTAAATAAGTCGTGAAACATGCTAGAGGTTCGGATAGGGTGGGAGAAGTAGAAAATAATAAGTCAAAATATTATTTCACAGATTAGTATAAGGTTGAAAATTGTTCGTATTGTTTTGTTTTACTGAAACAAGTTAACGGTTGGTCGTTATTGCCGATGAGTATCGGTAAAGTTTCGTCGTTTTAAGCGATATGTCGCTGTATCCGATGTCGTTATAGGCGGTATGTTTACTTATTAGTTTATATAGGGATTCGGCCGGGACCTTGCCATTCGGTTGTTATAACCGATCTGTCGTTATATTCGGTTTCGACTGTACATTTTTTAAATTTAATTTTGTTAGTGGTTTATGTTAGATTGGCGTACCTATTTGTTTTTATAAAATAATACATTGTAGCGACATTTTTCCGCGACCCTGACAGAGTCTGTTTGTGTAGTTGTCGGCTGGAGGCGTTGAAGGATGGCAGCGTGGCGTGCAGTGCAGGCGCGCGGCCGCCCGTGTCGGTGCTGCAGCTGCGGCTGCTGTGCTGCTTCGCCGGCGGAGCGCTCATGGCCTCGTGGACCTGGACGCCGGCCGCCGCCGCCGCCTGGCGCAGATACCTCGCCAGGTAACACAGACCCTTATCGTCAAATGAATATTTCTAAGAATGCACGTACCAAGAAGACCGACAAAGGTAACACCAAAAAGGTATGACATCTGTAAATTATTTATCGTTATAACCGCAAGTTGCTGTCATAGATGTATGAATAATGTTTTGAACAATATTTACTATTATTTTTCGCAGCATTTTTTTTTACTTTACCATAAATATAATCTAATTGGGGTCCAATCATCATTAAATTGTTCTGTTTTAGGCACACATTATTCCTATTCTAAAAGAAAATCATAAATAAATAGGTACCCACTTAACAAAAAGTTGAGATTCACTGGTGAAATTACAATAATCGCCTACCGTCAAAGCATATTTTTTTTTTATGGCTGACAGGCTTTATTTTTTTACCACAACTCACCTGATGTTAAGTGACGGTGTGGTCAAAGTAGTAGAGCACACCTAGCCTGGAATGGAACTGGCTCTCAAGTGAGGCTGCCGGAACACACCGTTAGATGCTTGGCGGCAGATTTTCAACTTGAGGGTGGTAGCTAGCTAGCAGAGTACTAGAAAGTACCTTACCACCATGCTATGGTTTCCTCACAATGTTTCCCTTCACTGGCAGCTCAAGCTCATTGTTGGGGTTTGAACCCACGCCCTTCGGCATGCGAACCGACCGCGCTAACCACTGAGCTATCATCGCTACGTAACGGAAGGTGTGATCGTGGAGCCGCGCCTGTGTGGTAGTGTAGTAAGGTTAGCGCGTTGCCCGCAGGAAGTGTGGGTGCTCGGTAGAGGCGGAGGTGTCGCGGCGCGCGCGCAAGCACGAGCTGATAGCGCGCGCGTACCGGCGGCGCGGCGAGTTCGCGGCGCGCGGCCGCCTGTCCATCTCGCTGGGCGGCTCACGGCCCGACCCCGTGGGCCTCTGCCTCGACCGCGCCTCGCCGCTCGACTACCCGGACGACAACAACCATGAGAGGTACTTTTTTTTTCTCGCTTTTAATTTGGGCATTTTGCCAACGTTAAATGTATTGATATCTTCAAGTATACCGGTAACCGACCGGTAATTTACTAAAGTATTGGTAACTTCACAAGAAGCTTCGCCGAAGCAGCACGAAAAGTCTAATTTACCACATTATATCTCCTCTCTATGAAGTCAGAATCATTACTTATGCCAGCGTCTTGCGATTTAAAGTTTTATTTCTACAAAATCGGTCAACGAATTGTAGAGTACGAGGTCACCGAGTCAATACGGTTTCATCGGCTATCATACGGGAACTGTTTTTTGTCCCGGGGGAAGAAGGGGGTAGTCTATTTATTAATCCAAGGTATAAGCTATCTTCTCTCTAAATATTACTATAATTCACGATTAATTAGCAGCTGCTATTATAAAATTAAGCAGCTATAGCACGATGAAGTAACAATCACACAGTCACACATCTTTTACATTTGTAATGTTCGTGTGATTGTCCTCAGCGGCGAGCTATCGTCGTCGTGGGCGGCGACGCTGCCGCGCTTCGTACGGCGGCGCGACGCGCTGGTCCTGCCGACGCACACGCACCACTCGCTGAGCTCGACGCCCGACCGGCGCAACTCGCAGGACTCGCAGATCAGCATCAGCCTACGCCACGTGTCGGTCGAGTCGCGGCGCAACTCGCTCGACAGCCAACTCTCCGTGAAAATCGCGGAAATGAAAACCAAAGTCGGCCGCCGACGCACCAAGCACACCAAAGCCAAGAGGAAGGCCCGCGCCAGCGCGCGCAAGGAGAGCACGCCCTCTGTAGAGAGCCAGATCAGCCGCTACTGGCTCCAGGCCGTCGCGGCGAACAACGAACCTTCGCGGGAGGAAATCAAGTTTAGCTTCGACTGAATCGAACGGAACATATCGGACAGCGACGCGGCTATATCTCATTTTTAGCTCATAAGTACAAATGTTGATATTATAAGTATTGCAAGAAACCAAAACGAACGTGATCTCCGACCGAATGAATCGGACTCGTGGGACTAACGGCGATCCCTTCGGTTTATTGGTACGGCGAAGCAAGACTGATTCAAATCTAGCGATCCATGACAATCTGATGCATTTTTGTTCTGACGGATATCTACGAGCAATTGTGCCATACGACTCATGTGTACAAATAACGACGGAATATATTATTAGATCTGAGGCGACTGATATCAATACCTGACTTATTTTATACAGGTCTTTAAGGATATTTATATTTGATGGAAATATTTATATTTGCCATGTTGAGATGCATTTTCATGCTGCAGTAATTTTTCTAGTGATTTATTAGATTATAAGCGTACAATAAATGGTTGTGATGGTGTACATAGAAAGCGGTGAATGGACTCAATCTTCCTATATTTTAGTAAGTGCTTCCAGATATTGTCAAAGCTTCCAAAATATTCACTTACCCGGCTTAATTATCCTCAAACTGTTTGAAATTGTGATACTCGAGTGTATCGTAAAAATAGGTTAAGGAAGGTTTTAAGACTAATGTATTTGTATTTAATGTAAATCTCTGGTAGCTTTAATTTTTGATATTTTTATGAACTAGGTTACTTACCTTTTTTGGATTAATAAACACGAGGTTGCAACATTGAGTTTGTTGAATTTTTAATCACCATGTTTCAGAGAGTATAAAAAAATTGGTTTCATAACACATGTTTATGCTAGTTTTTTCTAAAAATTAATGAATGATGCGAACACGGACCCTTCTAACAAAGTATAACATTGTGACTGAGACAGTGGCATAGTTGTGAGGGAGTTTCTAGTACGTGGCTGGCTAGCTATTTCCACCTTCGAGCTAAACCACTCTTATCAAAGGACATCATATTTTGATTTTTATAATGGAGGATATCTATACATATATACGACACCCTGTCTGATGCTAAGTAATGACGTGGTCCAAAACACACTTTATAAAACCTGTAAAGTGTGTGTAACTTTGGAGACCTTAGTTGGAGACACTAGAAACGGTCCGTCAAAGTCAGTTCTACGTTCTCGCTGTGTCAACGGAAATAAACGACCATATAAGGCTTTTATTTGATCGAACGATAAATAATAATCTAAAAGAGCTAGATTGTATTCATTCTGTCTACATTGAATCAAGTGCGTTCTCTCCGAAATGTTCGATAAATCATAACAATCAATCAACCCATTATCCACAGCTGGACATAGACTTACCTTGGTAGAGAGACCGTAGCGGCCCGACGCCCCGACCTTCAGCTTTCTACTGCCAGCTGCCTTATGTATGTCGTCAACTAAAACTAAATAGGTAGAAAGCTGAAGTAGCTGTTGGTGGTTTTTAATGCTGTTGAATGTAATTTATATGTAGTTTAAATTTATTTTATGTAACAAATAGTATTGTCTATAAATTACATAATTTCACTTGTGTGCATAGTTCCAGCGGAAGTGTCGAATTTGTAAATTAGAGTGTAGCAGTAGCCAATATGGTATGAGCAATGATAATATATATAAAAAGAGGTAGGTATCGCACTTGCGTACACAAATTCAAACAATTGTTGCAATTTGATTTGGACTGTACTTCAAGCGCAACACACTACTTATAGGTATCTCTTTCTGTATCATAGCTTCCGCATTATCTATCGCATTCGCAGTTGCTTTGTAAAAACAACGCCAGGAAATCTGAACGCTCAGTATGAATGTAGCGTATCTTTATAATATCATTGGGTGTGATGTCGTTGTAAAATGTGTATAGCAATTTGAATTTAGTGCATTCACCTCTGCGATCCAGCCTTTCGACACTTCCGCACACTACATTGGCATTGCGATTTTTCGTAATAGTGATGAAACATTAGTTTGCCGTTTTTAGTTTCCATCAGGAGAACGTTATCCTTCAGAGGCTTTACCAGTGTCGTCTTAAGGTCCTCTTCTAGAATGCAAGTACAAATATATGCATCTGAAACTTATGCAGTGCTTCTAAATGGTTCAAACAATTCACAATAAAACAAATTTGATCTTTAACGTTTTAATGAAAACAAAGGCAAGCATAAGATGTCAAAAGTCTGTCTATTGTCTATCCTTCGTGATGTCAACGTTACCGATAAACATACAGTAAATCAAAATATTATAGATAAAAATCTAGAATACCTACTGCATACTATATTGCTAGGTACATAAGATTTTTTAAATTTATTGGACGTTACAGTCAATGCTATTTAAATAGCTGCCTTAAAACTATCGCGACATTTCTTAGTTTTCCAAGTGGTTATTACACTATAAAATGAATAGGTAGGCAGTATTTTCGGTAATTTGATTCCGATTTATAGAGTTGAAACTTCGATTTAGTTATATTGTAATAACAACTCGTCATAGAGGCAAGATAAGATGCAAAATCATCAATTTGCCTATAATTGCTATTAAAATAAAGCTTACTTCTACAAAAATATTATGCGCATTGAGTCAACATAATTTCGGAAGATTTGTGACGTGAAACTTTTTTATTTGAATTTAACTTAAAACATGGATATTGTTTTGGGTTGACATTTTATATAGAAGTACAGATATACCATGCTTTCATAATTTCAAATAAAAAAGACAATAGATAAGATGTTAAACAAGAATCTCCCAAAAAAACTTAATAATAGCTCATAATACCTACATGTGGTAATAAATTCTATGAAATGTCTTCATTTAAGGTACTATCAATCACAGATGCAACATCAGTGTATGGGATATAATGACGCGTGTCATGTAGGTACTGTTTAAATTCTTTTGTAGATAACATTCTAAGTATATTTGTTCCTATACTCGATGAAAGAAGTTAGAGATGTTGGCTTGCGACATATTTGGCCGAATCCGAATTATTGTCCTAGTAAAAGATTATCTCCAAAATAATTTAAATGAAAATATCTAAGGATTGAATTTATATGACACGGTTTAATATATTTAAAAATATTGCAATGGACTACCCATGTTATACCAGTATACCTAAAACTAAAAATTAAATTAGAAATTACCTAAAATGCTGACCAGCATGCAAGATAACAAAAAAAAGAAGAAAATAATGTAAAATATAGGAAAACAACACCAAATTATAAAATCATATAGAGAAAAAAAAACAACAATTTAACCTTAGAGCTACATTAAAATGTAGTTTGCTCTATACTCAGCACCTAAACTTAAAAAAATTGCACATATTAAAAAGGGAACTCGATTCTTTGGCTCTTAAAAACTAATAAAAATCACAATTCAGTACTTAGCAAATAAATTCGATAAAACTTAAGCAATTATAAAAAGAGAGAACAATCACCAAAAGAGTAACAAATATATATAAAAAAAAGTTCTTTATTATGCTAAGTAGTTGCGTCTTACTGGCTTATGTATAAAGTGCAGTTTTAAAATAAACCTTATCTAGCATCGCCAATGGACGCAAAAACTATCTAATAAACGATAATCTATAAAAAGGAGCGTATATCACACGTTCACAGCAGTCTTTCTATAGCGGCCTCGCTTTGCGAATATTTTTCTTTTCAGCTTCAGTGAATCCGAGAATGTTCTCGATGGCGTTGAGATGGCCCTGGTGGTTCTCTGGATCCGTCAAGAAGTAGTAGATAGCCGATTTGAGAAACTGCAGCGTCACCTCGGGGTCAATGTTAGACTTGTTACCCTTTTGCGACTCGACAATGCGACGGTACATTGCCTGCAATGGAAATCTGTGCTTTATAACAAGTGATAAGTATTGAACTTTACTGTACGAAGTACCTTAAACAGTTGTTTTATAGCAGCAATATGTCATGTTAGTTTTTCTATTTCATGCCCGAGACAAAAACAATGATAGTTCCACTTGCTGGGACATACAGTAGTTATATTAAAAACATGGATTATTTTTTCTGTAGGAATCGAACCCACATTAATGACTAAAAAAACGACGACAAAATATCATGCTTATAAGGTTGCTAGAAATAACAAAAACACATTTTGTGAGTATTTATTATGAGTAGATAAAATACACGATGCGCTTCAGACAAATATTAACTAACAAAGAATACAAAACGTAAAAAAATATAATCAATCGTACTTACGAACTAAATTTCACATTAGTTAACTACTACTACTACATAGCGTTATGCTTATGTTAAAATAATATATGTACATAGTAAAAAACTTAAAATTAGATATACATAGAAATAAAATCCAAAACCAAAAGAGGCTGTTTCAAATTAATTCATGCAAAGCTTTAAAACTACTAAACAAAACCCGAGCCATCTACTAATTAAAAAGTGGGTTAGTCTATATTATAAGTATTACCAAAGTTTACTGAATAATGCAAGCGAGTTGTCGCTGGTATTCAGACCGTAACAATTATGTAGGCTCATACCAGTATGATATGAACCGAGAAAAGCATTTAACCAACCCAATTAACCACATAATAAAAATTCAAGAATAATAATAGCTAACTTTAGACACAGTTACCAGTGTCCAACCTGTGGGAAGCGGCGACAGGAAACAAACGGCAGGCATTACTATCGTCTATTAGTTCATAATAATTTAGGTTATCTAAGATCCACACGTTAGGATTTAGGCTCAGTCCATTTCTAGCTATTATTTGAAATAGGATAGATTGCAGTACGAACATAATATGAATATGTATAGGAGCATAAAAGAGTGCTCAGCAACGGATGCTTACGGGATGAAAATGACGATATGTTTTTGTTAATAACTTATTACGGGGCTATGCGGATCGTTATTACTAAACAATGCTAAACAAACCTAAAATCGCAATGCTGTTCCATAGAAATTGTTAAGCTTCTTTATGCGATTTTAGGGTCGTTTATAACCAACTTCAAAAAAAGGGGGTTTCTCAATCCGACCGTATATATTTTTTTTAATGTGTTTTCGGATAACTTCGTCGTTTATGAACCGATTTTGATGATTCTTTTTTTTTGTTGGATAGAAGATATCCCAAGGGTGGTAACATGATAAGGAAACCAGGATCTAATGATGGGATCCCAGAGAAATCGAGGGGAAAATCCAATAGAAAATCGTAGTGGCGACTAGTGAGTTTGTTAATTTTTAGTTTCCTGTTTGAAATGTGTTTTTTTTTTGTTAAAAATTATCGTTTTAAAAGTTGATCATAATGACGAGTACGGCCTCCAGTTTATTACAGTTAGAAAACCAGACAGAGAATGCCAACTTGGTAAGTTTAGGTACGTACTAAGGTGGTCGCATTACTGGCACGCATAGGAAAATCCATTCTTACGTGAGATTAAATCTAGCATTCCGACTTCTACGTATCAACGGAATATTAACATAACTCCAGGAAATTAGAGTGGAAATATGTTTGTGAATAAGCCGATTAGGTACATATTACACAATATGTCAGGGGTGGCCAATCTAATTAGATCCTAGATCTATTATACTGACTAGACTTTGCGATCTGCCAATTACATCAGCTGCGGTGAAGGAGAGTGAATACGGGAGTCTTCAAATCCAAAGTAAAATAAGTATGTTCTTTTTACGTAAGCGTGTTCCCCCCGCATTACTGCTCACCATCAGACAGGGTGAGGTTAGACGAGTCTATTCAGGGTTTTTAAAAAAGTAGCTTGATGGAACGGCGATTGAAAAAATATACGTATATGTAGCGACAGTAAGTGATTTCGTTTTTCGCGGTTTGTGCTGCAAATTTTTTTACGCTTACATGTCACTGTCACGCGGTAGACCCGGCACCGGCACGACAATACCATAGAATGCTAAAAAGTTTCATCTTAAATTAATTCGTTTTATATCCTTAAGCGAGAACTTTTCTAGAAATGTATGTAACCAAATATATATTTTGTTTAATATTTCTATACAAACTTACTCGTAACAAAAAGTAACTGTGGTTTTATTTTGCTGTTACAGTTTTCGTGTAATAAATAATTTTATACTAAATAAAAATCGTACCAAACTACATTTTTGACGCGTAAATGTCATACATTTGCTCCGCTAGAAGCAACCTTGTGTTACTAAATGAGATCAATAATAATCAAATGATGTACCTATTTACACTATCATGGTCACATTAGCTAAATTTCATATTTCATTAAAAAAAATGTTTTTCGTTTAGATTTAACGAAAATTAAAAACTCATTTTGCATTCTAACATAATGTTTCCTCTACTTCAGTATATTTATATTAACTGTTAATTCTAAAATTAATTTGGTCATTTCGAGAATAGGCGATTCCACGTCTAAACTTTCAAAGGCAAAATGTAAACGCCAAAGAACAACACTAATCTAATACTGATCTTGAATGCCCCGTTTGTTCCACTGCAGCGGGTGACTATAAATATAAACAAAAATGTGAATAAAAAGTGAGCGCTGCTGTTTCCGGTATAAAAATCCAACCTTTCGAGCTCCTAGGACCCATAAAGAAACAGCCTCCTTTGCGCTTAGCAGTACTTGTGACTTTGCTGATCGGTCCTCTGTGAATGTCGTGTCCTGTAATGCACTAGAGGTTAAAGCCAGCAATGTTAATCGCCACTACATGCACACTCTAGGCCGGCGTACAATGCGTGGGTTAATCCAGAAATCAGGGTTCAACAGGGCGACGCGGTTCTCACTCAACTCGTACTATTTCTTGGGAAGTTTTGGAAACAATGGATTAGGAATTTAAGCTCTCTACAGACTTCATTATAATCTTTTTTGTAACTTAATTTTATTACACATGGTGGTAACAAAAAAAATAAAAGTAAATCAGCTGACTCCATAAATTTAGTCAAGTTCGAATCGACCGATTTCTTTCTGAATGTTTTATTCTAAATCATTGTTTCTTTTATTATGTTAACTGACCTCTGGCATACATGCGTTTTATTATTATCGGCATATATCTTTTTATATAAAGTGGCAAAGAAATTGTATTATACTCATATAAGTACAAACATAACCCTTTTATATATATTTATAATATTTAGCAGATATTTTATTAGCTAAGTACAAAAGATAGAATAAGTTACATTTTGGTGCAAAACTATGATGATTATGATTGTTTATTTATTATACAATAAATTCAAATTGAAATAAGTTTTCCCTGAATTTACTTTCCTCATATACTAAATAGTGATAGATTTTTGATAAATAATAAGTATAAAATACTTACTTTTGGCTAATTCCAAAAAGGACTGCGGCATTATGGTTGAAACAGGAAGTTATTGGAGTTTCAGGATAAGTAAGGTAAAAAAAATACATCATGTAAATAATGTTGAGTGATGTATGGCAGTTAGAAATAGTACGATTTGAGTAATATTACGTTGAATGATGTGTTTCTATTTGCAGTTATCTTTTAGTGTGTTAAATTTTTTCAGCATTACATGTGACTAGAAAGGAAAATTGTTAAGAGTCAATCAAGAATATTGGAAATCACAATAAAAGTTATGAAATTAATCGCTTTGAAAGACATCCATCTAATCAATTGCGTAATGCAACAATACTTTCGTTGTAATATTTCATGTCGACGGTGTCTCAACAATGATATTACAAAATGCATAAAACTGCTGATATGGATAAGTTTCAAGGTGATTAGTTTGTTGGATGTGTGGGTGAGTGTATGTGTGTAGGGACGTACTCGGACTTTCTCGAGCTCTGTCTGAGTAATCTGCAGTTGCTCCAGTAACTCTTCCACAGACACGCGGCTGGCGGCCCCTTGGGATGTGCTAGGTTCACAATCCTGGAAATCCATTACAATATGATTAGATTAATCAACCCATTTTATCATTACATACATAAATATTGTACCAACCACCATAGCCACCACTATCGTGTTATGTACAAGCACAATGGTTTTGTATATTCATTATGAGATAATATTATGAAAACGAGTTACACTTCATTTTTATAATATAAATAATGTACATATTTGACACCATGCCAACCTAGAGCATTCAAAATCAAAATCAAGTCATTTATTCAGTTTAGGCCCTGGTAAGGCACTTATGAATGTTAAGTTACATTTTTGAATCTACTCCGGCAAGAAACTCAGCAAGGCATTTTTTTTTTTTGTGGATCTTTCTTTTCATATTAGGTTACAGTTTATACAGTTTACAGTTATAGATATTAATACATTATGCTTACTACAATTGTCACTTAGCCAGGGGGATGCAAGTGCAGAGAAAAGCTACTACAACCATAATTATATTCCTGTCTTCCACGTAATGAGCCACCTTTTAATAGGCTTTGTCAATAATTTAAAAAAGTTTGTAAAATATTTCAAAGTTTCTACGGTTCTTACATTAATTTTTCATCCAATAGCTACTGAATTAATCTCTTTTTCTCAAATTTTGAATTTATTTCCAAGTATGGCAAAAATATATTGGCTGAATAACAAAGAGCCAGTATGGCTTAGCAACTATAACATAATTTTTTTATGTTTGACCAAGTTTAAAATTGTGCTGATTAAATCATAATGATAAGGTAAGGTAGGTAGATTACCAATAAGCATAGCGGACACTTTATCTACCACCCAGCATGATTACAGATAGAGGTCAGCCTAAATGCCTCACATCTGTTAGCACAAACAATGCTAAAACAAAGAATGTTTACTTGGCAAAGCCAAACAAACAATTTTTGCACAAACATGTGGATTAAAAAAATTAAAAGATTTGCAAATGGTATTGTACATTTGAAAGTAAATTGATTAAGTAAATGCAAATGACAAACTCACTCTACTTAAGTATTTACTGTTAATTCTTTAATTATTTTCTCATTACGAGAATTGACACTTAAGGAACAGAGCTATTAAAAACAAAATATACCTATAAACTTAATAAATCAACACAAATCTAATGTTGACCTTTTCTACAGCAGCGAGTAGATGAACATTTAAAAAATTTGCATTAATAAATGATATGGATATTTTTTCTTTGTGATAGCATGTCTTCACTGGCTAAACTGTATGTATCTGTTCCAATATTCACAAGTTTCTAAAGCCATGATTGTGATGATGTTATTCAAATTGTTGTTGACTACTGACCTGGTATCTAAATCTGTAATGTGGTTAGTTTATGACAAAAACTGATTACCTTGTCCAACTCAAATTTGGCCGCTTCAATCCCCTTATTGTACATTTGCAAGTAAATTGATTTGTGCCTGCTATCCTCATCTTCTAGCTGCTTGCTGGCGTCCTCCAGCTGCCTCTCCAGTGAGTGGATCCTCTCTTTGGCTTGCTCATAGTTTGGTAACAGTTCACAGTATCGAGTATTCACATCGGCTAACTTCTGCAGTAATGCTTCCACTTTATCATTATGAGCCTTCTTCATCTCCTGTGTCTCTCCGACATGGGCTCGCATCACATCCTCAATCTTTTTCTCATAATATGCTATTAGGCTTCTTCGCTCCTCATCGAAGTCACCCAGCTCAGTCATACAACTAGCCTCATGTGTCAACATATGCACTGAGTCTTTGGAATGTAGAGAGGAATTTGTGAGATCATCAAAATGTCCCGAATCAGTGAAGGAACCTTGCATTTCATTGCGACACCTTGTAGGGGTCTGGTCTTTGAACAGAGAGCCGTCAGTAACATCGTAACTTCTGCAAGCCTCTTCAAGCTTAGGGCACTCCTGGCTTGGAGATTCTTCTGCATTTTCCCTGATTGTTACCACTTCACTTGAATTGGACTTCTCGTCCGGTGAACATATTGATGCTTTGTACAGTCTAAGTTCAACGACTTCTTTGGTGAGGTGAAATATTTCACTGTCTTTCTTGTCCAAGTCTTTTTTGGCATGGCTGAGCAAGTTTTTGAGTCGTCTGATTTGTTTTTGAGCTCTCTGTGTTGGCGTGAGATACTCCTCACCTGCGAGACCTGCATGCGATGAGCAATGCAGCACATAGCGCATGGACTTGCCACTAAAGGTAGTGCCATTGAATGGAGCATAGCCAACATCAACCGATGCGGCTGTGGCTGCACTTCCATAGCTGTGTAGTGATTCATCATCAGGCAAGTCTTCTGGAGAGCCTGGAGGTGTATTAGCAGAATCTGTCATGCTCAATTTCCTGTCCCTACACCCATCTTGGGTTTTGAGACAAGATTTTTTTGGTTTTTGCAATGTGTTGTTGGAATTAAACGACTGTAAACAAACAAAAACAATTTTAATAATAAGTTAAGTTCCTACCCACTTAAGATATTGTAATGAACAAAAGAAAATCATAATTTAATTAGACACATACTGCAGTTAACTTGATTTAAAACAGAGACCTGAGAAAAACTTACTATGTTAGTAAGTATAGAATGTAATGTAAAATCTAGGACGTTTTGTGTGTGGGGTGAAGTAGCCATGGCAATCATGCGAATAAATATTTAATTAGTTGGCGGGTTAACTCACATGGCTCCGTGGGCGATGGCCAGGCTCCAGCAGGCGCGGCACATCGCTGCGCTGCTTTTGGTGCGTATTTTCCGTGATTACTGGGATTAGTTTCCTGGTGGAAAGTGGTGAGCGATGCACCATCTTTTCCCCGCGCAGCCGCAGTGAAGAGCTGCGCCGGAAGTTCCCGGTGACATTAGCCGCGCAGCAGTGCTCATCGTGGAATTCAGAAACTCTTCTGATATAGTTTCTGCTCATTTTTTTTCAATTATTCGCATCAGCGTAGCGTTCTGAAAATGAATACAGCTGTTTGTATTTGCCCTATTTGCAAAATTGCAAAAAAAATTGATACGAAAATGAAAACACTATGTGTTGTCATGCCAAAAAAAGGATTTTTAAATTAATTTTGCTTTTGTACGTATCTATATTATACATATTAAAGATAAAATTATATAACCAAATAATATAATTATTTTTAGTTGAATTGCTTAGGTGGATAAGTCTTCAGTGCCATTGCCGGCAGAAGACGTTTGCCGGAAGTGGCTTTGCGAAGGAATGAAAGAAAAGGCTATTCACAATATTCGCATAACGATTTGGTAATGCTAAAACCACAAAGCTTATACTGAAATTATAGTGTATCGCCGGTCATTTTGAGAATTTGAAAAAATAATGCCGGCATAATGTATTATTTTCCAAAATTTGTAGCTGTGTTGTGTGTAATTGTGTATGAGCATAAAAATGATGGTGAATATTAATAAAATATGCATGTATTATAATGTAAAACATATCTTTCCATATATTTTTATATGATGGTAAATGGTCTCCGCTGTCTATAAAACGTGGGAGCACCAGAGGTAGATGGTATAGTGTAAACTAATAAAGTTTAAGCAACTTCACTTTTGACTTTATTTACTAGTGTTTGCGTCAGACCACTCGACACAGAAACTAGGAATAATTATGTGTGACGTGGGAAAAATTTGCAGCCATTGTAGAAAAATGCGTACCAATAAAATTACGCCAAGTAACATTACGGCCTGCTTAGACGTTACATTACAACACTAGCGCGGTTGCACAACGCTTCAAAAGTAAGTTGGTGGTTGCGAGAACGATTGACGATTGTCAATCAGTGAAGAGTTAAAAACTTAAATGAGCTATGTAACTTTAGGAACTGCTGGTAGCGTTACTTATTTTTGCAATAATATAGTAATCGGGTGTTTCAGAATATAGATTTTTAAATATATACATGCGCACAAAAATTACACCGTTTTTCGATTTTCGAAGTCGTGCGAAAACAATGTTCATATTATTTTAGCGATTCAAAATTGAGCTCCAGCGCGAATAACGTAAGCTCTTAGAGCCCAAGCACAAGCACAATTCCAAATTTCTAGCACGTCTGTTACTGCAAGCCAGTCATCAGTCTAATCAAGTGTTTGATGTTATGCTTATAACTAAGCATAAGTCAGGTTTGATTTACCAAAGGAGAAAATACACTTCTGGTACCTAATAAAAGGTAAATATATTTGCGAAAGAACTTAGCTCTGCTAGCAGTAAGCTGACTATACTGCCGATATAGATGACGATTTACACACATTAACTGGCTATACGGTCTGTATCACATTTCAAAAAAGTACTGGCAGAATGTTGCTTACGCACATTTACTTATCATATGTTTAGTATTTTTAAAGCAACTGGCATTAGTGATAATTAATAAATAAGGGACGATTTCTTGGCCCTACAATTTTTGCTGGTGATACGCTGATGCATTTGTGCGATATAAAGCGTATTTGTGTGCGCGTAATTCATAAGACAAGCAAAAAATATTAGGAACAAGGAGTCTTCATTCATTTTCTACACAACATTCTATCTGTACGTTGTACTTGTTTTCTAATTAACAATCGTACTTAAACATAAATCCAATCTACCTATCTAAAAGGTAAAGGTGTTTATTATGTATATACATACCTCCAACCTACCTATGGTTTCTAAATTAATGAATTTCTATTAAAGGTTTTTCATGGATGACTGACTGAGAGCTGGACCACCTTTCACCTGATGTTGACTGACGATGTTGTCTAAGATGGTACTATACATACTCGTATCTAGCGTAAACTAAAATGTAAACTAGGTTTCAAGTAAGGCTGCTAGACGGAACACACTTTTAGGCGCTTAGTACCTACCAGATTTCCAATATGAGAGTGGTACCTGCTAGCTGTTAGCCAGCCGACGACCAACAAAAAAGTACTAGTACCTACTTTTAAAAAATTGTTTTTCTTTATTGTATCGAAGAAATGTGTTTTATTTTTCTTCTTCTTTTCAACTACTATTTTATGGTTTCCTTTTTTGTCTACACCCGCAGCCCAAGCTCATTGTTGGGATTTGTACCCACGCCCTTGGGCATACGATCCGGCCACGCGAGCCATTGAACTATCATCGCTACTAAAAAATATTTAAATCTACCTTTATTCTAGTTTAACTTAAATTAATGTTTGTTGGACTTTAACACATTACATTCATTTTAATCTGCGTATGCAGAAGCGCATGCATAAGTGCTTAGGTATGCATAATATTTACGATAATGATGCGGGTAGTTTCACTTATACTCGTATGTAGATATAAAACAATGCCCGCAGTTGCGCCATGTGAGATCTCTAGATCGTGTAAAACAAACTCACTGTTCGCCACTGGCTGTTTCTCTGCAACTTCTTGTAAACCGTGCAGTGAATTTTGATACGGTTTTCATTGTATTTTTTTATTAAAGGTTTGTATAAGTAGAAAATTGGATGTTTCTTAATCAAGTCTCCACAATAAATTGCACCCATATGAAGCCGGAGTGAATCGTTAAAAAATTAGTAGCTGTAAATTTTAAAGGTACAACTATTTAATCTCTACTAAATTTTACTGTAATTCGTGACAACGGCAAGCACGTGGCATATGCAGGTGTTTGCTAATAGACAATTCAATTAAGAACTTCAGTGACCGTGAACAAGCAAAATGTGTTAGCGAAAACTCGTGAGAAATCCACTCATGTGATTGAGGTTTCTTATTTTCGCACTACCCTTGAAATTAATTAACCTCTCTAAAATGAACTAACTATGCTATAACTTATGTAGGTATACATACCTAAATACACATTTGTTAATTAATTACCATGCTACTTACCTATTAGGTAGATATTATCGCAGGCATCACGAAGAAATAAAAATTCACTCAAAAAGAAGCGCCCTCCATTTTTTGTAAAGCCCCATACATAGAGAGTGGCGTCATCTAGACACGATATAACAACCCGAGTTTTTTTTGGTTGATGTTAGTTATCATCGGTCTATTATTATCATACAAAAATAAATTCGAAATGCTACCTAATTAAAAAATACGCGGCAACTATCGGTGAACCATATACTCGTACACTAGGCGCCTTTGTTTTAATTAGTAGAAAAAATATACATATATCGTGTTGTTTTAACATTTACATGTTTATTTTTTGTTTTGTTATGTTAGCAACGCCCCTTAATATATTAAGGCCCGGGAACCAAATACAAGTATATTTACCTGAACATTTTTAAAGAAATAGTAAGACAAATAATAATAGAACGGAAAATAAATGTAAACAATGACAAAATGATGTTTTTGGCGCCATTACTTACCCAGACTTCTTTTTTTAATTTGGCATCTCATTTTGAGCATTTTGCCAATATCGAGCATGAAAGATATAACGATAAATCAAGTGAAATAAATCTGAGCCACAGCCAGTCACACAAAATAAGTTAAGGTCAAATCCGGTCTTGCTGTAGTAAAGTAGTGGAAACTTTATTAAAATCATTGACGAAGTTTTGAAAGTAACACGAGCACATTTATTTCACCACGTTATATCAGTTTTACTCATCGTGCTCGTAATTCGGCATATTATTATGAAAAAAATATCACTAATTTTACACATAAGCACCAGAACAAAAATATCTATATAATATTTCCGCGTTCCTGTTAACATTCTCCATGTTTTTTTATGCAGCTGCCGCCTGATTAACTTTTGTCAGTTCAAATTGTATTGACAGCAATTTCTGAATTATAATGTACTAGCGGCCCGCTCCAGCTTCGCACGGGTATAAACCTTGAAAATAACAGTATTTCTCCTCTATTTAATGGATGTTATTATACATATAAACCTTCCTCTTCAATCACTCTATCTATTAAAAAAACCGCATCAAAATCCGTTGCGTAGTTTTAAAGATATAAGCATACATAGGGATATAGGGACAGAGAAAGCGACTTTGTTTTATACTATTTAGTGAGTAGTGATAGTGATGATATTTAATATTTTTTTTGGCTGAATTCATTTCTACTAGGTTATCTACATCTAATATTTTATGTTCCATCTCAGATAATTTTTGAAGTGCTTGGGATTGGTGTACCTAATGCGCACCAATTTTTAGTGTAGATATTTCCCGCCATTTTCTTGTGACAAGTTTCGTTAGCCTTACTGCGTACCTATTACGAGAAAGCGCCTACTCTCTCCCTAAGAGTTTTCCTATAAATTAAAGCTATTGAGGTTTTTTATGTCTGTGAGATCTCTTCTACTATGACGATGGCTATTTATCCACAATCTCTACATTTATTTTATGTTAATATTTTATTCGTGTATAATTATATAATATGACAAAAATGTAAGACATTGGTACTAAAATTATAGTTTAAACACTTCGGAACACAAATCTAGTACGATGGCTAGATACACAAACATCATACATTACAAAATGGGAATTTCGTACCTCTGCGCTAGGAATCAAGCTTCCACCGTTGTTCCTGTAACTGGTGCGTTTGCCTACAATGTGTGTTATTGTATCAGCTTTAACTGCTGTAGTCCTAGATCTCACCCTCGAGAACTATTGCATAGTCCCCTGATTACGTAAATGTGTGCAATGGTTTGCAACATTAAAATTACGTTGTCAATAAAATAATTGACAATTACTGAAAAGAAATACTAATATAATATTTTAAAAAGTATTGAACTAGATTATTTTAAAACTAAATGGACACTGAGAATATTTATAGATTGTTTTAAATGAGCTATGAGTCACACCGTAGATTCCAAGATATTTAATACTTCATTTTAATATTTTTCGAACAATATTTACCTTAAAGTTTCAAACGATGTTTAACGATTTCTATTTCACCGAAGTTGATTGATACCGAAGGTCATGGAAAACCATTGTGACACAGTAATTTATAATCCTTGTATACCTAACTGCATAGAATGGTTTCGTTTGCACGAAATGAAGTGAAAAGTATATGAAAATTAATTATTTGAAAATCTGCGTTGTCGTAATCACCAAGCCCTTGTTCTAAAAATTACAACATACAAACTTTCACAATTATAATATTAAAATTATTATTAAAAAATTTTATTAGGATAATTATATCATACACATCCTTCCGTGTGAGTGGCAGCGCGGTAACTACTTTAACTGTTATCAGAAAATCATTCACAAAGATTTAGTTCTTCTTTGACCATTATATCGCTCTCTGGACAGTAAATATTGAACATTGAAATAATGAATTTCTTAGAGATTTTGTACGCCTTTCAACCCAAAATAAAAGATCTGTTAGCTATTGTTACGTATATTGGAAGTGACAGTTAGGTCAGCGTATCCAGTTTAACGCAGGCTGCCATGATTTCGAAAAGTCGTTCAACTCTTATGTAGGTACTTAGGTACGGTCATGTACGTAGTGAGCAACTTTGTACATACATTCGCTACAGTGATATTATAGTCACAATATCAAGTATTCTAATATAAACTCTAAAATAACGGTTGGTTACGGCTCAGTTGATCTTGATGGAATTTGATATAGAGATTGCTGAAACTCAAGACAATTACATTTATTTCATTTTCATTTTCATTCATTATCATCAGCCTATTGAAGTCCACTGCTGGACAATACTGGACATAGGCCTCTCCCAAGACACCACTTAGCCATCCTACCAATTAACCATTATCTATCGCTAGCTCTCCTACGTATATCGTCGCTCCATCGAGTCTCAGAGTTACCAATTCGCCAAGGTTAGGTTAGGTTAGAAGGCATATATTAATAAATTATAAAAGACACAATTTCAAGTTTGTCTATATCCACAGTTACAAATATTCACCCATATAGGCTAAAAAGTACTAATGGAGTTATTGCTGTTATGTGATAGTTACCTAGACATCATTGTAGTAGAATCGATTAAACTGCGGATAAAGGGTTATCAAACAGCTGTAATGCCGAACTGTTATTGAATTATAGGCTGATTACTATTTGTAAATATGACTTGCAGGTCTGTATTTCCTACCAATCTAATTAATCATAAAATGTTTATGCTGATGCGTCAGGAAATTTGTAAGTTTAATATGTTCTATTATGAGAAGGAAGAAAAAGAAAACCCTATTCGTGGAATCTAAGCAATACGAAAAGCAAATTAACCATGTCTCTGAAAGTTATTGAAAAGACCAATATACAATGAGATTTCTAGAAACGATTTCGCAGTTTCAAAGACTTGTTGTCATTAAAGCATGAAACGTGAAAATGAACGCCATAAAAACATACAAAAATATATTACAGGCGTGATAAGTATTGCAAAAATCTTACCTCAAGATTGGACGGTCTACGTGGCTATATTTGTTTTGTAGTCTCAAATTTGCATAGTTTTTGTACAAAACAGATTTTAAGTGTATTAGACGTTACTCAAGGCCTCGCGGTCGAGTCTCACTGAAATCCTTGTACCTACTGCTTACCTCTCTAAGTAATAATTATATCACGTGTATACTTAGTATTATCTACTTATATATGTACGTGAAACTGAACGATGCAGAACGTGATTTTTTTGGTTTATACTACGTTTCATGTAAGAGAGCTGACTCTACAAATAATTTGTTTATGTAGATAAATACTATTTTATACTATCATAATAATATCTTTATGAGACTTTATGTAGTAAAATATTGTAAAGTAAAATTTTCGCAAAATATAAAACATTCAAAAGTTGTTTATTTAACTCTTTACTGTAACATTGCTCTATTTGGTGAAATAAATAAGCAAATTATTTTGCTTATTAATTTGTACACAAGACAGTGTTAAATAATAGTAAATATGAATGGGATAGGTACTCACTAATTGTATTTTGCACGTAGTTTTCAAACACAATCGAGTTTAGCGCCAACATCGTCGGAACATAAGCAAAACACATCGTAAACAGCACAGTCGTAGTTCGAGTTAAACAAAAAGTCGTTCGCACAATGTTTATCGAAGGGAAAACTAGGGATCAACTTAAACATCGCAAATTACATAGAGTAAACCATCCACGTTAACTTTTACGCTAAGAATGTTGCGGCAAGTTGTCGAAGCGCAGTGCGTGCTTGGTCAATGTTCACGGTGAGCTGGCCGCCGGCAGCGCCGCTGCTTCGCTGCGGCTGATCTGGACAACACGCGGCACCGGTACCGCCGGCGCTCGCCAGCCGACGTTCTCCATTGTCGAACCGGCTACTTACGACACAATACCTTGCGACAGCTTCAAAAATAATCAAACAGGAACCAATCAGCGTCGCTGTTGGTTTTTTCTGCTATTGGCAAACGGAAGGCGCCATCTGGTGCTTCGTTAGGACATTCATTGTTACAGTGATAGATGCAATTGAATTACGTAAAGGTATACACCGTTTACATTTTACATTTTCTATTTTATGAAGAGATTGCATTGCACAACCTACCTTGCTATAACATTATACAGATATTATGCAGTTATTGAATGCAGAAGAGGAATCACTATAATTGTACTCCTCAACTATCTGTACACTAATTTTACGTAACCACGTAAAATTAATGTACAGATATTTATCGGTATCCATTTTATAGTAGGTACTCTTTAGAAATGAAAAAAAGCCGATGAAGTTGTCGATAGTTATGCGGATGGAAATGAGAAGTGGTAGCGGCAGCGGCGCAAAGCGTGGCGCAGTTTTTCACTAATACAATTATTACGACGTACTCTGATAACTAGGAAAATATGATCGATATTTTTAAATTACCTAGTAAGTTTCTATTTTTCTTTTAATTATTTCAAAATGGCTCGTGTTCGTGTTGTAACCGCTTCGATAAGTAATAGACATCGCTCGCGCTTCAGGTTGCGTGAATATATCGGAAAACTATCTTGTGCGAGCTTCTCCTTTCTTTGATGTAAACAATAAAAAGTTTATCTATCCATCAATTTTGTCGTTTATATAATATCATAGCTGCTTTGGCGCCTATTACTTTGTAACATTCTATGATTACAAAGGCCTGTAATATCGCTAACTGCATTAGTACCCTTTTTAATTAGAATACAGTAACGCAGAATATCTAATAATACCTAGACAACGTCCTACTCAGGACATCTATCACCTAGTAGTAAACCTTTTTATCTGACTTCGAAAAAGGTTTCAATTCAGTTATTTTTTTTTTATGCTCGTTAGTTTGGAACTTCGTCATTTATCAACCGATTTGTATAAATATTTTTTTATTTGTGCGGATATACTTTCAGATTACTTCCATGGAAATTTTATGAAACTGGGATCGGTTGTTTTTTTAAGCCAAAATACCTAAAACCTAGTGTTTGGGCTTTTAGGCATGGACTCGGTTTTTTTAAATTGTTCAAACACATAAAAATGAAAATGTATGTATGAGATTGTTTCATGCTTAATAACACAAAGCAAAGATGCACTATACAAAGTTTACGTCATAATATTTTGCCTTGGACCATTCACCGCACAAACTAGTGCATTAATGCAATTTATATTACGTGTTACGATAGTTATTCTTTTAGTAATTATTTGCTTCCTGTGGAACGCATTATAGCTACGGATTTATGACCTTCGTGGAACAGTCTGCTGTCTAATAACTAATGTATTTACAATAATTCAATTATTATTAGGAAAAAGTGAGAGGCAGGATCTTGGCTAAGCTGCTTTAGTACTATAGAGTTATATATAAGTATGCGCGTTTCCGATACTGAAGTATCATCAATAAGTTACAATAAAAGCTATGAAGTGATTGTAAAATTCAAAAATTCTGTTACAGTTTTTTTACTCGAAGTTTTGGATAACATTGTTATGGTCATGTACAGGCATTATCTTTTACCATTAGGAGAGAGTATCTTCTCTTTACTTGTTACCATATATATATAAAAAAGTATTCAATACATAGGTCTTGTCGTACTGCACACGATATATAGATAGATAGACAACTTTTTTATTATTCACACCGAAATTACAAAGTTGAAATAAAAACATTTAACATTAAACTAAAGGGAAACAATTTGCGTTATTGCTTAGAGTGATCTCTTTCAAACAATCTTGGTATGGATAGGACTCGCTAAGGAGGTAAAAAGACTGAGTATGTTATAGGAAGGAAAAACACAACATATTTACATAAATACTTAGATTCATACATACATACTTAAATATAAACGATACTCAATTTGTCTTCAATAATTATTTTTCACAGCTGGCTGTTGATTTTTAATTGACTCCATGTTTTAGCGAAGCTGTGGTTCGACTGTCCAGTGAAATAAGTTGATCAATGTTCACTGCTGATTTAGTAGATATAAGTAATTTTCGTAGATGCGTGATTCTATTACTAAATTGATTGGCCGTGACTAAGCACTACATGAGATTTTTTGTGCTAGCCAATTTGCGAGTTGATAGGTGTGACTTCAATATGGTGATTTAGTATAAGAAATGAAATTTTAAAAGTACATAGATTCATAGGTAGGCGATTATGTACCTAGAGACTTTACCTAGTAAAGCACAACTTACATATAATAATAGAACAGTAGTTAAATTCTTCTTCATTATTTTTAGATCATTGTTACACGCAGCCGAATAACAATATTTCTGCTTATAAACTAGTCTCATTTTCCTAGTATATACAATTCACGAAGTATCTAGAATTGAAACGCTCTATAAATCGTAGATAGGCGATAGTGCAGATGACTAAAAAGACGACAAAGGATTTAAAAAAAAATTGCTATAAATTCAAAGTCATGCCATGTAAAAAGGCCATGCTTGGTATTTCTCTAAGGGATTGTACTCGTATCTGCAACGAAGTAATTTTTTTTTATGTCTGACAGGCTAGTTGTTTGATCACAACTTACCTGATGTTAAGTGACGGTGTGGTCGAAGATGGTAAAGCACACCTAGCCTGGAATGGAACTGGCTCTCAAGTGAGGCCGGAACACACTGCTAGATGCTTGTCAGCAGATTCTCAACTTGAGGGTGGTAGCTAGCCAGCTGAGTACTAGAAAGTACCCTACCACCACGCTATGGTTTCCTCGAAAAAATATATTTGTTTGGCTTTCTTTCATGTAACTTTACTTGGTGGTAGATTTCCTTACCAGGAGGTCGTCTAGGTAGGTACCACCGCAGTACCAGATATTCTATCCAGATATGATATTCTGCCGCCGAGCAGTAGGGTGTAAATATTACTGTGTTCCGGTTTGAAGGGTACTGCAGCTAGCGAAATTACAGGGCTATTGAGACTAAACATCTAGTCTCAAAGTAAAGAGCGCCAAGGCAGCGATGCCCTGGACTTTGTTTTACTACTCAAAGTTCTGTGTATCGCTGCAATGGTCATGGACAGGCGTTATCTCTTAACATCAGGAGAGCGTCTCGTTAGTCTCATTACTGTTACATAAAAATAAAAATAAAAAATAAAAAACAGAATCACAGATTGACAAAACTTTTACACTCAAAGGTTTTTTTTTTGTAGTATCACAACTCCACATGAGTGAATTGCTGGTCGCGTACGCAGATATTGTTCTTATAGAGCTATCACGCAATCTAGCATTACTTTTGACTTTTGAAGCCCAACATTCTCTTCATAACTCACTCAAAAATAAAATACGAAGGTCAATGATTTGAACCGAATACAAAAAACGTTGAAGAGAGAGGTTTGACTGCATTATATTGATGGCCGACGGCCGATGTCTCGTCACGTCATGACGGCATACTTTTCGTGTTGAAAATCTCAATATTTTATTACATTTCGTGAATCAATCTAAGAAATATAAGATCTCGGAACTTGTCGGACAATCTCATAGAAAACGCTGGTAGATACTTATACTATTAAAATGTTTAGTAGCAATTACCAATTTTTGTTTCACTGTTTTTTTTAGTTTATATTAAACTATTATCGCAGTCTTATCGTATTAATCCTTAATTTTATAAATAAGCCTATTAAAATGTAGGGAGTACAAAAAAGCGGGAGCTTTTTGTACATAATTATGTCACCGTTTCTTCAATGGATAAGTTAGATCCATATTAGGTACAGCTAAATTCTCGTCGACAGCCACACTTCCGTTAAGAAATAGTAGGGAAATAGGAATGATAACTGATTCTTACTTGTAAATGTCGAAACTGCTAGTCAGTAGTCAAGTTTAGGCTCAAAAGTGGGTCATTAGACACTGAAAGGTCGTAGCGGTTAAGAATCGAATTACAAAACCACAATTTATACAGTTTGAAATTAATACCTTTATTATCATAATTTAGGTCATTGTGTATAACCAAAATACATAAGTAGCTAGTTTAAGAATAAAATAATGGAATATTATTGCAGCGGGATGCGAAACAGGCCTCGTACGTATCATAGTATCACTTCACTACATAGTATAAAACAAAGTCGCTTTCTCTGTCCCTATAATATCCCTATGTATGCTTAAATCTGTAAAACTACGCAACGAATTTTAATGCGGTTTATTTTAAATAGATAGAGTGATTGAAGAGGAAGGTTTATATGTATAATAACATCCGTTAAATAGTGGAGAAATACTGTTATTTTTGAGGTTTATACCCGCGCTAAGCCAGAGCGGGCCGCTAGTTATCGATATAATTATAAGATGCCTGTTATCCTTTTTTGTTTACGTGGCCCAAAGCAAGTTATAGTAGTTTTATTGTAATGTATTTTTAATTTAGGATAGAGCGAGATCTATCTCTGATGCCTTCAGTAGTTCAGCCACTCGTGAACAGCTATAGTGGCTTTGTCAATTTTATATAGGTTTATTATTAGATACTTATCACAGATACAAATGAGCTTAATTATATTTTTATAAATAATAATAATAATATAATAATAATTTTATTGGTATAAGGTTAACAAGTCTATTAAAATACAATTATTATATCAGTAAGAAGAAAAACAATATCGAGATTAAGATAATAATTGATAAATTAATACAATAATTTCTCTAAAAGTCTATATAACATTTCGGGTTCTCGTTGGCAGCTATACTAGGTAACCCTGTGTTACAGCTGCCACGATTCAACCTCCGGCTTCTGTCCTTATTAATTTATGTAAAGTAATAAATGCAGCGAGCGTCACGCTTTGTACAATATTTGAAAACAATACGGCGGTCACAAATATTTTTGAAAAATATCGATTAGATTTGCGTATTTTCTACCCGACTTTGGCGATGACAAAAAAGGAAGGTTATTATTATTTTGCACGGGTGCGTGTTATCAGTTGTAGAACCCAGTGCAGGGCCCAAGGTGCGACTTTAGACACCCCATCGCTTGCCCTTAATCGAATAAAACTTTACAAGAATAATCAGACATAATAAAAAAAAAAAAATTGAATTTCTCCATCGTTTACGCCAGCACTACGTATATTTATCGTAAATTTCTACTCTATAGCTCAACTTGACGAAATACTTTTACTTTTCTACCGAAGAGTTATCCTGGGTCTCAGCTTGGCCCCTTTATAATTTAAAGCGCATATGACGCCTATATATCCCTTCTTCTTTATTGACGGGAACGCGGAAAAATCATGACGCTGAATTGTAATATATATTCCAAAACTTGTATTTTTATAAAATAGTGGTATTTTATTAATTTTGAATTGCGTGCATGAGTGTGAGAAAGTGTTACAATGTTGTGTTTACGTGATGATTCCAAAATTCGGTCGAAGCTTATACTCACCACTACTTTACTATAGGGGCCTTGACTTACTTTGTATGATTTTGACTCATTTAACTTGATTTATCTTAAAGTACTTCGAATTTTCGTAATATCTAAAAACTTGGCACTGGCAAAGTTTTACGTAAAAAAAAACAAAGAAAACGAAAAAACTGCTTTCTATTGCAAGTCGAAGTTTAAAAAAAATCTTCGATAACTTGCCTCCTTGGTTGCCATGTTTCGAAGTAAAAAGTTCGTTCCATTTCAGTTATGGGTCACCATAGTAACTTTCGGTTAGGAGTTTTGGCGGAATGCGGGAAAGTGTCCCTGCATTAAATTATTTTCCAATACTTGTGTTCTTTAGAGTGTTTATGTATAAAAATAGTGACGTTTCATTCATAGAAAGCTGTGTTACGTGCGTGAGTATGAAAAAGTAATGTAATATAGTGAAAAATTACAATTTATGTTGCATCTAAATTTCCAACGAAGTCTGTTGTAAACTCACCACTACTTTACTATGGCATGACTGGACTCGACTATAAATTTCTTTATGATCTACACTAACTTGATTTTTCATAAAATTCTTAGAAATATTGAAACACTTGACATTGGCAAATGCACAAAGTGAGATGCCGAAAAAACGCAAATAAACAACTATAAATTCGAACTAAATGTAACTACACAGTTCTACAATAAAATACCATCTGAATCTGAGTAGATAGATTGACTATCTGTCAATCTTTATTGTGTATACCAAAAATAGAAAAAGAGTACAGAAAACAATGAGCTAGTGTCACAAGTGGCGGCCTTATCGCTAAGAGCGATCTCTTCCAAGCAACCAAGAATGGAAAAATACGACACAAATTAAAAACAGGCGGGAGATGTTGTAACACTAATAAGTTAAAAAAATAAATATAAAAATAATGCATATAATATAGTAAGGTAATTAGATAGATAGTAACTTTGCAAACTGCTAAACACAGTTTTTTTTGTATTTAGGTTCTTTGCCGACCGGTGTTGTACACGTGTATTTCGATTTGTTGTCAAAGAAATGTTCGTACTTAAATAAATAGGGAGAAAAAAATGTCTGCATATGTATTATTCCACCTTTTACTGCGCCACATATCCTCCAGGGGCTAGCATATCAATTTGCGAGGTTCGGGTACTAAGTACGTAAACGATAAAAAACATGAGAGGGACAACGCTCCTCGCAGGAGTGAATGAAAAACTGCTTTTTTCATACATATGACTCGTTTACGTACTAACATAACTTTTACAATTAATATACAAGAGCCACTGTTTCACATTACAGTTTGTATCTAACGCCTTTAAATTTTTACCAAGCCAATTGTCGTTTTAAACTTGCTATGAATAAGTTACTTAACTACTATGACTCAACTATTGTTATACTTTCCTATTTTTTTTTTTCATAGGACAGGCTTAGTGTTTTGACCACTGCTCACTTAATGTTAAGTGACGGTGTGGTCGAATACGGTAAGCACACCTAGCTTGGAATGAAACTGGCTCTCAAGTGAAGGCTGATGGAACACAACACGACACGGCTTGACGACAGATTTTTAGGGTTCCGTATCCAAAGGGTAAAACGGGACCCTATTACTAAGACTCCGCTGTCCGTCTGTCTGTCTGTCCGTCTGTCACCAGGCTGTATCTCATGAACCGTGATAGTTAGACAGTTGAAATTTTCACAGATGACGTATGCCGTTTCTTTTTATTCTGTTGCCGCTATAACAAAAAATACTAAAAAACAGAATAAAATAAATATTTATGGGGGCTCCTATACAACAGACATGATTTATTTGCCGTTTTTATAGATAACTAGCGGCCCGCTCCGGCTTCCACTGGTATAAACCTCAAAAATAACAGTATTTCTCCACTATTTAATGGATGTTATTATACATATAAACCTTCCTCTTCAATCACTCTATCTATTAAAAAAAAACGCATCAAAATCCGTTGCGTAGTTTTAAAGATTTAAGCATACATAAGGATATAGGGGCAGAGAAAGCGACTTTGTTTTATACTATGTAGTGATGGTACGGAACCCTTCGTGCCCGAGTACGACTCTCACTTGGCCGGATTTAAACTTTTGGGAGTACTAAAAAGCTATATCACCGTGCAATGGTTTTCTCTTGATGTTTTCATTGTCGGGGTTCGATTTCACGTCCTTCGCTGTATGATCCAACCGCACTAACCACTGAGCTATCATCGCCATTACTGTTTGTAAGATATTGTACTACTGTGATGCTTATACGCATATAACGGAAAGCTCATACAGGTAAGTAGATATAGTCACCTTACATTTATCGTGTCCAGAACCGGGCGGCGCGGCAGCCTTGTCGGCTGAGGCCACTTTTTGTATGTGGCTGAAACGACTGACATAATTATATCTTACGAGAATTTATAATATAGAACGTGATCGCGTTAGGTGATGTTGCGAAAATTTACCAGTAAATGGCCTATAAGTATATGGAAGACTGTTGTAAATTTGGTCTTTACTTCTATCTGTCTCCCTCTACTGCCAAGTATAAATGATGTAGATGATTATTTATCAGATAGGCACGTAAAAATAGTAAAAAATGTTTGAGAAGCACAAAACATATTGATTGGCATGCCGGTTTATTATTGTCATTAATAATAAATGTTAGGTTATTAGGTACATAGAGAAACGACATAAAATTAGTTTTTTATTACTTGGGATTTCTCGGTTAATAGAACTGCAACGTGTGCGTGTTTTAGAGAGGAGACCGCGTATTACATTGGACGGCCTGAGACTCGAAGGAGTGACGATATAAGTAGGACAGCTAGCGGTTGGTGGAAGCGAAAAGCCGAAGCTAGGGCTGAATAGCCTGTCTTGGGAGAGATCTATGTCCAGCAGTGGACTTCGTTATGCTGATTATGTTGATGTTGCGAACTGCATCAAGAAGAAGATAAAATTTATTACAGTGCATTTAATTAAATTATAAAAAAAAATGGTGGCTGTTAGTTTAATTAAGATTTTAGAGACCAGCTCCATTGCATATGAGGTTGGGAACACTATTCTTACTATCAAGAGAGCATTTTATTCGACTAAATGTTTCCATTAAAAAAGCATAGTAAGTTTTTGACCTAATTATAATACAATTACCATCAAGCGAGTTAGAGGGCGAACATGGACCTTAACGTGCTAAAGAAACAATTGCTGATTGGTTTTCTCTACACTAAGAGCCTTAGTTTTTTTGTTAAAGTAATTGAAAGTTATTTTTTCATAAAGGTTATGGAAAAACTGCACTAAAGTGAAAATGTCAGAGAAATTCTATCCAAGACGACCTAGAATTTTCATCGAGTTTTCTATGTCTCTATAGAAAGTTTTTTCTGTGATATATGCGACTACCTCGGGGCTTGATTTAGCGGAAGTTTCCTGATAAAGAATGTATACGAGTCATTCTTGCAATCAAGTCAAGTACCACCTAGGTTGGAATACCTACTTTACTAAACGAATGATACGAAAAAAGTTACGTATTGGTACGTTTATTGTAATGTTAAATCGTTAAAAAATACATTTTGTGCTAGTGGTCAAAAATCCTACAAATATTATAAATGAGAAAGTTTGTATGTTTAGATGTTAGGATGTTTGTTACTCAATCATGCAAAAACGGTGGAACGGATTTGGATGAAGTTTGGTATAGCATAGCTTCTTACCCGGATTAACATATGTATATAATACTTTTTACATCGGAATTATTTCATTTGAAAGCTTATTTGTTCATTGACGGATTGGCAGATTGTCAGATTGACAGATGTCTGATTAACGTTTCACACAGCGCTATCTAGACTCAAACTAAGCAAAGATTGGACTATGGGAACCAGATAACAGATAATACTTATGTACATTTTTGTAAATAAATATATTTATAATACATATAGAACTCCCAGACAAACATTTATGTTCTTCACACAAATGTTGGTCCTGAGTAGGAATTGAACCTACGCTATTCAGCTCTCCAAGCAGAAATAGTTCTGCTTGGAGAACTGAATAGCGTTTGTCTGGGAGTTCCCAATCTTTGCTTAGTTTGAGTCTAGATAGCGCTGTGTGAAACGTTAATCAGACATCTGTCAATCTGACAATCTGCCAATCCGTCAATGAACAAATAAGCTTTCAAATGAAATAATTCCGATGTAAAAAGTATTATATATCAAATGAGCTAACAGGACAGTCGTCTAAAGATTACTCTACGGAAACATATCCACAACAATGGAATTTGTTGCCCAAATGGGTGTTCCTTGATAGATACAATCTGGATGCCTTCAAGTCGCGAGTAAATCGGCTTCTTCTAGGCGTGCGTGCTCTACCATAGATCGCATCTTCGCTTAACATCAGGTGAGTAGGCGGGCAAACGCAAGCTTAATTGTAAAAAAATATTAAAAAATCAGCATACGATAACTTAAAAATATAAGTGAAGTAAGTATTTACGTCATCGGGACGAGACTGGCAGGTGTGTGTTAACTTTTACCCATCCAAGGCATCGAAATACAATTATTATTTAAAATTTTCATATTTGTAATTTTCCGTGAGTACTTCACGGGTCGTTAAATCGAGTGCTGCTCGCACATAGTCGCTGTAGACTATTTAGTTATGCACTAGTTCACACGCTTCATTATCTATCCGTTTTGCATATCGTGGATTCCTATCGAAACGTGAATATCCAGCACACGAATGAGAGCAGTCTAGCATTTATTCTTAGTGATCTAAAAAAAAGTACTTGCATACTTCTCTAGTGTTTATAAATAGAAAGGTAATCTAGAAATATATCACGTACAAAAATAAAATCTTAGAATGCATTATAAGATAGATAAAAATATGTAAGTACTAATGTATTAGGTAAAATAATGATATGCATTATGGTCTTTAAATAAAGCATTTAATTCAATGTAAATTTAAAAAACACAAATATAAAGTTTATCGAAAACATAATATTTGATCAAGTTTTATAACGAGTATGTTTTCCAATTAGTCATTATGTGATTAATAACTCGAGGTACACACAATATAATGTATATTTATGTGTGTGGTTATTATTTTATTGCTCTTTTCATTAGCCTTAACACTTATCAGTCATTAACCTTTATGCATATATATATATATAAATATGTTTTTTTTTTCTTTATGAATGTTGATATATGAAATTGGATTAACTTATGAAGTTATTTGTTGTGGTAAAAGGTGAATAATCTACATACATTCCACACACAAACTTATACAGGGTTAACATTTTTTTTTTTTTTTTTTTTATTTGCATCAATTACAATACAAGATACAATTTATTTAAGACATTTAAGACAGATACAATTTCATTTAATGATAATAATTTATTTCTATGGCTTAAAACATCAATGACAACTCGATGCCTACGCTAGGTTCAAAACCTGTGATATAGGCACCTGCATACAAATAATACTGAATTAGTTTGTACAAATAGAAACAGTCTTCAGTCCAAAATTTATGCCATGAAAGTCAAGAAAATTATAATCAGTAGAAAGATTAGATTTATAGTTAATTAATTTATAGCAACATGATTAATCAAATAAATAACATTGTATTGAAAAAAATTAATAAAAACAATAATAAAATTAGACACAAAATTACACTGAACAAGCTACATAAAGATATTATAAACTTATTTGTAATAATAAACTAATAAATAAGGAAGTGTGAATGTGTTGGGGGGATAAAGGCTTAGGAATGCGTGCGAAAATTATAAAACTCTATCTCAGCACCATCAACAGGTCCTCTGTTTTATGATAGTCGAAACTCTTCAACAGAGCTGTCACTTCCTTTTTCAAATCATTGAAATTAAGGTCCTTTAAGTTAATAGTCGATGATATTTTGTTGTATAGGTAATTACCAAGAAAACAAGGGAATCGGTGACTAAACTCTGTTTTAAGCGACTGAATCCGAAAGACTTTGTCGACGCGACGCTTACTCTTGGACAATGATTGGTCATGCAATGATAGTGTAAGTAGTTTATGCTGCTTCAATATAAGCCTCAGAACATAAAGCTGTCGTACTGTCAGAACATCAGACAGCTCATACAGTGCATTGGTTGGATATCTAAACGGTAATGAATACATAACCTTCAGAACCCCGCGCTGAGCAATTTCTAAATGTTTTAAGTGTGTCCGGGCGGAGCCTCCCCAAGTCTCGATGCATAACCTTGAAATGTACTAAGCAGAAACTTTTACAAAAAAATTGCTGTTTTATACAAAAAGTACGTTGACTGTCAAATTACCAAATGTATAAATTAAGCGCCTGTTATTTTCTCGTTTTCACAGTTGTACCTATAGTGAAAGTTATTAAAATAAAAAGTACAAAGACCCCTTTTCGACTTAGTGCACTTCAAATTTATAGCCCTGTATTCTCTGTAGACGGAAAGCACCAAAATTTACTAAAATACCTACGGTACACATACAAACTTTGGGCTCACGGGGCGAAGAGAAGTCCACAGACCGTTTTTGGTCTAAGCTAAAACGCTGAAATAATTTTCACAAAAACCCAATTGGACGTGTGGTGTATTTTGGTTCTATTGGGTGGGGTATGGACTGTGTAATTTTGTGTACCTTTCTTAGGGTTCGAAAAACTGTCTTTCCGTCCGTCTGTCTGTCACCAGGCTGTATCTCAAGAACCGCGATAGCTAGATAGTTGAAATTTTCACAAATTATGCATTTCCGCTGCCGCTATAACAACAAATACTTAAAACAAAATAAAATAAATATTTAAGGGGGACTCCCACACATGACATGACATGATTTTTTGCCGTTTTTATAGATGGTACGGAACTCTTCGTGCGCGAGTCCGACTCGCACTTGGCCGGTTTTATTTATAAATATATATTTAAGAATTTTAGATAAATCTAAGCAATTTAAGACATTCTTTCCATAAAACACGAAAAAAAACTCAAAAAAATAATTGTTTGACGTTACTAATTACTCTGTGAGTGACGTGAAAAAGTCACAGTTTAAAAAAAACCTTTGCAAGATAACTCTTAACTCTATTTCTTACGCATAATCTTGTATAACATCTGTTTTACTATGGAAACTAACGTGATATTGGTATACTTTTGTTTACTTAAATGGGATTACTCACGTTTAATTAAGTCGGATACTCCGATTACAGTTTTGGCCACGTCCGATGGACTTCTTTAAGGAGGCAAAGCAGATTACGACACGTCTGTGGCCTAGTCTTACTTTTACTCCTTAAAGAAGGCCACTGGATATGGTCGAAGCTATAGTCAAAGTATCTGACGTAGGTTAACATAAAAGGTAATTTTTAAGTTAAGGTAATACAAAAAAGAATAAGTAACTTAATATGTAAGTTAAGGTAATACAAAAAAAAATCACATTAAACATTTTCACGATAAGCAATTATTTACTAATCGATACTGATTTAAATTTAAAAATTAGTTCTAGACTTTGAAATTAATAAAATTTTGCTCGTCTACCTGTCGTCGGGTATTTATAAAATTATCTTATCATTAGCATCATTATGTAGGTACAGCAAAGAATCTCTTCACTTGTAATTTCCTACATCATCCATCTATCGATCTAGCTGATAGCCCTTTTGGCTATCTTATCACTCAGAAAATGTGAACATTATCAAAGTAGATATGAAGTGATAAATCGTTGACATGTTCCACACTGATACGTATAACACAGAGCGTTACTTATGTATGTATAAAAACAAAAAAGGTATTAAAAATCATTTGTCATCATATGTCACGTTTTTGATACCCTTGTATGTTTGCAAATTGGTTATTTCATAATGAAAGCATGAATTCTTCGTGACAATACTATTTCAATTGTATTATCAATTGATCAATAAATGATTAGGTATTTTAATAATATTTTTAACAGAGTTTTATCTTGCAGTATAGAAAAAGAAAAAGACCTTAGAATATACATACATGTATATGAAATCAATAAAATTTGTGTACAAGTATATTTAGGATTTGACAGACGATTTCAATATAAAATAATCTAAATCAAATACAAATAATATTAATTAAGAATATTTATCAATGCTTTTTTTCCTAATTAGAGCTTTTGTCAGGCGGAATGATGTGAAGATTCTAACGATATACATCAAAATATTTAAGTTTGTTAATGCGTTGAAAAGTTATGGTGGAATAAAGAAACTCACAGAAATACAAATTTACATGAACCCTGAATAAAGTTCTTTTTTGGACTGTAATGTAATTATGTATTTAAATAAAGAATTGAAGTGCTTTAATAATAAATTCGATTCAGCTTTAAGCTTTAAGAATATTATTGTTGTAGCGCTAGTTTAGTTTTGGTTAAGTGTTTGTCGAGTTGTTTTGTATAGCGGGTATTTTAAAATCAACGGTTATCATAAACTAGTATTTCTTCTGTGCTATAAGATATCATACTCGTAATTATTATTGTGCAATTTTTAAGTATACAGTTATAAGTTACCAAAATGTGTGCTCGTGCGATTATAATCTGGCTTTACTTGCTCCAGAACATCTGCTACAGATAAATTTTAAACATCATTTTATGCTAATTCCAAATTAACATTTTTTACACATTCAGTGTCCTCGTGTACTGTAGAGCCTGTAGACAGTACAATCGGCGTCAGTATCGGACCATCGGGAGCTAGAGGCTATTTTTACTCCGAGCCAGGTAGACAGCCTAGCTAGTCTGTATTTTCTGTAGTCACTGCAAGGGTCGATGACCACGCTATGCACCGACACTGGCCATTTTTTCAACAAGTCAATGCCTCTGGATACTATTAAATTGGCTCCGGTTTAATTTCAATTATCAGTGATCTTGTCAAACGCGTTTATGTCTTTAATTAGAATTTTCAAGTTATATAACTCTATGCCATATTTGAATTTCCGTATAATTCACATTTTCATTCTTTGGTACGAAAAAACTAATAATATGTAATTCTAATGACAATTTTAATTACACTTATGTCGTAACTGATTCTAAAGAAAGGGAAACAAATGATGCGTGGGAATTTGAAAAGTGACGCGTTGATGTCTTTGGTTCCAAGGATCTGTTATTTCGTATCTCATGTTCAATTAACTTTCTCTTTGTTGTAAGCAATTCATATAGTTATAGCAATGCGACAATCTAACGAAACGACGTGAAATTATATGTTTAACCTTGTTGCTAGTATCTAGTGAACAATGCATTGTATTTTCTGAATAAAAGTTTGAAATTTCCTTTCTATTGTTTTATTCATAAAATGACATCATTGTTAGACAACTATTACTAAAATCATGGCTCTTTAAAGACATAATTATTTATTGATGCGGCGCAAACTACACATGGCTACCATTTACGGTTACGATTTGTACTAAAATCGAACAAAGTGCGGACGTTATACGATTTTCGGCCATCCGCTTATACCTTACGTATAAGGCTTCATAGAATAATGGTTACAAAGTATGTAGTTTTCCTGCTCCTTCGTATAGCGGCATCTCTGTCACCGCGGCTACGTCACCGCAGAAACCAGCCAGCCAATTGACCGGTATACTGCCAACCTTCAGTTTTTTCTTTTATTTATAACTTGCTCTGGCTTGGCAGTTATGCTTCGTTTGCATCAGCAAAACCACTGGAAACTCGACTATCCCATTTCCAATTTATATAGTAGTGCATTTTAAAAATGTTACGAATTTTAAGTTTGCGAGATATTGGCTATAATTTTATATATTTATGTACGTTTATTATACTAAGCGGTTTTTCCCGCGGAATATATACAACTGTAAAAATCTCTAGTTTAAAAAGAAAGTTTTGTATTAGCGCAAAATATAAACCGCTTTCGTAACTATTTTCAACACTTCGTAGGAAAAACAGACGCCGGCAGAGATTTCCACATCGTCGCTGTACGAAGCATTTAGTCCGTACGTGGGGGATATCCACCATGTAAGGATGGCGCTTTGGCTGTGTTTACTAAGCCGCCCGGTAAAATCAAAATCAAAATCAAATTAATTAATTCAAACTAGGCTGAGAATCAGCACTTTTCGAACGTCGAAATTACATAAGACAGTCCCCCAAACCGCCCACCCGTCACCACTTCCTAGTGCTTTAGCTGGGAAGAAGATGTGGCGCAACAAACTCCCCAATAAAAAGGGTAATAAAGGTAATAAAAAGGGGCAGGTGGAACCAAATTATGCAATTCTAAGGCACACTCTCCGAAATGTATCCGATAGAAAACAGACAAACCAGCGATTTTACGTCAGTGTTCAAGGCTTTGCAACTGAGACGTGGCTAGAATGTTGTCACGTATTAGCCTCCTAGCACGCCTCTCGATCGATTCTAGAGCCTCAAGCTGATACTTGACAGAGACGTCCCATAGGTGAGAGCAGTACTCCATACACCACCTTACTTGCGCTTTATACAAACTAAGCAGCTGTTCTGGTTTTATAAGTACATATGTATTTACAAAAAAGTATACAAGTACTCTATTTGTTATCTGGTTCCCATAGAAGGTACAAGCTTTGTTTTGTTTGGGGCTGGAAGGCGCTGTGTGAAATGTTCAAAGATTTTTTTTTTTAATTTATTATAATAAAAAAATTGAATAGCCTTAAAATCAAATGATTACGATACTTATAAATAATTAAATAAATAAACAGAGTATATTTAGGTTTAGATAACTCGTTTTATCGGTAGAGTAGATAAAAATAAAATATTTTTTTAAAATAACCTACTTTTAACACGTTAATAGGATGTGTACGAAATATAAAAGATACCAAAAATACAATAAAGTATTATATATAAAATAAAAAGAACCTTTATGATTATTCTTCTTTTTCAACATTCTGCTAATTATAAGAGTTGTTGAAAATGTAGATGTCTGTCACTTACTCGTTTTATGAAAAGTAACAAGGAAACCAAGAATAATTGTCATACGTACATAAAATGTTTGAGAACAATGAACGTACATGCATTATATTGATACGATGGCTAAGCTTCGAAAGTACATACAATTAAAAAAATACGCAATAAAACCAATATGTTATTTATAAAATATGTATAGGTTATCGTTTTCAGGGAGGGATTAAATGTGAGCAAAAATCTTATAATTAACTGAACTGCAGTGAAATTGACCGTTAACACGTATTTAAGTGGGTTCTTTAATCTACTCTTCAGTTGCAAGTTCTAGGCACTGTACGGGTTTGTCTCTGCAAAGCTATAAACCCAGCATCCCCAAAGTGATACTATTGATTTCTTAGAAGTTTCGTCTCTATTTCTCTTAGCCGTACCTAATACATACGCAATTCACCATTACCATGCACCATCTTCGACCAGACCGTCACTTAAGATCGGGTGAGCTGTGGTCAAACACGTAGATTGTCAACAATAAATTTTTTATAAAAAAATAGAATAACACACCTTTATATATCCAAATATAAAAATAATAATGAAGATACTCCCAGTTTATCGGGCAAGTTCAACTGGAACATATTGCTGGCTAGTTGTAAACGAATATTCTACGGTTTAATGAACGGACAGCGATGGCGGCGGAGTGGCGCTCGAGCACCGCGCGCAGTTGGCCCCGAGACTCAGGCGGCGCGCGCGCACCCGCACGCTAACCGACACTCGACGCATGACTCACCACCAGACCAGTCATGAACGAGTACGCGGAATACGACTGGAAGCTGCATCAGATGCAAAACGAGCGACTCTGTGAAGTGTCCAGGAAACGACTCACGGACAGCGACAGGCAGCGGGCCCTCGACGGATTGAAAGAAGCGGTGGATTCCAGTCTCAACCTAGCGCTGCGCGACAAAAGTAGATGTCAGGACGAAAACTTTCTGCGGCGATTCCTGTACGCTCGCAAACATGACGTGCAGCAGAGTTTCGAACTATTAATCCGGTACCACCAGCACCGGCGGGAGCATCCGGAGCTGTGGGCGACGGCGGACGGCGGAGTGCTGCGCGCGCTGGCAGACGGGCTGCCCGGCGTGCTGGCCGAGCGCGACCGTCGCGGCCGTTGCGTGCTGCTCATGTTCGCCTCAAATTGGGTGCCACACGCCTGCCCGCTGCTCTCCGTCTACCGAGCCCTTCTTCTTTCCCTAGAGAAAACACTCGAAGACGTCCAGAACCAAGCCAACGGATACGTGATCATAGTAGATTGGACTGAATTCACCTTCAAACAGTCGTGCAACTTGCAAGCCAAGGTGCTCAAGATGATGATTGACTGCTTGCAGGACTGCATGCCGATCAGGTTTAAGAGCATACACTTTATCGGTCAGCCGTGGTACGTGGAGACTGCACTAGCGGTCGTTAAGCCGTATCTAAAGGCGAAGACGCGGGAACGCATAGTTCTCCACGGCAACAATTTGTCGACCTTGCACGATTCTCTACCCCTCGATATTCTTCCCGCAGAGCTGGGAGGAGAGGGACCGTCGTACAACTCGGAACGCTGGTTGCAGGAATTTTGTAAAGGGGAAAACATAAAGCCCGCGCTCCCCGCCGCGCCTCCCGCGACAGCTGCGCCGGTAGATAACGACCTCCCTTCTGCGAAACTGGACAAAGCGTACAAACAAAAAGACAGTGTTAATTTCTCGTTTCACGGTAACGAAAAAAGTGCTAAATCGGAGTTACTGCGTGATAAAGACTGACCTTATCGATCGCGCCGATCGAAACGTGGTTATTGTGGACAGCTCGATGGCGAGCACGCCACCAGAATATCGACGCATTTCATACGTTGCGTTAAGCATTTTGTGATATCGAGTGTATTGTAGTACATATATTTTAATCTAGAGACTGCTTATATACTTACTCATGAAATGCGTTATACGATTAAGTGTAGTAGTCGAAGTGCATTTATAAGGCCTCGGATTAGAGCGGTAGCGGCTACTCGATAACTTAAGTAGGTTTGTGACCATTTAATTGAGATGAGTCAGTGTTGTATCGGGAGGAACGCATCTCGCGGGTCGACGGCGGCGCGGGCGCAGGTAACGGTGCTCAGCTCTCGTTTCGACGCACCCGTTCCAACGTGATCGTGAGCGCAGCTTACTTTACCCAAATACACTCAATGTATCACACTTCATATATTACATTCGCGTATTTATATTTCAACTAACCAGTACCTATATCAATACATATTATAATCTCCGATATCACTAGGTTCTAAGTTGTAGACGTTACGCTTTGTTCATTGAGGCTTACCGCATTTACTCCATAAGTCTATGTTTAGAAAATATGCGATTGCCGATACGATATATTTTAATAATAAGTATCTATTGTTTCCCAGAAGAGCACAATCGGTTTCTTAATGTTTTGAATGTGAATACTTAATAAGACAGTATTAAATTATTATACGTATGTGTGTTGCTTGACCGCATATGGTGTTATATCGCCATTATTCTATGATGGCTATCGACGTTTTACGTTATAATTATAATTGAAGCTCTCTTCATAAAATTAGGTATTAACGTTTTCAATCTTATTGGAATGTAGATAAGGAAGTTGTACAATTGATACAGAGAGAAATCGTAAAAGTGCCTTTGACTATGATATTAAATTAAGGAACTACTTATAGTAAAATTATTTAAGGTTTTTTAAAGTTATTATACACAATTCCAAAATTGACTGACAAATCCGGGTAAATGCCTCTTTCGCTGTATAAACAATGGTCGCTTCAAAAAGAATACAAGATATTATTAACGACAGCTGGTAAAGCTGGTCTCTACTAGAATTGTTTTGTTAACATTTATCTTGCTTGACATCGTGACATGAGACATGAAAAATCTTCCAGTGGTCATTTCCATGAAATATGTTATATTTGTTTGTTATGTTTTGACTGAATAGCAAATCTGACAATAAATTGAAAAATAAAATAAATATCTCGATATAAAAAAAAAAAAACATTTTTTCTTCTGATCTCAAGACTGCGCATTACATGAATTCGTATGAGCTACAACGAATTCGTTGGTGCAATACTAATTTGTTAGCACGTTTACGGTGTTATATGCTGTGCTAAACGAAAAAGGTGTGATATTGGTCAAGTATTTAGCCGATATGATCAAACTACAAAATCGAAAAACACACATTCGAGATTAGATAAGATTATATATGGTGTCATATATAACCTATTACCTTAGTTCTTTGTTTTTGGTGTCGCTCTTTGTGTATTCGCCAATACCTATCATATAGCTCGATATTTACTAGACCTTTAAGTTATTTCAAGTGAAATAAGTCTAATTGTAAGTCAAAGTCACACAAAGTAAGTCAAGGTCGAGTCTAATCATGCCCTAGCAAAGTAGTGGCGTCTTTACTACAAATTTCAGCGGAGTGTTGGAAGCAACACGTAAAGTCATGTTTCACAGCATCATATCACTTTCCCACACTCGCGCTTGTAATTCGGCACTTTATGAATAAAACACCACTATTTTTATACTTAAACACTCGAAAAAAAAACCTTGTTTTGGAAAAAAATACAATGGGGCGATACGACTCTCTCAGCGTTCCCGCCAAAACTCCATACCCATGTTTGACTGGGTACCAATTTGTATTTAGAACATCTTGGGACTCACTGTATGGAAGCAATAAATATCTTGAATATTAAAAAGACATGTCAAAGTCAAGAACATAGAGAAACAGTACTTATTATGTAAGTACCTACTTATTTATTTATAAAAACACTTGTATGTTAAACAGGTTGAAGTAAAGAGCACTTCAACATTACAATACAACTACAGAAAAGTTATCTAAGTATTATATACAGTCCACCACAGTACCAGATATTCTGCCGCCAAGCAGTAGTGTGTAAATATTACTGTGTTCCAGTTTGAAGGCTACCCTTCAAACTGGAACACAGAAATTACAGGGCTGTTGAGACTAACCATCTAATATCTCAAAGTAATGAGTGCCAAAGAAGCGATGTCCTGAACTTTGATTTATTACTCAGAGTTCTGTGTATTGCTGCAATGGTCATGGTCTCGTTCGTCTTATTACTTATAAATTTAAAAAAAGAAGTTCCATTATAGGTTAGGTGTGTTTTCCACCTTCGACCACACTGTCAATTAATATTAGGTGAGCTGTGGTCAAACATCTAGCTTCATCATCAGCCTTTTGCTGTCCACTGCTGAAGGTAGGCCTCTCCTAATGCACGCCACTGAGCTCGGTCGACAGCTTTCTGCATCCAGTGTTTACTGTTTACCCGCCGCTTTACGCAGGTCATCACACCACCTGGCCGCAGATGTTGTCAATATCTAGTTTGTCAACCATAAAATATATAAACAAATCTGGTATAAATTTATCAAAGTACATGGAACAACCTTGCTTGTTCCATGTACTTTGATAAATTTATATCAGTCATTACCAAAGTTGATAAAACTATCCTTATCAATACTACCTATAATACCTATATTGTAATACCTGAGTACCGTATTGACTATTATCGATATTTTGAAAAATGCTTCTAAAATGATAATGTAGAGGGACAGGAGCACGTAAGTCTAATACGAATATTGCGTTGACGATAATGATGCCGTTCTTACTTGTATGACAAAGATATGTTTAGTTCTATACTGTGCCTATATACACATTATATATTAGTAAAGGTATTATCTCTATTATAACAAATATGCCAAATCAGTGATTCAAACATCATTCTAAGATATAATTTTCTTCTTATTGTTTGAGGTAGGGCGTAAGTGCAATTGTGAAAGTAAGTAAGTGGAGGTCATATATTAATAATCGTCTAGTGTAAATAAACTTAGGATTAAACGCAAATTAAAAATAATTGACTTCAGTGCATTGTCACTCTTACGAACCTGCCAACAAAGACCATTAAATGTCGCATTATCGGTACCTATACCTATTATATTCCATAACAGCCATCATATTTTTATATGGAAGTAATACACAGCAAAGTATATGACGTGCACCCCAGTTACCTGCAATAAGTCTATCAGATATCAGACAGTACATTGGCACAAATTGTGCTTTTAACAATCATTGACTCATTGACCAATGTACATTTTTGTTTTTAAATCTCACTTATACTTACAAGTCTAGTTTTTTTAACACGTATAGCCCGCGTTTGAGCGCGGAATCGTCTGTTGGTAGACGATGATGTGTATTTTCTATTTCGTATTGCGAATCATTTGGATGTGATGTCCATACGATATAAAGTCTTTGCGTGGTTCACAATGGGCAGTGAACCGATGACGCTTGTGCACGCGCGGCCCATGTGAGTCACGTGGCGTTTCCGTCGGTGGCCGCAGCGGAAGGACCGTGGGTACCCTAGTGGTCTTTGTTTTGGTGTCGTGTTCACGGGGAAAGTAAGGAAACAACGAAGCTAGAGGTGAAATCAGGCAACTAACTAAAAGCAATACCTACAGTTTATGGAGATGAGTAAATAGAGGGCGCTCTCTCTTGCACAATGATATAGAAATATATAGATAGAAATATTTTACATTACTCTCTCGGTACGGTAGTGCTCTGCATTTGCCTTCGCATATACATATACATAAGTACTCGTATAAACCAGATTCAAAGTGTCACGACTATTTTAAAATAAGAATCGGCTAAATGTGCTCATCCGTTTTCAAGATGTGCACTTACCAACGATTGTCATTTGATTTTCATTATAGATTATATACATTATTTGAAATTTGCGCAATTATCAGTTTAGTTATTTTAAAATGTAAAAGTAATGAGACGAACGAGACACTCTTCTGATGGTAAGAGATAACGCAGGACCTTGAATAACCATTGCAGCGATACACAGAACTTTGAGTAGCAAAACAAAGATCAAGGCATCGCTGCTTTGGCGCTTATTACTTTAAGACTCAATGGTTAGTCTCAACAGCCCTGTAATTTCGCTAGCTGTACTTAATATTTAACTAAAAAGTCATGTAGTCTGCGCCTATAATCATTGAGATACGTTTGGTATATATTGCTGTACTTACTATGTCTTATTGGCGTTCATTAAATAAAATAAAATAAATACCCAATATGCCAGGCAAAGATAAACTTTTCCCTGTTCAAAATCGGTATCTTTAAATCCAGAGAAAAAGGTTCCTAATAGGAGTTTCATTTTAGATCGCATTACTGCTCAATAGACATCAGGCAGGTTGTGGTCAAACGCGGACCTACATATATATTATTTAGAATTAAAATAAAAACTATTGTCATGTACTATAAATGTAGGAAAAATGATCCAACTTATCGAATCATAAATGTTACTCAGTCACATAAATAATAATTGCTGACATTCATATTCTTCATTGTTATCGATAACAGATAATTTTTCACGACATTTCATTTAGTTGCAAGTCATGTGTTTCGTATTGATTTCATTTGATTGTGTAACCTTAGAGAAGTTTTATAGGTATAAAATGGTAAAATGTGCTTTCAAGCTAAAAGCATTATTTGATAGTCATCAACATCTTTACGCGATTATTAAAACTAAGTAAACTTAGTTTATCTCTTACATAATTACACAATGAAGTAAATAGTAAATACGTCGCATATTTCACATTACGGTCCATTGTTCCATATTTTATGTAAAAAAGATAATTAGGTCTCACAATAAACAAAGGCCAAGGCTGCGAGTTTATTAAAATATAAATAAATATATATGAAATTATAAATAAATACCGTATTATAACCGGTATAATATGAGTGAGCGTTAATCATTTGGATTACGCTTAATTGTATGTATCATTAATTTGTTCTATAACAGCATCTATCATGCTATGTCAGACGCATTTAGCCTTTTTATTATCTTAACAATTACCTACAACAATTTCATCAGCATTTTTTTTAATCTCTTGTTTTTAACAATAATGTTATGCTAGTAAAAAAACGACTTCAATCTTTCGGTATAGTTTTTAATGAAAAAGTAATGGGACGAACGAAACGCTATCCTGATGGTAAGAGATAACGCTTTATCTATCCATGACTATTGCAGTGCAACACCCAAAACTTCGAGCAACAAAACAAAACGCAAGGCCTCGCTGCTTTTGTGCTCATTCATTCATTGTTTGTGTTATTTTGCCACAAAAATCATCATCGTAATATTTTCCATAAAATACGCTTTTTTGCTTGTCACAAATGTTATTATTAGGGCATTAATACACCACACCCATATCCATATTGCATGTGCTCTGAACCATAAACAAATAAATAAGTCATTGTTCCGAGTTTCATCATCCGAAACAAAGCGTGCTCTTTCACGGAAAACAAAAGAGCTGACGAGAATAGAGTTGATTCAATCAACGCTAATACTCGTTAGTATTTTAGCTCAAGGAGGATAAGCGAATGTGCGATGTACTGTTTATAAGTATTTTTTTGCTGTTTTCAGTAGGTTTGCGTTTAGCCACACTTAGCCATATAGTAGACGGATAACTCTCTATTGTTAACACCATCATAAAAACTTTTAACATTTAAATATAGTGCAACAATTGGCGGCATTATCGCTTGTGCTTTAGTATGCAGGGGGTTTCAGGGGCGGTAAATCGATCTAGCTAGGTTTCATTTTAAGAAAACGTCGTTTTATCCGTGTTTTCAGCCAAGCAAAGCTCGGTCAACCAGGTACTCTAATACCTTTAAACAAGCAATTCTTGTATATATGTATGTATATATATAATATGAATTTTGGAAACGACTCCAACGATTTTCATGAAATTTAGTATGCAGGGGGTTTTGGGGGCGATAAATCGATCTAGCTAGGTTTAATGTTAAGAAAACGTCGTTTTATCCGTGTTTTCAGCCGAGCAAAGCTCGGTCACCCAGGTACTATGCTTATAATATGAATTTCATACCTACATAAATAATAACAATATAAATTTAAACACAGATGAAAATTATAATTGCATGTGTTTCATATGTACATAGCTACTTAAGATAGGAATGCCAGACCTTACGATTAAAGTAATTGCGTGGTGGTAGGGTACTTTCTAGTACTCGGCTGGCTAGCTAGTAGCTACCTTCAAGTTGAAAATCTGCCGCCAAGCATATAACGGTGTATTGTGGCAGCCTCACTTAAGAGCCAGTTCCATTCCAGGCAAGGTGCGCTTACCATCTTCGACCACACCGTCACTTAACATCAGGTGAACTGTGGAAAAACACATAGCATGTCAGCCATTAAAAAAAAATGGTCTAGGATAAAGCGCCTAAAACATATGAATAACCTGTTTACTTTGGATTTGTTGACATTTTTATTTAGACTCATCGATAAACATGAAATCTCATCCTAGCTTAGTGTACGAGTTTGAGCAAAAATCGAAGCTAATCTAAGTGCTTGCTTCGAGATTTTGTACATGCAACAAAGTAAAGGTAGCTTTTTGAATTATGACTGAAGAAATTTGTATCAAAAAATTTGCATTGTGAATCAAAATAGCAGTTCCCTCGGAATATAGGCTTAACCGTAAATCATGAACTTTTTTTTTATATCAGATAGGCTTCCGATAGAAAAATGTGTATGAAGAAATTAAGAAATTAGACCATGTAGGTAGTTCTAAAACACACTCTCCGGAATGAATCCAATAAAAACCGATAAAATAGCAACTTTGCGACGATTTTCTGGGCTTTGTAATTTAACTAATCAACATTCGCGTGAAACAAAATTGCAGAAAACATCTATAACGGACACTGTAAAATTGTAAGAATCATTGAGATTTGACATTATTGTTCAAAAATGAGTCTCAAGGGGATTTACAATAACACGTAAAACAGTTGGCTACTTAGTTAAAATAATTATTTTAACTATTTTGTTCATAAATGTAAATCTGTGTTCATGATAACCTGCAATTATGTCTATAATCACAAAATCTCATCCTAATTACTCCTCGAACTAAGTGTTAACTCGACATAATGTATAATTTTTATTTATTATTCGGATTATTTTATTGTGTGCATACTTACCTAAATGTTTTACTGCAGATATCTGTTTAATCTTTGCTAACAGACAGACACTCGAGTTTTGAGAGATATAGATAACGACATTATCATAAGCAAATATTTCCCTTGCGACTACATAAGTGACCTTCTCCGATACCTAATTTATGAATTTTCCTCCCACGGAAATGCCTTTCTTACCTATGCATATATATCAGCACTCTCCAAGTTAAATGTATATATATAATGTAGTAAAAAAATATTTTCATGTTGCTTCCAAAACTATTTAAATGTATTAGAAGCCTGTGGTAGAGTCAGAAACTCACTCACTACAGCATTATCAGATTTGACCTTGATTTACTTTGAGTGACTTTGACTTACTTCATTTGATAGTTTTAAAAAAAACGCACTACTACACACTGGGAAATGCACAAAATACCAAGATTATCCGAAAGTTAAGTCACACACCCGCTTATAAAATATTAATATTTTAAGTGTCGGTAATATTTGTTCATTTGAGTAATTTGAGAAAATAATTATAATATATTATGTCATGCCTATATTCGTCAAACTATTATAAATAGATAAAAACATTTTTTTCTGAAACCAAATACTTTTTTGCTAAGATGTGCCCCACATATGAGATAATTTTTAGGTCACGTTCTACATTAACTATCAATAAGAATACAGAAAAATACTAATTTCTACGTACTCCTTAGAAAATGCATGAAAAACGTAATTTCAGTTTACGCGAAAACTACTCAACGCATTTGGATGACATTTGAAACAAATATAACTTATTCCCTGGATTTATATATTTTTTATACTGGAAACCCCAACGCAGCTAGTAATTCACAAATTTATACAGGCTCACTAAATTACTGACTGAAAGTAGAACTGAAGAGCATACATTAAACAAGTCTCAGGTATGTAAATAATCAAATACAGGTATAATGTGTGTTAAAGTTTATCCACGACACCCGAGGCAGGTGGCAACGGGCCGAGACAAGAGTCGGGTTTCAAAACAACTGGCTCGCTACCACGCACTCACCCGGAAGCGCTTTGCCCGCCCCTGCTAATATTTCACAAGTTTTGGTTCCTAGAACTCTACCACAGTCTACATTCATAACCTAAATCACAAACAAACATACAAACTTTATATAAGTGAAATTTTATGTATCGACCAGCAGCGCTACGTCGCGACGTAGCGCTGCTGGTCGAAAAAAAATCGGCTAGTATAACAGATGAAACGACGCGTCGTTTCATCTGTTATACTAGCCGATTTTTTTTCCTATAAAATATAGATAGCCAAATAATTCAGGTTAAAACTAAGTTAACTTCATTACATATTTACCTGAAATGTTACAGTAGCGTGTATAATTAGCAGAATTATTAACATAATATTATTGAGTATATGACCTGAACTAACTTTCGCATTTATAATTTCAAAATAATAATATTATGTTAGGATGCAATTTGTAGACAGTTTTTTAAAAAGGTAAATAAAAGATATAAAAAATAATAATTAAGAATATCATGTCAATACCAATAAATATTAATTACTGAGTAAATCAAACTCTATGTCAATTTCAAATGTAAAGTAGTTTAGTTTTTATTACGTAAAAACGCTCGATATTTAATTTAATGTATGAACACGAACTTTATCTAATCTCCCTGTAATCTATTAAAAGACCTCGGTCTGCCAAAAACAAATCATTGCTGAAAAGAGTATCCAAAGCAACATTGTTAGGACCATATTACAATAGGCAGGGAAAAGAATACAATGGAGGTAGATAACATTAATACGTATCGAGAATATTAAGGGGTATTTTCGATACACCTGGATCGCAAGTCCTAGGTACTGTACGGTATCCGACCCTGCAACGCAATAAACACTGAACCCTGGTGCACCTAAATGACTAATTTCGTCTCTCAGTTTGCTCCTTTACAGGCAACCTAAAAGGTCCATTAAAAATGTATTACTGTAGTTTTAATTCTAGAGAACAACCTTTCGAAATATTATACTTATATGTAATAAAACTTTACCAACGTATCAAGACTAGTTTAACGGGTTTAACTAATAAAAATATTGTTTGAATTAATCTACAAATCGTTCTCTGTCGATTATAGCGTCAGTTTTTATGAGTCATCTCAGACCTTGGACTGGAATTCTCTCAATTAGTGACCTTTAAAATTCGAGTAACGTGTAAATTGGACGTTTCGTCTAGAGTTACTTTTTTCACGAAACAGAAAAATTGTGAGAGGTACTGCGACCTTGGTGTGTGAAATACTGCCATAACATGTAAATTGTGTTATTAAAGTAGGCACGTAAAATAACTTTATATCCAGTCAGTAACTGCTGTATCTCTGAGATGAATAGACAGATTTCCATAATAATTATATGACGATCACTTTGTAATGCCGCAACGTATAGCTTATTTAAATTAAATATTTGTTGGCTAAAATTAACAAAACAAGTTGTACTCATAACTTGGTTGTACGTAGATCTTCTTAGCAGGAGTCGTCTAGGTAGGAACAACCGCAGTACCAGATATTCTGGTAATCTATCCCGAAGAAATGGTATAAAAATGCGGGGTACAAATTTGAGTTTCTCAGATGCCCATCGTTTAATATCGATTAAGCTGTTGTCAAGTAACCAATCAAGTACAAAAACTTATTTACACGTGTTTTATGCTAGTCTCGATAAAGAAAGTTACTTTCAACCTTGAAACAGCTGTTTACAAAGCCCAGATTAGATATAATTACTTCAAAAACCAAACTAAGAAGCTACAAAAATACAAGGCACCGACACTAATGCTTGCCGCAATAAGTCATCAACTTGTGTAATTAGTTAACGGTGTACCTGATAGTACCGTTCAGTGCACTGTGGCAAATGCCACGCTATGCGGTTTAATACGGGTATCATTTAGCCGCCGCAAATCCACAACTCCTGGCGACGCATATGCATTGTGCAAGATAGATGCAGTACAATATTAAGTTTATATTGGCTTAGTCATGTGTAAAATAATGTAGATATGTATCGTTGCCTCGCACGTTTGCGGAGAGACGTTTTCTATTCATTCCAGTGAACCAATCTAAATTATTCTGCCCTGTTAGCTCATTTAGCACTAACTCTGTTTCCTGAAAAGATGGACGTGGATACGATTATTATCAATTTATGTGACGAACATGAACGTTTGTTCTGTATATTGATGCTCTGTATGTTTTGTGAATAAAAATAGTATCTATGTATTCTATTTAGTTATCTAGTTCCCATTACAGGCTTTGCTTAATTTGAGGCTAGATGACCCTGTGTAAAATTTTCTCCGATATTTATAATTTATATTTAGTAACATTGCTGTGTTTGCTTATATATTCCTACTTACCCATTCCTAAAATTCCTTTAAACCTTGCCTATCCCAAAGTTGCCTGGAAGAAATTGGTTATTGCGATGAGTAGGTAGGTCGGTAGGTATATTGTATAATTGAAGAATAATTTTGTTTAGCTTAATAGTTTTTCGATGTATAAGCTTGTGACTTATATTATAACAGGTTCCATACGGGTTAGTGTGTTCCATTCTAGATGCAGACAGGATGTAGTCAAAGTAAGCCTTGACAAAATAACAATTTCTATCTAAGCAGAAATATTAAATGTAAACCGACCAAGTTCCAATGGCTTAAACTAAAATTCCAACCTTATTAACTCAAGTCACCACTATAGAAGGCATACCCAACTGTTCGAAAGTTATTTAATTTAGATTAAGTATTGCTAACAAGCAACTGAAATAATCTGTAAATTATATAAAACTAAATCGCTGTCTCTGTTTCTCCGCTTACCTATTTTATTTCTTCTAAATCAGGCAACGTATTTGAATTTTGAATACGATTTTTACTATTATTTAGATATCCAAAAAGTCGACAAAACAAATTGCACCTATTTGCGGCCAGGGTGCTAGTAAGTAATCAACCTAAACATAAATAAACAAATCTATAAATCTAAATACTTATTCTATTCTGTATTTCCTACAGACACATTAAACTTTACTGTAACTTAGTGACCTTTCTCTCCCAGTTCAAGATTTCACACTCTGTAGCTAGTGGGAGTGCTACTTCTTGTGACCGGTCGACCCACATTATAATACTACGAAAGCGCATCTGATGGAATTAATCCAAATAGGTGTAACAGGCAATTTAGGTTGCTTTTTTCCTCGCGATTTCAAAGTTGTACGCGTTATTCATAATGATAAGCACAATGACTTTGTTTCAACTGAACACCCAAAGCTTCTGACTGTATTTTCCATCGAATACATAGATAATACCTGTGCATTTCAATAGTACTTTTTTTGTGACAAGGTTGTTCACACTTCAGATGTTAACCCATATTTTAGCTAGATTAGTCATAGACACAATCATAAAAATGTATGTCACATCTCTTTTGCGTGACAAGTGATATGCTAATTACTAGTTACGAATATATATTAGAGTGATGTCACACTAAGTGTAAATGTAAATCTATTTCACAGCAGCTAGAGTAGGTACAACACAAAAGGCCAAATCATCGGGACAGAAAAAACAAGACCATTTTAGCTTCTTTTTTGTAAGACGTTAAATACAGTAGGCTTGAGTCATCGGCTGACAACTGGTCAGGTAAGTCTGCACGAGTCTGGACGTGAACCACAGCATCCAAATTTGGTATTCGTGGATTTGCATCGAGGAGCAAAGACGCATTGGACAACTGACAGTAGGTACAATCATCATATGTATACTTGAGGCCACAGGTACCTGATACTACCTGGCTAACATTACATAACTATTGCATATCTACAGATTGTAAATTGTACAAAATGTATGAAAATCTAGGTGTTCGTAGTGGTTCACCAGCATTTTTCCGGGATAAAGAGTAGCATATGTGTTAATCCAAGGGTATACCAAAGGTATATCTGCATCACAAATTTTATTCAAAGCTTCTAGTTACAGCGTGCAGTGTGACGAAGTAACACACATACACAAAAATGTTCACATCATCAGCCATAGGACGTCCACTGCTGGACATAGGCCTCCTCCTGGGGGGGTTTTGCCAATACTCGCCACGCTTGGCAGGCGGGTTGGCGAGCTCAGTTAGGTGTGATTGTTCAAGGAAGACGCTGCTGCCCATCTTCCGGATTACATCCCTTAGCCGACTCTTACGGCAACCACGGGTAGAGAGGGTGGGATACTATTCTTACGCCGACACCACCACGGCTATACGGCACGCTATAAGGTTGACCTACACAATATACATATAAGAATGTTTTTGAGCATTTGCTTGATCACCAAACTTCGATCGGAAAGGCTACAATACAAAAATTATACTATCTGTCTCTGTATGCAGGAGAATGATGAAATATGCTGGAAAATTCGAAAATTGTTTTGATTAAAATTCCTAATAAATAAAATTATCCCTCTTCGAGTGGGATATAACACAGTTAAATTATGGATTGACTTCGTTTTCGCAAGGTAAGTTTGTCACGGGCTAATCGGGTTGTATACTCGACCCTGTAGCAAATCGCCTTAGCAGGAGGTCGTCTAGATAGGTTCCACCGCAGTACCAAATATTCTGCTGCCAAGCAGTAGTGTGTAAACATTATACTATGTAGCTAGCGAAATTACAGTGTTGTTGAGCCTAACCATCGAATATTTAATTGGTTATTTAAAGTTCTGTATATCGTTGCAATGGTCATGAACATGTGTTATCTCTTACCATCAGGAGAGTGACTCGTTCGTCTCACCATTTAAACAAAAAAAACAGCTTTGGTGTTAAAAATGGAACGAACTTTTTACTCCGGAATATGGCAATGAAGTAGGCAGCTGACCTTATCGAAGAGTAATTTAGATTCAAATTTGGAACTGAACTTCAAATGGAGAGCTGCTTAGACTAAAAAAAAAACAAAATGCCAACTATTTTGGTTCATTAAAAAAAAAATGGCATTAATGGATCTTGAACTCACATATTGCCACGGCTTGTCACATTCACCCATCCATACCTGTTTTAGCGGCTGCTCTATTAATGTACCTATTTTAATAAAGAAAAAAACTATGAGGACATGCAAAGAGAGACTAGATTAGTAAAGTGAATGTACCTACCTACCGTTGTATTCGTTTCGAAAATAAACGGCTGGAACGCGTTGGTAATAATGTAAAAAAGGGTAAGTTAGATGTAATTGACCTCGAGGGTCAGTTAGACACATTTATCTACGCTTTTTCTACCAATCATCATCATCATCATCATCATCATCAGCCGTATGACGTCCACTGCTGGACATAGGCCTCTCCCATTGACTTCCACAAAGACCGGTTGGAAGCGGTTCGCATCCAGCGCGTTCCTGCGGTCTTTATTAGGTCGTCTGTCCACCTTGTGGGTGGACGTCCTACGCTGCGCTTGCCGGTCCGTGGTCTCCACTCCAGAACTTTGCAGCCCCATCGGCCATCGGTTCTGCGTGCTATGTGCCCTGCCCACTGCCACTTCAACTTGCTAATCCGCTGGGCTATGTCGGCTACTTTACGGTTGGGCTATGTCGGTTTCGCCTACGGATCTCCTCATTTCTGATTCGATCTCGTAGGGAAATTCCGAGCATAGCCCTCTCCATAGCTCGTTGTGCTACTTTAAGCTTACTAAGCAGGCACACAGTGAGAGACCACGTTTCGGCGCCATAAGTCATCACTGGTAACACACACTGGTCGAAGACTTTCGACTTGAGGCACTGAGGTAATTCGGACGAGAAAACGCTGCGCAGTTTTCCGAACGCTGCCCAGCCGAGTTGGATTCGACGATTGACCTCTTTCTCGAAGTTGGACCTACCTAGTTGGACTGCTTGTCCTAGGTAAATGTACTTGTCAACAACTTCAAGAACCGAGCTCCCAACTGATATTGGGGTGGGCACAACATGGGCATTCAACATTACCTTCGTTTTGTCCATGTTCATTTTAAGACCCACCCGTTGAGAAACTCGATTGAGGTCTTCGAGCATTGTGCTGAGTTCCTCCGACGACTCTGCCATGACCACTATATCGTCGGCAAATCGAAGGTGAGTGATGTATTCGCCATTAATATTGATGCCGAATCCTTTCCATTCTAGGAGCTTGAAGGCGTTTTCCACTGTGGCAGTAAACAGTTTCGGAGATATAACATCTCCCTGTCTTACGCCTCTTTTCAGTGGAATCGCCTTCGAAGTCTGCTCCTGTACTTGGACCGACATAGTAGCGTTATTATACAAACACTTCAACACTTCGATGTACCGATAGTCAATATGGCATCGTTGGAGAGACTCAACCACCGCCCATGTCTCGATCGAATCAAAGGCTTTCTCATAGTCCACAAACGCTAGACATAGAGGCAAATTATACTCTTCGGTCTTCTGTATAATTTGCCTTAGCGTATGGATGTGGTAGATAGGTACAGTACCATATACTGTAACCTTTACGGAAACCGGCTTGTTCGGAAGGCTGGAAGTCATCGAACCTGCGACTGAGACGGTTCGTAATGACCCTTGAAAACAGCTTATAAACATGGCTCAGAAGCGAGATGGGTCTATAATTCTTCAATAAAGTGTTGTCACCTTTCTTGAAGAACAGCACCACCACGCCTCTGTTCCATGCTTCTGGCGTTATACCTTCGAGTAAGACGGAATTGAAGAGCTTCTGAAGGACTTTAAGTACCGGTGTTCCACCCGCTTTCAGAAGCTCCGATGTGATTCCGTCATCACCCGGCGCCTTGTTGTTCTTAAGCTGTTTCAGGGCCATTCTAATCTCGTACAGGCTGATGTCCGGGATATCTTCGGTATAGTGCCGGGTCAGCTTGGCTCTTGGGTCTTTGGCCGCGCTGCTAACAGGCTCAGCTACCGAGGTGTATAACCGTCCATAGAACCTTTCGACCTCCTCTAATACCTCTGCTTTGGTCGACGCTATACTACCATCTTCTCTCTTCAGCTTCGTCAACCGGCTTTGCCCAATAGACATGTCTCTTGCGAACACTTTGGAGCCTTTTTTCCGCTCTATCGTCTCTTTAATACGATTAGTATTAAAGATACGTATGTCGTGTCGCAAGGATTTCGATATCTGTCTATTGAGCAGCCTATATGACTCTGCATCATAGGCAGACTGTAGTCGTAACGAGCGTCGTTCAGCCATGAGGTCTAGAGTATGGTCGGACAGTTTTTGAGGTCTATTTGTACGACGGGGTCTAAAAAACTTAGAGCCCACCGCATGGACAGTTTCTACGAGCCTGTTATTGATCTCGTCCACCGTAGCAAGATTCTCTAGGCAATCGAAGCGATTGGAAAGTTCAAGTTGAAAGCTTTCGGGGTTTTGTATATGGGCGCGAGTAGGTCGGAGCGTGGACTTCATCAAGCGTGACCTTTCAAGCTTGACGTTAATATTCAATGAGCCTCTTACCAGTCGGTGATCACTACCGGTTTTCATCCTGTGGATCACGGAGACATCATTGAATATCCGTCTTTTGTTGGTCATGATGAAGTCTATCTCGTTTCTCGTAGAACCATCGGGACTCATCCAGGTCCATTTCCTGTGAGGCGGCTTCTGAAAGAAAGAGTTCATCATAAAGAGGCCCTCTTTCTCCAGAAAGTCGGCCAGCCTCTGTCCCCTAGGATTCCGTTGCCCATATCCAAATTGCCCCACTCTCAACTCATCATCGCTCTTCATGCCCATCTTTGCGTTGAAGTCCCCCATTACAACAGTGAAGTGGGTTTCGGAGGTATGTATGGCCCTACTTACGTCCTCATACATACTCTCTACTTCATCATCTGGGTGTGACGAGGTCGGTGCATACACCTGAATGACCTTCAGCGAATATCTTTTGGATATTCTGAGTATTAGGTATATGACCCTGCTCGAAACACTTCCGATGCTAATAATGTTGTTAGTGAGGGACTTGTGGACGAGAAAACCGACACCACCTTGGGACTGTTGGTCACCCTCCCGGTAATAGAATAGGTTACCCGACTTCAGGGTTATCGTGTCCTCGCCCTCTCTCCGGACTTCAGATAACCCCAAAATATCCCAATGTAACCTACTCATTTCCTCTTCCAGCTCAACAATCTTCTCGTCTGTCCTCAAAGTGCGTATGTTGTGTGTTACCAGGGCCAGTCGTCGTTGGGGGTGGTAGCCGGGCGTCTGCCGGGGATTCTTAGCACCCCCTGCTCCACCGTTACCGTGGCCGCTACCGTAACCAGGACTAGTGAAGCTGCCGGGGACTGGGGGCCTGGTCTTTTTAGAAATAATCATTGGGGGGGTTTTGCCAATACTCGCCACGCTTGGCAGGCGGGTTGGCGAGCGCAGTTGAGTGGGGTTATTCAAAGAAGACGCTGCTGCCCATCTTCCGGATTTCATCCCTTAGCCGACTCTTACGGCAACCACGGGTAGAGAGGGTGGGGTGCAATTCTTACGCCGGCACCACCACGGCTTCTACCAATACAAATATTTTATTCTATGTTTCAACTTAGTTAAAATTACCCAGGTTATATAATTGAGCCTGTCTCAAACATCGCTGCATAGAAAGCCTAGAAAACCGCGGCTAGGCTTATTTTGGTTTGTAGAGATAGATATACGTGGTAAAAAAAACAGTGTAGGTACTATGACAGCGGTTATATTGCAGGCCGCGCCTATGTATAAGGCTGACTTACAGCCGTTGTATATAGTAGCCACGATCACGAATTTAGCCGTGTCTATTTGAAAAATAATATTAACAAGTACTTTTTATGGCTTAAAACAATATAACTCTAAATTTTATGTTATTTTTTTTTTACGAAAATTTGCTCGCATTTGACAGCGATTTCGCTTGAAATATTACCTATGTATTTACTTATAGGTATGTAGATAGCCATATGGTTACCTTAATTACCTTAATACATACATAATATCTATCTATCTAGGTACTTTCCGCAGATAACACGAAATCTAAATTAAACCAGCGATAGACCTTGAGATTACTCAACAAAGCACGTGGTACTTAATGGTAAATATGAGCAAATAACAACCAGAAATACTTAAAACTACATGGATTATCCAATGTACACAATGATTACGATTTACGTACGAGCTGTAAACAGTTATGCGTGCACATGGCAAAGCCTCGTTTGCTTTGTGAGAGTAGGTTACATTTTTCTAAGCAATATTATCATTATCACGATGGAGATACAGATAATTACTTATCTGCAACAGAATCTCTTACACAATATATTAAAAATATTTAAAAAAAATCTATCTTTACCCAAAAAGAAAAGTATATATAGTATATTTATTACTGAGTTTTGGAGCTATATTGATATCGGCATGATTGGGTAATTCATAAGAATAAATCACCACGGAGGCGGAAAGAAGAATTTTTATTCGTTTTAAATCCATTATCTTACTGGTAGAATTTGAATAGTTTATTACCAAAAACTAAGAAAAAAAATGAAACAGGCTTTTTTTCGCTTTTGGCAAAGCACTATATATATAACTATGTTTATCACCGGGTCCTAAATCGCGCATGAAATACACGGAACGGGCAGCTGATACAGAGTTAGTGTAATGAGCTGTGCAACAACCTTGCGATTTTATAAGACCTAAATGAGGCTGATACAGAGTTAGTGTAATAAGCTGTGCAACAACCTTGCGATTTTATAAGACCTAAATTAGGGTAGGAGATCGCAACACCCTCATTTTTCATCGAGACAACCCACACACTCCAGTCACATGGCTCAACATGACTAAAACGTCGAGCTAAATAAACAATACTAGTTTCTTATTATTTTGTTTTATTTGTATTATTTTGTGATTAGGACCCGGTGATGTTCAAGTCGCAAAAGTCTAAAAATTATGTGTTATTGTGTAATAAAAAGAATTGCATATTTTCTAGTGATAAATTAAGTGAAGTAAGCACAAAATACATAATAGTACAGATAGTCTTAGCACAGTTAAAGTTACGATCAAGTCCAGTACATCCGTAAAATAATTATAACTTTTACGATGTTTTGGAAACAAATACGTTTCACCACATTTTATTACTTGCCCACTTGTATGTTATATAAGTCTATACTTAATGACTAAAATATTTTACAATAAAAATACTTTAAATAACAGGTTGTGAAAAAATTTAACAATGCGACGTCATGATTTTTCTGCGTCCCGCCGAAATTTCCTGCGTCAATTTTGTAACAATATGACACCAAGTCACCAAAATACACAGGGATCCAGAATATTTCAAAGAGAAACAATCTTAGTCGATTATTATAGTCAGTTGTTTTCGAGTCGTAATCGAGTGGACAGTCCTGCCATATTTTTTTTTTTTTAAATAGATATTCAGCGAAGTTGAGCGAAGCGAAGTAATTTACATTGTAGTCGTAATAGTAGCCAGTGCATAATTAGTAGATAAAACCTTAAATAAAACGATTTGAATCAAAAAAGTACAAGTAAACTTTCCAAATGGCTAAAGTGCCACACAAAATATAATGATACCAATGACAGCGTTGAAATAGCATTTAGTTTTTAGCTTAATAATTGCAAGAAGTGACTGCTAGTGCACAAAAATGTAATAGATGTGTTTTTTAACAAAAAAAAAGTCTTTAAGGTCTTAAATCAGATCCGAGTGTGTAGTACAAAATATACATTTACTTACTTATCTCAAAGCTACCTATCTCTTTTCCACATTGACATTTCACGTCAGCGAGCATAATAAATATGACGAATCACTATAAGTATTGATAAACTTTATGCAATGCAAAGTAAAACCTTTGATGATAAAAAATGCTGCATAAATAAGGTTACCTTGTTATGAGTTAGAGTTACACGCATTTAGTATTTGTTTTTATTATTAGTTAATTAATCATAATTTACTTTTAAAAAAAACTTAAGCCAAGTTACTATGGTCCAAATAAAAACTTGCTAAAATAGATGAAAAAAATATGTAGATTGCTATTTATAATCGACTAAAAAAATATTGTAACACCCTTATCAAATCTGCTTGGTAGGTACAGTTTATTTTTCAAAACAAAAAGTCAAACAGTGTTGTCAAACTTAGGGTATTCCCCCTAGATTTAGGGGGTAAATAAGTCAGGTGGGATTTTTAGGGGCGTTATATTTTTAGAGATTTTAGAGATTGACAGCTTATTTTTTATTAAGAAAAAAAAGATATAAAAATATAGGGCCTGAAGTTATTCCATCTAGCCAATTATATTTATTTGTTGACCTAGCGGTTTACCGACATCTAGTACGGTTCCTCATCACTAAGTATGCGGAGTTGAATAGAATACAAATGTCACCATTACCATAAACATAAGACGCGAAATATTACAACTACTCTGTGGTGACTGTTGGTTACGTTTTCTATGCTTACTGGAAATACGTTGATTGTTATTTACTTGTTTAATTTAATTTTGTTATTGTACTGCTGCGACGACAACCAATTTGTTTATTATGCCTTAAGAAAAGAAGAAATACACTCAAAAGTACATAAAGAATTGGGAAACAGATCCAGATTTAAAAGGAAATGAATTTATATTGTAACTATTAAATAATGTATAAAAAAATATATTAATGAACATTACATTTTTTTCTTATAATTGATTAATTATCTTTTAAGAATATTATTTTTTAGGGGGAATTTCAAGTAATTGTCTTGATTGTAGGGGTTTTTAACATAAGTTTTAGGGAGAAATATTTTTCAGAGTTCGTAACACTAAAGTCAAAGCTCTGTCTGACTGGCTGGTTTTTGGTTTGATGGGCGCAATTGCCACCAAAATCTTTCGTTCTTCTACGATGGCGAGTGCTTCGGAAATTCAACAATATATCAAAGAAGCTATTTCTCAAGATAAAGTAGTGGTCTTTTCAAAATCATATTGCCCTTATTGCACGTTAGCTAAAGAAGTAAGTACTTAACCTTTAAGATTATGTTTTATTCTAATATTTATTACCCGTGTCTGATGTTTAAATGACTCATAAAAGTAGAAATACATTTTTGAAATTGAAGTTTTCGATATTAATAAAAAGTGACAGATTTTGAAAAATGATTTTATGTATGAATAACCATACCTATATTATGTATGAATTCTTTTATTTACTCTAACAAATACAGGAAAAATTGTGAAGTTTTTAGGTTGCAAAAATTACAGCTGTCATGGAAGGGTGGAAAGTTGTTTTAAACTTAAAAACCTCAATATGGTGTGCAGAATTAATCGATTATATAAAATCTATTTGCTCTACAGGTCTTCTCAAAAGTTAAACAACCAATCAAGGTGATTGAGCTGGACCAGCGTGATGATGGGAACGTAATCCAAGACAACCTGTCCCATATTACAGGCTTTAGAACGGTAAGTAGGTAACCTGGACTAGTTTAGCATGTTCAGGTTATTGAGAGACCCCTTGAAAGTTTCATTTTATGTATGCAGCTATTTCATAAATTTGAGTGACATGACTTTTTTGACATTCAGAGTATACCTAATTTTAGTGTTGTGTTAATCATAACTATGACTTCACTGTTTACATTTAACATATATAATATTTATATAGGATATGTGTGATATCCTTACTTGTGCAAGTATGTTTATTTTGCTATGGCTATGTATAGGTCAATGTTGGGTCTTACTACAATTTCTTTTAGTTAGTTATTTTGATCACAAGTTAATCCCTTTCTAGTTAGAAATGACTAGTGTGAATACAAGGCACTACTACAGTACAGTAAAAAACACACAAACAAATGTATAAAGTTATTGCATAATTCTAAATAATACTGTCAACGCTTAGAAAAGAAAATCTCACTATGAAACACCAATAACAAGTTCCTATTTAATCCTTAAGTGTTTTTCCTGTTTGATTCCCTTCACTCAATCTCAAACTCAATATCATCTCATACATTCAAAAGGAAGCAAAAGAGAGCAGCATATGCCGATGTACATACCTATATCATACAATAAACAACTAGCTTGGGAACAACACCTGACAAAATAAGGCTAGAACTATGATGAATAACAGTGACACAAGGTCATGCTCCTTTATTTTAAAGAGCTTGACTTATTAAGCTGTTAGGTAGGAAAAAACAAAACACCACAAGCAGGATATTAGTGCAGGCATTCCATTTAAAAATATAATTTAAGGTGTTACATTATTTCTTTTATCTTCTATTTTATTTAACTGGCTGTGCTCTACAATTTCATCCATATTTACAAGATTGATAGTAGTTGTATGATTAAATTTATGCTATTAGATGGCTGTATTCCATATTTCACCAAATTTACTAAATAAACCATTACAAAAGTAACAAACACGTACACACATACATTCTGCACAAGACTAACAATTGAATTTATGCATTCCAGGTGCCTCAAGTATTTATCAATGGGAACTGTGTCGGAGGCGGCTCTGACGTGAAAGCTCTGCTTGACTCTGGGAAACTGGAACCAATGCTCATCGGCTAAACAACATCATGGGATAAAAACTTTGTTTACTTAGGGTCTTACTTACAAATGTTGCTTATAGTTCAATGACATTATATTTGTTTTTGCTCCATATTTTTATGCCGTTGAAGTAATGTTTTAATATAACATATTTCATTCAATAAGATCAAAAGATCATTTTAATTTCTGTGCAATACAAAAATTAAGAATGTGGTAAAAATTAATATAATTTAACTTTAAGCAATGTGTTTAACTAAGACCCATAATGGTTAACAAATCATCACAGACATACTATATTTTAAAAATTAATAATAATTTATAGAATGTATTTATATATTTTTTAAAATATTGCATATATTGCATTTAAATAATTATTTGTACTTCAATAATTATTTAAATGCAATATTTATTTAAATTATTTTATAGCACAATGTGATACCAGTACTTATATATTATACTTTACTTAATTTTGTTTTCAGCCAGACTATTTATGAATACTTTTTTAAATTTTTTGTCAAAAAGTTCTAAGTATTCATACTGTTGGATTATGGAGAATACTATTGCTGTTGCCATTTAATAAATTAGGTATGCCAAATTTTCTTTGCTGTTTTAACTTGTAGATTATTTTCGTTACTTAATATAGCTTGATACTAGTCAACACATTGCAGTGCACTGTACTTTAACCCGTCAGCCTTACTCTAGAACTTACATAAGTGGAACAACTACTTGTAGTGCAATCATTACAGCAGGCTTAAAGAAATACCTCTTTTTGACACATGAGTATTGAGTATAGTATGTGTGTGCATTTGTCTGATTGCCAGTCATACAGACATATACCAGTCTTATCAGAGGGTAGTTATGAGGTTGTAGTGAGTCTATGGTTTATACATGGTTATAACTTTAGGGTGTACTAAGCCCAAAATAAATTATTGTACTCTAAATTATGAACAACTTTGGTTGGCAGTTCTGCTTCATGAGGTGCATGTGAGTTCAATTCCCATCCAGAACAAACATTTATGTAATGTACATGGATGTATGTTCTGTATATGTGTATTTATAATTTTCCGTACATGTGTTTGTCACTGAACACCTCATAAACGGCTGAACCAATTTTGATGAATTTTTTTACGGGTCCCTGAACTGTTTAGATTTTCAATTGGACTCGGTAAGTGGCGCTGCAGTCGGTGGGGACGTCTGCCGGGTTCCCAGCTTCAGTTTTTACGAATTCAGAGTTTTGCCCATAGTAAATTTGTATGGCAGTAGTTCGTAGTTGGTGGTGGTGTGTTGTGACTGTAGCGAATGGTCCTTCTGCGATAAGACCAGCGATAGTACAGTGAACTCTAATTCCCATGGATGTTAGGTAGTTGACTCCGGCGTTGCTTTGTGGAAGTTCATTTTAAGTATTCAAGAGTTAAGTTTTTAGTGTATTTCTGCTTAAAAGTCGCTTTGGTTACAACAGTGACGCGAGTTTAATATAATTTGAATATAATTTTAAATATTATCTAACCTGAAGACTATGACTAGATAAACGAAATATTCCTTAATATCTGAAACTAAAATCCGACAAACTAATAACCACAAGTATTATCATCTTGCTACAAGACGAGTAGAATCTTCGAGCGCTTAGTAATAATTGAATTTATTACCAAGTGTACATATTAAATAATTATTTGTGTCCGTCACGTTCGATTACAAAAAAAAAGATAAGTGAATTACGATGCAAAAAATATTGTTCATGCTGGTGAATACAATGAACTCTTTCTGCTAAGAATACCCCAAACGTATAACACTAATTTACATAATAATAAATAATTATCGCTACACTTGTCCACCAGTACAATTCCGGATACCTTAAAACCATAATTTCAAATTAGTTCATTAGTCAAAAATTGCCGTGGTGGTGCCGGCGTAAGAATAGTACCCCACCCTCTCTACCCGTGGTTGCCGTTAGAGTCGGCTAAGGGATGTAATCAGCATGAAGATGGGCAGCAGCGTCTTCCTTGAACAATCACACCTAACTGCGCTCGCCAACCCGCCTGCCAAGCGTGGCGAGTATTGGCAAAAGCCCCCCAGGAGGAGGCCTATGTCCAGCAGTGGACGTCCTATGGCTGATGAAGTGAAGTCAAAAATTGAGATGTTAGAAACGACTTAGTTATATCCCAGTTCACGCCATCATCTATCACGATGATTGTAAAATGAATCGTGCCCCTCCGAGTGAGTAGCACAATCGCTTCGAATTAATTGTAGAGATTCCGCTATAAATCCTGAGCTAAAGTCACTTGTCCCCCTCTAAACGGTTTAATACGCACACGGGATGAAAACATCAGGGCCTGCTCAAGGCCACGCGGTCCGCTAGGAAGAACAGTGACTAAGACTAGGTACTTGGACGGTTCGAGTATTTGACAAGAAAGTTCGTCATTGGTTTACGGGGTTTATCGGAGAAATGTTATCCCTACGGGGACTGATCTACCCAATAATATAAACGATCCTGAAATCGTAAACAAAATAGCTGTTTTATTAAAAAAATCATTGATCTTCAAGAAAATGTATGGTTTCGCTATTGTGTGACAAACATATATATATGCTTCTGTATGTGGGTGTTCTAAACGTTGGTATTACAAGTATATAGGTATATATAAATATTTGTATTTACAAAAAACTAATCAATCAGTTATCTGGTTCCCAATGTACAATTTTTTGCTTAGTTTGGGGCTAGATTGCGCTGTATAATATGTTCTCCGTTATTTATCAGTTTTTTTAGGTCTAAGAGTATTAAAATACGTTCGTTAACACTGATAAGTAGAAAGATCAGCACCTTTCGATATTAATACACTTTTCTGAAACGCTTGATGATAATGGTGGGTGGAAGTCCGTACGATAAGCTTTTTTGCCACTAAATGTTATAAAATTTAAAAATGAGTTTGAGTTACGTACTTGTGAAGGAAAACATCGTGAGGCTACCAAGGCATAGTGGTAGAACACTTTCTAGTTACAAATACCTTTAATAAATCTGTGGTTAGCAATCCACGGATTTTTCAATCAGTCACCTAAGTTGTTGCATACAAACATTTGTCCAACTGTCCTGCAATTTCATATGAGCTTCTAACTATATTGGACTATGGTTCAATTCCAAACCTGTCAATCATAAAAAAGTATTCAGTACTTCGATTGAGCTAGAGTACTGAGAATAAATATGTTGTGTATTGGGGGGCTGAATGCCGTACTACTCGTACAAACTTAAGCGTAATCTGTGAAACTACTACGCGATATTATATATCCTATGTCATTGATAAAAGCGTCGTTTTTGCCTAACGCGAGGGGTACTGTATCAATTAAGGTGGCGAATGCGCGAACGAGACAGGAAATAGCCCTCGATCCGGCCTCCGCCGCCCTAGCGGCAGTTCGCGCGCCTACCGCTAGTCGGCGCTGCGAACTCGCCCTAACAACATGCCATCTCTACACTTTATTTAGCTAATATTCTTGTAAACAAACTGTATTTTGTATAATAATATATGGAAACGATGCCGTTCCTTGCCGTGTGTAGTATTTGTTGTGTTCCTTAATAATTCTAGTCATGATACTCGGGCGTAATGTGTTTGTGTTAGTGTGAGTGAGCAGGTTTAAGGTGAGCTGTATTTACGCTTGTCTTTTGTCGAGATTTGAATCTCAATGTATACTCGCGATATCGGCATGTTAAAGCTTTGTTAGTGTCTGCAGATTTTTGGTATAACAGAGAACTTTTTGAAGATCTTTAAGATATTTTTTTAATGTTTGACCACAGCTCACCTGATGTTAAATGACGGTGTGATCGAAGATGGTAAACACGCTTAGTTTGGAATGGTACTGGCTCGAGTGAAGCTGCCGAAACACACCGTTAAGTGCTTGGCAGCAGATTTTCAACTTGAGGGTGGCTAGCGGTGGCTAGCCGAGTTCTAATATCTTACCACCAAGCTATAAAAAAAATAGTGATTTCTTATCTAGCAACCTACACTCTTTGTAAGCTTAGAATTTATAGAATTAAATAAAAACATTAAATATACTAAAGATATCATATATATATACTAAAGATATCCAAATATAATTCTATAGTGCAGTATCATTTTATCCTATTCGTGTGTACATAAGATTATATTTTAGTTTGCATTGGTATTTATAACAAGGTTATAAGTATTTGTCAAATACATACATTGGATTAGGTATCTTACTAACGTATAGGAACTTGTTCAAGTTCAAGTGTTTTATTCGCTAAAGATGTGGTTACATTTTAGATCTTAAATATATATTAGTACAGCACATCTTACCCTAATTGGCATGCGAATTTACAATATAAAGCTTAAACTAGATTATTTTTATTATTATACTTCTCACAATAATGTATAATAATAATGTATGTACAATTGTAACAAGAATCGTCACGAAAAATATTAACAAATATCAAAATAATAACTACTTACAAAATACAAAAAGAAATAATAAAAACATAAGACATTTCTATCATGAGATCAATAATGACTACAATATTACTATTTATAATGATAATTATGACTATTTTTTGGTAGAACTGTATGAGTGATCATTGTATTCGAGGAAGTGTTTGATGTTAGGAACTTGTTAAGAGTAAGAACATAGCGTTACTTTCTGTAAAAGAAAAACATAGCGTTACTTTCTGTAAAAGTCTAATAATATGTCCGAATGAGCGTTCGTCCGTGAAAAGGAAAGGTTCATTGGTTGGAGCAAGATTAATCGTGGCGCGAGTAAACAGCCCACACAAGGACAGGACGCCCTCATTTGCTGGAAATGAAACTGCCCACAGGTTTATTCCACTCTACTATATTTTAATTACACATGACGGTTCACCTTTTCAGTACTTGTAGCTGGAGAACAACATTAATTCAACATAATCTAAAAAAGAAATAAATCAAATCAATAACATTGAGCCATATTAATCTTCGTAGAGGATAATCGTGGAAACCGGAATAGTTAAGTCGACTAAATCGAGTGAGTTTTCAATTCAATTTATTTCAGATAAGTATAGTATTTTGATTAATAAAACTTAAAAACACTTATGACAAATAGATTACGACAAAAAAATGTTTTTTATCATTAATGTCATCAGCTTACCATAGTCATATACTTTTCCAAGAAACTCCCAGTCCGATCGTCGGCTTTTCGCTTCCAACCACTCGCAGCTACCTTACGTATATCGTCACTTCATCCAGTCTTAAAGAGTCCTACACTACGTTTGCGGACTCGCAGTTTTCTCTCTAAAACACGTCTACTCCAGCGATGACAATAACAGTAACGGTAGCTGTTATCGGAATTTATTTTTGCTAAAAATAATTCATTTGTAAGAAATCTCGGTTGCGAACAATACAATTTACCGAAGTATACGGGAGAGGGTTCTGAATCCGCTATCAGTACATGCACAGTAGAACACAAACAGAAGAGATTTGTGAACCCGTAAGTATGTTAATGTAAACAAAGGCATCTTCCCAAGTTCTCCCTAAAAATGCGGAAATACTACCGAAGGGAACGAGTTTAGCTTGCCGTATAAATAAAAACTGTAGCACGACTCAACCATTGAATTAAAACGGCTTCGTAGTCTTTCGTAGCGTAGCGTAGCCGTCGGTCGTAGAGGTTAGTCTAAGCGAAGGGCTGGTAGTAAGAGAGCTACGGGTACAAAAGATTAGGATTTTGGTTTACAGACTTATATTTTTATGTTGTAAATAGCAACACCTCCAGTGTCAACTGCTATATGGGAAGATATATTTTTCTATGACAGAAGTAGCCTATATTCCAGATATATGTTTATTCCAGAGCAATTTTAATACTCCGCTTTACTTTATGAATGTCACTCAAATCGATATGGGCGTTTTAGATTTAGAAGCAACAAACATAAATACTTAAAAACTTGAACTTTCATGATAATAATTATTAGAATCGTAAATATTACGATGGGTAACCAAAAAAGTGGATTCACAAACACATATATGATGAGTATACACCATATTTCAAACCCGCAGCTTAAATTATTATGTTACAGTAATTCAGTTCCTATTAGCCACCAAAGTTACAAAACAACTAACCTAAATTAAAGTACTTAGCAGAGTAGGGAAGTTTCGGGTATGAATTGGTATGAATTCATATTTATCTTGGGTCAATAAACGTTTATTCAGTGTGATTTAATGTTTGATGAACCGACATACAACCTTTTTAGTGCTGATTTTATTTTAACACATAAATATGCGAACGCCCTAATGTCATATTGATATTTTGTCATACATTGAAAAATATGTGCTTAAGCCTATATCTAAACAATATACCTTGTATTCTGTCCTACATTGAAAAATATATGCCTAAACTACAGCGAACATCAGTTTATAACACAACGTTATACTTGTACATATATAAATAATAGTGAGAATAATAAGAAGGTTTATTGTAATAAAATTAATACAAGCGCATTATTACAAGAAATAAAAAAAACCTTTATTAAATAAAAGTTACAATATTGATAATCTGTGGTGGTTACCCTGAATCTCACACAAGAGGAGTTTTGTGTCGTGAGGTTTAGTAGCTTCCTTCTAAATATCTAGCTAACAATAATTTGTTTTAAATAAAGTGTGTAGTCCACTGCTAAGGTAAATTAAAAAAAAAAAACGCAAAGTAATCGCGGGCTTGGCCATATATAATAAATAGGACTACGTTTGGCCACCAGCTCGGCTGAAGGTAAGCGAAGGTGTGGTTGAGGATGGAATACGACGATTTAAAAATAATCTATTCATTCTAGCTTTAAAAGCTTAAATTGTAGTTTTCAGAAAACATGGAGAACGGACGGTGAGTTCCAATCTAGTTTGATTCTAATCTTCGTCATCTTCATTATAAATTATAATTTAAAATATTCTTTAGCTCTTCGCCTATTAGATGGGCGGAGAGCAGTCCCCTAGCTACGTATAAGGCGGGCGGCAGTCAGTCGCGCTCTCAGTGCGGCGAGGGTGGCCGCTACGAACGGCTACGGAGCGCTACGGCGCTGCAGATAAACTTTTAGCGAACTTCTGCGGTTCCATAACACTTTGTTACAATACTGTGGGTGAACAAACGCTGGTGCGCTCTTCTTATTTATGTTTTAGGTAAGATAGTTTTGTGAAAGCAATAAAATGTTATATTTTAAAAAACGTGAATTTTTTATTGCTGTTTTTATCTTTGGAATTTAATTAGTACGGGAAATTTGGGCGGAAAAGTAATAAAAACATCTATGACATGACATCAATAACAAAAGAACAATAATAAAAACGGTGCTTTTGTTCTACTTGCATTAAAAAAAGATTTTGTCATCACTTTTCAGTGTCAGGTCGAGCTCAGATTTTTCAATGATTGTAGTTCCGAAGACAATATAATTATGATTATGGTTACATTGAGTTGAATCATTGAGCTGAAAGAAAATTATGGCACTGTTACTTCCGTATAATAATGACCAAATTACTTGTAAATTATAAATTCATTTCTTTTACAGTCAATTTTTGGTATATTTTATATGATACACTAATATTGATGCTCAAATGCCAGCCAATAAAAGTTTCTAATATTATAAAACAGATCTACCAAGTTTGTCTCGGTCATATTTTAATTGGATAGATAGATAGGTACTCGAAAACATGATTCCTTGTCATTTATTTGTCTAATTTGAGTTTTTTTTTGTCAGTGACAAATCATTGAACTAAGAAATACGTACATCACCTACTGAGTTTCAAAATAGACACGTTTTTATTTTGTTTTACTATGATAATTGTATTTACACCTAACTAAATAATATAAAAATAAATTTTCGAGCAAAATATCACATTTCTGGCATTTTATTCGGGTAAATTCCAAATGAGCTTAAAAGGGCCTTTTGTATACGAACATCAAAGAAGACTTAAGTGGCCATAGTAATGGAAAAAAAAAACTTCTATAATGACTTGCCAACATTCCTAATGTTAATCCTGCTCTCTTGATATTAAAGCGCACTTGACATGTTGTGGGGAAAAACTGATTTTTATAATGAAAAGCATTTACGTCTCATAACAAGATGTACTTGACGTTAAAGAATGCAAAGCGCTTTACTAAAGAGCGTTCACTTGCTGTGGAACATGAGCTGATTTATTAAGCGTTTTTGCTTCATGCACTTATCGCTGCATGAAGCTTGTTTCGTCGCTTGTTTTTATAAAAGCTCCTACATACGTCAGTTTATTATGATAAAAACTTGCTGTGTTATGGGGAACGTTTGATTTTTTGCTAATATCGTTACGATGGAAATAGTAAAGATTGAATAGCAGAAGAATTGCTTGCTTCGCTTACATGTTAACGAAACCGTAGAGAGGTCGTAGTGTACTTTTTGTTTGTTGTTTTGTAGTCGTTACAAGAACTTTGAAATTGCAATTTAAATATAGGAATTTTATGACTAGGTTATGGCTAGCTTCTTTTGAGCATTTTGCTCTTATGGGAGTAATAAAGTTTACTTTAAGCGAAATAAACACGTAAGTGTAATTCTAACGATATTATATCGTATGGTTTAATAATTTACAGAATTTTATGCAATTTAAAAAAACACCTTATGGGCATCGCATTTGTTATTCATTACGAAGGATTACAAAAACAAAAATGGATGTTAATCCAGCGGAATTTTAATGAAGCTCTTAAAAACCACTCGTTAATCTCTCGAGATAAACAAATCTGCGATTTCGAGAATTACGAAGTTTTGATGGAAAAATATATTAATTAAACACCGCAAATGCGCCGGTTGGGGTAGCTCATCAAAAATGTATAGAATTCGTATGATTTGCATAAAAGTCATTTTATTGCCTCGAAAGACAAACAGAATGGGATATTAGCTGTCGGAGTGAATCGTAAATTGCGGCCGGTATGAACTGTACTTACCAACATCCATTTTGGTTACAAGATACCACGTTTTTTTGTATGGCTGACAGGCTAAGTGTTTGACCACAACACACCTGATGTTAAGTGACAGTGTGGTCGAAGATGGTAAAGCACACCTAGCCTGGAATGGAACTAGCTCTCAAGTAAGGCTGCCGAAACACACCGTTATATGCTTGGCGGCAAAATTTCAACTTGAGGGTGGTAGCTAGCCAGCCGAGTACTAGAAAGTACCCTACCACTATGCTATGGTTTTCTCACGATGTTTTCCTTCACCGATAGCTCAAGCTCATTGTTGTGGTTTGAACCCACGCTCTTCGGCATGCGAACCGACCGCGCTAACCACTGAGCTATCATCGCTACAGAACAAAAAACGTTGGTAACAAAAGAGCTTATTTTGTTAACTACAAGTAAATTATAAAAAAATCAAACAACTCCCGACACAAAATTAAACATAGCTAAGAACACTAACAACAAATTCACCTTTCAAACAAAAAAAAAATCGATTCATCCGTTCGGGATTTAGAAAAATTACACTGGTTCGGGAGCTACGATGCCACAGACAGACACACACACAGACACGTCTCACTTATAACACCCTGTCGTTTTTGCGTCGGGGGTTAAAAATAGCTTTCGAAATGGAGTCAAGGACTTCTTCATACTAATATTATGAATGCGAATATGTGAGCATATTGGTCCTTCAGGTTGTAACATTGAACTTAGGTTAAATACGGGATGCAAATAGCTTGTACTTGTGTACCCATATTGTATGTATGCTACATTTTTATCTAGGAAAAAACGCTGATCCTGTAAGATAGCAGGTGAAACAGCAGAACTTTTCTATAGTATTTATAGTAGTAGTATAGTGTTGATGGATGAACGAGACAATGTGAATCGAGGCGGAGGAACCGAGACACACATACGTGATTAGTTATGCTTAGAAATTGCGACCAACGCTTATTGGTATTTTTATCGCAACGCTAGTTGGTACTTTTATCAAAAAATGAGTAGAAATTCAAACTAAGTAGTATACGAGTAGGTATTTTTATACTTTTACAAATATTTTTGTCGTGACTTTGGTGACAATAGTTTTATATTGCGGCACTTGTCGTTACTTAAACTTCTGGTATCGTCAAACATTTTATAAGTAAATTTAAAAATGCAAGTTTTAGAATCAATCCGCGTAATGTGTTTTTATTTATTGTTAACGTAATGTGTTTCATTCGTTTCTTCTTTTTTACTCAAAACCGCTTTTTATTCTGTTCGAAATTTAAATAAAAGGTTTGATAAGCAACAGCAACAAGCAACCTCCTTAGTTCCCATGTTTTGGAGAATAGAACGTACTTTATGTTATATTTTTAAATAACAAGACGGATTTTTATATGGATTTCTATACTAACTTTGCTGGTGGCTGACGACATGTATTTGACCTGTATAGCAATTTCGATTTATTTTGACCAAGGCTGTTATTGAAATCACATTTGTATTTCCGAACAAATTTTAGAAAAAAATAGTATAAAAATAAGATAGTAACTCGCTTCCACAATTCATATAATTCCATTATTATTCCTCAAATAATAGTTTTAATAAATAAAGAAAGAGGAGTAGAGAGGAGGTATCTGTTATCGCTCTATTTAAGACAGGAGTGTATCAGCGTAGCGTTTAGATGCTCTTTGGAAGAAGGAAAATTGTTCGTAAAGGCCCAGTTCTAATTTTTCTGAGGTATTTCTCTCGTTGAGGAAGAAATTTTCGTTACGCAGCGAAGTCAACTTTTATCATTAGTTAACTTTATGCGCCCTAGTTTTGTTGGGTATAGTATAGCTTCGTAGGTAATGTTAAACTTTTATATTCATGGTGTAACTTTACAAATTAGGAGCATGGATTAGAAGAAAGATACTATGTGATGTAGAAAATGAGTAAAGACACCTGACCCTTCAATTCTTGCTCGTCTTTCATGAACTACGCGGCACATTAGAACTTCGATGTATTTAATTCGATTGAGGTAAGGCCATGGTGTATTTGTGTGAGTGTATTTCGTATAAGTAAACAAATTATAGGGCCAAGGAGTTTTCACTCATTTTGTATTCGAAATTTTAACTCTTTTTTATAATCTGTGAACAGGAGTAAAAAACAATAAAGTTCACTGGGTAGATTGCTTAATGTAATGTAGATTCGCGTATGTTCTTGTCTCACCAAAGGGTTCAGATTTCAGTTAGAGGATGCTTATATAAGATAGGTACATATTCACTGTTCGAGATTATAATTTGCACATATTAATACATATTGAACTAGTATAATTATAACAAGCAAGGAACCTTCGCTTAAATAGTTTCACATATATTCGGATGAATTAATTGTCTTATAAAACACATTAAGGAATTCGTAATAGATGCAAAAAAATCAATAATTTCTTATAATAATGTTGATTAAATGAAATTAAATTAGTGCATTCAATATCCGTGTAGCCTTTGAACATTCATCGGGCAGTTTACGGAAGTGTTTGGGTATATATCCACTACATATAGCTGACTCAGATAACTGTGCCATGTAAATCTTTGTTGATTTTTTGTTCCATTGATGGTAAAATACATCAAGTTATCTATAGATACGCAAAGCACATTTCTTGCTTGAAGAAACAATTGTGAAAAAAAGAATTATTTATCAATTGTGACTTGAGTACTCGTAGTTAAAAATACACAACAACATTACATAGCCTTTTGTAATAATAAGTTTAGTGCTTGCTTTTTTTTTTGTATAATTGTAAAACTTACCACGTAAATATACCTTTCCTACCGCAGTCGAAGTTTTTTTGCTTTACGAGGGTAAATCCTGGGGCGAACACAAATTACATGGAAATTAGTGTAAGTTCATTTTGTAAGAGCCGCAACAAAAACTCGGCGCCTCGTGGACTTGCAAAGTTAATTTGTATTCAGTAAATTACAGCGAGACTTGAATGAACCAACCTATCAAAGGAAGAAGTACCTATAAAGTTGATCCTTATTTTACATAACTAAGTTTTTTGTTGTTTCAGATGCTGAATCGGACGTTGCATCTGCTTAACTTAGAAATAACGTAGCTTGAGCGGCTCAATACTAATTATCCAAGCTTCAACCTAAAAATAGTACAAAAGTATCGAACTTAACGCATCACTTCGCTTTTATTTTTACAAGACAAAGCTATGCGGTAAAATCGTCGCTATTTTCTAAAATATATTAGTGAGGAGATAGGGTATTTAGCCGGAGTAGTTTTATCGGCGAAAACAATGGTAAAGGGTGTCGTAAAGCATCGATATCTCGGTGGTTGTGAATTTGGTAAGGTTGTGCAAGGGTAGGTAGGTAGGGTAGGGGTAATGTGTGAAGATAAGGAAGAAACCCGGAGCGAGGCTGCGGTGGCCGCCAGCCCGCGCCGTCTCTGCTGGCCACGCCGCCCGCCCGCGCCGCTACCTGACACCAGAGGGCTCTGCTGCGCCAAACTGCTCAGAAAGAACGGGAAACCTAAGAAGGTAAGCTCGCCGCAACTTACACTAACATCTTATCTTCAGTAATAAATCACGACACGTGAGCTTACAATTCCGCCGCGGAACGTTCTTATGTTTTATTTATGAACAAACTAGGTATATTAGATATTTACAGAACAAGCTAGTGATATAAATGTACTAGGTACCTACTAGATAACGCGATCCGAACAATCACTTCGCACAGCTCAATTGCAGAGCAGCAAATACATCTTGTTTAGTACTCCACAAAAAATATTATTTTTTCAGTGAATAAATTAAGCATTTTTTAACACAATAAGGTATACTGACAATCCTGTTGGCTTATTGGTAGTATATCTGTTTTAATACCTGTAGGGTGTGGGTTCGATTGCCACCCAGGACAAACACTTTATGATATAAACAAATGTTTGGACTGTGTCTGGGAGTTCTGTACGTATTATAAGTATGTATTTACAAAAAAATATATACAAATGTATTCTATTAGTAATCTGACCTCCATAGTACAAGCTCTGCTTAGTTCGAGGTCAGACGGTGCTGCGTTAAAAAAGTGTAAAATAGTTTTATTTTTAATTTAAAATACTTTGCTAAGGTCAAAGTGATATACAGAGGGGCAAACATATCAATTCGCGAGATTTATATACTACAACAAGCAGAAAAAAAAAATGAAAAATGGAACAGTGCATCTGATGACAATGAATGAAAACTGTTTGTTGTCATATACGTGAATCTGTGTAACTCACCAGTTTTAGTTTAGTAAATAGGGCTAACTATTTTAATTGAGCATGTGTCAGGCAGTATTCAAAATATACACTATTTCCATTAGGTAAAGCTTTGAATAATGTTTAGCATTGATCAAATTATACCCTGTCACAAAATTGATGAAGAAAGTAGGTACTAGAAATCACAAACTAATAGGATTTGCTTGAATAACCGTCAACTTAGTTAAAGACGATAGGACCACAATTCTGCGTCTAGTTTAATAATAGTTACGAAACTTGTGAGGGTATTTGAATCTTGTTATTTAAATGAAACATCGACCCGACGGAAAGGTATCGCCCATATTTCAAGGTAGAGCGGTTTTAAGCCCAATATAATCGAAGTTTCACCAAACTTTTAGACACGGCGGTTGACTTACGTCACACTAACCAGATACCGCTTATATTTGGTGTTGTAGAAACGTACGATCTTAATATCGTATCTTATTTTAGAGCGAGTTTACCTACGTGTGCCTCAATTATAAGATATGTATCTAGTTTCCATGAACTTTCTATGAAAAAATATCGGTTTATGCGCGCTGTGTTGTTATACTTTATCGTTGTGAATAAAGCCTTTAGTATCCTCTCGAAGTTTCTTCTCGGTCATAAATTCTGAGCGGCAGGAGTCATTAACCTTTATAAAGACCTCTTTTGGGGGCATATGAATAAGGAATTATGACTTCTCGAGGCCGTATTTTAGGAATATTCTGAATGAACTATGAAATCGGGAACAATGACATCATGAACATTTTATTACAACGTACACGCATGCTCTCGTTTATGCGTCTATAAAATCTGTGTAAACAAAATACATGATAACTATTTTATTAGTACAAATATGCACATGACGTATAAATAAAAAAAATGTTGCTAAATTAAAAAAAAGTTTAAATATGAAATAACAATTTTAACGCACTGTCCACTTTTAATAAAAAAAATAAACCTACTGACGTCAGATCTTGATTGAAACTTTTTTCTTACGAAACCTATAAAATTCTAAATTAAAAAAAAATACGCGATTTTATTTTTCGGCTGTCAATTGTTTAAACATTCACCTATTAAAATTAAAATTAACATGAAGATGGATATAGCAAAAACCGGAGTAATTTTCGAATTATTGAAGAATAAATAAAAGGATGCTCAGTCACTAATTTGTAGCGATGATGGCTCAGTGGTTAGCGCGGTAGGTTCCAATACCGAAAGGCGTGGGTTTAAACCCCAACAATGACCTTGAGCTGCCGGTGAAGGAAAACATCGTGAGGAAACCATAGCGTGGTGGTAGGGTACTTTCTAGTACTCGGCTGGCTAGCTAACACCCTCAAGTTGAAAATCTACCGCCAAGCATCTAACGGTGTGTTCCGGCAGCCTCACTTGAGAGCCAGTTCCATTCCAGGCTAGGTGTGCTTTACCATCTTCGACCACACAGTCACTTAAAATCGGGTGAGCTGTGATCAAACATAAAAAAGTGGCATGTATGTCTTGTTTGTTTACACTCAATGACCCTGAGCAAATTTTCGACCCGCACTATTTAATTATTTATTTGTTTTTTACTATATGTATATTGGTTTTATTAATTTTGTATGGCACCCTTTACGGATCATAACCAGCAAGGCAAATAAATTGTGGGAAGAAAGTATCGACAAAATTAGTTCCGCTGCCGTCTCAAGTTTGATTAACCCCGGGGCAACTTGATGCAACAGCCATCTTTTGTATTATCTTGGGCTATTTTAATTGGTTGTAGCAACCAAAATTGTGAAAATATATATAAAACAAAAGTGATTAAATGCTTTTCTTGTTTAAATTTAAAAATAGCGGTGTAAAGTTTGACTTGAAAAATAATTATTACGAATTTCAGACGCTTTTTCATTGACAAGTACATACGTATATGCCAACTTTTATGTTAAAATACTGCTTTTTGAGTCAGTTTTGACTTGTCTTTATTTATTTTTATTGCAGTTATTCCCTAAAGTTTGTATCTTTCTCTTAATATAATTATCTAGTTTACTGCGTACCTAAAACGAACAAAATATACGTTTGTGTCACGGCCGGCAAGCGCAGTGTAGGACGTCCACCCAAGAGGTGAACAGACGACCTCGTAAGGAGCGCAGGAACGCGCTGGATGCGAGCCGCTTCCAACAGGTGTTTATGGAAGTCAATGGGAGAGGCCTATGCCCAGCAGTGGACGTCCTACGGATAAAATGATGTTGATGATGATATGTTAATTTGGGTGCGCAGTGGGCATGGAACATCCGTTTGCAATACTTTCTCACTGAAATGGACCTTGCAGAGTTTAGGATCTATAGATAAACAGATTCTATACAAAACTATATATACAAGACAAATAATTCTGCATGCTATATAAACCAATATCAAGTATGGCAAACCATTTTTTTATGTAAACATAATAAGACGAACAAAGCGCTTTCCTGATGGTAAGAGATAACGCCTGCCTATCACCGTTGCATGCAGCAGTACCAAGAATTTTGAGTAACAAAAGTCCGGGGCAACGCTTCGCTGCTTCGGCGCTCATTACTTTGAGACATTCGATGATTTGTCTCATAACCTAAATTTTCGATATGAAATACATATATCAAATACATATATATGACATAGATAAAGGAATACAAATAGGTATGTAATTCAGGATAACTTCGTAACGTTTTTTTTGTGCCGTACATATAAGTCGTCTTCTAGTATTTGTTCCACTTGAATGTTGTTTTCCACGATATTTTACCAAAACACACCGAAAGAGATGTTTTTCTTTGAATCAAACAACACCCGAGAGTGGCTGCAGTCACTATTTTGCAATTCTAAGTTTGGCAAAGAGGTTCCAATCTGACTAATGTGTCTACTCATGTATACTCGTGGCTACGTCTCCATACGAATTGTATGTCGGGTGGCCGACATAAACACATGCATATTAGATGTGTCAGGAATGAGAATAGATAGAGCAAGGCAACGTCAATGATTTGAATCGAATCGAAATATTATACAGAGTTATTTATACCTATCTAACAACCTCTCGCATGCAGCCTTGCCACGTCCTACTTATAAACTATTATACTACGTACTGTTTTGACAATGACGATTATATAAAACAATATTTAATTTTATAGGTACACAGAGGCATTCATGGGTAGCGCGATGCCTAAAATCTAAGACTTGCTTGGGGTAGATTTGAGGGGCCACTTTCATAGCCCGTGTTACCATCCCTGCCTAACAAAATATTATATGATACAAAGCCCATTTGAATAATTTGCCAGCAATTTTTTTTTAATTATCTTTTTATTATATAAAGTTATATTTTTATTATAAAAAATATATTTTATTACATATAAAAATTATATTTTTTAATGATAAATAATTATTTTAGGACATTTTCCATGCTATCTAAATCAGATACTTAGATATTTTTTTGTAAATAAATTATTTTGATACATTTATATAGAAATATCTATACACAGGCAGAACATACGTACACTTGGGTGGGAATCAACCTCTTGTCCTACTTACTGTTCACGACTAAGCTACAGGGCAGTTAAAATAAATTGACGACAGCGACATTTCTAAAAAAACGTAGATTTCTATTTGAATATTTTAATCAACAAACGGCACAAAAAATTAATGGTTACGGCACAAAATTAAGAAGAAAAAAGTATATTTTTGTCGCTAGGCAACTACCCCGCACATAAACTGTCACCCTAATTTTACGTTAGCGTTAATGAATTTACGTTCAGTTAATTAAGCTTTGCATAATAATTACAAAAAGTCTGATTTGCTTCCTGAAAAGCGCTGAACTTGCTAATTTATAATTAAAAGTGTTTGAGAACTTTTGTTGACATTACAATTTTTGCTAAAGAATAAATTACCTATATCATTAGCAAGTAACAATGTTTCAATATCATGCCTTCATTATTTGAAGCTTTATTTTTTATCGACTTACAAGTCTAATTTTTCAAATGATTTCCTTTAATGTTATAGATAAGATGATTGGGTGTCACAAAACTCGGTGTCTTGTTGGTTGCTGATAAAATGAGAACTAACCAACCGACTGACAATTATTTTTAAATTTTATATCTAATCGTAGCTACTTGACGGTAGATCTCCTTAGCTGGAGATTGTCTAAGTAGGTACCACCGCAGTACCAGATATTCTGCAGCCAAGCAGTAGTGTGTAAACAGTACTGTGTTCCGGTTTGAAGCTAGCGAAATTACAGAGCTGTTGAGACTAACCAAAGTCTCAAAGTAATGAACACCAAAGCAACTATGCCATAGACTTTGTTTTGTTACTCAAAGTTCTGTGTATCGCTACAATGGTCATGGACAGGCGTTATGTCTTACAATCAGAAGAGCAAATCCTTCCTCTCATTAATGTAAAATAATAAAAAAGCTGCAAAGTGAAGCGAATTTCCTATGAAGTAAATTCGAAAACTTCGATTTATTTCGTCATTACTCCAACTACAAGAGATTTAAATATCAATAGCAAAGGGGCTGAAACTCTATATTAAGTAGTTCCACATTAACATAATCATGTGATAATCCTGCCCTTCTCGGGATACCGAAGGTGTCTATTTTGTTGTATCCAGCGAAAAAAACCTTGAGAATTAAATTCTCGTTTCTTTTCCATTTGCCTGAAACTTTTCACACTATAGTCTCATTTGGGAATTCTTAACATAAAGCTGTTATCGCTGCTTGTTAAGTGCTCTGAAAGCTAAGTTTTATTCTACTTTGTCTATAGTCTTTCAAGACTATAGACAAAACACTCAGTGCGCTGATACAGTTTCTCGTTATGTTATTATTCACTCTCCGTTAAATCTGTGGTTTCAATTCTCTCATTACACAACGTTGTTGAATATTATATTTTTGTTTTAAATTATTATGTGTAAGGATAAGCGTGGACATAAATACGGTAAGAAACGTTAACAGGAGGTATTACACGGGGCGCGTGATGGATGTGTTAAAAGATTGATTGATGTTATATGTGAGTAGGTTACTCGGAATGTCTAAAAATGCGTAAATCCATTTACTTGGTGAACGAAGACGTGAAAATTAAAGCTAATATGTTCAGAGAAATGTACCTATATAACTAACAGATTTTTTTTTTCGTTTATCGTTGTCGTATGTCGTACTGAAAATATCAAACTACTAATAATGACTTATTTTGTACATAGCTGTCGCAGAATTGGTAACCGATGAGGTAGACGTATTTAAGTGTAAAGAAGGCGAATCGGCAGAATGCCCTGAGTCTTTTTGGAGTTTTTCTTAATTGTTCACAACCTATGTGTTTGACCACAGCTCACTTGATGTTAAGTGACGGTGTAGTCGAAGATGGTAAAGCAGTAGAGCACGCCTAGCCTGGAATGGAACTGGCTCTCAAGTGTGGCTGCCGAAACACAACGTTAGGTGCTTGGCGGCAAATTTTCAACTTGCGAGTTGTGGATAGTCAGACGAGTACTAGAAAATTCACTACCATTATGCTATGGTTTCCTCATGATGGTTTCCTTCACCGGCAGCTCAAGCTCATTGTTGGTGTTTGAACCCACGCCCTACGGCGTGTGAACCGTCCGCGCTAACCACTGAGCTATCATCGCTACAGTGACGACATACATCGAGGAGCTGACAGTGACTAGAAACGAAAAGCCGAAGACCGACCGTCGAGTGGCGGTCTTAGGAGAGGTCAATGTCCAGCTATGGGCTATAATAGGCTGTTTATGATGATGATGATGATGACTTATTTTTTGTGCAAAATTAAGAAATATTACCCAACACCTACTTTTGTGTCAGTGTTTTCCAATTCAGTCGAAGACAAACGCTCTATTAATCTTAGTACGTTTTCTACTTAGGAGATTCCACTTTGTTTCATCGCCATTCCAGATTAACGACTGCTATTGAAGCATGGGTCCATTGACACCATGTATCTGTGTCTAGAAATTTAGATTTATTTGAGGTTTCAATACAATAAATAAATGTAAAATAATTATTTTGATAACAAGTGTTTTGTCCGTTAGTCACAATAATTAAAGGTATTATGAAGTTATCTAGTAGGAAGACACGATGTATAACTCCATTTTCTTTTTTTTTCGTTATACATGACCGGTGCTCAACTTATTTAAAAAAAAAAAAGATTTAAGCTGTTACCGACCCTGTTGTAGGCGAAGGCCGATGTTCTAGGCTTTGTAATTTAGCTTGAACAATGGAGCCGTGGCAGATGAGCCTCTTGGCACGCTTCTCAATGGACTCCAACGCCTCTAGTTGGTATTTGGCGCATCCATCCCAAAGGTGCGAGCAGTACTCCATGCACCGCTTTCGGTTTTTAATCGTTTTTTTGTTTTAAATATTTAAAACGAAAAACGATTTGAAATATAATGGAATTCATAACAAACGCACGTGTAAATTAACAGTTGATACACGTAAATAACGCAGCTATGCAACGAATGCCATATGTTGAAAGTATATAGGTAGCCCGAACTGGTAATTCCCGTACAAAATTACAATTTAGATTTGTCCTCTGTTCCTTTGGGTATTTTTCTAAACTACCCCAGTATTCCAGAAAACAAAAAAATAATCGAATCGAGTTTTTGGGGTTTTTTGATTTACATACGAGTAGGTACATACATATATGTATATAGATAAGTATTACATTGTTAACTTACAGCTTACAGATGCGCAAAGTCTGCCTATTTTTAGGGATCACATCAGAAGAATGTCAAGATACCCCTTATAGTAAGTTCATGTCTAATAATAAACTATTCGTAGGTTAGTCCAGATGAAATTTCGTTTTGTTTTAAGAAGCAAATGTAATCAAGAATTTTGAAAAAGCTTGGCGAAAAATTGCTTGAAAAATAATGAGTTGATATATTGTTCATATACGAGTAAATATTGGTCACGGCTGTCTTACAGACCGGTGTGGTCGCATAGCAACATAGCCTTTCAAATGAACAAATAAGTGACATATTTCTCGCTTTTAAAAGTTATCTTGTTTCTCTTAGCTTGGTAGTATAACAACAAAAACAAACTCTATAATAAAACTTTTTTATAAGTAATGAAAACTAGCCAACGTTGTGTATTTTGTAGGCTTTGTTAGCACTCAAGATACCATGTGAAAGAAAGTATACAATACGCGACGGAATTGCTATACAGAACCCTTGCCTCGGTGCAAACCTCCGATTGGCTCTTATTTTTATTCGGAAATATGCGATGGAACTTCTTATTTAGAAGTTAGCTCAGACGTTTTAAAATGCATCTCGAGCTTCGTCTAAAGTTCAAACACAGAACTTATGCTTGGCTAACTACTTCCGAAGAGTTCTTTCTTAGATCCGATCAGTTTGCGAGCAGCTGTTCGGATGTTTGCCAGCACCGGCTGACGATGTGGAAGAATATCGGTGAGATTTATTACAGAACTGTTTAGTTACAAGTTTCTAGTTTTGTTTTTCGCCGAGAAATTGCATTTTTTCTTTAGATTGAGTTACGAAATAGAGTGTTAGGTATGGAACATTGAACTTAGCTAATAATGTATTTGATTTATATTTTATACGACCAAAATACTCTCGTTAATACGGGAAAAAATAGCCTCGCATCTTTTAAGTTAATGTACCTATGGTGATTATTACTTGACTCCTATAACAAAGTTTTTAATTACTGCACTATAATTCCAAAAATACTTTTTAAACTTTTCTAATATCGCTCCTTAGCCGTCTCAGAAGATTGTTCGCAATAAAGGCGGATATCCAATGCTCAGACGACTGGAATTTCCTATCTACACGCCACGTCTTTAGACAAGCAGTCTCGTGTTATACATATGAAAGAATAATAAAGTGGCACTATTCTTTGGATATCAGACATAGGCGTGAGAGATGAATATAGGAGTTTTTTTTTTATTTATTATTAAATAGGCTGGCGTTTGATCGCCATCTCGGCTAATATCACGAGAAGATGCGGTCTACAATGGAACACGCTAGCACAAGACACCCAGGTTGTATCTAAAGGGATCTCGTTCGGGCAGCGAATCCTTCCACTGGTTAGCAGTTCGCATGACTAAAATGGAATCAACCGGTACCATTCAAGTATTTATATCAACCATGAAATGGTCTCACTAGAAATACAGTCGGTTGTCTCTCGTCATGTAGAAAGTTTCTGGAAATAAAGAGAAAAAAATCTTATACCCCTTGCAAGTCACGCGCAATGACATGGGTTAAGCCTGAAGTATAAAAAGTCACCATCGATACGAGACCCAAGGTCAAAGCTTACGGTGTGGCCTGCGTTTGAATTCCAGTCCAGTCCAGTCCAGTCCAGTCCAGTCCTTGTCCACTCCACTCTTGAATTTCCTTTAGTTACCTTTTCTAATGTCGGGCTTAATCACCGCGAGTTCAGGAAATTGTTCTTTAAATTGGTTGCGATTCCTTTGTCAATTTTCTGTAGTGCCTATTTGTTAAAGTTCCCTTAGGTACCTTCGACAGCCTTAACTATGTTTTTCCATACAAAAAGGCTAAAAATCAACCTAAAGTTATGATAAACTAATTTAAGATATTGAATTTATTTTCATCAGGTTCTCTATACCTACATATTCTAAAATACTGCCGGTCATTTCTAGATAATGTAATATCACCAAAGCAAATATGCAGTCTTCTAACGGAAAATATTTCAGCGTCTGTTTGTTTGCCACTGTCGATTATTTCAGGAATAAATTGACTTTAAACTTAGCATAAATGCAAAAGTCTTTGTTTAAACTATTCGTAACATGTTTTTCCATCGTGCATATGTCTTTTCTCATAAGGTTATTTTGTTTTCTATACATTTTTCTAAAAGAACCGTTTGTTTTCATTACGCTATTTCATTTTTACGCTATTATATTTAGTATTGATTTGGAAAAACTTTACTAGGTGGTAGATCTCTCTAGTAGGCGGTCGCCTATCAGATATTCTGCCGCCAAGTAGTAGTGTGTAACAATTACTGTAATACAGTTTGAACTAGCTATATAATCATCGAATGTCTCAAAATAATGAGCGCCAAAACAACGAAACCTTGGGACAATAATGTGTTACTGAGAGTTCTGGGTATAGCTACAATAGGTAAGGACAGGTGTTGTCTTTTATCGACAGAAAAGCGTGCGTTTATCTCTTTACTTTTTCTTTAAAAGTAAATAATATTATAAAAAAAGAGCCTACAATATGCAATGTACTTATGGGAGACGCCAACAAAACCATACTTTATTTTGATTTTCAAAGATGCTCTGAAACTTTTGAGACCGCTCTACGAAATTGGCAAGGGTGAACTTACGTACCCATTTTTCTCATCTTTTTGGTTCAATACCTATGAGACATTCCTTCGTATACTTCCGTATACCTTTCACTTTTCCTCCCGAGAGATTCTAACATTTCCAACTACTGCGAACGACTCTTCGCACAAAATTGAAATCACTGAATCCTGTGTACGTGACTTTAAAACCCATCCAGTGTTCGAGAAAATCTCGAAATAATATTTATCTTGCCTCAGGTTTCCGATTGGCTACCCTCTCAGCAGATAGCCTGCCTTTGAGGTGAAAATTGGTATTTATTCCCGGGTGTTTTGTTGCGGTGCGAATAAATAGCTTTCACAGCCATATTTCTGTATTTGTATTTGATTAAAAGAGTTTTCGAATCGGAAAATTCACAAATTTTCTGGGACGCGGGTTTTGCAGTATGACTGGCAGTTTCAGCGGCAGTGAAATAAACCACCAAGCGGAATCTTTATCGGCGTTGGAAATAGATACGGATTTAACCAAATATGTTTCTATTTCACCCGACGTGGTTTTTTTTCTACTTAGTTATAGTTTAGTACATCTTAATATTAGGTATAAATATACAACAGAACAGAAGTGGGCGAACCAGTAACATGCGGTGCGTTGGTTTGTAGTGTTAGCTCCGTAAACGTCGTTGATGTTGCGTGCCGCTTGTGCCGCGTTGCTTCCACAACGGTACTCATACGAGTATGCCATAATTACATACATGAATTTTTTACGTATTCATGATGACGAAAAAAAATCAAATGCGATGAAAACACAACACTAATGAATAAACAAATGTCTACTTTCGGAAAAAGAAGACGAAAAGAATTCCATGTCTTTTAAAATAAAATTAATTTGGATCTAGAATTCTTATCCAAACAAAAAATACTTTGATTTGAAAATACTGCAGAACAGCAGTGTCATAGGTAATAACTAATAAATTTCAAAGAAAGTCTCAACGATGAAAGCTCATAATATTATTTTAAATTAATCAATATTATTTTCAAGTAAACATCTGAGAAGAATCGGACGTGAAATCTATTACAAGTAGGGTACGTTTAATATTAGATCCTATCCACTCACAAAAGAGATATTCCGAATATCCAAAATCCAATAAAACAATCGTATTGGATATTCGAGAATTCATTAAGCCGGAGAGACACCTACCCTTGGTGTCACGAGAGCTCCATTATCCCGTCGGTCGACGTGGATGGCGAACAAACACTTACTGTCACCCTCGTGCCTAGTACCTACCTATGTATATCAGAGCTCCGTATAGATACCAACCTACCAAGCTCTAATTATTAACAGAAATATTAATATTGATAATATATAAGATTATTATAACTGATTTAAAGCCATGCTTGCTTCAAAATGCTTTTATCTTTGTTGATAGCCGCGACCTTATAATACTTAATGCCCTGTCAGCTCATTCCGTAATATTTCAGCTTTATGAGCTGTACACCGTGTATTCGATTCCTACTCAGGATAAACATTTATTGCGACGAACATTAATGATATTTCTGTGTTTGAGTGTTCTATATGTATTTATAAAAAAAGTATATGAGTATTATATATCAGTTCTCTGGGTCAAACTTTGCTTTTATGACTTTTAGTCTTGCGGAATTTGAGCGTATGTCAACTTCACTGGGACCACTTATCATTGGGATCGAAAAGACTACCCTTTTTGTTTTATTTATAGTAAAAATTAATTAAAACTCGATCTCATGGTAACATTGGAACCAAATAACGGAGTGCACGTATGCTATTTTTCTTCCCTGGACAGACACGATAAATCAACTGTTTTATACGTTTTATTGATTTACTCTCGACAATATGTAACAGCTGACATTACATATTATTTTATAATTGTTAACGAGTAATAGTCGCTACAAGATTTTCGGCCTGTGTATACAGTTTTCTACGTGATGATTTCTAAATCAAAAACCTAAAAATATAGATTTTTTTGAGAGACTAGATGTGTAAGCAGATTAGCTAAAAATTGTGGTGTCGAGCTTCGAGCTTACTAGTTTAACATATTGATACTTACAAAGTTTGTATTATTTTGGCTAAAATGAAAAGTATAATTTACGTCTAAATATATCAATCGAGTGTTACCAATTACATTGTTTCATACACACACACAATTAATGATACATGTATATAATAAATATTTAAAAAACCGACACTTGACATCAAATTTCTATTCAACAGACTTGGAAAATTCGAAGAACCATCACCGACGAATCACAAACCTTTTATAAAAAATTGTATCTAAATCGGTCAAACCGTTTCATGCATACACAAACAACCGATTTTGTAGCGATGATAGCTCGGTGGTTAGCGCGGTCGGCCGCATACCGCAGGGCGTGGGTTCAAACCCCAACAATGAGCGTGAGCGTGAGGTGAAGGAAAAACATCGTGAGGAAACCATAGCGTGGGGGTAGGGTACTTTCTAGTACTCGGCTGGCTAGCTACAACCATTAAGTTAAAAATCTGCCGCCAAGCATCTAACGGTGTGTTCCGGTAGCCTCACATGAGAGTCAGTACCATTTCAGGCTAGGTGTGCTTTACCATCTTCGACCACACCGTCACTTAACATCAGGTGAGCTGTGGCTAACACCTAGCCTGTAAACCATAAAAATAAAATAAAAACCTCTAATCTCTACCTCCGTTCCGACGTGGGTATAGAGCTTAGGTACTGTACTGGCCCAGGTAATGCATAGACGGTTAGGTGACAGTGCAAAGATTAGTCTGCGATAAAGAGGGGTCTTGAGGGATTTTAGGGCTTCAGTGCCACATAAGTACATGAATGAAGACTAGAAAAGAATTTAGGTATGTGTGAACCGACTGGTAAGGTTTCATATTGAACATTAGATGTAATTTTTATATTTCACAATTATAATTTACTAGTGACCCGCCTGCAATGTCGATACTAATGTGGTGCATATACATGTGTTATACATATAAACCATCATCTTGAACAACTCTATTGATCGAAGCCGCATTAAAATCCGTTCCATAGTTTAAAAGATCTAAGCGTTCAGACGGCGGAAAGCTACATTATTTTATATTTACATATGTAGAGAAGACTTAATCTCGCACAAAATACCATGAATTAGTTTTGTTTATTTACCTCGACGTTTTGGCATTGTTACAAAAGCCGTAGTTACGAACGCACTAGAGAACGCAGATCATCTTTGAGAAAACGAGAGCGTAATGATCTTGTAGTCTCATCTATCAGCCCCTGTACTATGAGCTATTTCGATATCCGTTAGGCGCTCAACGAAAAAGCTATGCGATTTCGAACCTTATTGCGCATACATACGATATTTGGTCGTGTAGCTATTTCCGAAGTGTCTAACAGGTATTGCTATAAACAGCTCAGAGTACGGGGGCAGATGTTATAAAAAAATAAAATCATGACCACGACATACTGCATTAAATTCCGATTACGTCTTGATGATAAACATAATTACGAAATTTTAAGGTTTGTATGTGTAAATCTAAACATTTATAATAGAAGTATAATTTTTCAATATAAAAACCCGAGTTCATGCCCCTATGCCAAAACACGGCTAGATTTTACGTATTTTGATTTAAAAATCAAAATAATCTGAAAGTATATCGTTTCTAACAAAAAATATTTTTTCAAATCGCTTCATAGTGTCGCAGTTCTGAGGTAACAAACATAAATATATTATATTGTATAATACAACCGAATTGAGAACGTCCCCCTTTTTAGGGTTCCGTACCCAAAGGATAAAACGGGACCCTATTACTAAGACTGCGCTGTCCGTCAGTCTGTCTGTCACCAGGCTGTATCTCATGAACCGTGATAGTTAGACAGTAAAAAATTTCACAGATGATATATTTCTGTTGCCGCTATAACAACAAATACTAAACATAGAATAAAATAAATATTTATCCCATACAATAGACATGATTTTTTTGCCACTTTTATATATACTGGTACGGAACCATTAGAGCGCGAGTCCGATTCGCACTTGGCCGGTTTTTGAAGTCGGTTACAGATGAGATCTGTTACTCCAATTTATGTCTTAACTTCCGCTATAAACGTAAAATAAAATGAAAACAATAAATAGTATTTCATTGCGTTAACGCTTTGCCAACTTTTATGTCTCTTTTTCGAATAAAAATAATGATCGAAATTGTTCCAAAATTTATTTTACGTCGAGACTTTATTGAGCTCCGTATCATGACCATATTTATTAGATTTATTTTATTGTCAGGCATGAACTTCCTGTTTTTTGGCACTGTTATATACAGCAGGCTTTACGAGTTATTCAAGTAAGTAATTAAAGCTTTACTATTTATTTTATTAAGTGCATTACTTGGACGCACTTCTGTCTTTTCTAAGCTATGTGCGTATTGCCGATAACTTCAAACAATGAAGGAAAACATCGTGAGCAAACCTACATGTCTAAAAGTCTGCTAACCCGCACTTAGCCAGCGTGGTGGACTATGGCCTCACCCTTCTCACAATAAGAAGAGACCAGAGCCCAGCAGTGGGCCAGCTTATAAAAAAAAGACTGACTCAGATAGTACTTGTACAATACCACTTGTACTTTACCATACCACCAAGACCACAAGATAAAACTGAATTGATATTATGACCTTACAAATAAAATAACCATAAAAGGTTTTGTTGTCAATATATACGCAGTAGAAGTGGGAGCGAGAGAAATTCCAGCGAATTCTTTCTATAATGTATTACTAATGTATTGTTAATTGTAAACTATCTATTGGCATACCAAAAATTCATTTCTAAAAAGAGTAGGTATCCAAAGAATTATTGGAAGGATTAACACAAATTTGGTTAGGCTGAGCAATACGGGTAGTGAAGGTGGTTTATACGTACCTTAAAAAGCTTTTAACCTGCAGCTGGGAGTTTTGGAGGGATCGCGGAAAGACTCATGTCGCCCCATTGTATATATTTTTTTCAAAACTAGTGTTTTTTCGAGTGTTCCTGTATAAAAAATGCGGAATTACAAGCGCGAGTTGTTTCCAAAACACCATCGAAGCCTAAAGTAAAGTCTCCACTACTTTACTAAAGCATAACTAGATTTGTCTGGTACGGACTGGACTTGACCAAGAGTAAACTTTGACTATAAAGATAAAGAAACTGAAATCTGAAGACTGCATACAAAATACAGAAACTGGCAGAATGCACAGAGTGCGATGCCAAGAAGAAAGAGGAAAAAAAAACCTGCAGCTGGGTCGCAAGTCCTAGACACTGTACGGGTTCCTATCCCAGCAATGCGATTAACCCGGTACCTGCACAACGATATCATCTGTGTATATGAAATTACTTTTTTTGTAGCCCTAGAAGAGCCAGAGCAATAAAAAAACCAGAGTAGCAAGAGTGTGAGCAATTTCATGATGTAAATAAATTACGAATCAAATTGCGGCTGCCCCTTCCTAAAAACAGAGTTTATGATAACTGTTTGTTGTTGTCTTAAATTGTATTTTTTTTTCTTGCCACCGTTTTAGCTTTGAAACATTTACATCAGTAAAAATATACGAGTATGTTGATTTAAAAAGAGAAGAGTAACTGGAAATAATTTGAAAATACATTTTTTTTTTTTTTTTGTTGCTGTCAGGCTGTGTTTGATCACAACTCACGTGATGTTAAGTGACGGTGTGGTCGAAGATGGTAAAGCACACCTGGCCTGGAATAGAACTGGCAATGTTTATAATGGGTTAGTCTACTCCTTACTACAATGGCCAGTTTTTCTAATTATCCAGTTTACAGGCCTAGAAAGGGTCACTGTTTCATATTTTTAAAAAGAATTTCGTTCTTTAACGTCTCAAGCCATTATGTTAAACGTTTTATCCATCTTATGAAAGTATAAAACCAATTTACCACGGCTTAGCGCCAAACTTTTCTTGTTTAAATATTCTTTTATGAATGAAGAAAGAGAAAAATAGTTTTATAAAATAAAGAGAATCATTTTGTTCATAATACCAGAGAGATAGTAAAAAGTTTCAGTTGAAGCTCAGGAAGAATTTTATTGGAGTTTTGTTCTAGGTTTTATTTGTGTGGATCTTTGAAGAAAGGGTAATTAATAGGATTGGGATCCGGTGGCCACGATTCAATCGGAATAATTGCTGATGGGACTAAAACCTCCGAGCTACATCCGTAATCCATAATGTATTTCAGTTTCGCTATCTCTATGTCTGCAAGCTATATGTTACGTGATCTAACGTAATAAATTAAATGTAATCTCAGATGTATTTATAGTGATCAACTGCCGAGTTAGCACATTTGGTTCTGCTTTATAAGCTGTTGGACGTGGGTTTGATTCCTACACAAGACAAACATTTATATGTCGAACATATATATCTAGATGTTCGTTCTGTGTCTGGATGTTTATGTATTGTAAGTATTTACAAATAAAAGAGTATATAGTCAGTTGTTTGGTTCCCAAAGTACAAATATTGGTTAGTTTGGAGCTACATGGCGCTATGTGAAATTACCTATGATGTTTAAATATTTTTTTTTTTCTTCAACAGTACAATGCACTTAGGTTTGTCGACTAATATATTTTTAAAATAGTACAGCCAATTGTAGGTCATTCATAAAAATGCTTAAAAATAATTATATCTTTGGTCCATCCTCTAGACTAAAGTTACTTATAGAGTCTCAATACAAAATTTTGCTTACAAATAACCTTGTTGTTGTTGTATGAAGTCCTTATACCTAAAACTGGTGTATTCTATTATATGAGCTAATCCAAGAAAATAGTCCACAAGTAGCTAAAGTTTACGATCGCATAGCTTTGCTAAAAGAAAAGTCTCTGTCCGTTTTCTTGAATTCCTTGAAGTTAGCAGTAAAAAGTTTTCAGCTTTGTCCTCCTTCGATGTGTTTCACTCAATAACATTACCCCTCTTCTTTTGTGTTCGTTTGAAAGTGTTTCGCAACTTTTTTATTTAATAAAACCGGGGCATTCTATAAACCTTTCCCGGTATTCATAATGGTAATTTCTATACAAAGATATGCGACGAAAGCTTCCGCGTAAATCTAAAGTTTATAATTTAATTTTGTACCTGCATTTCATGCCGTTTTTGATTTCTATGCATTATTGTTTTCTGTGTGATTTCTTCAATTGTTTCGGTACGAAATTGTACACGTAGCTGTATATATTCCGCCTGCATGTGTGGACGTTTATTGTTCTTTGTGCCAAGTGTCGAGACGCGTCCTAGCCGCAGTCTTTTCGCTACCACTGCCAACCCTTCATGACGCGTGCTCGCTGAACCGTTTCCCCTACCCTTTTCAGGAAACTGTTAGACGTAAATATCTAAGATTACTGCAAAAAGACAAGGGTCATGGTTACACATTTCACGTATAAGATCTTATAAGAAGTTTAGTTATACATTTAAAGGCACTACAAGTTTTAATATAACGAAGGTCAACAGAAAACGCAGAAAATATACATATATCACCTAATTAGTGTTACAAGGGTATGTCCCAGATCTTGTATTAGGGCGGCCTGTGTTAGCGTCAGGCTCTTCCTTAATTACTAGGAATTGTATTGTATTTTTAATGGAAACCTTTTATTATGATTTTATTCGTGTACAATGCAATACTGAAGGTCCATAATATTGAATTCTTAAAAGTATTTACTCGTATGTTATATACATATATTGGTCTGATCATAACCTTTCTTTTTGTAGAAATACTGACGTTTTATAAATATGTAGATTTTCTGAAGCCAATAGCCGTATGCAGCTTTTAAAATACTAGAAATGTCATTCGATTTTATAACGGTTCTTATCCATAATAATGTAGTATTCGGAGTCAGTTCCACCCGCTTCCCTCGGGATAATGTGATCGGTCGGTTAATAAAAACTGTTGAGGACAACGGGGGCTCCATTTGTATTCAAAAGAAAGTTTTCAGAATGGTTTTTATGTAAGCTCCAATAACTCTACAAAAATATTTCGAAAATTCCAAATCTTTTATAAAAAAAATTCGTGTCACGTTGTTTGTCCGCGATGAACTCCTCAACTACTGATCCGATTTAACCAAATCTTGCACACTGTGTGCAGTTTGATCCAACTTGAGAGATAGGATAGTTTATATCTCAATTTATAATCGCAATCTTTCTAATTAAAACTTTATTTGCGTCTCCGCTATCCATAAGGGTGCTTGCATTAAAACCGGTTTTTTTCATTTCTATTTCAGTTACTAGCATAATTAGTAAGTTTATTACAAGTGTACGGAATCACAAAGGACAGAACTATGTAGTGAAAATATTATAAATGGGTTCTAAGATTTCTACGGAACCCTAAAACTGTTCCAAAGTTTTTGATTAAAGAGCAAAGTCTACCTTTCCGCGTGGCGGCATTACCATCAGTCCTTTTTTTCAAAGCTTAATTTCTCGCCTTATAATTCATCTCACGTGGAGACCGCTAATGAAAGACTTACTTAAGTAACCGCGCCTGAGACTGGAATTAACAAGTTCCAAATACAATTCAGTCCTTAGGCGAAGTTCATTTTGACGTCGGCAAAGTGGAAAACTTTGACGTCGACGTCCTTTTTTTCCGAGAAATGTAAAGTTTTATATCTTTTACAACGAGATACCTTTAAAGGGTGCCTCGTTTTAAAGTAGCTCTATAATAAGAAGCTAATGTTAAACGTCCTCGGGGTAGAAGTGTTGCTCTTTGAGTTCGAGTTATACAGTAGTCGACAAAAGGGGTAGCATATTTAACATTTTCAGTAAAGTCGTTAAGCAAATAATAGTAATTTGTGCGGTAAGGGCTGTGGTATAGAGCTTATCTGTGAGGTAATTAAGGAAGTCCACGGACTTTTTTTCTTTTGTGTAGCGAGTCTCCGCGGCTGATTGCTAATTTCGCGACAAAGAACGCTATTACTTGGCCGCAGCGTTGCTACAAATGAAAATATTTTGTAGTTGTGTCGCGGAAATGTAGGTCTTTAGTTTGTTTCCGCTTTTTGTTACCTGGTTTTGCAATTACGAATTGAAGTTGTGAACAAGATTTTGCTTATATTTAAAGCTAGGATTACGGTGTTCACTGTTATGTTTACATATATTTTTAATTATCGATACTATATTTTAACATTTATTTTTGTAATAGATTCTACAATTATTTGCTTCAAGCCCCCAATATTTTTATAAAGTGTCCAACGGCGGGGCCCACGCCCTGCAAAAAAAACAATCGCAGAGAAAACCACCAATCATTAGACCACCAACCAACCACTTGGCCAGTAGGCCAAGTGTGAGTTGGTAGACTTCACACATTTTAGAGAACATTAACAATTCTGGTTTCTTTAATATGTTTTCTTTTACCGTTTGAGGCTGGTGGTAATACGCAAAATGCTTCGGTTATATTATTTTTTATATTTTAATTGGATTCGAAACTATCTACTAAATTCACCAAAAAGACTACCTCATTCTTCCGTAATCTATTTCAACTGCATAATGTATCAGTTCGCTGTTATTTTTCAAAGCACGTAAAGCCACGTAGACGTCTTCGTGAATAAGATAAACTTAAATTAACTAAAACAAAAGTATCTTGTTGTTTCGAATTAATTTTGGCTTCATGCATAGTAATGATTTAGAATAACGACGATAACCTGCATTAAAATAATGTTTTTTATACTTTGAATGTTAATAGATATTTAAAAACAGGACGTGATGATTTTGAAAATCCTAATTCTAAACTATTTTCAAATTTAGTACATACATACATACAATCGATCAATCAAATCAAACAATTTTATAGCGATGATAGCTCAGTGGTTAGCGCAGTCTGTTCACATGCCGACGGGCGTGGGTTCAAGCCCCAACAATGATCTTGAGCTGCCGGTGAAGGAAAACATCGTAAGGAAAAATAGCAGGGTATTTTCTAGTACCGGGTGGTTGAGTTGACAAGCTAGGTGTTTGGTTTGACCATAGCTCACCTGACGTTAAGTGACGGTGTGGTCGAAGATGCTAAAGCTCACCTAGCCTGGAATAGAACTAGCTCTCAAGTGAGGCTGCCGAAACACACCATTAGGTACTTGACGACAGATTTTCAACTTGGTAGCCAGTCAGCCGAGTACTAGAAAATACCCTACCACCATGCTATAGTTTCCTCACGATGTTTTCCTTCACCGAATTCGGTCACTTCGGTCTGCATTAGGTAGGTACACCTTCATCGATCATCCCAAAAATTTACGTCTTACGTCATCGTCACAGGTCAATAGATTCCGTCCATTGTCTATCATATCAAGCTGGCACGTAAACATTCCATTGTGGATCAAACGCCATGGATATCATGTGTCTTTGTCTTCCTCGTATTTAGATGACAATAGCGTCAGAAAGGGTCTTTTATAAAAATCTCTCTTTCGTTGCACATAATATCTATATATTACTATAGAAACTGGCGTGGTTTTAACACAATTTTACTTATGCGAGAAGCTTACAGGGAATTACAGGGCTATTGAGACTAACCATCGAATGTCTCAAGGTGGTGAGCGCAAAAACAACGATGCCCTGGACTTGATTTTGTTAGCCAAAGTTCTGTGTATCGCTGCAATGGTCATGGAAATGAGTTATCTCTTACCAAGAGAAGAGCGTCTCTTTCGTCACATAACACTTACATAAAAAACTTCTAATACTTCTTCTCTACTTATTACTATAGTTATAAGTATAGAAGAAGAATTATTAAACGTGAGTAGTCCCGTATAAGTAAAACATAAATAATGTATATTAAATACTAGGTTTAAATTGTTAATTAATTTGAGTTTCTTCGAAGACCCTACCAACGTTTAATCGTAATCTAATTCAATGGTTTACGTAAGCATAGAAATCAAACACACAAACATGAATTTTTATTTATATAAAGAAGATAGATATATATGTACATTACACATATGTACACATTTTTGTAGCGATGATAGCTCAGTGGTTAGCATGGTCGGGTCGCATGCCGAAGGGCGTGGGTTCAAACCCCAACATTGAGCTTGAGCTGCCGGTGAAGGAAAACATCGTGAGGAAACCATAACATGGCGGTAGGGTACTTTCTAGTACCTACTCGACTTGCTAGCTACCCTTAAGTTGAAAATCTGCCGCAGAGCATCTAACGATGTGTTCCGGCAGCCTCACTTGAGAGCCAGTTCCATTCCAGGCTAGGTGTGCTTTACCATCTTCGACCACACCGTCACTTAGCATCAGGTGAGCTGTGGTCAAAACACCTGTCAACGATAAAAAAAAACATAAGAATATTATTCAGCGCCATCTAGCCTCAAACCAAACTAAGCAAAGCAAATACTCATCTATATTCGTCACACAAAAGTTTATCCTGGGTAAGAATTGAACCCACGCCTTTTAGTTCTCAAAGCAGAACTAGTACTTAATAAGCTTACAGGGCAGTCATTAGTGTAATAACACGCAGCCGATAATCAAGGAGCAGGGTTACATTTAATTGGAAGCCTGTAATTCATTTGCGTGGGTCGTGTTGCCAATCCAAGACTTCGGCATTAGACAAGATTACAGATTATATTATAGGATATTATGAACATATATGGGTTAATTGAAGGCTTGAATATAAACCTAGCAAGTTAGTAACTGGATCGCAGTAGCTAGAAGCTGATGTTACCAATTCAAGATCTGATATGAAACAAAATTATGTGTTATATTCGTATGTCAAAATGTTGATCACTACAAGTTATTGGTTATACCAGCTACTGTCTAGCGTTGCGCCAGATTTTTTATTATAACTTTTTCTATTGCGTTTTCACAGTAAAATTATTCACACTTAAAATGTGTTCAAATTCAAATGAATAATGTTAATGTGTTAATAACAGAGCCCTTTCAAATACAAATACAAATATTTTATTGACAACACCAATGTTATAAGTTGATTCTGTAATATTACATTACATCATTTAAGAGTTTTAGAACACTGATTACATGTCAATTAAATACAAATAAAATGTCAAAGTATACAAACATGTCAATATAAAAATATTGTCGATATAAAAATACTGCCAATATAAAATATGTCTATATAAAAATATGTCAATGTAAAAAAAAATATTGTCCATATAATAAAATGTCAAATTGTTTCTTTTGATAATAACAAACACGACATTTTGTTTTTAAAAATGTTTAAGGTGTGAATTAAGGTTACAAACATAACGGATCGATTTATTTAAAAAAAATGGTTACTTTTTTCAAAAAAATGTTCGTGATTATCGGACGCCGAACACCAAGTTTACTCAAATTTAAAAAATGTTTTGGGTAAAATTTAGTGGAACACGAATTTACCCTCAATTTACATTCAGGGAAGACGTTGGCCGGGAAGGGTCCAAATCGAATTCCTATCGTTTCTTTATCACAGAGCAGGTCAAAAGTGCGAAATACAACCTATTATAGCTTACGAACTTTACGTACAGCTATAGATTATGGCATCCTGTGTAAGCACCCAGCCTCTTCTCTAAATATGTCTTTGCATTTAGATATCAGACGGTTAATCAAAACTCGGGACGGTCAATGATGGCTTAGCTTGACATGGAAACTGGTTCTTGAGTGAAACTGACGGAACTCAGTCAGGTACTTGTCGCATTTAAACTCATGCTTGCGACTGAACGCACTAACCTATATCGGTACAATGAACGTTTCTATAAACAAGCAAGTTCTACAAACGCAAAATTTCTTTTCTGTAAAAAATAAAAACGAAACAAGCATCATCTAGTTTCAACATCGCTAAAGATGAGAAAGTTCTCCAATAATAATTTCAAGCATGGATCCAATACTTTTCTGACTGAGATGAAACGACTTTGTTCTTTTTGCGCGAATTTGCACAGCCATCTGGAATCTATCTCCTCGATGTATTACAATTTTCTTTCATTCATATTTACCTTAAAATTCTTTCGCCAAGTTCTGTTTTCTTTTCGCAAGTTCGTTCTGCTTATTTACAGAAACGAGGCGTAACAGAATTTTCTCAACTCAATTTGGGCACATTGAACGTCTGGAGAATAAAATGGGCTTTCATAATAGCAGTTTATTGATGTCGCATTACCAAGTTGTTCAGTAAATAATCTACAAAATAGTTCCAGACTTCAGAAAAGCAAGCAGACGTTGACAAGTCACGATTTGAGATTTATACGTACGTGAAAGAGGGAGTCCTTCGTGAATTTTCAATGTATTGTACGGGGCAATTTATCCGCTGGGAATGTACGGTCGTGTTCGAGTCACAAAGGGTTGGATAAATCGCATTACTGACACGCGTGAATTGTAAATTGGACATTACCCGTTACACCTCGGTGCGGGCGCACGGCGACGGTCGTCGGTCGTCGGTTACCATCGTGTGTTCTGTACGTGACGCGATTCAATGCTCAATGGATGTGACCAATAGACGGTAACGATTCATTACGCTAGCTGAGCAAACGCACTGAGTATTTCCTTAATCGAGGTACCCGCAATGAACACAAACCGTTAAAATATTAAAGAATGCGTTTTAAAACTTCCTTCCCTCCTACTGGTGAAATTTCTATGGAACCAATTCGATAGTAGGTATATCTTTTCAAATATAAAAATTGGTTAACAAATATATTTTCTCAAATCGTTTCATAAATGACGGAGTTCTGAAGTAACAAACATTAAAAATAATACAGCAAAATTGAAAACCTCATCTTATTTTGAAATTGATTAAAAATATAAAGCTATTCCTATTCGTATACGCTATTTGAATATTTTACTTTATTAAATGCCATCATGAGCGTTTCTAGAATGTTTTTCAATGTGAAATCTCTATTAAGAACCTGCGCTATTTGTTGATTTCTGAAAATACATCAGAGAGAGGTTTCAGGAATCACTATTAGATCCGGTTTGTATATTCCGTGCAATCAGCCGCTGCGGCCTGTAATTGGCGTCCTACGGGGAACCTAACGAGCAGGATTGTTCGCTGATGCCACGTATCGAAACTACTCTTGTTTATCTTTTTAAACCATTGACAAAATTGTAACAGCGGGAAGTATCCATAGTATGTATCCTATTCATTTCGATCATAGGTTGCTGCTACGATTTGTTATAATAAAACAACTTTTTTTAACGTAAGCATTAAAAAAATATCCAGTCCAGCAGTGGACGTTCTATGGCTGATGATGTGATGTGATGTGATTAAAAAAATATAGATTTTTAAATCATTTTAGAAAAGTTATAGTTCTGTGCGTATGTACTAATTACATCGATTACTACCAAGAATTATGAAGTAACGTGGTAGGTGAAGGTACGTGTAACTTTTTCTGTTATTTAGACGTTTCTCTCGAGGTGGTCTTCGTTTAGAAAACTTCATAAACATTGGTTCTTTTTTTTTACCAGCTTCAACAACATGAACATTTTGTTCAGCTGCCTAATTTGAAGTCTGGTTTTTATGGTAAGCTAGACTTTTGTTGTTGTACCCTGCAGTTTCATCCGTGTTTTCCGAAATACAGTATCCTACGTGTTATCAAGACTAGAAGCTACATGCCATTTAAATTTTCATCCAAATCGATTAAGTCGTAAAGAAGAATTAAACGTTTTGATGTTCTAACCAGCTTTATTTATTTGATAAAACTAATAAAATTATAAATTGCTACAATTATAGGTATTTACAATTATTCAACCCTGATAGGGATTTCAGGGACGACAAATATGCCACATTCCTTGTCTCTACAATAGGTCAGCCACCTCGATTTCGAAAATTCGATAATACCTACAAAAAATATCAAAACATCGGATCGTCCCGAACACGTAGCAACAATACCATTACAGGAGTCATCAGAAGAGAATTGGTTGGAATTGGTTAGAACGGGTGTCACGCATGGCAGGCCACGTCAACAATATTGGGCCGCCGCGGGCCGCGCGGGTCGAACAAATAACACTCATTCGAAGATATTACCAATAATGGGCCGCATACACCAAAACACGGTTATTGGAGATATGGTATAATAATAGATATACGTTTATGAAAGTCTTATGCGTGTTATACTCAGTAAATTGTACGATGTAAGTATCTAAAATAATTTAATTGAAATTTTAGACATTCTCTGGTACGGTAGCAGTACTCTACTACTAGAACTCTACTACTAAAAGACATGACGTGCCTAAGCTTCAAAAAAGTGTGTTTGCGTTGTTTTTTATAATATTGTTATTGTGGTGGTGTTTTGATTAGTATGAGTCGTGTTACCCGAAATAAATGTACTTTTTTGCATGATTTTATTTCAATGGAATATTTTCTCGTTTAGCTGTCTCTCTTTAAGCTACTAATGCTATGAAATATATTCCAACGCATGGAAGATAAAGTGTTCCAACTAAATATTCTATCTATTCTGTATTAAAACAATATCAACAAAATACAATAAGTAACAGTTAGGACATAGAAACTATATTTATTTAAAAAATTAAATGTCAAAAATATTAACTAAATAATTCATCTCTAGCACTACCAAGTGCAAAGAAGCCCATCACCGCGCTGGATGGCAATGGCTAACCTTTACACCAGGTACGAGCCGGACCGGGAGTTTCCGGGAGTTTTATTTATTTATTCTATACATTTGTTTTATGTACAAATATAGATTTAAAATGTAAATAAAACCCCGACTCCAGACTCAAAGAACTAAATTTTGAATCAATCAGATCTGTGGAAGATGCTCACATCCATTCATCAACTAGAAAAGAGCTGATATTATTCAAACGGCTTAATAGATTTTCTTGAATCATAACTAACATATAACTCCATTAAGTCACCTTTGAAACAAAAAACTAAATCACAATTGGTTTAGCCGTTTGGGAGCTATAATTCCACAGACAGAAATTATAACACTTCTCTGTTTACGTCGTGGTTTAAAAACAAGCTAATAGTCATAAATAAAACTTTGACATTTCTTGTATTATCGGTTCATTCACTATCATAGTTCTTGAAAGCAAAAAGTAGTTTCCTTTGCGTATTTCAACCATATTTATTTCAAAACAAAAATAAAAAATAGCGCACAGTAACGTAAATTCCATGTTCATCATTGAAACATGAAACGGTAGTTAGTTGTGGAGCGCCCGGAGCTCGCAGGCCGGGGCTCCCGTAATGCACAAAGGGCGTTAAGTGGCTCGCGGCTCATCGATGGAACAAAGGATCTGTTACTGTTACAATGAGGGGATTTTTCACACGAGGGAGACCCGCAAATAGAGATGTATTTTGTCTGTTTGCGGGGAGGCTGCATTTTCTCGAAGAAATAATGAAGTAACTGAACAGCACCCCATACTTACTCGTACAAACAAAAACAGGCAGATTACCATTTTTTTATTTTATTTACTCACTCGTTTGATTTTAATAGGGCTCGAGTACAGGCACACACATTTAAACATATCAAATATAATTTTATATTTTATTTTGAATATATAATTGAATCCTGTATGTATTTTGACTGTAGAAAACAGTTTTAATATAGTTAATTATTTTCCGTAAAATGAATCGTAGGATTCACAACGCCGACACGTACCTAACTGCCATATTCTTGCTCTGCTAAACGCGACACTATGTATTGCCAAATAAGTTTGGTAATCAACTGAACTACTAAAATATGCACATTATAATGGGAGCGCCTTAAATACATACATATAAGAACATCCAGATATAGTATAAACATCTATTATCATCAGATAAATGTTTGTCCTAAGTGGGAATCGAACCCACGAAACATATCCGAATGAGGTTACTGAATAACAACGGTTATACAACTATACAACTAACGGTTATTATCAGGCATTTTAGATATAAACATAGTACCACCACATGTTTCTACACATATTAATATATTAGAGTATATTAGATTCACTTATAACTCTTACTAGCTCAGTAATAAAATATTGGAAGTTCATTTTATTTTACTTGTAAACATCTTAACGATTTTGACCTATATAGTATGAGTATAAGTATGTACATACTTATCAAAATCAAAATCAAAATCAAAAGTCATTTATTCAGTTTAGGCCCTGGTAAGGCACTTATGAACGTTAAGTTACATGTTTGAATCTACCACCGGCTCGTAATTACACTTCAACTGAGAAGACTCCGGCAAGAAACTCAGCAAGGCATTTTTTTTTGTGGATCTTTCTTTTCATATTAGGTTACAATTTACAGTAATAAATATTAATACATACATTATGCTTACTACAATTGTCACTTAGCCAGGGGGATGCAAGTGCAGAGAGAAGCTACAACAACCATATATTCCTGTCTTCCACGTAATGAGCCACCTTATAGTAGGCTTTGTCAATTAACCTCTGCTTTATAAAATCTTTGAATTTATTATAGGACATTTTAGTTACCTCAAGTGGGATTTTATTATAGAATCTAACGCAATTCCCGAGAAAAGACTTATTAGCTTTAGATAACCTGAATCTAGGTGTCACAATTTTATCAGTCTAATTATACCGTTGTTAGCCCTACCTGATGGCCAATTACATGGCTTTTTTAAACACTATGAAGACAAATACTTAAGCCCTTTTTTAATTCTATGATTAATCGTGATTTTTTTACTTGTGCTTAAGGACAGAAGTAGAAAATGTCCATAGCTAACATGAGAATTACTACAAGAGTGACATAGTCACCATTGTAATCCGGAATTCCAGTAATTTTAAAAGCAAATCACCCGACGTAGTTTACAGGAATCATTGCACTAACTACCAACGATTACTGTCGACATAAACTGCACTGTAGCTCGGTTGGCCCGGGACGAGCGAATTTAATAGCTGGACATAATTCAATTGTTCCAGTTTGCCGGCCTGTGAAACTACATTCCTTTTGCGTCATGAACCGCACCTCGTTCCGTTTTATTTGGCCTTTTAATTGGATACGCTTATAGAGAATTGATTAATGTTAACGTTCGCCATACAAACTTTGCTTGACTTATATACGCTTACCTATTATGATTTTGAACTCATCATGGCTTAACTTAGACTTAGTAAAGGCTTATATTACCGCAAAATCAATAATATACTATAAAAGGCTGGGGCAGCTGTGAGTAACGAGAATGGAAAAGCGTTTCTTTGTGTGTTACATTTCACCAGAACAAACCATAACTGTCTTAGAAATTGAGAGGGATAAAGATTGCATACAGAGATTGATACCAAAACTGGTATCATTTTATGAAAACGTACTGCCAGAAGTAATCCTAAAATTTAAAAAAAAAAGTTTAGATGTGCATTCTGATTTATTTCTTTTGATTCTTCTGAGAAATACTTTTTTTATTTTAATAAACCTATTTGAATTACTTTTGTTACCCATTACCAGGGTTATAAAAGTCCATTACTCAGTCTTTCATTGTATAGTATTGTTCGAAAATCAAAATAACCTATAACTTATTCCTTAGCGACAATGTTACGATTAAGTTTTGAACCCTATACATTCAGGGCACAAATCTAGCCCAGTCATAATTTCGTCATTTAGTCGTTACGTCTTTAGGTCTATTTTGACAGACAGATACAACTTTCCACACTGCATGTGTGTGTTTAAACGTCTTAACGCCATCAAACCTAAATTTCGTCACGGAAAAAGTCAGAAATAAGCATAAGCTTTATGGTAATGGTACCTACTAGATTAATTCTCGCTATAACTACTTACAACAAGTAAGTATATTTTTAAGTAACAACTGACGCTAATTACTAAAGAATTTAAAATTAAAATCTTGGTTAGCTATTAGAAAAAAATACGAAAATTACAAAAGAAAACAAATATAGTTTTTACAGACGTACCTACATACGTTAAGATACCGTTTCCGGGTTAAAATAAAAGAATCATTTCCGCCTAAATATTTGCTTCTATTTCTACTTACTTATTATTGCCAAACAAAACTCCAACGAAACTCCCATCATATCTCATATCATGTTTTTATTTGTTCAACAATAACTTCACAGAACATTTATTACTGAACGATATTTATTGATTACAGGATTTAGTTTAACGCTGTACTATACAATAAAGGAAATATAATTATGCCAGCGGGGTTATGGGCGAAAACCACCACCGACTGGGTCCCGGAGGTTAAACGGCCACCAGGCCGGCCTAGAAGACGGTGGAGAGATGAGCTTGATGCTCATAACAAGAATTGGACCTCAATAGCACCAAATAGACAGGCATGGAAAGAGGGAAGAGAGGCCTTTGCCCAGCAGTGGGACAAAATAGGTTAAAATAATAATAATAAATAATTACGCAAAATGAAATTCAAAATTAATTATCCAAATTAGGTTACACAAGAATCGAAAAAAATCTTAATTTTATAATACTTTCTTGAAAGGAGTAACTGTTTTTAATTTTGCTTTTTTTATTGTGAAATTTAATGAAACCCACACTACTATTCTTACCGACTTATATTTCTTAACTTCCGAATTACAAACACTTATTCGATGAAGAAAGAAATCGTGAGGAAACGTGAATGTCTTTTTCAGTAATATGTATTACTGAAAAAGAAAGTCAGCAACTTCATGACAAACTTTTAGTTGATGGATTCATTCATAAATCGTGCTTTATTTAGGAAAAATATATTTCAATATACAATTATTTTTAAATACAATTTAAACATGCAATTAACAAATGAATATCCAAATCAATAATTATGGTAGATATTAATATTATAATTTACCCCAAATACTGGGCTAAATGCTCGGGGTGTACGAAGCCGAAATTGTACTCATAATTATGAACAACTTTTACTAAAAGCATCACTCTGATATCGGTAACAAAATATGCTGCTACTTTAAAAAAAAAAACAGAAATAAAGATCTTTAAAAAAAAATCAACATAATTTTCTAGTTATCTTAATTTTTTAGTATCGAATCTGTTAAAAAAACGACTTCAAAGAAACCAGATAAAACATAACAGTATTAACAATATACCACAAGACAAAAAATGTTAAATGAAATATGAGTTCGGACACGTACAATTTTATTGTATAAATATGGTGGTATTTATAAAAAAAACGCAATGATAATAAAATATATATGAGTCAAATTGTCAAACATCCTTCTTTTTGAAGTCGGTTAAAAATACGCTGAAATAAGTTGTTGTTAAAAAATATTTTTAAAACTAGCTTTAGTGTGTGCAGCAGCAATTATAGCAGGTAACGGTGCAACTTAAAACGGTATAATTAAAATTGAATTAGTGTACAAACGTCGATCGTTGAGGAATTACTAAGTCTGGAGGTAATCCAGAGTGTAGAGTATAATCAAGTCCATACTTACCACAAAAATGGATTATTATCAGAACTGAATCAACGTGTAAAATTTTAACTCCGTAGGACAAAAGGAAGTGGTTTTATGTCAGCTTACAAAATATGTCCTATACCAACTAACAAACAAACATTGAAAGAGAAGTAAAAGTTAAAATGAAATAGGAGCACTTGATTTTTTCACGAATTATTATAGTTCAGTCATATAAATACCCACGGTAAAAGTTCTTAAAAATGATTCCTGTTTTAGTACACCCCGAACTCAATACGCAGTATTCTAATTTATGATTATTCACGTCGATATTAACAACCCTAGAACTATAAGATACGAGATACACGATGAGAAATCATAAAGTCAATTGTATGCCATTTACCCGCAAGGAGAATCGTTCGCCCCTAGATATCACTCATCAGTATGTATGGTAACATTTGGCTTCGCCTGGTATCGTGAACTTCATGCATTCCTGATGAACCGATATTAGTTTACAACTCGCTTGTTTAACATAGCTTTGTACTGGCATTATAATATTCTGTGATATGCTGATGTGGGCGCAAGTTTTAATACGGGTATATCTGTACGCGGGGGTGGCAGAATCCGCCCTAAAGTCGAGTAATGTTAACGGAAAACTAATCTATTCCACTATACAAAATGCCGTGTCAGAAATTATAATTACTATATGTATTCATACTTTTATGTACACCTACATCCCTATTTTTTTAACAACGAGAATTCCTGGTAGAAAACATTTTCAGTATAAACAGATTTTTTTGGAAAACCTTATTATAATACTGTAGGCTGCTGATCTATCCATCAATATGAACAACTTTTGCAATGACCCGACATTGGAATCCCGAAAAAATAACCAGCTGTTCCATATATTTTCTTGAAGTTCAATAACATTTTTCTATGAAAATGTGACTTTTTTCGTGATTCCATTGTAGTCATAGTGTCATAACAAAATTTATTCATGTCGATGGATAGTTAAGTATATCAATGATTATTACACTTCTCCAAAGTGCTCTGTATATGTATGCAATAAATAATTTTGTTAGTCCAAATGGAAATTCTCCAAACCTCAAAATCATAATTATTACGAGTATATTCTTTTTAATGGAATCCAGCTATACATCCAACTAGCTATCATGTATAAGTCAAATCATTTAATAAATAAGATACATTTTATTGACAGTTCCATCTATGATTGAGTGTATTTTTACGAAGTCATAGTAATACGGATAGAGTCGTGAAATTATCTCGGAAAATACACAAACAGTTTGATGGCCCTCGGAAATTGTACATGTGCCAAGCTTTTTATGAAACTAGAGCCAAATATTATTCATATATTTCCAAAACACTTTCTTACGAGCGGCTATAATCTAGAAGACAAAGTTATTTACGTTCTTATAAGTATAATTGTAGCAAAAGCTCTAAATTATTACTATATTAAGTTATCAGGTAAGTATGAAACTGATTTTGATATCCAATCTATCTATACTCTGTATAAATAAAAATCAAATGATGCCCGTTATAGTAAGCGCATAGTTTATGTAACGGAACCCTCAATGGGCGTGTCTGACTCACACTTGTCAATGGTTGTGCTTCGAATGGGTTTTATATATACGCAAGGGTAAAGGCCGATCTCTACTGAACTGGGAACGAAGTACCGGACATTCAGCTAGCGTATAGTTTAATTGTCTGGCCAGGGTACAGTGATTCGAGCCTTGCCTCGAGAGTTTTAATTTCCTTTTGTCTTTAGCTTGCGGATATCGGACGTAATTAAAACAAAATACCATACATATCCTATTATGTTGTCTTTTTTTTTTGTATTTTTTTATAAGTATCTGATTAGTTGTTCATTTTTATCACAACAGCATTGTAACGAGTTATTTATGGCCAATAATTGTTACCGATTACTGATGATTTTTTTTGCTAAACTCTTTCAAAAAGCAATTCAAAATTATGACGGGAATTAAACTTTGTGTTTAATTTCTTCACTCAAGTACTATTCAAATAGTATGTAGGTATGTGTTTGTAAGTAGCCAAAATCAGTTAAAAACAATGTAACACCGATAGTAATGTATTACCACAAAAAACGATAATAATGATTATTTAATCTAATTTATCGATGGGATTTGTTCCTAAATCATTAAATAATGATTTAGGAACAAATCCCTTGACAACAGTAACTATTGGATTATTGTTGCAAATAAATGAATAATTCGCTAAACGAATCCAAATGGATGGCTAATTTAAACTGTTAATCATGAACGAGATGTGATGACCGCTATTGGAAACTCATCAAATTAGATTATTATTTATATTTGATATTTGGCGCTTAATATGAATATCGATAATGGTTATCAGTTTTCGAATATTTATCTTAGTGCAAAACCAAAAATAGGTAAATATTAATTTCAAGATTTAGTCAAAACTAACTTAGATAAGTATGTTGTTCTTAAATGTATTTATTTATACATATAAGAATAATATTCTTTATCTACAAAGACTAACATTTTTGCCAAATAAAGTTATGAATAGTTGTACAATACGGCATACTGTTTGTAGCGATGTTAGTTTGTAGTGTGGGTTCAATTACCAACAATGAGCTTAAACTGCTGGTGAAGGAAAACATAATAAAAACAACCATAGCACGGTGGTAGGGTACTTTTTAGTATATGGCTACCACCTTCAAGAGCGGTGTATTCCAGCCTCATTTGAGAGCCAGTTCCATTGTAATTTAGATGTTATTTACTATCTTCGATTACGCCTTCATCAGGTGAACTATAGTTAAAAAGCTAGCCTGTCAACCATAAAAAAAATTGCTAATTCTTACTGCATTGATGCCATCACAATCTTAGCTCCTGTGCAAGTTGCACCATCGATACACCTTTTACTGAGATTGTACCAAATATTAAGATCCCAAAATAAAACAAAACAAGGTTCAAAATATTTTCGCTTGTAGTGCTCAGTAGGGTCGTTGAGAATTTAAATTCTCACCATTCCCACTAGTGTAAGGAAAAGTTAGGATTCGAATTATCCTCTTTTTCTAGAACATCAAACTACTCACTTCCTGTTTGTGTAACACCCCAAAACGCTGTAACTACGGAGCACAGAGTTTTCACGACTAAATTGCGCTCCGGTACGGAATTGAGTTAGAGCAGTATCGCATCCGGATAGAGTCCGGTCGGTGTCCGCAACCCAGCCCTTTGTCGCGTCATCTAACTGCAAATTGGAAGTATTCACGATCGCGGTAGCCTGCGGGTCGTAAAGGTACATTTCCAATACGAATATTCAAACTGCGACAGACGATTAACCTCGAGTTCGCTGACTGCGTTACATCATGTGATACGAGTACCAGCTATGTATTCACTTCCTCGCTATCAACCCAATTAATTTATTTTAGACATAATCAGTTTTTACACACAACTGACACAATAATAAAAATACAAATAAAAACATAATACAAACATATGTCAGACCACGACAAAGGTACTTATGTTCCTTTATTTTTTGTTAGTTACATTTAAGACTACAGTTAAGACTTTACACTACATTGCCTATTGCCAAAACTAACTATATCTTTTCCCTAATAGTTTGAGGTCATCTGTAGTCTGTGGTTGCAATTGATTATAGCTCCCTTGATATCGGAACAGTACCTTAACGTTGCTGTAGAAGGAAACGACGGAAACGCACTCTGTTATGAGATCAGGTATAGTTCAAGCTCTTGCACTTTGTTCGTAAGATCCTGTTTGTTTTGCACAGGATTATACTTGTACTAGGAAACCTGGAAACAGTGAGCTAGTGTGGACGTTGGAAACGTTCTATGTTGTAAAACTTTCTTGTAAACAAGCTCACGTAATGCAATTTATAGCTAGGTTTCCACCAGTGAATAACGTAGTTGAAAACTTAATTTTAGTTCACTCGTTGTTTGAAATTAACTTCAAGTTCATATCCCAACCAAAACAATAACATATTTCAATTTAGTTTGTTGTCGTGTATTAAATTTACTTTCGTATTTTTTGTCATGTTTTTGCCAAAGTTGACGTAATTTCGCTATCAATAAAAGACATCCATACGTAATAAAAAAAATACTATGGCAAGCAAAGGTGCTATTTAATTTTACTTTTTGGCTATTTTACGGGATTACTGGTAATTTATAATAATCGATGTGATAGCGCGGGTAAAACCGCGGGGCGCAGCTAGTAAGTAATAAATCTCATTCGAAATGTCATAAGCATTTAAAAATAAGAATCAGCTAATTCTGTTTATCTGTTTTTAAGTCATACACATCACATCAACAGCCATAGGACGTCCACTGCTGGACATAGGCCTCCTCCTGGGGGGGTTTCGCCAATACTCGCCACGCTTGGCAGGCGGGTTAGCGAGCGCAGTTAGGTGTGATTGTTCAAGGAAGACGCTGCTGCCCATCTTCCGGATTACATCCCTTAGCCGACTCTTACGGCAACCACGGGTAGAGAGGGTGGGGTACTATTCTTACGCCGGCACCACCACGGCTAGTCATACGCTTACCAGCAAATATCAATTGATATTTATTTATAATAGTAGATATACCGTATTAAATATTACTATTTAAATGTAAAGAAATTACAACTAAGTACAATATCAACACTACAAAATCAAGCCAGGCCTCAAATAAGTAAAATATACAAACGAAACACTGATGAAATCTGCAGCGAAAACTGTTTCATGCTGTATTTATACTCGGCAGGTTAATTAAATTTTGACACCTGATTCGTGTTTGGTATACTCCTATATTACCTGCAGTGGAAACGGAAGCAAAATTTGTTTAATACTTGCCGACTTAGATGTACTTTTACGGTCTAAGTGATAAGTGCTTATTGTAAGTTTTTATGCGCATTGATAACAATTAGGTAAGTAAAAAGGAGATACTCTTTTTGGTTTTATATTAAATTGTTGGTCTTTTCAGAACTTTAGATAATTTTCAGCTGTAATAGAAATGATCTTATAATAGAAACAAATACTAAATGAAAAAACAATTTAATGCATTTAAATAAATAAATCCAATGCCAATTAGATTTCCGCACCGAAGGTTATGCACCAGTTATTTAGTTATTACTCACTTATTCTTTTATTTTTAGTATTTTACAAAAAAGTAGAAAGGCGTGTTAGTAATATTTGTTTAATTCAATGACTTCATTATAGTTTTTTTTAGACTCAACGCAAGTCTAACTCGTACTTGGCTGATTTTTAGTAACTTGATATTATATCTCAGATTTGCACTATAATTATTTTAACTTTGACGCTTTTGTGGTGTAGTGTATTTAAGTTGAACAAAAATTAAAATACTCTTTTTATATTTGACCCCAATTTTTTTTTAATTATTCCGCTGTAATGTCAAAATATCAAAATAAGTTTAAATAGGCAGATAAAAATGGCAATATGGTTCTTTTAGACTTCTTTCGGGTACAGAACCCGAAAAAGCTACATCGCTGGAAACCGTAACTCTTGTACATAGCAGAGTAACGTAGCAGTTTTTCGTAGCAAACGGATAAACTGCTACGCATACCAATGTTTAATAACATCATAACAACATTAAACGCTCGCTCCAGTACTAATATGAATATACGAGAGTCATTTGCGACCCAAACCGTATTTACAGAATATTCGAATGAAATGTCTGGTCCACGGGATCGCTGAATATTTAACTCAATCGAGCAGCGTCCATCAATTACGTGGAGGTATGTTTTACGAATCGATGTTTAGAATGATCAACCTGATATGAATTATTTATTAAAACAGTCATTTGTTTGTTTAATGACTTTACAAATATGCCGATAATCGTCGTGGTCAGAATATTTTACATACGGTAATCAATAATCATTAGGACTGCCATGTTCAATATTTTTTACGTTTGTATGTAGGAAGAAACGTATGTATTTGTTAAGACACAACCAATGTATATTTAGAGATATATATATATATATATATATATATATATAGAGTGATAAAAACTTAGTTAGCTAAAGCCTAACGTGGAGCGTTCTGAATTCGGCCAGCATTTTAAGGATGGAAAAATGGGATCAACCTACGTCATAAGGTACCAAGATGCCAATCGATAGCTCTAGTCGTCTTTTTAATAAAAGTATTGGTATGCCAGTCCTAACCCCGGAGCATTTTATTTTCGGCCGAGATTTGTACCTACTTGAAACCTCTCCTACAAAGTTTTTGTCTTAAAATGGTACCACTGGATAGCATAGACGTAAAACCCCTATTCGGGTGCACTCGAGATTTTTTTCTTATATTTTTATTCATGCTTCTTATTTTCTCTATAAAAATAATTAATATACATAAATAATAAATTGTTATAAGAAAATAAATTACTAAGCTTATCATATTTAACTGAAAAAGTAATGCTGTGTTATTTGTGCAATTGATTCATCATCTGACAAGGATGCACATATTTATGTCAATTTATGTTTATTTATGTGTATATTTTATTTTATAATAGTTTAGTATATATTTATTAATATTTAGTACTATTATGTTTGTATGTTGTATATACTTTTATTTTTATTTATATATATGTATACATACATTTGTTTTGATGCGCGCCTACAACCACATCTCATTTACTGTGGGGATGGCTGGCAGAAAATGCTTTAGCATTAAGTCCTCCTTTTGTACATATTATCTTAAGTGTGCAATAAAGAATTAAATAAATAAATAAATATTGACAGCCCTGTTGGTTCATTGGGAGTATGCCTGCCTGAGCTGTAAGGCGTGGGTTCGATTCCCGCCACGGACAAATGTTTGTTTGGTTTAAACAAATGTTTGTTCTGTGTCTGGGTGTTCTGTATGTATTATAATTATGTATTTACAAAAAAAAAAGTATTTATGTATTCTATCAGTTATCTGACTTCCATGACACAAGCTCTGCTTAGTTTGGGGTCAGATAGCGCTGTGTGTAATGTGTCCTACAATATTTATATATTTATATCTGTTCTAACTGCCCTGTTAGCTCATTTGGTAAAATATCTGTTTCAGAAGCTGTAGAGTGTAGGTTCGATTCCCACCAGAACAAACATTTATGTGACGATAAATGTTTGCTCTGTGTCTGGTTTCTGTATGTATTATAAATGTGTGCTTACAAAAAAAAAGTATTCTATCAGTCATCTGTTCCCATTGTACAAGCTTTGCTTAGTTTGGGGGTAGACGGCGATGTGTGAAATGGCCTGTAATATATTTTTTAATGTTCGATAGGTGTGGTGCACACCAACGTTAGGACGAGGGCCTTTAATGAGGGCTCCAGGATCCACCTTTAAATATGAAGATATAATCATAATCATAATCAATTTATTGGTAATATGTCAATTACAAGTCATTCAGATATAGAATACAAATACAATATCCTATAAAATGCACTGAAAATGGGCCATTTTTACTTGTCAAGTTTATCACGTCAAATTTTCAACGAATATCAATTTGTTCTGTGACGTGCACGTAGCACGTCCTAAGCAAACACATTACATCAAGCAAACAGAATAAGGTTTTAAAAGAATACAAATTATATTCGAATCAACATTATTCCTAAAATCGATTGAAAAATGAACAAAGAATTTTTATCACTCATACAGCTGCAGTTAAATAAAACTGCCGTAATTTTTATGAAAAAGTTGGAACATTTATGAGTTTTATAAATACAAAATCTTTATAGGTATCTTCTTTTTTACACTTTTCCCGGCGGAACAAATGCTGCATCAACAGCTGTGGATAAAATTCCAGAAAATAGTACTGCGCAAATATAAATAATGCAATAAAAAGTTCATTTTCGAATTTTCCGGAAATTGTGGACAATTCCAAGGCATATCAAAGAATAATTTGAAAAAATGTCGAAAAGACCGAAATCGTACCAATTCAATACATACCTAAGTCGAAAGTTAAGTTTGTACTACCCTACAAGCTTGTTACCAACAAAACGCCACAATTAAAAGAGAGAGAGAACAATGCCACGTAATAAATTCAAATTAAGTCACGCGCTCAAGTATCATAATGGGTATTAATTGAAGAATTTAGCTCTCATAACTTTTGGGAGGGTTCAAATTGTAGCATTAGTGAAATCCCTTAAAACGGTAATCCTCACGTCGTATTCGTAGTCCAGACTAAATCCAATTACGGGCCGCTCCGAGGCGCTCCGAGCCGCGCCGAGCCTGCTGGCTCGGCTCTCACTCGTGTCGTGAACGCTCATAGAACTCTGCGTGATACACATTCTGCTGAAAACGACACACAGCTTTTATCTCAATTAAACATTCTGGCTGTTTTAGAAACTTTGTACTTATTCTGAGCAAATTTTAGCAATAGAAGATTTTAAGTAGTAATATTTTTTATTTTGGGATAAGCTTCACACTCAAATTCATTCAATTCCATTCAACGGCTACCGAGTTAATCGGGATCTATCATATGCGCTTCTACATTAATATGTAGGTAAATATAGCAAGCACGCTATAGTATAGTGTCACTATTAACGGAAACTCACTTTTTGTAGCGATGATAGCTCATTGCTTAGCGCGGTCGGTTCGCACGCCGAAGGGCGTGAGTTCAAACCCCAACAATGAGTTTGAGCTGCCGGGAAAGGAAAACATCGTGAGGAAACCATGGCGTGGTGGTAGGGTACTTTCTAGTACTCGGCTGTCTAGCTTAAGTAAGTAAGCCTTTAAGTTGAAAATCTGCCGCCAATCATCTAACGGTGTGTTCCGGCAGCCTCTCTTGAGAGCCAGTTCCATTCCAGGCTAGGTGTGTTTACCATCTTCGACCACACCGTCACTTAACATCAGGTGAGCTGTGGCCAAACAGCCTGTCAGCCATTAAAAAAAACTAAAACTGTAAAAGAACAAGTTTAATGTTACATGGAAACACCTAACTTTTAACGACTGTCCGTGTTTGTTAAACAACTCTTCCAGTAGAAATTACATCAGCGTTGGTCGTTAAATGCAGCAGCGAGTAAGAGCAGTGGAGAGGTGTCGAGAGGCGAGACGTGACGCCGAGTCGCGATGCAATCTGCGCGCGCTGTCAAACGAGAAATAAATAAATGGAAAAATCACAGGAACGACTAGACACATCGGCATCGCGTTAACCACTAGGGGTTTTAATTTTCTGACCGTACTTGTAATCGAAACAAAGTCTAAAATAAACGAATTATGTACATACCTAAAAAATATCCGTGTCGCGGATCCCACGAGTTCTATGTGTCTAGAAGCAAGGATTAGAAGAAAATTTCCAAGGAAGAAGTGAGTGTGAAACGGTCAAACAATCCGCGTAATTTACCATTTGTAACATTATTTATAATCAAAATAAATACACTTTAGCAAACTCAAATTAGCATTATGTCATGTCAATCGATCAATCTCAATTTATGTCACTAAGTATGTTAATTGTTTTTGTGGAGTAAGTACTGAACAAAGTGTATATAAAATTAATCAAATTCTTCCAGCTCTTACACATATTATAATTTTTTTCTTGGCTTTTGGGCACTTCCCTAACTTGTAGCGCAAAGCTCATGTCATTCCTCTTTCAAAAACTCCCAACGCTACTCTTCCCAATCAGTTTCGCCCCATATCAATACTTGCATTTCTTTCTAAGATCATAGACTCTGTAGTGCATAAATAAGTTACCGAGTACCTAACGAACGCAAAACTTTTTGACCCTTGGCAGTCAGGTTTTAAATCTGGACATAGTACTGCCACAGCTTTGCTTAGAGTCATGGAGGATATAAGAAGTGCCATGGAGAATGGCGAAGTAGCAGTGCTGGCTCTCATTGACTTTAGTAAAACTTTTAACGTCGTTGACCATGACCTCTTGTTGGCTGTCATGCGCCACTTAATTTTTTCTAGCACTTTTGTAAATTGGGTTTCTTCCTACCTTGGTGGACGCAAGCATGCGATTCGATCTGATCAGGCTTTCTCTGAATAGTGTCACTTAATTGCATTTAATTGAAGATTGCATTCTATCTCCTTTGCTTTTCTTCCTTCATTGCCATGGTCTCCTCTCAACTATCAAGTCAATATCATTTCTACGCGGATGATCTTCAGCTATATCAACACTCTAGCGTACAGGATCTTGAGTTAGCGCTTCTCTCTCTTGACAAAGACCTCGATCGGCTCTAAGCGTTTTGGTATTCAGGTAAACCCTGACAAATGTCAAGCAGTAGTTGTGGGGAGCTCTCGTCGGTTTTCTAGTGTGGATCTGGTTGCGTTGCCTTCGCTCAGATACAAAAAGTATGTTATCCCATTCTCGAACACTGTTAAAGATTTACATTGAGTCTAAATTGTCTTAGCAACCACATATTAAAAAAGTCTCACGCAATGCTTCACTTCATTCTATTTCAAGGTTCAACATTTTTTTTTACCTATGAATACGAAAATTTGTTTAGTTAAAGGTCACTACTTTTGCCAATTATTGACTATGCCGACATCTGTTATCACGACATTACCGAAGAACAACTGAATAAACTAGAGCGATTACTAAAAACCTGCATTCGCTTTATTTTTGGTCTGCGAAAGTACGATCACATTACAGAGTATCGGTCAAAACTTGAATGGCTGATGATCCGCGAAAGTATAGGAAAGTATAGGTATAGGTATAGGTATAGGAAAGTATATGTAGTGTCTGAAATAATTACTCACAGGGTTTTTTTTTATCTTACAAAAAATAATGGCTACATAATTTAAACTGTAACTATGGCAGTTCAACGCTAAATGCAAACCAGTGAGAGCAGTAGAGAGATGTCGAATACCGGAACGTGACAGTCCAGACGAGACACCGGCCCGACCTGCCGAATGCAATGTGGACGTTGAACTCACTTTGTTAGCAGAGGCACAGGCTGTGATTATAACTTGGATAGTAATGTTGGATGTAATAAGTATAACTCGAATATTTGAAACCAAAATTACTAACTACTCGCGTAGCACCTCACTTTTTTGCGTTTCACTTTGTGATAGATCTTCTTAGTAGGAGATCGTCTAGGTAGGTACCACCGCAGTACCAGATATTCTTCCGCCAAGCAATAGTGTATAAACATTACTGTGTTCCGGTTTAAAGAGTACTGCAGCTAGTGAAATTACAGAGCTGATAAGACTAACCATCGAAAGATTTAAAATAATGAGCACCAAAGCAGCGATGGCCTGGACTTTACTTTTTTTTAATAGTTGACAGCCTAGGTGTTTGACCAAAGCTCACCTGATGTTAAGTAACGGTGTGGTCAAAGATGGTAAAGCACACCTAGCCTGGAATGGTACTGAGTCTCAAGTGAAGCTGCCGGAACACACCGTTAGATGCTTGGCTGCAGATTTTCAGCTTGAGGGTGGTAGCTAGCTAGCCGAGTACTAGAAAATACCCTACCACCATGCTATGGTTTCCGCACGATATTTTCCTTCACCGGCAGCTCAAGCTCATTGTTGAGGTTTGAACCTCGCCCTTCGGCATGCGAACAGACCGCGCTAACTACTGAGCAATCATCACTACAAAATCGCTACTCAAAGTTCTGTGTATCGCTGCAATGGTCATAGACAAGCGTTATCTTTTACCATCAGGAAAACGTATCGTTCGTCTCATTACTTTTACATTTAAAAAAAATCTTACAAACTAATTCGCGTAGTAGCTTATTATTTATTTATTTTCTGTATCTTCTCTGAATGGTACGTCTGTCGTTGAATTATCTATGGTACCTACAATCTCAAGTTGATGCTATGCAAATAAAGCGTATAATTAGCGTGATAAAAATATCAGTCATTATTATGAATAGTAATTAAAGACAAATGTTAGTACCTACTCATTAGACTGTAATACGACATACCTATAAGTTCACTTTCACAAACATTTCAATTCTAAAGAACAAGGAAAACATTCCAACATTGAAAAGTAAACCACGCATCCAGTGGCATTCAAAATAAAACCTTGTTTATTATCCTGTTATACAAAATACCTGCCATCAAACGAAGTACAGTTCAGGGAGTAATTAATAAACCGTTTTGAGATCGTGCCGTAATTGGACGCCGCTCGAGCATCGTCACGCGAATTGATTGTGTCACGTACAGACCCGCTGAAAAGTGCTTATTTTACACCTCTATATCGAAGGAATAAAGTTCAATTTTTTTGTAAGACTACCTAAAAGGTGTCGATAGATTGCACCAAGAGTCTTTGAATACTAATGGCGAACATTGAGGTTATCGACGGAACATGGAAGCGTAGACCCATTTAGCTATTAGGGTTCTATCAAACCACCCATTCTCAGACAGTCTTATTAACAGGTATTGCTCTCATTTTTACACATTATACATTAGTTTACTGGAAGATGACAGAATTGAAAAAAAATATTCAGTTGATAGTTGGATCGCGGGTAAATACATAGTTCCGACAATAAAAATTGGTGAGGAGGACTTGATGATGAAAATGAAAAGTGACGCTTAACATGAAAGCTTTAGAGAACATGCAGTGTTATACACCATACACCGTGTTATAGCGTAGATCGTAGAAATAACTTTGACAACATTGTTTGGATGGCTCATCAAACTATATCAATAGCAAACATCAAGTTCATTAATTTCTAAATTTAAAGTATGATAGAATGTAGTCTAAGGTTTTTGTAATGTTACTGAAGCTATGAAAAAAAACGTTTAATAATTTCATAACTCACTATAGTTGCGGCAGCCTTATTTATGAGAAGTTGCGACAAACATACTTACTAATAAGTTCTTTAAACATTGTACGGAATTTAAAAAGCACATCTGTTCAGTTTAACGCTCTTCGAAAGTAAAGCTACATATATCCAGCAGCTACCTTAACCTATTTCCAAAGACGTACTTCAGCCAAGTCCTACTATAAGTTGGTGTTACTCCACAGGGAACTTGGTTGAGCCACTGTCAAACTCCTTCAGAAGTTAGCCATGTTTATTCAGTTGACAAGTTCGGTTACAACTATGTATAGTACAAGCTGTTTAGACATCTACAGTGCTGCATAAACATAAAGAACAGCAACAACAGTTCTGATCTGTAACAAAAATAAACAATTAGATTGAGTTTAAGCTGAAACTCTCAAAAACACTTTTAAATAGGTATAAATTATGAACTCCTTTTAGGAGAGTATACGGAATGTGTAGGTATACTGGATGTCGAGTTGACGACATAATCTCTTGAGCCGACATTGGACGACCAACGTAGCTCTAGGGAGTCATTACTTGACAGTTAGTCTAGGTACTGGTACTAATACATATAAATAAAGTCTATCTTTTTATTTTGTCTGTTTAACAGAAGCGACAATTTGTCACCAATTAATAGATCTCGTCAAATACCACTTTATAAAATTACTATTTATTTTACTTTGCTCGTGTCACAAACGTAAAGGCAATACCTATATATAATACCTAACAGTTTTTCATAGGTTTACTGAGGAGTAAGATATCCTATATCCGTCCTCGAGTTTTGGCCTACTGCCCATACTATAAGATCCATTTATTCCTCAAGTCAAACAAAGGTAATAGACAGACTCTCTGTACGTACTCTGCCATCACACTTTTTGCTTTTAAGTTACTTTAACTTTTATAAAAATTGTTAGGGTAGAGCAGTTAAGATATGTACAAAGTTCATCACTAAGGTGAATGAATTAAATAACAATATGTATCCTACAAAATTTTTACCACAGTAAAAAGTTTATTCTCTATTTTTTTTAAATGAGTCGGTTCTAAGCATCGAGCAGGTTCGGATGACGATAGTTTTTTTATTTAAGATTTTTTGAAACAAAATATTATTATTATTATACGGTCATAATAAAATTTTGTTACCGATTATTAAGTGATACTTACGTGTAATACCATTTTAATATAAGCATCATCTAGGCTGGTGAGGAATTGAGGTCGCTTTTAATTTTAAAATATTTGGCATTGTCCTCGTTGTAAATACCCTAGTGGACCAACTTTGTGTACCACCGAACTAAGTACGGTTCGTATAACTTCCATGAAATGTTTAACTTCACTTGAATAATAAATGTGCGAGTTTGAAAGCACGAGAATTATAGTAGGTAGGTACTTAGCCCGGTTCATGAAGAACGTTCCCGTATGACTTTATGTTAAGATTGTTCGGAGTTTGCAGTTAAAAGCAATTCAAACTTGATGTGGGTTCCACTTCAAAGAAATATACCAACTTGTGAAATTATAATTAATATAATTACATTCAATTCAAATTACAGAATAAAAACTCTGTAAATAAGTATGGAAAATATTTTTGGGAAACATTCAAATCACGTCCCTCTTTCTCTGGAACTGTCAATGAATAATTAAAAAGAACTTCAAAGTTATAAATTCACATTCAGAATTTAAATTTCGTAACAATGAAACGCTTTTAAACCATTAAAGAGCAGGTTACATTCATCAAAGGGTCGGGCATGAGTCAGGAGCGGCGGCCACGCCGTGTGTCCCCGAACGAATAGACGTCCCGTGCGGAACTCAATCATTAGTGTGTTCACTCAATGTGAAAGCGATTTCAGCCCCGACGACTCCGCCCCTTTGAAACTGGCGCAATATTGTCGAAAGAAGGAAAACACTTTGCGCCAAAAAAATCCAAGACTCGGGGAAGAAAATGAGGACGGAATGCCAGGAGCCGATCGAGCGCACGAAGCTCGGCGGCCATAAGGTTGAGTTTGCATTATCGGCGACGGTACCAGAGGCAGTACTCCGGCTGTAAACGTAAACGAGTGCCGAGCGGGTTATGGGCCCAGTCGCGTCGCCCGCGGTTGTAAACTCCGCCGCCTGAAACAACTTCGTTACAAGTACGACTTCGGCTCCGTTTTGTTTCCGAGCCGCAATATTAGTTTTAGTCAAAGAGCTATTTTTCAAGCAGCGTTGAAAGGCTTGTAAAGTTTTCTAATTTAGTTAATTCACACTCAGGGTTCCGAGAATGAACGACGGGCAGGTTCTTGTAAGATCGAAGATAGCTGTTTTCGTTAAATAAATTCTGGAAGTATTCTCTTGGAGTGTAAAGATAACACCAGTGGGGAGCCGAAAGACTTTTAGCAGACTAATATTATGAATGTGAAAGTTTGTAATTGTATACACAGCTACGTGGAACACGTACTAAGTTGAAAGGAGATTATAATATACATAATTGTAAATAACTTTCACTTTATTTTGATTATGGTTAAAGTTTTAATGGGCTATTGACGAGTGTGTTTTGTCGTTTGTTTCAGGTTCTAATGTTCCCCGAGGAAGGCTGGGCTCGCAGTGCGTCGTCTTCCTACTGGACGCTGCAGCCGTGTTGGTGGCGGCGCTCACGATGCAAGGTCGTCGAGGTGGCCGGCACGAGACGGTACCTCATTTGTTTTTTATTCATTTTTTTAAATGACTGTCACGAAGTCCTTTTTTTGGAAGTGCAAATGTGACAGTCCCCTTTAAAAAGTCCCCTTGTTTGACAGCAACTATGATCGGAGTATTCAACCCAATAAAACATAAGTGATCCCGTATAAGTAAAATGTGTAAATACGTCAGTTACTATAATAATATCACTCTTTTGGCAGGAACGCAGAAAAATCATGTCGCTGCAGTGTATTATTTTTCAATACTTGAAAACTTTTTTCGAGTGTCTTAAAATAGAATATATTTTTTAATTATTTATACGAATTTATCGTTTCGTTTGTTACTTTTCGACTAATGTGAGAACATCTTCAAAAACCGGCCAAGTGCGTGTCGGACTCGCGCACGAAGGGTTCCGTACCATTATCTATAAAAACGGCAAAAAAAACATGTCTGTTGTATGTCCCTTAAATATTTATTTTATTCTGTTTTTAGTGTTTTTTGTTATAGCGGCAACAGAAATACATCATTTGTGAATATTTCAACTGTCTAACTATCACGGTTTATGAGATACTGATAACAGACGGACAGATAGACAGACGGACGGACAGCGGAGTCTTAGTAATAGGGTCCCGTTTAACACTTTCGGTACGGAACCCTAAAAATGGAATTTAGACGTACACGTGCTTGCATAACCGCCATTTTTTTCGTTCCGCTAAAAGAGACATCTGAAACAGCATTACATTAAAACAAACGTGCTCAAAACATCAGAATAAGAAGGCCTTAAACAAAATCATGTAAACACCGTTGTCGCTATAAGATATATTTCTGATCAGCATTTGTGCAAAAAACTACATTGTTTGAAATGAGTGAACGCTATTTTTCGCTCAACGGTGGAAATGAAATTTTAATGCCTACCTCAGTTAATGTCTCGTTCATGTACATTGTACATACGAGAGTAACTGTAACATTATAGTGTACATAGGATATAAGAGTTAGTACGGGTGACATTTTACAAATTGAAGTAACAGAACCAAAATGATTACTAGACAAGAAGGTTAAGTGTATATAGTATTCACTATAGAAATAGCATTCAAAATATTTATGGGCCCAAAACTAGCGCGATAAACAGAAAGTTACAGATCACTCAAATAAAAACAGAAAATCAAATAGAAAAAACCTTATCCTTTAAAATAAATCACCTTGAGATATAAAGGGCAAAGTCAGAAGTCAAGTAGTGTCACATGCCAGACAGAAGTCCCTCGGTCGGTGTGTTGAATTTTTCATACATTTACCTTGTCCACCCTTCCCATTCACCTCTGTATTGCCAACATAAAACAGATCCGTTCAGGTCGTAACTATAATCACAACATTTATCAAAATCATGATTGTATCGTTCGTATTTACTTAATAAACTGCAAATAGGAGTCGTTAAGGAAATTGTAAGAACAACGCTGCGCAGGGTAGAAATGAAAAATGTATTTAAATGGAAAGCCTCGCAAAAGGAAGCTGTTTATCATGTTGTTGCACATTAGCCCTGCTTTGGCAATTAACTAAGGTAAGGTAAGGCGCCGACAGGGATTTGAAAATTAAATTATACCCTGACATGAAATAAGCTACTTTTTAATTTTATTTCCATAGCCAAGACTTAACAGATATCCGGCGTTTGTTTTTTTTTTTAGATTTAATAGACGCTACTCGTTTTGACCAGTAATCATATGGAAACAAACATTATAATTTTTTGTTTTAATATATAACCAAAATACCACAATTAGAAGTAAAAAAATATTTTTCAAGATTTGTATATTTTATTTTACTAGGTGCTATGACTTTTTAGTAGGAGGTCAGATATTATACCGCCAACAGTATTGTATACATTATAGTGTTCCGGTTTGGAGGGTAGCTATTGTAGCTAGTGTAATTGCAGGTCTATTGAGACTAACCATCGAATGTCTTAAAGTAATGAGCGCCAAAGCGCTAATGAGTTAAAGAGTTGGATTTTATCATATTGACTAACTACCTCGCCTCTCGGTTTTAACCAGTTTCATAATTTGCAATCAAACATTTTTTGAAATAAAAAGATATTGTAAGTATCCATGAAGTGTCAAATCTCTGACTCTACTCCACTCTCTAACACGATCAGTGAAAGAGAAAAATAAACACAATTATTTATAACCATTGGTGATATACACGAGATGACGTCATGGTGGTGATCGTCAAGGTGATATCACTACATAGTATAAAACAAAGTCGCTTTCTCTGTCTCTATATTCCTAAGTATGCTTAAATCTTTAAAACTCCGCAACGGATTTTGATGCGTTTTTTTAAATAGATAGAGTGATTGAAGAGGAAGGTTTATATGTATAATAACATCCATTAAATAGTGTAGAAATACTGTCATTTTTGAGGTTTATACCCGTGCGAAGCCGGAGCGGGCCGCTAGTATGTTAGTGTAATGCTAATGATCCTTTAAAAAATGTATTCTTCGTTTTTAAAATATGATTCTCTATCACGTAGCAATCACTGCATAAATCCACGAATTAAAATATTTTTCATTATTTGTTTGAATTTGTATTAATGAAAAAATCTATATTATCATCACAAGCGCTTGAAAATTGTGAGTTTTCTTTAGCGTACGGGTGTAAGGCCTGAGAAGGATTGACAACATTGCTTGGTAATACAACATGTGCAATGCCTGCCTATGGACACTTTTATCTTGAAAATCCAATAACCTCTATTCCATTTTAATTGTAAGAAAAAATACGTCTTCGAGCAATCTAGGTACTCTTAGCAACTCGTTCTCCTGCAAACATTGTTTTAAACATTCTCTAGCCAAAACAATTTGGAAGCAGCAAAGCCATAGATCCTGTGAAGTGTTAATTACGCTTCTAGGAAACTAATTCCCCGCTCGCGGCAGCTTTTCGTGTCTCAGGTGAGCGCGCTAAGCTGGCGCCCGTTTGACAAACGGCCGGAAGTGCCCGGGAGCGCCACTATCGCGCGATCGCAGCACCGCAGCTTGAAAAGTGGCATGGACGTGCCTTAAATAAATATAGCGGCCGCGGCGGTCGGTGAAGGGTTTAGTGCGAATGATATGCTATTTATTAGCTATGTGGCTGCTATACGCCGTCATGTGTGGATTTTTCTTCTTTCGATTTCTGATTTCAATAGTCTCAAATATTTCAGGAAACGTTAAGTCTAAATTATAGCCGATCGTTTAAAGTCAGGGTCAAGTGCGGTCAAGCCTTAGTGAAATAGTGGCAACTTTACTAAATCCTTTGACAGAGTATTGGAAGCAACACGAAAATACACATTTCACTATATTGTATCCCTTCCCACATTCGTGCACGTAATTCGGCACTCTATGATCAAAATACTACTACAATATTGGTGGCATAATATTTCTGTGTTCCCATCTAAAAACCCCTTATCTGTGCTTTATATGTTGCTTACTTTTGTGAATTTAGATTTCTATTTTATTTTCATGAGCCATTTTGCGTTTAATTCACCGCCATAATTCGATAGCAACTGTACCGTATAAAAACGTATGAAGACAAAGTTGTTTTTTATAGCAATAAATATAGACAACATTTTTAACAGCAGTTTGATTGTGACAAAAATATAGTATGCCAAGGTAAAAAAAAGTTTTTTTTCTTATCACTCTATAGAATGAGTATTACAGAATATACGAAAACAAAATTAATTTTATAGTATGAGTGTGTTCATAGTATTCATGTTAACTTGGTATTACCAAAATAGTGTAAGATAAAAAAAAAATTCTCAAGAAGGACAAGTAAAAAATATTTGGAATGAAAACTCTATCAGCAACCTCATTTCACGTCGCTCAAGATATATGTGATCGTGATCGCCCTAACTTCGTACCGAAACTGTTAAAAACTAATTTTGCGCGAAAACGTCAACGAACGAGAGCTAACGAGGGCTGCTTAACGATTATAGCGATCCACCCCACTATTCACTGCCAATGACTCGTATTTCATGATCGAAAGGATTAGCTAGGGCTTATAGAGCTAGGAACCGATTGAGTGAATAGTAGACTTGGCCAATGATCCAAGATGAGTTTCAAATTGATTTTCGTTATTATTAGCTAGTTAGAACTATAGGGGTCTACGTCGTACACACATATAGTTAGTTATACAGTGTTTCCCAAAGTTGACTAAATCGCAACCCATCAAATAAAATCTTCCAAACTCGAGACTCATTGCTTGGTTGTCATGAAAAAAATTACTGTACAAATTGAAAAAAAAAAACATTTCGTTCCAATCAAAAATTTTAACACCCTATTACAAGGAGTGCTACTTTTAACTACAAGTTTAGTATAACTTGAATTTTAGTTACTTTTAATCGTAATGAGTTTGAAACGTCCAGTTTCCCCGGTTGGTTTTTTTCAGGGCCCACTCATTTTTTTCTTACGACCCACTGGTGGGTAGCATCCCATACTTTGGGAATTGCTGGTTTACGATATTTGTGTTAGCTCACTCTGAACGCGACGACAAGTTTATTGTATAACATCACACTAGTTTTAGAAATAAGAGAGTTTGTATGTATATTTTTCACTACACTACAATACAAAGGCTCAAGGGATTTGATTGTCATTTAAAATGGAGATAGAGATAACTTGAATTAAAGCTATTGATACGATGATAACTTAGTGGTATAATCACACGACGGAGGGCGTGGTTTCAAATCCCCCCAATAAGCTTGTTCCTTTAACGGTAGCTACCGTTAAAGTGTGGTAGGGTACTTTCTAGTACTCGACTGGCTAGCTACCACCTTGTAGTTGAAAATCTGCCACCTAACCAAACCTAACTGTGTGTTCCGGCAGCCTCATTTGAGTTAACTCCCATTCCAGGGTTAATGTTTTACCATCTTCAACCATGGCGTCACTTAACATCAGGTGAGCTGTGGTCAAACCTAACCTAGCCTGTTACCAGTAAAAAAATCTCTATATCCCAAAAAATATAGAGTTGTTGTAGGATAGCGATGGTGAACAAAAACGACGGGCGTTCGGTATTGTCGACTGCGGTCATCCACAAAAGAACCGTCGGTATAAAACAAGTTGGAATCGGTTTAAAAGGTGTAAGTTTGTTTTGAACGAACGCCAAAAGCGTGCACTTAAAAGTTTTTAAAAAGGTAGCAGCTACCTCCGCCGCGGTTCCACAGACGTCTATTTAATTTCACCAGCGATACGGAGAGTTGGAAACGCTGAGCTTTCGAACTTACACGATGATTGCACGTTTTGTGCCAAATGGGAAAAGAAAGCGATGGAGAGGAGCGTGGAGGTTTTTAATTTGTTCTCGCCAGTTGTCATGGGGTGTGCGGAGATGTTCAGGCTATTACAGGGCGCCATTACACCGCCGTTAGGGCTCCGGAGGACGTGTCGGATTCGCGCCCTACTAACTGGTATACGTGACCAGCGTACAAAGCCCTGCTTTTTGTCGAACGCATCGGACAGACTAAACAGTGTTATTTCGGCGCCACGCCACTTTTTTTAATTCTCAGTGAGTGCTGATCGCATTTAGATCTTAATTGAATCGGCGCTCAATGGCTGGATTAGCACAATGTTCGGAAAATACATTCTCAGCTGCTTCTTGCAAGCGTTTTCCAATTTTGTGTTGGTATACCTACACGTTTGTAAGGTAAGCGTAGTTGTTTTAGCAGATACGTACGTAGGTACATTCTAAAATAGTTCGGAGCGAGAGTAACAAGATGTAAATAGAAACACTTCGCTCACAATATTCACAAGAAGCTTTAACTTAAGCTCTAAGGATCTTTCCATGAAATCTTTACTGAAAACTGGTTTTTCTTGGTAATTTCAATTTTTTTTTTAATCTTTAGCTCCAATGAGACTATGTTTGTTTGATACTCACCTAAGCTGTCAAGAAATATAAGTAATTAGCTGCGACCCGCGGTGTTACCCGCTAATTTTTTTCGGGATAAGACGTAGCTAACGTAGCTAATCATAATGTATAACCTACATCATCTTGTGGAACAAAACATCTCGTCATTTCTTATCTAAACACAGATAAATCACGGGTTGTGAGGGCTTTGCTTAGCGTACAAGCATACTGCACAAAGGCGTCCGAAGCGGGACGCACTAATTCTCACCGGGTGGCGACAAACGGTCACCGGTCAGATCCACTGGGGCTCGGACCTCCCAGCTTAACTAACCACTACATGTACAGAGTGTGTTAGCAAAATAAACTTTTTTTTTAAATTTCCGAACGTTTTCTTTTGTGTTAGTATATTTCTATGAACCAACTGATTTCAAGATCGACTTAAAGTAAACATTGTTCACAAAACGCCTGTTTTCTAATATGGCCATATTCGTATGCGTAAACTTTGGCATGTGATTCAAAATATAAATATCTGCCTGTCCATTCTAAATATTTAGAAAGTTGATCATATTCGTATAAGATAACTTATTCTTAACATTTAAAAATAGAGCCCCCAACTAGGAGTGTTGGGGGCTCTATTTTCCACAAAACACCCTATTATTATTCATTATTGGTATTCGCGCGATGGATGTTTTTTTATTCATTTAACATATCTCAGACGAACAGAACGTAAATAAATAACAATTTGTTGGGTCTATTTATAATCTTTCTGTGGTTTTGAGCTAGTTTTTTAACGTTTATAGTTTTAAAAATAAACACCGTAATTGTTCAGTTGGACACTTATCACAAATTCAATGCAAAGCTCTAATAATTCCACATGCCTTGTTTAAATCGCTTGTTTTATTTAGTTTATAATTGTTACAGGCACAGCACCCACGCTCGGATGGTCATAAGCGGCGCTAACGCAGTATACATTGTAGGAACATTCAAGCATCTCGGAACTGATGCTGATTTTAAAGTAAGTACTTATTGTTCTTACATAACACGAATAAGATTATAGATATTAATAACCCCACTTCCATTACTACTTATCTAATTATTACTTGCTACTTTAGAGAACGATGACTTAACTCAACCATACTACGTGGTATATCTACTAGCAGGAGGATAAAAATTACAGGATTATTGAGACTAACTACCGGATACCTTAAAGTAATAGCACCAAAAGCACCAAAGCAGCGATGCCCTGAACTTAGTTTTGTTACTCAAAGGTCTGAGTACCGCTGCAATAGTCATGGATAGACGTTACCTCTTTCCATCAGGGGAAAGTGTTTATTCATTTCATTGCTTTTACACTTTTAAAAAACTAAATTAACTCAGACGCCGAAGCCGTTGCTGTAGCCGAAAGTAGCATGACTATAACTAGTTACTATACGATACGAAACTAACTATAACTAGTTAATAATGTGATCATCCCAATTCAATTTTTATCATGCGAACCGTTAAGCAATGGAAGAGTCTGCTCGATAGATACAATCAGACTCTTCATGTTGCTACTGATTCGGATTTTTCTCGGCTGGCGAATTCCATCGTAGAAAGCGTGACCAACATCAGGCGAGACTGTTTTATTGAAACGAAAATGCTAGGCCACATACAGATAGCTTGGTGGATTGTGCTCCAGCCAACTTCCGATTAAAGGCCTCCCTGTACCCGAAGTGTAATTGTATACCTCTTCATCATCATAGTCCACACATCAAGGCACGCCACACTACCCACTCTTTGGATTTTCACTTCCAGTTACCTTACGCGTACGTAGCTTGTCCAACAATAGTCACAGGGTGTCCTACGCTATTTTTATATCTTCTAGGCCATGGCTACGGTTATCGATTCTGCGTCTAACATGACCAGCCAACTGGCACATCCACTACCCTCTGTACTTTTATGATATTAGACATTATTTATTAATAATTATTAAAATTACAAGAACGCTACGTTTGATTATTCAAACTTCTGTGTATCGCTGTAATGGTCATAGACATGCGTTATCTTTTACCATTAGGATAGCATCTCGTTCGTCTCATTACTTTTACACACAAAAAAATTACCAGCTTAGTAATATTCTGAGTTATATCATTGACTGTTGTTCTCTGGTAAATGACATGATTATTTATTGTGCAGCTGTATCTGACGTCGAACGTGACGCAGGCTGACTTTAACATGGGGTACACGATGACGGGCACTCTGGAGCGCGGCTGCCGGTCGACCAACTCCTTCCAGGTGACACACTTCGCCGTGTTGCGCCGCTGCGACCACGACCCGCATCTCAAGACATCATAAGCATATATATTTAAAAACAAAGGCTCCGTTTAAGAAAATTCTATCAGCGTACACAGGGACACGATTCACTTATGGTACGCCAACTTTTAATAAAGAGTATTAATCCGGGGTTGAACAGTATAAGAAGTTTACAATGATAAATATATTAACCTCCTTTTGAGTTAGTAATACCGTTCCGAGTAACGTAACAGTTTATTGTAGCTCAAAACCTTTTATGAGCAATTTCTGTGCAACATAAAAAACAACTTTTACTTTGTCACTTATAAAATTTGTGAGATAAAAATAGGCTGTTCCATAGACAACGATTAATTGCGAGACAACGATGCTGATCTTATAAAGTTGTTCGTTATAGAAGTTGAAACGTAGCGTAGTAACTACCAACTATCTGTGAACCTATAAAGTAATAAGTACTTTCTAAAGAATTGGCTTACCGTAAGATAATCTTGTACTTATTCATTTTTAGATCTTCTTTATGGTCTTAGTTAGGTACAAACTTTAGGTACTGCTATTGCTTGCACAATTCAACATAGTCCAATAATTAACAGATGCTCAAAATCACCGTTCAAAAATTACAAATTTTTACAAAAATTTTGCAAAGGAATATTTCGATCCAAGGCCAATTCGAGCTTGACAGGTTTTTCTTGTCAGTATTAAATATTTATTTATGATCTTCCTTCTGAAGATTTGATTTATATGCTTAGATTATTTCGATTCGAAGTCACAAAGAATAGTAGAATGTAGTAGGGTAAGCTCGTTGATTTACTTTTATGAATAATCTCAATGTAAGTTGACTAGTCATTATTTCTAAGATTTTTATATTGCCAAGCGATATTTATTGTGATGAAATTTTGACATTATGAAACAATAAGGGCCATACTCGTTTACAACGTTTATCGTTGTTTAATTGATCTATGTTTAAAATGCTCCGTTAATTTCTCACTGTAGTGAAATGTCACGCGTGAAGTCGAGTAAGCATGAATTTAAGCGTATATTAACTTTAAACAAGGTTTATAACTAAGTCCCTATTTGGATATTGTAAAATTATTTTTGAGATCTCGGTGTATTTGTTCTGACCTACAACGTATTGTAAATATTCGGAGTTATTTTCCTTATGTACAGTCGCTTCTCTTAATTGTAAGTCGTGCTAGATGTAGAAATATTATTTTTATATTTAAGTGTAATTTTAGAAATCATAAGTATGTCTCGTAGATTTTTATAAGTATCTCTCTTTTTCTCGGCTTCTACGCGTAGGTAATTTAGTAATTTTTTTGCTTTTTTAGCTATCTTAAGAAAGATTTAATTTTTCTTGGTCAATAATTATTATTTAGAATATCCCATTTTTAATAATCTCCACATTCAGAGAGGAGAGTCTTCTTGTCTTTTGCTATTAGAGAAGAGAAGAAAGATGTTTAAAAAAAACATAAGTAACTTATAATATCCTTACTCTTCTAAATATATTCGATGTCCCCGAGATCCCAAGTTTGTTAGTAATATTTTACAATAACAGTTTTTGATATAGCACAGAGCATGGCATGCCGCTGTGTCATCTGGCCAACGAGAAAGCAAGAATAAGAAATTGTTTCCATCTTTTCTACTTTAATCGGTCCGCTGTGGTCAGTTCTGGTAATAGTATTACTGTCTTCAAATATGGCAACATCAATGGCTAAATACGGTATGGTATAATATAGTATGGCTAGAATAGGTACGGCTCGGTAGTGCGCACCTGGCTTACACTAGTTATTATCAGGAGTCACTCGTACCTGACACTAAAATACATGTTATAACTTTCAATGTTGAAAGTATAACTATAAATAATTAATTCGGTAGTCAGTAGATAAATTTTCTGCTCATCACCAATACATAGTTGATAAGTAGATGGGAATTCATTTTAAAATGGCTGTGAGCGATTTTCCGCCGATGCTTCTTCACGGTTCGGTGGACAAAATAATAATGTATTGAACCGCATCGTTCATCACATACATACATACATACATACGAGTACATTGTATATATCGACCGAATGACCGCGCTTGGTGCGTTGTACCCGCTCGGAAAAATTGTTTGCCGAAAGATATTACAATCCGACGATCAATCCCTTCGATAAACCGAAATTTTATTATATGTCGCAAAGCTCTTACAACTTTTACTAATAAAAATTCACTTTCAATAAGTTTAAAAACGCAAATTTTGATCTTGGTGATCAAACTATAATTATAAAAGTTACTTAAAATCAACCAATGTTTAAAATGATCAGTCAACTTCTCGTCTACGTAAAATGTCCAACATAGAAATAAGGCAAGTGTAAGCATAAATTAACTTTAAGCAATGTTTAAAAATAACGTCCAAAGAGCCTATGATATGCCTAGTAAAACATGTTTCGTGAAGGAAGAACGTAACAGCTTGTGATGAACATCATTTAAAATAATTATGCTTCCACAAAGATTCTGTTTGTAATTACTCTAATCATTACATTTTTTCATGAAAACAAATTAATTTTACTCAATCTAGTTTCACCCACTCATTATATCATTGCAGAGCTGGGAATCCTACCTAACTTGTAACTCGCTAATAATAAATGTTTATATTAAAATTAAGCTAGGCTATAAACTAAAAGTGATTACAAATGAATTATTTTGAACCTTAATGACTTAAAGCAAGAGTAAATTGTACTGAAGTTAACTATGTACTGTTTTTTTGACCGAAGATCTAAGTCGGCTCACATGAGAAGAGTTGGATATCACACACATTCTATTCTGACAGCCCTGTTGGCTCATTGGGAGTATGTCTGCCTGAGCGTGGGTGGGGTAGGGCGCGGGTTCGATTCCCGCCAAGGACAAATGTTTGTTTGGTATAACCAAATGTTTGTTCTGTGTCTGGGTGTTCTGTATGTATTACAAGTATGTATTTACAAAAAAAAGTATTCATGTATTCTATCAGTTATCTGACTACCATCACACAAGCTCTGCTCTGTTTGGGGTTAGATGGCGCTGTGTGTAATGTGTCCTACAATATTTATATTTTTTTATTTATATAAGTAATAAATACTTAAATGTAAAATAAAAGAATGTAGCCATAGGCAATAGATACTCTATATTTTGCCTCTTATAAAAAATAGTACATTTGTAACCGCTGCAATTAAGCCATAAGATTAAGGAGTATAAATGTAAAAATGTTGGAAAATCAAACGTCCAGTATCGCACTCCCTCCAGTGTTTATACACATCATTTTTGTACAAAGTTGTGTACGTGTATTTTATGGCTTCTATTTGGCTATATGTACTAGTATACAAGTGTATTTTAGTAATTATGTGACGATTTAATGATGGATATTTTTCGCTTTTTGTCTCTATAATTAATTATAATTAATCTGTCCGTAGCTATTTATAAATATGTACATTCTTGTTTTGTATTGTAGTAAAAATATCTTATTTAGTTTACTAGGATCCATGTCTCGTAGAAAATTTGATATCTTAGAAATTTATAGGATACAGGAGTAAAAAAAAACTTTTTTTACTAGGTTAAACGAAGTTATTGGAGAATTAAATACCTTAATTGTTTATTTCAAATTGTAAAAGCCACCTGATTATTCCAAACCTTTCCGCGATATCCACTAATCAAAACAGCCAGCCGTCAATGGATTAATTTCATTCCAAGTCCATGGAAATGTTTCCCCGCATACATACTAATGCCACCACAGAACGTTAAGGAGTTGCTACTAGCTATACATAAACATGCAAATCATGCTACAAGTCCCTTTAGGGCAACTGTGTACATACAGTACAACTAACAGTATGAATAATTTGAATCCTTATAGCGCGCCAACTCACTAGAGATTTAAAAAAAGAAAGCTAACTTTTACTTGCCTTCTCTTTTCGACGAATAAAAGCCGTCGGATTTTTATTTTGATTCTGTAGTGCGGATAGATCAGTGTTTAGCGCGGTCGGTTCGCACGCCTATGCGCGTGGGTTCAAACTCCAACAATAAGCTTGAGCTGCCGGTGAAGAAAAACATAGTAAGGAAGCCATAGCACGGTGGTAGGGTACTTTCTAGTACTCGGCTGGCTGGCTACCACCCTCTAGTTAAAAATCTGCCGCCAAGCATCTAACGGTGTGTTCCGGCAGCCTCACTTGAGACCAAGCACCGTTGAGGTCCAGGTTAGGTGTCTTTACCATCTTTGACCACACCGCCAATTAACATCGGATGAACTGTGGTCAAACTCCTAGCTTGTTTACAATAAAAACAACCTATTGTAGATACAGAGTTATTTAATGATGACCATCGCAACGTGCAGCGATTATATTATACGAGTATGTAGTAAGATTTGAACACTCACTTCGTACAACTCTGCAGAGAAGTGTACAAACCATGTTCTACTTCACAAAAAAAATGCTATTTTTTGCTCTATTAAGGCAGTATAATATGTAGTTTAGAAATTTGATGAAGCATAAGGTACTATCGCCGCCTTCAACATAATAATGCAACAAATTTGTATCGCAATCAAAATTATCTCTAGTAGTACCTCTCTTACTGTTTGTACTTGTAGTATTGTCCTCTTCAAGTATTGGAAGCACGAGCGCTCCCGCTTAAAGCTGGCGTCCACCTTCAGAGATCACAGAGCGCCTTTCAAATATTGATTGTCTTAATATTACCCCTTTCTATAACTAATGATAAGCAAACAAACTAATCGGGGTTGCCTTTGCCAAAGATTAAAGATAAGCAAAGGCTTATCTTTAATAACAGCTACTTATATTTTTGGTTTAGTTTATAAAGGTGCTAAAATAATGTTACATTTTCCTGACTGAAAACGTTGCTTGAAAATCATTTGTTTTTTTTTTAAAGTTTGACAAGCTACGTGTTCGACCACAGCTCACCTTATGTTAAAGGACGATGTGGTCGAAAATTGTAAATTACATTTACAATACAAACACAGATAACCTGAAATAGAACTGCCTCTCAAGTGAGGCAGCCGAAACACATCGTTTTCTTGGTGGTAGATCTCTTTAGCAGGAAGTCATCTAGGTAGGTACCAAAGCAGTACCAGATATTCTGTCGCTAAGCAGTGTATAAACATTATTGTGTTCCGGTTTGAAGGGTACTGCAGCTAGCGAAATTACTGGGCTATTGAGACTAACCATCGAAAGTCTCAAAGTAAATAAGCGACAAAGCAGCGATGCCCTGGATTTTGTTTTGCTATTCAGAATTTATTGGTATTGATTGCTGCAATGGTCATGGACATTTATCTCTTACCATTATCGTATCGTTCGTCTCATTATTATTAGCTCATTAGTTCGGTAGCTAGCCACCGAGTACTGGAAAGTACCCTACCACCATGCTATTGTTTCCTCACAATGTTTCCCTTCACCGGCAGCTCAAGGTCATTGTTGGGGTTAGAACCCATTGCTCTAACCACTGAATTATCATCGCTACATTATGTGTCTATTTACTTCGATACTGCCAGAGCTCCATGCGAGATAAAAGAACTAATTAAAAGAATAAACTTGTACACCTTATTCGCTGCGTAGACTTAACCTAGATCATGAAATTGTCGAGGAATATATATTTTTTTTTGAAATATTTTTTAACTACATTCTTTACTTATTTGTCTTATACAACGATTACTCTACGACAGAATCTATAATTAGGTACTTAACTCCTTGTTCTTATTTTAATACTTTAGTTAATTATTAGATAATATATATATGTTAACGTAATGCAAGTGCCAAAGACAATTTAGGGAGCTTTTAAGTCTAAGTGCTGTACTCAGTCTTAATAAAATGTTGTAAATATTTGCTTCAAATTCTACGTGTTGTCTTTCGTACATCGAGATGACTAAAATAAATAGGATGAAAACTAACTTCGTTTTATTTTCCACCTAGACGTGTACTTTATCTACTTTTAGATAAAATATGATATCTATCCACAGTAGTTTACTTTACATATTTGTATAATTTTTCCAGAACATAATAGAATATAGAATATTTTTAATGGCCTTATCCTACTAATATCATAAGTGTGAAAGTTTGGATGGATGGATGTTTGTAACTTAATCACGCCAGAACGGCTGAACGGATCTGGATGAAATTTTGCATGTAGATACTTTAGGCCCTGGAATAAAACGTAGGATACTCTTCATCATCATCATCCATCACCACGCGAGCAAAACCGTGGGGCGCAGTTAATACATACATATGTTACACTAGGAGCGTCAAAATTACAATTTAATTAATAAAATTATACAAAAATTAAAAAAGTAAAAGAATACAAATAAACAAATGTCACTGCCTGATATTAACAATAATTTCTTATGAATAATATAAAATGTCAAATGAATATTATAATGTCAGCCAAAATGTTAAATAAAACATAATTAAAAAAAAAAACAACTAAATACCAGACTGACTCTATGCTTGACTTCCTTTTGTTTGCTATCATTTTTTAGTTATAAGCTCTACAGGTATAATAACATGAGATATATAAAATATACATAACTACTACAACTACCTATATAGAAAACGCAACAACTACCCTACTATAAAACAAAGACGCCATCAAGATCGCTGCCGCGCGGACGGGTTCCCAGTGCACTGGCGAAATTGCTCCGTTGTATTACAAAGCTCAGTTTTTGACTATGCTTGTTCAATTCAAACTAATGAACTGAATTAAACGTAGGTAATAAGAGTATTTGACGCTAAAGTGAAGTATTTTTATGGTTGATAGACAGACTAGGTGTTCGACCACAGCCCACCTAATGTTAAACAATCAAAGATGGTAAACATTCCTAGCCAGGAATGGAAACCGGCTCTCAAGTTAGGCTTGGGGACCGATTTTTAGTTAACAGATGATAGCTAGCCTGCCGAGTACTGAAGAGTACCTACCCTATCTCCTCACGATGTTAACTTCTTCGGTAACTCAAGCTCATTGTAGAAAATTGAACACACCTCCTTCAGCATGCTACCCAATTGCGTTAACGACTAAGCCATCATCGTTACAAAATAACTTAGTATATTTGGGTACACGGCTAGAATCTATAATACATAATCCTAATACTAACTAATATTATAAATGCGAATGTGAGTTTGTTTGTTTGTTACGCCTTCACGCGTAAACTACTTAACGGATCTGTGTGAAATTTAGACATTTTGTATGTAGGCACTTTAGACCCTGGAATAAGACATAGGATCATTTTCATCATCACCACGTGGGTAAAACCGCGGATTGCCGCTAGTAATATTATAAATGTAAAGGTTTGTATGTTTGTTATTCAATCACGCCAAAACGGCTGAACGGATTAGAATGAAATTTGGCACGCATTTAGATTATTACTTGGATTAACATATAGAATACTTTTTATTCTGGAAAAATGTTAAGTTCCTATGGGATTATCATCAAATGAACTACAGAACGTATCCACTTGAAATTTAAAATAGATGTGTCTTATGGAATATTATTCCGGAATAGAATCCTTTATCTTAATCTGGGTAATAAACTATCCAAGCCAAATTTCAACCAGCCTCTGAGCCGTTTTTACGTGATGTTTGTGTTTGTACGTACATTAGGTACGTTACGTTACAGTACATTGCTTATGTTGTTTTGGTACATAATAGTACATAATATTATTAATCATTCATTTTTCATTTCTATCTGGGCTCAATGCTAAAGTCAACGTGAATGAAATCGCAGGCAGAAGCTAGTAGTTATATAAAATAGTAACAGGATATGTGGGAAGTTGCGTATATTATTCCCAGCGGGCTGCGGTCACACGAGGAAGTACCGTACTCTTGCAAAGTATAACTGCCTATAACCGGCCCCAGTAGCTGCTTTCTCGCAGTACCGAGCCACGTTCCACGCAACATGTTCCACGAAAAAGTCGTCCTCATCACTGGCGCCAGTTCAGGAATCGGAGCAACCTGCGCTCTACATTTCGCTAAATCATCCGCCCTTCTATCTTTGATCGGACGGAACACCGACAATTTAAAGAAAATTGCACGTCAATGTGAAGAAATTAACCGCAAGAAACCTCTCATTATCACTGCGGATATTAGTTCAAAAGAAGATGTCGAGAGAATCGTGGCGGATACGGTGAAACACTTTGGCCGAATTGATGTTCTCATAAACAACGCCGGAGTGTCTTCAATGATTGGAACGCAGTCAAAAACAGCAGCACTCGACCGAGTAATAGCCACTAACTTACGAGGAACATACCTCGTCGCAAATCAGGCCATACCATATCTGATAAAAACGAAAGGAAATATTGTCAACGTGTCGAGCATTCTCTCGAACAAGCCGTTGACGATTATGACACCTTACTGCATGACAAAGGCAGCAATTGATATGTTTACAAAATGTGCAGCTTTAGAGGTAGGGTCCAGTGGTGTTAGGGTGAACGCTGTCAACCCGGGACCGATAAAAACGGAACTGTTTAAAAGAAGCGGCATGAATCCAGAAGAATCCGACAAAATGTTCGCAATCATTGAAGCCACGTCCCCTTTGAGGAAAGTTACCAAGAGCGAAGACGTCGCCGAGCTAGTGATGTTTCTGGCAAGTGACAAAGCGAGTTGTATCACCGGGAGTTGTTACGTTATCGACTGCGGCCTAATGTTGGGTGACGCAAGTACCTAACTCTTGGTAAAGTTAATAACTTTCTTGTTTACCGTATACTACTTATTTGTATAATGAAAGCATAAATACAACGAATAAAGGAAAACTTGTTTAATTAACGCTGTCTTAATCCCGCATTTTGTTTTGTGTACAACAAATATTATGTTCATAACTCCGATAACTTCGCGGAGGACGGCTAATTTCTCCGTGACACTCGACCGAACAAAGACGCGGAAAGATTAAAATATGTCAAGGGTGTATCGCGCCGCAACAAACAAAGGATTCAGGACTTAGCGCTGATAAAGGCCGCAGAAGATTCGAGGGAGCATCGACGGCGTCGTTTAGATACTGCACACAAATCCACCAATTACCTAGTATTTTCTTTGGAATACCTTCTTTCTGTACGTAATTACGGTAATACATTCAGTTATCTGACAGCGGTAAGCATTCCCCAGGTGGCGGCTAATGCCGTGTTATCTTGCGTTAATTTTCAGCGTATAATCGTCCCACAAATTGATTGTTCTCTCGGCAGCGGCGTCACGGAAAATTAAATTAAAAATTCTTCGTCCAAATTTTTTATTTATTTAGTTTTACCGCTTTTGTTTGACAAAAGCGTTCGTATCCGTCGTGGGAATACGCGTTATAGGAGGATAAAATGTAGAATATTTTGTATTCTTATTTTATTCTCGTATTAAATTAGTACACGTACACGCGTGGCAAGATTACCCACGTCGTCCATAACTCAGTGGTTGAATTACGTCGGTTTCGTTCCAGGCAACGTAATTAATCTGTGCTAAGATGCCTAGGTGGCCACGCCACGGTAACTTTAAAGGGTTGTATCGTAGAATATCCTCGTTAGTCGTAAACGCTGCCGCGATTAATATAATTCCTTAATTTATAGGCGGCGAGCGTCTCGCACCATTGTTATTGGGCTAAACCGCGAGTTTCAATTACGCAGCGCCAGTCAAACCGATATTGCTTTTACTCTCTAAATGCTCGTAACTTTGTCAATGGTTCCTGTAATTATCTATCTTTTCAGTGTGTTTGCTGTTAATATTTTTGCTGACTTTTCATTCTAATCTATAACATTCTTTAATAGAAAATCTTTACCTAGGATCGAAATTTTAATAAAATCGGTATCGGCTATCGATAAATAAAATATCTAAAACTCTACTATCACGTTGCAAGTATAAATCCATTATTAATAAGCACATTAGCATAGGAAAAGTTAAAACTCTATTGCACTGGAGGAGCACGTAGAGCACCGTAATAGAGCTAAGGTAGTCGAATAGAGACTGCATTACCTCGGCGTATCTACGTGTCCGGGCTTTTTGTTTATGTGTATAGTGTTATTAACCGACCGATCGTGCAATTTCGCCTTTATGTAAATTTCATCTAACATTATAGCTAAGGTTATAGATGTAGGGTACAATCTATTGTAGCCTAAGGTTAATAGAAAAGTTTTCTAGGTGAAAACTTCAAAGATTTTTTGGTGCAGCCAAGTATCTTACAAAGTAACACCAGTAGGTGAGTGAGTTTTCGTTCTTGGTTGACGGTTCATCATATCACATGAAGTTTTGGCGGGAACGTAGAAAAGTCATGCCGCCAAATTTTATTATACGCCAAAACTTGTGTTTTTTCGAGTGTTTATATAACCAAACACTATTTTCATAGTAGTGTTTTATTCATAAAGTGCTGAATTACGTGCGAGTATGAGAAAGTGATATAATATAATGACTATTCGTGTTGCTTCTAAAACTCCTTATAGTAAAGTCACCACAACTTTACTAGGGTTAGGACTGGACTCGACTAGGACTTACTTTTTGTGACTTAGACTTATTTAATTTTTCATGAAATACTTGAAAGTATCGAATTAATGATACGTACAAAAACAAAGAAGGTTCTTGCAAAACGACTGTATTGCAAAAAATGCAGATAATAATCAAAATATAGAACATCATTGGGATAATCCATATTATTATTAATAAGAATGAAAAGCATATAATGAAAACAATCTACTTTTTGTTGATTAAGACGTTCTGTCAGCAAAATAACACTGCAGTGACCTATTTCAAAAGGGCCTCGTGACCAATTTGTCAGTCTGAATGCCACGATGTTGCTGACCTCAACAAATAGCAACAATTCCAGAATGCCCCGTGAGATGAGAGAATGAAAGGCTGCAGTAGGCGCATTATTGGACATCTCCTTTTCAGGGCACGTCGTACTGTCCTATTTGCTGACAGTAATCTTGAAGACTTGCCAGCGCCGAGCCTCCCGAAATATATTGGAACTCTAGACCCCAGAGACCGAGCGCTGCGGACACTAGGTGATCATTCCTTGTTTTGTGATGAGCATCAAACGAAAACCGACCACAAAGTAGAATCAACAAAGTCGAAAATTCTCCTGCCTTTGCTATTACCTATTTATTTTGATAGGAAAGGGCTGAGCAATCGAAAGACGCCTATTTAAGGGGCCAGCGGATCACTTCGCTTGTAATTTGTATTGCGCGTGCCGGGAATTTCTTCATAAGCGGGAAAATCAACACACCCTTATTGGATGATTAACTAAATACCCATACTGTTAGGGTAATATTTGTACGTTCGACTTAATTAACTTTTCCTCTTCTGATATGATATGACATTGGAAAGATTAGTTTAGGTACTTACGAGTATAAGCGATGACTTGACACTTGAAGCTGTAGGTACTGAGTAAAAACTGTGTTAAGCTTGTCTTGTCTATGTTAACAATAACATTTAGTTATAGCGCTGATAATGATGATAATTTTTAAGTTTTTTTGATGTTTTTTAACGGTTAACATTTTCTGGCCCGATTTCAGATTTCTATACAATGTTTCTAGCGTTCGTTCTCCCATTACCATACCAAAATAGTACACGTGTGTTGATTTAGTGTCTAAAACTTTATTTCAAAATTAACACAGAAAGAAAAAAAAAAACAAATGTGTTACTATTTACAAATTTATGTATACAATCTAATCTAAAAGTCCAACATAAGGGAGAAATGTGGCCAGAATGCTGACAGCATTGCCATCTAGCGTGGCTAAGCTTTTGACCAAAGCTGATGCCAGTATTATGGTCACCTGAAGCCTCCTCTAAACGTTTATTTAGTTGCGCGTTCAATAATGAATTGAAACAAAAAATATATGTAACAATTTTTTTAAGACAAATTGAAGTGACATTCTATATGAAATGATTGATCCCTAATAGACAAATAGAGTAAAATATTGTCAAATTTGTATTATTTACTAAGATTTTTTATACATATGTATAATACTCATCAGAAACAGTTCTTGATTTCTTGGAAGAATGAAGTTCCTAATTACATAAGGCACTGCTTTCGCCCAGTAGTATACGTGTACTAACTACTGGTTTTTGTCATTAACTATCTTCATTCAACTCAACTGCAGTGCAGTACACAAAAAAATAGTCGATACATTTTGAGTTTCGTATCATAACAAAATAGAAAATTGGTTTGAACAGCATTATTTCTTCAACATAAAAAAGTCACGAATGACATAGTCATCTACAGAACAAGCACGCAGATTGGTTGGCTGCTTTGCACGCACTTTATTTTTATTTTGAAGTTAGATTAGAATGGAATATAACTTTATTGTACACCAAACATACATGCATTATAAAATACAAAACTTAGAAAAAAGATAATAAAAAAAAGCAAAATAACAGACTAATACATACATAATAAGTTCTAGCCTAGGTAGGTTTGTGTCCTTATCGTCATGTCGGAGACCTTCAGACCTTTAGCGTAGCGCCCTCTAAATCGAGCAGCAATAAAAAAGATCTCACGTAATCATATTTTATCGGGAAAGCTATTTTCCGCAGGCGGATACCACGCCTTCCGTTGCGTTTATGGAAACTGCTTCCACTTCCGAAGCTACATAAAACAACTTAGTTACAATAATACTCGTTTAACTGATTTTATCCAAACTAAAATAGTTAAAACGAACAAAATTAATATACTGCTCGACGTTTTGCCTCAATTCACCTAATAATAAAAGTAATCATTAAATAATCATTTATTAACATATTATCACTTATTAACATTTATTTGTTAGTAATCATTTATTGCAGACCATGTACATCCATATTACACAAATTCATATTTAATTTATAATAAAAGAAAAGAAAAGTAAATTTTTATAATTAAAAATTACCAATAAAAATAAAACACGAAAAAAATAAAAATATAAAATAAAAACCTATATTTGTCACCTATATTGTGGTTTGGATCCAGAACGCCCGCTACTGACGTGCTACAGGAGCACGGCGCGGCGAGCTGTGTGGTGTGTGCTGTGCGTAAAGTGCTGTGTGTGTGTGTGTGTGCTGTGCGGTGTAATGATAAGCGACGAAGTGAAAATCGTAAGCATTCCTAGCCTGAAATAGAAACTGGCTTTGTAACTTTAGTCTCTTAAACAAAAAGAAATATTATAAAGCAAAAAGCAGTCCTACAAAATGTTTTATGCTTATCGACACCTGTATCGAGCTACAGTCATTGCCACGTCATAAAAACATTTCTTTATATCCTATCCGAATAGGTATTCCCTTCCACGTAGGCAGGTGGCGATGTAGACACGATACGACACACTTGTTACACGAACCAGGAAAATAAGCCTCGATAAATATCTCTGAACAACGAAGAAAACGCCCTGAAAATGTAGCCTCCGCTAATGATAATACAATTACCCTGTATTCGACTGCCATAACTGAATAATTTATCTCGCCCGTAAGTACCTACTTTTGTTATTATTTTCGTATTAGACGAGTGCTAAACACGCATAGGGTATCTGAACCTGTTAATAATTAATTACGGCTTGGAAAGTCATTAGGTTAAGCAATAATACTGAAATGTTATTTTACTTAAATGTTTTAAAATAAATCTAATATTTACGTATGTACCTACTTACTGTGCATGAATATACCAGCATTCAGTTGGCCTGAAAGTGTGAAAGATAGAGCTGACTACTTAACATTTAAGTTAAAATGTATGTTACACAAAGTTACTGTTTTTTTTCTGTTTTCCTCGTGACTAGTTTATTTACATATTTTTTAGCCCCCGACGCAAAAAGAGGGGTGTTATAATTTTGACGTCGATGTCTGTCTGTCTGTGTGTATGTCTGTCTGTCTGTGGCATCGTAGCTCTCAAACGGATGGACCGATTTCGATGCGGATTTTTCATTTGAAAGCCAGTTTCCTTGCGGTGGTTCTTAGTTATGTTTGGTTAATTGCGTAGGGGGTTTTTTAATTTAATTTCTTGTTATAGAAACCGTGTCATTTTTGTATGACAGCTGTGTCAAAAGGAGACATGAACTATTAACCAATTTTTTTATGTAAAAGTAATGAGATAGTACCGCTCTCTTGATGGTATAAGATAACATCTGTCCATGAACCCTACTGTTGTACTGTTGTCCTTCTGATTTGTTTGAAGTCAGTGCTAAGCGCCGACTTCAAACAGATCAGTAAGTACCTAGCATGTATTATAATACTTTGTAAAGTAAGTTTATTATTCGCTTTTTAGTAATGCTGATGTTTATTTCTTGAAGTCGGTTTTACTTTTTATTTATAAAGTTTTTTTATTATTTATATACATAGCAGATTTCATGTTTAACCATTCTCTATCAAAATGTGTCTTAGTTAAAAGTGTGGAGGTCGACTTTAAAGCTACCCCCTAGCCCGTAACTTAGTTCGACAGCGAACGATATTCTCTTGCGCGGCGAGTGGGCCGTTTATCATCAGGCATTGCGGCGAATTTCCAGATACGCGAAGGTAATGTGCTCACAATATCACGAGACGTGACACAGCTCGAACCGCGCACCAGTTATACAGCAAGCAATAATTCAATCAGCGAGGGTTTAACGATTATGTTTACCAACACGAACGCGATGAGTCGACACACAGGAAAGGGGTGATTCCCAACGAGCTATCGGCGATTTTACGAGAGTTTTGAGATTAATACGTATCGATTGTTGTTACCTCAAGTGCTCATCGAAAATTCAATGCCAGCTAAACATTAAGTTAATAAACGAAATGATTTTAATATTTACCTAAGTAAAAGAAGTAGTAGTTTTAAGGTAGTAGCGATAAGGTTCCACTTGTGGTACTAGCTCATAAGATTTGTTTCGTTTTCTGAACTTTATTTAAAATTTTGGTGTACACAATAAAGAATTTCTAAGTCGTCTTTACAGTAAAAATTGTGTTCTTAACAAGACGTTCGCCGACAATCTTAGTAGATTAGCAACAAAAAAGAAATAAGTAAAGTTTGAAAACATAGAGCTGTAGTCTAAGCGGAAAAACCGCCAATACTGGACGTCACCGTAATTTTTCGGTATAGCTAACTATGAATACACGTTTCTCACTCCTAATTACAGTTATCTCTTGGCTCCGCTTTGGGGAATGTCGTGATGAAGAGAAGATATTAAAAGGTACTGTAGAACATCACTCCGCGTAAGTAAATAAATCATTTCTCTCAAACTTGCGTAATCAAATTAGAATTTCTTGGAAGCAATAACTGTCAAAACAATGTTGTTAATTACATTAATTATTATTGCCGTCTTTAATATCAGATATAAAGGGTTACGCGTACCGGTAGTACTACTCCAAAGGAGGTCATTGTACTTATAATTGTGTACATCAAATACAATGGCTATCTGTGACATCGCGGGAATATCAGTTGTTCTATATTTCATCGAGAGTGAATGAAATATTTCAGAGCAAAAATATTGTCCGTAATTTCAGAATCAGTCAATATAACCGATACGCGTAACCCCATATAATTATCCCATATAAATATACTTCTATCATCAGTGTACCTACTTATATGGGGTTAACCACTGGGTTAACGCGGTCAGTTCACACTGCGAAGGGCGTGGGTTCAAACTCCAACAACGAGCTTGAGCTGCCGATGAAGGAAAACATCGTAAGGAAACCATAGCATGATGGTAAAGTATTTTCTAGTACTCAGGTGGCTAGTTACCACCCTCAAGCTTAAAATCTGCTGCCAAGCACCTAACGCTGTGTTCCGGCAGCCTCACTTGAGAGCCAGTTCCGTTCCATGCTAGGTGTGCTGTACCATATTCGACCACACCCTCACTTAACATCAGGGGTCAGCTGTGGTCGAACACCACAGCTGACCATAAAAAAAAAAACAATTTTTTATACCAAACTACTAACTATTAGTTATTTACTTATATTAACTAAGTTTTAATAATTTGGTCACTTTAGTTAGGTTATTGTGTACTGCAACCCGCTAGAGTGTTTTGTAATTGTCGCTAAAAAAATTGCTCTCGCCGCCGGGACCAGTAGATAGCACACAATATTTTGTTTTACATTTTTTTTAAATACGTATGTACTTACGTAACGAATTGTGTTCTCTAAACAAACGTCCACCTCAAATTTGCACCTCATCTCTATTGGTTGCCTGACCTCTAGTAACAAAACGCCAAAGTTTAGAATCTAATGCCGATGTCAACTGTCCAGTAAATAGCACTCTAAAGCTTTAAGTACGTAGACCACTAAGCACTACCCAAGGGAATCGTAATGGTCTTCAGGAAACGACTGCAAAACGAATGAAAGTCTAGTCTAGTGGCCGTTACTAGATTTACAGTGGTTAGACACCTAATAATGTTCCTGCGGGATTTACAATCGTATAGCCGGAGGTGTGGATGTGTAAAATATCGAAGTTATCTATCGTCTCTATCGGAGTCTGCCGTAAATTTTGTTAGAAAAAAAAAAAACTTAGAGTAACCATAAAGTAATTTTTAATTGAGAAAATAAAAGTCAATTTGACCAAGTGTTTATAAAACTGATTATACGAAACTGCTAATCTTGTTGGATTCGTATCAAAAATAAAATTTCGATATACCTCCATACTGTTGTTTTTTTAAATACGCTTTTTATAAAAGAACATGAGCAATTAAGTAATTTTTAAACTTTTACGATTTGAACACACAATTGTTTGTCATTGGGACTTAATCACGGATAAAATCCTACGACTATAACAATATTAAAATATAGTATATTATTTTTAAATATAATTACATACGCAACTTCTTTGACATTTTTTTATAGTAGGACAGATTTATACTGAATTAGGTAATAAAGTTTGTCACAAGAGGCCTATAACTCATCATTATGATGCTATGCAAGATATTCAGATTTCTACTTGACGTTTTAGCATGCTACTGGCCAAACGAGTTGTACGAGCCATGTTTCGGTGGATGTGCAGAGGTGTCATGCGATAACCCTCGGAATCATCTGCGGCCGTGCTACCCCTACTGCGAACCGGGTTGCATCTGTGAGGAACCCTATGTGAGAGACGACCGCACACATCAGTGCGTGCTGCCTCAAGACTGCTCTCCGTATGTATTCCAGAAGCCACAAACATAATAATAATAGTATAACTCTTTACTGTACCTGCCATAGCAGCGATGCCTGCATAATATAATATATAGCGATATATATATACTATACAGTTTAATTAGGAGCTAGTCAATATTGCAAACAACGACGATTAGGAATAGTTGTCAGAATTTACCTAAGCACACCTCGGCGTCGCACAAGCAAAAGAATTTACCATTTTTTAACCAAATCACTGTGAATTGTGTGTTATTCATTTGTTTCAGCACCCAAATGGGCATACCAGTACCGACGAAGGCGGATAGGAGGTCTGATAAACTCCCTCCCCCGCCAATGCCACCTCCTCCGCCCAAGCCCGCATACATGCGACCAGCTCCAAGAATGCACGTGAAGCGAGAGGACCCGCCGGAGTTCATGGATGACCTTCCTCCGCCACCGCCTCTATCTAACGCCTACAAAGACGACTTCAAAAGGCCTTTAGACTCCCCAAAATCACCATCTGATATGTCTCGAATGGGGAATTACTTCAACATCGTGATTGCACCACCACCCATCAAGGCACTGCAGCCGAGGAAGTTGCTGGGTAATAACTTCCCACAGATGAAGAGATTATCCTAAGTTATTAGCATTTAATGGGCTTAAATAAATTATTTGTACTCTATATTTTTGTTTCACCTGATTATTGTAATTATATAAGTTTCCAGCACAATTTTTAAACCACTAGTTTTACAAATTACTTGGCATAATTATTATCAAAATGCTAAATTTTGAGGTCATTGATTGATCTCAAAAATTTCCCTAGGTGGAAAATATATTTTCCATTATTACTTTATTCAAAAACAAAATTAAGTTTGGAAGGGTTAACCCGATTAACGAGACGTAATAAAAAGTAACCACTTCACTCACAAATTAATGACAATCGATACCTCTTTGAGGAACCATTTCTACCTGCTACTAGCTTAATTTACTACCTAGTGGTTTACACAATAAAGGTAGAATCAAAACCCTTTATCGAATTAGCTAAAACTTATTTAGGAAATTTAAAAAAAAAAAAGACAAATTATATAATACATGTACGTCAAAATTATTTACAGAACGATTTAGGCACGTGTTTAATTGACATCTATATCGATTAATTGATATATGATTCGCATTTAAAATATTTAATTAAAATTAACTAATCGTATTTTTATTTTTTATTCATGACAAAAAGACGATCACAGCAGATTGTTCACGACGAGCCGTCGACTCTTTTTTCTAAAATCGTGTGCAAGCACATCCGGCGACGTCGCCGTCGTTTTTGCGAAACAAAGTTGAATTTCACTGATTAGTGTTTCACGAACTCTCGAAAGCGAACTGTAAACTCGCCCTCCAAAACAATGTGTTGACGAAACAAGGAAAATGAGGAAACTATTGGTACTCGCATTTCTACTGTGTAAGTGTTTGACTTTACTCGTTAATAACGTTAGTTCAGCTCCGAGTGACGTCCGAAGACACAATTATATTGCAGATGACATAATAGCCATAGCTACGAGGCCGAACAATTACGATTATGACGACGTCGATGGCTCTAAGAGGCACTATATGCAACAGATGGAAGACAGGCGCAACTGGAGAAAAAAGGCCCTGGCAAAAGCCGCAGACGATCACCGTGACAGAGACTGGGAGCGGCGGAGATATGAATATGAGAACCAGAGATACGTGGATGACACTGACTCCAAGATCTACAATGCGATAGAAAGACAGAGGGACGTGGACTTCCTACCAGGGTACAGAGACAGACACCGTAAATATGACGATGTCGTTGATAAGATGCAGATGCTGCAGGGTATTAAAAGTGCTGAAGTAGCACACGCGTCATCATTAATGTAAGTTATACTGATAGCTGTACTCCATCGTACCTGTATGAAAATAAAAAATGGTTAAATATGAAATGAATTATTAGATAATAACCCATTTCGGTCCTGATCCAGATCCTGTGCTTTCCATACTGATGTGCATGTGGAGAGAAAGTTGATGGCATCGTGTGGCGAAATGTCTCAAAAGGCGTAAATATTTTAGCATCGATAGAGGTATATGTGTGCCGTTTGGGATAAAGACACTTAGACCGTGGGAGCCGGGTGCTATGAATATTTTCAAGGAATTGTCAGGGGGACTTATAAACTCTCTACATGTGACCGACATGCTGGCCTATATTTCGTGCAAGGCAATCCAGAGGGACAACGTACCCATTATTTTGCACACTTTACTTGATATTAGAGATCTTTTATATTATCTAGTTCTGGTTTCTATCCAAAGATAGTTAAGACGATCTCTATTTAATTTTAAGTAAGTTTAGTTTACTAGAACAAAGTTTTTACGGAATTGGATAACCCTTAAGCGTTCAGTCAATTAAATTGAATCAACAGAACTTTCTTCGTTTCGATACTAATATCGGAGTATTTTACTCCTTATTGTTTGGCTTGAATAAATATGTACTTAAATTTTTTATAATTAATTGTAGTTTAAATACGTCTTTTGCCACAGCTTATATTCTATTTCTACAGAACATTTCCTCAAGATCAGCCGTAAAAGAGACACAGACAGACATACAGTAACGATCGAATTTACAATGTTGGTTAGAATTAACACAAAAAAATAAAATACCTATGAATAAATTAGTAAAGATTCAGGTCATCACCATCAGCCGTATGACGTCCACTGCTCGACATAGGCCTCCCCATAAAGATTCAGGTAAGGTCCATTAAAAATATTTTTTAAATTTTCACAGAGACAAAGATGTGGATAAAAAGCTGCCACTAGACTTAAATTGCCAAAGGCCACACGAAAAGTAGGTAACTGACTTTACGTATTGTATTTCATCTTTTAGGATGCGCCCATAGTGTATCTTTGACACACCAAGGGCACGGCACATGACACAGTTTCAACGAGCCCATGTGAATAATAAAAAGTTTGTTTCAAGAAGTTTAATAAACATCTCTATTGTTCGCCAGTTAAACAACATTAAAGTAAAAACAAATGAATTATTATATTCATTTGTAAGTGTTTGACTATTATTACTGATTTATTTTTCTTGATAGTTTTATGTTGACTGTACTTCGCTTTACTCTTTTGGATGTCAGGTACGAATCGTGCTTCGCGGGATGCGCTTCCGTGACTTGCGACAACCCGCGTGACCGAATGCAGCCGTGCTATCCGTTCTGCGAAGCAGGTTGCGTGTGCATACACCCTTACGTTCGGGATGACCGGACGCATAAGTGTGTAGTGCCCGAAGACTGCACGAAGTAAGCGCACTAAAGGGAAAGAGTACAAGTTAAAGTATCAAGATGTGTGGCGTTGACGTATGATCATATGAGCAGAGTAGAATAGTAAACTCGTCGTGGACCTAAATTTTAAACTTAGTGCCAAATTTCAACGGCTTAAAAGATAAATGTTTGACTAGAAGTAATTAGAAACTAAGCTTATACGCTTCCACCCTATATGTATACTTTGATGATCAACTAATCCACAGAACCAAAAGGCGTAAGAAATATTAAATGAGCGTTATAATGTAGTTAGGTAAACTTCGGAATGCATAAGTTAGTTCGTTAATGGCTTGTTGATAGTTAGCGCCAAATTTTCGTGTTTAAGATCAAAAATATGCTTTTATTGTTTTCAAGTAGAAAAAAATTACTTATAGTTGAATTCTATTGTCGATTTATGTAAAAATAGACGAACCTAAATGGTCTTCTAAATGTAAGCGATAATCTGTCTATGACAAGAACTTTGAATAACAAAACCATGTTCAGAGGAGACGTTCGATATTTAGTATCAAATACTACGAATTCGGGAATCTCAAAACTAAGGATTTATTTCTAGCATGGCATATGTATTACCATCATGTCAATTCATAAATCCCAATTTTGTATTTCATTGCGATACATTACAACTTTAATTTTATTTTCTCTTTCCAGAGGACTAAAAGGTATACCTGATCTGGGAGATGAAGCAGCTTCTTAGACTAACTTATGTAACAAAATAATGTAGTTGTCTTTGTATTATGTTTATTACATTATTAATAAGTTAATTTAATTATGTTTGTTTTTAATTCCTTAACCAAACCTATACAGAATTAAAAGCTTCAAGCATTCTTAGCCGAGAAAGAGGTAATTGTACTCATCATTATGATCTTCTTTAGATATTTTTTTTAAATTAGCCACAACGCTAAAATTGTGAATTTTTGCTGTGAAAGTGGCATCAGTTTTTTATTTCGTGGTTTCAGATTTGTACTCATAGTAAAAGTTGTTCATAGTGATGACTACAATGACCTCCTTTCAGCTCAGTACACCTCAAACTTGTATCCCTGTATAGCGAAGTCAACTGAAAAAATCGATCTTACAAAATCACACCATTGATTAAATTTTCTATAAACATGGAATATACATACAAAGACTTACTAAAAATATATGACGTCATATAGCTTAGGCATAGGCCTTTTTTACAAAATTCTGAGAACTACATTTTTTACGAGTATAAATATTTCTGAGTCTAGCAAAAACTGACACTCTTTTAAATGTAAATAATGTGGGGTAAGGTAGCAAGTGGTGTCGTGTTATAAGAATTCCCTAAATGCATAACTAAAATCTTAGAACAGTGTGAAAAGCCCAAAGTGACAAAATTTTTAAAACAAACAATTACGAGCAAAAAATATGATCTACTCAAAGCTAGGTACCTACATACATACATGTATGAGTTTTAATCATTTCAATGCCTGCTTTGTTTAAGACCAGTTACAAAACGTCACACAGAAAAGCAATCCTATTGTTTTACCATCTGGTACCTAACTAGTGTTCCATATCACTTACGTGGATTTGCATATTAAACGTGCATGTTTTTAGTTTTCTCGAAACATCTTTCTCGATAGTTTAAGAGTGAGTTTGATAATGTTTTCTTTTAAAAGGTGTCATTGTTTGATATCAAATAGATAATTTAAAATGTTTGTGTGGCACAAAAGTGCGACAAAAATGCAATCGTTGATATTATTTATTCTTGTGCTTCCATATTCGTATGGTTTTCAGATGAGAGAGATAGAGTACGGTAAGTTGCAAAATATAGTATTAAAGTCGTTTTTTAGATACTCTTTGGAACTAAGTAATTTTTTTTTTTTTATTTGAATAGAATGTGGAGCACATGGAAGGTTTGAGTATTGCATTGATGGCGTCCCCGGATGTGTGATTGGTTGTCATTGTCATCCAGGCTATTATTTTGACACAGATACTAAAATATGTGAGCCTAAGTAAGTTTCCAAAACAAAATAAGTACCTAGTAATACTAGATAAGATACGTACCAATTTAGGACGTTATTTGCTAATTTAGCGAACCATCGACTAAAATTAATGTTTACGTGTATCTATTTACTATAAAGTAAATGGTACGCTTGTGGTGCTAGCCAGTAAGTAAAATTAAATTAACTAAAATTTTATTATGTATAGGTAAACAATCATTTTTGTTTTACATATAATAATTTTAAAATAGTAGTTTTCAGTCCAATTTTTTTACTTCCTGTGGAAATAGCCGAAATTGATATTGAATATGAAGCACTTCAACTTGCAACAGTAACAACAACAAACCCTTATATGTTTTCAGTATTAAGCTATCACAAAACTTCAGACGTAATTACGAAATGTTAGAACCAACACGAATGTACATATCTCAAACACCTCAAGTCATCGAGGAGCCAGCAACAACTGTTCAGAGTGCTGTTGACGAAAAAATCGACGTTATTACTAAAGATGCAGACGACCTAGGTGACTGGCTCTATAATCAATTTTTCAAAACAATTGAGAATCAAGTCATAAATGAAACCAAAGATGACTCTATCATAACAAGAAGAAGTGACAGTGGTCCCACATTCATAAGAAAACCTACGAGACGATCGCATAGATATTGGAGAGCCAGAAGGAAAAAGAAAAAGAAGAAAAAGGGTTTGAAAAGCAAGTTACTCCGTATTACAGAAGATGATAGCTTATTCGATTCCAGCTCAAGTTCCACGTCTGATGAAAGCAGTGGTAGTAGTAGCTCCAGTTCTAGCGAAGATACGCGTGAGGCCACCAAAGAAAAAAAAACAAAAAGCGACCATGGTCATAAAAAAATTGTTGTTTTTAATAAAAGGCCTAAGCCACCACTTCCTTCGTTTATATTTTTACCAAACATGGAGACACCATTTTTTCCCCCGATTGGTTTGCCTCCACCACCGATGCCAATGTACCCTATGGTTCCAGTACCACCAATGATGCCTTTCTCATTTCCTGGTAAGTTGTATTTTTTTTTTCGTGATGCTAAAATAAATATAGAGAGAATGCAGGCGATATTTGTCTGAAATGAATTTGTATGTGACTAATTTGAATAAATATCTGAATCTAACCCAGTTTTATCTGTGGTCAGTTGGACTAAAAAGTAGGACAACATGTTCAGATAGTTTTGTCAGATTGTTTTTTTTTTTTTGTCAAGATTTCTATGTATTAACTCTTAACACTTAAAGTATTTTAAAATTTCAACAGTACCAACTCCGTGTGATACCCAGGCAAATAAGACAAATGGAAATGCAGGCGCTCAGCCCTCACAGACAGATAAAACGTCACAACCATCTGAAAAGCCACCAGATAACAACGCGCCAAAAGAAGATTCTTCAGGCAATAAACTACCTACTAGCAATCCTGACAGCAAGTCCCCAAAAGAAAATCCTACAGATGATCAGCCACCAAATGAAAATCCTGCAGATGATAACCCCCCAGATGAAAATCCCCCAGATCCTGTACCACCAGATGAAAATTCACCCGATGATCAGCCTCCAGACGAGAATCCTCCGTAAGCAATATTTTTAGTTAGATTTTACCATAGAAATTTTAATCTTTACGTAATTTCTAATCAAACGATTTGGCTTCAAAGGTTTATATTCAACAGCGATATAATAAAAACCTTTACAGCTTTACACATACCACTATTGTTATGCCCTTTTTTCCCTTTTTAGATCAGAATAAATAATTACCTACTCCAATTAATTAATTACATTAATAAATAATATTTTTATTTACAGGAGTTTACTACGAGCACGAACAAAGAAACGGCGTGGACCTCGAAACAAACTCGTAAGTTTTTAATGCTATAAAAATATACAAATAAATTAGCTTTGAGCAGCATATTTTTTGTTCATGATAAGATAAAGAAGAGCCTTCTTCAGCCCTAGTGCGGTTCACATCAGCAGGTGCATATCAGGTTATACTGCAGATGTAACTCTCTTTTTAGCAACAGGCTAAAAAGCGCCATCTACGACAACATGCTATCGTAGATGGCACTTCAGAAGCAGTTAACCGATTTTGCTCATAGTTGAACTTGTAAATTGTATTAGTACATAGTATGCCTGCAAAGTTTTATGGTGAATTAACGGAAAGTCTAGTTATCGTCGTCCAAACACATACGAGCGCCGATTTCTTTCAGGAGACTATGAGACCTCGCTTCGTTCGTTATATTATATGCTAACACACACACTCTCTCGCACTAATCACTCATTTTTTTAAACATTTCAGATTCAAAAACTGCGTGACAAAATGAAAAGAAAAAATAAATTGGAAAAATATTTGGCTAATGAACACCAGGGACCGCCAATAGTACCACCTGGCTTTGTACTCAATCATTTGCCTAATATGCGTCACAGACCCTTACCTGAAATTAACGTGGAAGAAGAATTGGCTGCGTTGCAAGATGTAGACTTTAAATATCTGTCACAGCTGATACATAGAGCTGATTTAAACAAAACTAATCACAAGTTATTAACAACAATAACAGCGCCGGTGAAAAATGTGCTTACCGTGCCCCCACCGAGCCGCAGGAGTTACTATGATAGTTATTCGGATCAGATTACACAAGTTCTCAGCAATCTGGCTAATCAGCCAATGAATCATAATCCTGAAAATCAATCCGTGTATGAAACTCCCCAGCAGCACACTTATAACGCGGCAAACCAGCCTTCTTATAGTGTGCCCAATCAGCCTACTTACAATGTGCCCAATCAGCCTACTTACAATGTGCCTAATCAGCCTACTTACAATGACCCTAATAAACCTACTTACAATGTGCCTAATCAGCCTACTTACAATGTGCCTAATCAGTCTATTTACAATGTTCCTCCCACTTACAATTCAGCTAATCAGCCCAACCACAATACGCCTAATCAGCTAAACAACAATTTACCCAATCAACACACTTACAAAAATAAACAGCCAACACACGTTTCACTAAATGAAGCTTCTCACAAAATTCCTTACAGGAAAAAAATCGAGGATACAAACGACTTTTACTATGCTAATCTTGGCAGGCAAATAGCTTCTATGATACGAAACATAGAAGGAGATAAAGAAGTAGACATCGAAATAAAATCGAGTCCAAACATTCCAAATAATTCAGTGCTCACAGGGCATACCGGATCCCGATCATTTTGGGAACGGTCAGTGCGATCTCCGTATAAACATATCATGAATTCAATTAGAAAAGAAATCGATAATCTTAGATTAAGTAATGAAGACTTATTTAGCCTTGAAAATAAAGTAGAAATTGCTGCTTCCACTGAACCGACTTTGAGTTTACATGAACTAGAAAATATCATTAGTAAAATGCACAAAGCAAAATCAAAATTAATCCATCCATTAAGCTCTCGTCGAGCCGCACAATCATCAAAAAGTAGTTTCAAGTTTAACCTATTACCAACAAGTAACCAGCAGTTTCATTCTAATGGAAAAATTAACAAAAGAGCCCAAAATATTCCAGCCGAAATATACAAACCAAATAATTCAATGAATGACACCAACATAATAAGACAAGTTATGCGTTCACCATTGCAACCTTCCCCAATCAGAAGTTCATTTCTCACTGATTTTATGTTTACATTACAAGCCTCCGACGAACATTTGAATGAAACTACTCCAAACCTAAATACGTATCAAGCTAACGCTTACGTTCCTGCTATTTCCCCTACCAGAAAACCAGCTCCCGTGGCAGCACCGCAATTTAGGTACAAGATGACAAATCCACATTTCAAATCATACGCTTATACAGTTCGTCCACTACCACCAAAATCACTTCCCATTCCAAATATGCAGCCACCCTATATGCAAACTACGACAAGCAGGACCTACTACCAACAACTGAGTCCGATGGTGCTCAATCACAGATCAATAAAATATTATGACAGAACGGACAATAATCAATATTCATATGACAAGGCATCCATTCCGCTTAGACCCCCCCAGTCTTTCCCATCAAACCGTATAGCACCTGCAAGCCGATATGACAATTTCGGAAAAAGAAGCGAGCCATCGTATTTCCATCATGAGGTTCATCATTTCGATTACTTTGATGACCTCTTATAGAATAAAAAAATATTAGTAATAGTTAAATATTCAAATAAATGTATGATTTAATTTAATTTATTGGTCTTTAACTAAAACGGCTCCAGAATACCTATTACATTAGTTATACACAAATAATTAAAAAAACATACAGGTACAATAGTATTAATAATGTCCAAATAAGATAAATAAAATTAGTCAACAAAATAAACATTACTGTGTTCTGGTTGGAGCTGTTGAGACTAACCATTGAATGTCTCAGAGTAATGAGCGCCAAAGCAGCGATGCCCCAGACTATACCTCAAAGTTATGTATATCGCTGCAATGTTCTTGACCAGAAGAGAGTAACGATCGTCTCACATTAACTTTTTTTAAAATGACAAAAATTCTTAATCATTAACATCATTCTCCTTCCTCGCCTTTTTCTCACAGCACTTCTCACACACATAAGACATCCTTCCATTCATCCTCAAACAGATCACTGCCAGGAGTCATGACCAGGAGACATTTAACCGCAATGAGAACGTGCGGGATTGGAAAAGTACTATATGACAGGGAGAAACAACGAACAGTCGATCTTTGGAATAAATATTTATTAAAAGTATTGGGGTATCCGCTCTTGGAACATCACAAGGCACAGATTACAATACTCGTAACAGACAGTTTACAAATGGAATGAGTACCGGCAGACAAACTAGGACCTGTAATTTATGTTTCTGCGCTGACAGCAGGCTATTTTGCAGTGGTTGCTTCAAGATTACGATTTCACTAAAATGTACAAATACGTCAAGTCAAACTATCGAGACAAAGAAATAAGACTCGTATAACAACGAGACTGTGGGGTCAATGTATTGCGCAGGGAAAATGTTGTCCGCAGTGTATGTGTATTGGAATAAACGTTAATCCCGTTGTATTCTTCACAGACAATTTAATTCCCATTTCATAACGTGGGATGTTTGCCCGAGCTGGCAACTCGGCAGCCCGGCAGCCGTTTACGTACCATCAGCGGGAGAATTCGAGCGCGAGCGACGCGATCGCAGAGCGAATGCAGTTTCGGGATTCATTTCTGTACCACAAGCTTATCTAGATAAATAATAGTTTTTGAGCTAATATGTTATTTGTGTAAACTTACTCGACATTCACACAGGCAACCAGTGGCGGATTTACCAGCAGGCTGAGTAGGTTGGAGCCTAGGGCGGCAATTATTAAGGGCGGCAAATTTGGCTCAAAATTTTATACTGCCTTACAGAAATAAAAAAATAACATTATTATATACACGGAGAAAAGAAGCCTCGAAAATTTTACAAAATTAGAATATTTTAGTACTATACAGTACACCGAATATTCCAACGTATGTACATGAAAAATTACTAAACGCTGTGTAGGTAAATGTGTGTATTTGTAAAATATACTTTTGTGGACATTAATTTTTAAAATATTCCAATAACGTTTCAATGTAAATTTAGTCATTTTGAGCTATCTTTTTAAATTAAATATTACTATATTTTGTCTCTTTATAGGTACCTAAATGTTATTAGGTCCACTCACACAACTCGCTGACGCGTGGAGGTATGCTCTGTAGCACAATCATAATAATAATAGAATAGGGAAAAAGCTGATGTAATTATGACGATAGAGTTAAAATCATAAAATCGCAACTTAATTGACAAAGAAAATGTTGAAGAATATTATGAAATTAAGAAAATTACTAAGGTATTGAATTGCAGTGGTTAGTAGGGGCGGAAAAAATCGAATAGCCTACTGGCGGCAAATATATAAATCCGGCGCTGCAGGCAACAGCTATATACAGTGTGTTTTGGAGAAGTGTAGTAATATTTAAGGAAGAGTGTTAAAGTGATTTTTTTTTCCTAAGAGCCGAACTTGAAATGACGAAAAATTAGTTGTAAAATTATTAGTAGTATATTCGCTTAAAGGTCAATGACACTGCTTTTAAACAACAGCTATATTTTTTTGAAATTTCAGGATTAAGTGTTACTACACTACTCCGAAACACCCTGTATATATGTATATGTACATCATTTACAACGTGATAAATAAACTCTCCATAAAAAGCTCTAAGAGTATCAATTGCAAATAATGCCATCCAAACATGTCGAAACTCATGGCCAATAAGCCTAATATAGTGTTCCAATAACCATTGCTATGGGGAATCTTTATAAATCAGACTAGCTTTTTGCATGCGGCTGGACTTCCATCAAAATGTGGTTTTTAAGTAAATGATAAGACAATTTGTAAATTAAATGACGCATACGAGTAGATAAATATAAAAATAGGAATGGTCCGCGGTTTACTCTCTTCTCAATAACCTTATATTTTATGTGATAATACCTAACCATGTGCTTATACAAGGCATATTCAGAAGCGTAAGGAATTATTTTCTGCCTAAGAATTTCAGCTAACATAATGAAATCCAAGGCATCGGTGTTTTAACGCTCACTACTTTAACACATTCGATGGTTGGTCTCTATAGCCCTGTAATTTTGGTAGCTGTAGTAAGTAACCTTCAAACAGTACTACTTTCACTATACAACTTGGCAGCCGAATATATAAACGCCCAGGCAGCAAATTCCATTCGTTAAAATGAAAAACTTATTAAGACTTACAACATGTAAGATAACAAGTATATCAGGACTACCATGTTTTAATATTCATTCAATCATTTTATATTTTTAATACTTATTGGTGTCAATAAAAAAGAGTTAATATAATATCTCTATGTTTGTTCTTTGTCGGGGTATTCTGTAGGGGTATATAAGTATATATTTACAAAAAAAATATCTATGTATTTTCTAAATTCCATATTACAAGCTTTGCTTAGTTTGGGATCAGATGGCGCTGTATGTAATGTCCTACGATATTTATTTATTTATGATTTATCTCTGCTTCTGGTCTGCTCTAGTCTTAGGTCGAGCCTGGACTAGATTGGCACAGGACCGAGGCAGATGGCATTAACAAGAGAGAGACATATAGCCCTAAACTATATAAAGTTTGTACTATAGGAACCAGATAACTGTTATTTTTACACTTTTTATAAATACCTACCTACTTATCACACATATAGAACATCCTGACACAGAACGAATCTATGTTCGTCACATACGATTTAAAATTAAAATTCTACTATTTAAAAAAAATACAAGATTTCTAAATAGTAAAGTCACAATAATACAATGCAGCGACATCATTTTTTCGCGTTCGCGCCAAACTAATACGAGACTCATGTTACACTTTACTGTCCCCAATCAGCCCTAGTTTTACTAGGTTTACCCAGCAGTGGGAAAAAGAAGGCTTTAAATGATGATGATAATATCTCTTCTTCTTCTTCGAGAAGATGCTCTATAAAATCCGCACGTTATTTTTCAAACATCAGAAAAAAGAGAAAAGTTTGTACAATATTGAACAAAGCCATATAAAAAGTAATAAAAAATAAAACTACATCGTGGCCACTGTTCATTTTCATGGGAAGCGTGCAGGTACACGTCATACACCTGAGCCGTAAACACGTATGCGCGAGGCCCTAAAATAAAACTCGCTACATTATTGCTCTACAGAAAGAAATGACCTAGTGGACGTTTTCTCCTAGCCTTATAATACTCAAAGAATTCTATTTACCAAGAAAATAACTTTAGCATAAGAAGTTTGTACAAAAAAGCAATCTGTATATGTCTTCGTCGTTCGTAACATTTCTTAGGTTAAAAAAATATCCTTGATTAAATCTATTTCATACTGATACACATTTTTAAATGTATTATTTAAATAAATCAATATTTTTTGGGTATCACTGATTGTGGTCACACTGCTCTGCAGTTGATCTGAACGAAGTGAGTTTTCGAATCGCGACATCGAGTATATAGTACACAGAGAATTTGAATAGTAGAATGTCATTAAGCTTCTATTGTTATCGAGGATATGTATAGTATACAAATCCATATTTAGCCAGTGTGGTGTATTATGATTTTACCGCACCCAGCAATGGGCACAGCTTTCAAAGCCAGGGCTGATTCGGGACAGTAAAGTATAGCATACGTCTCGAATAAGTTTTGCGCGAACGCGAAAAATGATATCGCTGCATTGTATTATTTTGACTTTACTATTAAAAAACTTGTTGTTTTTTAAATGGTAGTAGTATTTTAATCTTAAATCGTATGTGAAGAACATAGATATCTGTTCTGTGTATGGTATGTATTTATAAAAAGTGGTAAAATTAACAGTTATCTGGTTCCTATAGTACTAATTTTACATAGTTTAGGGCTATATGGCGTTGTATAACAAACAGACAGTGCAGTGACTAATATTTATTTTATTTGATTTATCTTGAGACGCTTGCAAATAATAACTACTTTAAACTGAAATCATATAATTAGCCACTTAGAAAAAGCTAAATCTCTTTTGGAGAAAACTTTTTAAATACACGATGACGAGGTTAAATGAAAGAAAAAATTCAATGTTGAAAAACTGTAGATACAAATTTTTCCATATGAGAAGAATATCGATAGTTTACGTAACAACTTTACAGTTTTGAAATTGTCATACAGGTCAATGAGTATGATTGAAATCTCGGGCGTGACTGCATTTATCGTTGTTCATAATCAATTTCTTAAGCGCAAGGGTTGTTCTACAACTTTAGTCGTGAATCTTGCATATTATAAAGAACCGCGTGGAATCACGTCGTCACCATAGACTAGGTACTACAGAGTAAAGACCTAAAACCTAATGTAGTTTTTCTAATCTGTAAAATATATACAGTAAAAAGCTACTAACTATAAAATGTAAGTGTGTTGGAAAGCTACTTTTCTTTTGTAATTGATGGAAAATATGTAGTTGTTTTGATTTTTTACTTCAATGTCACCGATTAGTACTGAAGTGTCAAGTAAAAATTTAAACGCTTTGTGTTTATTTTTTTCTTTTTTGCTACATTATAACTTTACTCTCTATGTTTCTTCAAATTTGGTAGGTATAATAAAATTTATAGAAGCACCTCCGCACCGACATTTCCCGACAGCATGTGAATTAAGCTGTCAAAGACTGGATTGGAGACTCTGAATACTAATCGTTTGGTACGTCCTTACTCTTTTTTCTCCGTTAAATCAACGTTTATATTATTTTTCTTAGTAATTTGTAAAAATATGGTATATACATAGAAGTCGTGATTTTGTTTAAGGTCTAAGTCTCACATGCATATTTATAAAAAAAAAAAAAAACACGTTATGTCGTTAAAGAACTTTCTCAATTCTCATGCGCACTCAATTAAGTATATGGATCGGTGTTTTCAATTACTCATTTTAACTTATTAATCGGCACTAAGTTTAACCTAGTACAAGAGCAGTTTTGGTAAATAGGTAGGTAGGTATGTAGATTGTTTTCTATTTGTAGGATAAACAAAAACCTCAGCCTCCACAAAACGAGAAAATAGATTGTAATTAGTTGAGTTTCATTGGGACCAATTCGGGACGGATGAAACACATTAAAGTCTGATAAGTAAAACGTCGGGTCAGCCGCGGGCCCCGAGCGATCTGGGTCACTCGCCGCAACGGGGCCCTTATGCGAGGACCTTTTGTTCCAACTCAGAATAGAAAAACCCCTCGTTTCAATACCCTATAAAAATGAACATAACACAACTAAATAAGAATGTAGATAAAATCTTGACCCCGCAATAAAATAATGAAATGCTTAGATATTTCCCAGCTCTTTTGTTGTTTCAATCATACCTCGGCTTCAATCGGTAAAGTGGAGAATACAACCACTCTAGGATATTGGGGGTCGCTTACGAATAGGGTTGAAATTTATTTGATGCCGTATCGCCCGCGTTTTTCCAATTTTCATATTTCCCACGCTGAGCCTGTGCGCGATATATCCACTAAATCGTACCTACCGATATTTTATGAATCCGAATTGATTTATCGCCTTTCATAGGACGATAACTATCAGTTATGATTATGCCGTGATTACGTGGTCGTGGCGAGGATATTTTGGAACAAATTTTTCTTTAGGCGATAAAAGCAATATTTTAGATAAAAACAGGCGCAAGCGCGGGAAGAGGTTTGTTCAAGTGGGGATTTTGTTTGTATGTGAAAGTAAATAAATGGCTTTGACTGTTAATCAGCCCTAGAAACTCAATGCTCTCGACAAAAACACTAATTTATGGCTGATCTTTGTTTCAAATGTCTATTAATAATTCATATTATAACATAATATCATTTTATTGCAATTAATATTGTGTATAAGAAACTAGAATTCTATCTTTGTCAAGTTTAATTTTGTAGATAAAAACGAAACAAAATTCCAAGAAAAAGTCATGAGCGTCTAGAACTTTTCTAAAAAAAGCTTCGGTTCAATTACGATTATGAATCCCTGGCTATTACTGGAAATTGTACCCCACTTGAATAAGCGCATAAAAAGTTAACTCATGCGGTAAAAAAAGAGTCGGGTTGCTGTTCGCCGATGAGAGAGTCGCTTACTCAGCGCGAAGTCGTAAGTGCTCTTCTAGCGGCAGGAATTGTCAGAAATCGTCAGGTATTTCCCTGAGGCGTGTTTACGACACACCCAAAAGGCCCACTTTTCACCTTACAATGCTGAAAACCTGGCGAATTATTCACGGCTATAGGCGAGCGTGAAACCCCCACAAAAAGTTTATAAAACTCATGAGCCTCGCACCAGCAACAGCGGCAAAGTTGAGACAATGGCCGTGAGGATCAACATAAATGACTCGAGTAATTCGTGGAAAGCGCCGATATTAAGGAAGTTAAATATCAAAATGAATGGCGTTAGAACCAGAGCAAATTAGAAAATGTGTGAACAAATACTATAAAGGCACGTTTTGTTGTGTTTATTAGACATATTTTAGTACTCGCCCGTAGATCCGCATGAATATCGTCATATTTAATATACGAGTACCTATATTGGTACATAATTGTACCACAAATTCCTATATACAGGTATATGGATACCTAAGTACTTATATGAAATAAATAATGATTTTATTTAATTTCCGGACTCAACAAGGCACGTAGTTTACATGTCTATGCGTGAGTGAAGTTTTAACATCTCTCGAGTCCAAGCGCGCGGTCACCTCGCAGCAGAAAACCGCCTACAAATTCGGATCAGATGAGGGTCTCTATAGTTTTAGGTTGAACGGTAAATGTAATTCCAATCGAAAACTCAATTCCAGCCTGTAATACGCAGGTGGATCCAGTCCTCATTTTATAGAGGTTTTATGTTTATTTTAAATAGTTCAATTTGACTTCCTAGGTATATGATAATGCAAGTTCGTATATGCCCAATGTATATAGCATATTTGTAGGCTATACACCTCATATATACAAACTAGTCCGGTGGTTAGGAGACCATCTGACTGTCAATCTGGTAAAGAAGCCATGTAAATCCTAGCTTCAAATATATTCAAAGTAATGTGCGTATTGCCACTAGCTTCGAACAGTAAAGGAAAACATCATAAGGCAACCTATATGTCTGGGAGTTCTTATTGTTCTCGAAGATGTTTGGAATCTGCCAACTCACACTTGGCCATTGTGATAGACTATGGCATCATTTTAGTCATAGCCAGAAAACGTACGCAGCCAGCAGCAATCAATATATTACAACTACAACAACTACAATACAACTTTATTATACACCAAACATTATAAAAACACATACAAAAATTAAAAAAAAGAAGAGAAAGAAAGTAACAAAACAAAAAATACAACATAGAAACAACAAATAAACGGTGTACAGGGCGGCCTTATCGCCTAGAGCGATTTCTTCCAGGCAACCTTAGGATGGAAATTAAAAGAATAGATATTTAAGTTGGTGTAAAAAAAAGAAGCAAATAATAATAATTATATAAAATGACAGAGAGAGAATATTTATATATATACAAACAGAATAACATACTTACTATAAATAAATAAATAAAAAATACAAACAATAAATATACGAAATATATACATATAAAATACAAATATACATTAACATGCAGATAAATAATGTTTATATACTAAATTATTAAATATATTAACAGAATTAGCCTGTCTGATACTGGAAGGAAGTGCATTCCAAAGCAAGACAGCTTCAACAGTAAAAGAAGTTGAACAAATCAATAGCCCTAAGGGTGGGTTCTGTGCTGGGATCTAGTAAAACACTGTTACTTTACGTCCCAGCTAATTGTTTTTAATTAACAAACCTAAACGAGTTGTGTACTGTTATAATACCTAACCTTTACACGTGCCGCACTGTAAAGTGCTTAGATAGCGAGACGCATCTAGGACATTACGTAGCGATTTGCGTCATTCGAACATTTCTTTATAGTTGATAATTCTCATTAGAACAGATTACAATCAGACTTCCTTGTGGGCACTAGGCTTTTGTATCTTCTATTTCAATAAAAGGGTTTACATATATCTACAAAATCGTTTTAAAAAACCCTTCTGAACCTACCTCGTAACAGTGGTGTCAGAAGTGGGATCTCAGTTGCGTTATTTTTTGCCTGAGACCTGCCTGTTTGCCAGTGCTCACCAACTTATTCTCCGTCAATTACATACAAAATCCATCTCGCCCATCTCGTCCTTCTGCTACATCTACTAACTCCGTCTCGTCGAGCCACGTCGTCGAAGCCGTAAAACATCATTTCGTCGTGTCCTACATTCGCCGTGTCTCACCGTATCCCGCCGTATCCCACTGTATCCCGAGCTAAGCTGTTGTCTGCGAGAAGAGACGTCCGTCGCCAAACCATCGTTACAAAACCGTCGACGCCGCCTTGAAGTCCCGCAAGAAGTTACCTGACGCTGCCCGCTGCTATTTGCCACAATCTGACGCTGCCTTTCCAGTAGGCTACGTAGCAGCCAGCCAAAGCCTCAAGCCAGTCTATCCGAGAACCTGCCGTCTAGACCAAGAACGTCCGTTCCGTGCGTGCTAATTCTGTGAGTACAAATATTCTATTCTTTGTTATTGCCAACGCGTCAATAGGTATCTATTTTTCTACTCCTCTCTTCCAAATCTCAGACCAGTAAAAATGTCGCTAGGAGATAAATTCGAACACAGACAGTCCGTGCTATCCGAACAGTTTCCAATACAAGTACTTTGTAATTTTATAAATGAATATAAGGGAGAAAGGGAAACTTTGCCGGGGTTTCTCACAAATTGTAAAAACGCTTTAGATCTTGCGTCGCACTCCCAAAAGGATCTTTTACTTAAATTTATAGTGTCAAAATTAGGAGGAAAAGCCCAGATTGCCTGTTCTAATAAAATATTTACAACGTTTGATGATATCAAAGACTTCCTTAGACAAAATTTTGGGGAAAGAAAACACTATAACCATTTGCTAATAGACCTTCAAGCGTGTCAACAACAAGTCGGTGAAACTGTCGTCCAATTTGCTCTAAGGGTAGAAACGTGCTTAACAAGTTTACAATCCGAGATCCACAACTCTGACTCTCTTAAAAAGGAACTTGCAGGTCGCATTGCCATGACTGAAGATCTTGCTCTTCACACATTTACGCTAGGATTACACTCCAACCTTGGTAACATAGTACGATGTCGTGATCCTCGAAATTTAAATGCCGCTATTAATATCGCTATAGAGGAAGAAAAAATTTTGAATTTAAATAAAAATACGTCTTTCAAATCAAAGTTTTGTACAGCTTGCAAAAAACCTGGGCATTTAGAGTTCGAGTGCTATGATAAGCAAAAAAGTAATACGCAATACTTCCAAGTCCGTCCGCACGTGCCGAGCAACACAGCTGATTTCAACAATTCTAAAGGCAATACGACACCGATCATATGTCGCTATTGCAAACATGTGGGTCATGATATTTCGCAATGTCGTAAGCGACAGTTCAATAACTCGAAGCTGATTAATAAAAATGCCAACACTAATGGTTTTAAGGGTTATCGACAACATTTTATTGATACGGGCCCCGAAGTATCATCTTTTCCACAAATACATGAACTAGAAAACGGACACTGTTTAAACTCAATGCAGAGCCTGCGATCAGGTGCCGTCGCAAGTCTCTATCCTTAGGTACCAAAAATACTATGTCCACTGTTTCTCAAGCTACTATGTCCACTGTTTCTCAACCTAGTAGGTCCACTGTTTCTCAACCTAGTAGGTCCACTGTTTCTCAACCTAGTAGGTCCACTGTTTCTCAAATTACTAAATCCACTGTTTCTCCACCTGCTAATTCCGCTGTTTCTCAAACTACTAAATCCACTGCTTCTCAACCTAGTAGGTCCACTGTTTCTCAAATTACTAAATCCACTGTTTCTCCACCCGCTAGGTCCGCTGTTTTTCAAACCAGTAAGTCCACTGTTTCTCAAGTTGCTAGGTCTACTGCCCTTCATACTGTCAAACCTACATTTGCTGAAGTTGCTAAGTCCACAGTTCCTCAAGTTGCCATATCCACGATTTTTCCATCTACTAAGCCCACTGTATCTCAACCTACAATAATCACTGTTTCTGAATCTAAAAAGTCCACCGTTTCCCAGCTTACCAAGCCTACTACTTCTCAATCTACCAAATCCACTGTTTCTGAACTTACTAGATCCACTGTTTCTAAAATCTTAAATCCGACAAAGTCGATTATCGCTACCCCTGAGTCAACGACATGTTCCAGAAATGACAATGTCGATACTGTTTCTTACAAGTCTCAGTCCCAAATGTGCCAACCTACCAGTTCTGACTCACTTCGGGAATCTATCGATCAGTATTTCAATGAACCCGAAGAGTGTCCAATGATATATGATATATCACAACATAAGAAAACGTCGTTGCCATACATTGAAGTGTATACGTCACATTCCGATAGGTCCTTAAAACTTCTAGTGGACACCGGTAGTTCCATTTGCCTAGTCAAAGATACAAGTTTGTCAAAAGTGCCAACCCTAGACTCGAGTGTTGTTAAGTTCAAGGGTATTAACGATATAAATTCATACGCAGAGACTAAAGGCAAATTCTTACTAACGATCAAGCCTTGTCAATCAAGTGATACCCTATTGTCATTCCATTTCCATGTCGTATGCGGTGTTAACCTGGACTATGATGGTATCATTGGTTCAAATTTCCTTTCTACTCATAACGCCTCAGTCTCATATTCAGAAGGAAAGCTGAATATGTCCGATGAATCTCCTTTGTTTTTCAATTTAAAGTTTCAAGATGTTACCTACTCTATACCCGCTCGTAGCGAAATGCTAGTCGAATGCTCAGTCACAAATCCTGAGGTGAAAGAAGGGTTAGTTTTGATAACTAAATTAGAAGACTACCCAAAACTTGTGTTTTCTAAGTGTTTGACCAAAGTAAGATCAAATAAAAAAGTTACTATTTCGGTGTTGAACATTTCTGAAAAAGACGTCATTCTCAAACCGTTGAAGCTGACCCTAGAAGCAGTTTCTTACGTCCTTGAGCCGAATTCGTCTGAACATTCATCTTCTCCAGACCTACCCTCAGATTCAGAACCTTGTTTCTCTACTACCTTCGCTGACCTAGAACGTGAAAGGCGTGTTCAAAGCGCGTTAAGGTGTGATCATTTGGTTCAAGAAGAAGAATATTCATTACGAAAGCTATGTTCTGAGTTTCATGATATATTCTACCTCGAAGGTGATACTCTCACCGCAACCAAGACCATTCAACATGAAATCCGCACAACTTCTCAAGTTCCAATCCATGCTAAAAGCTACCGTTTCCCTGAATGTCACAAAGACGAAGTTAACAAGCAGATTAAAAGTATGCTAGATCAAGGTATTATAAGTCCCTCTGTATCTCCATGGTCTGCGCCTATATGGGTGGTGCCAAAAAAACAAGATGCGTCCGGGAAACCAAAGTGGCGTATCGTTATTGACTACAGGAAGCTCAATGAAGTGACGATTGGAGATGCCTATCCTATTCCCAACATAACCGATATTCTAGATCAGCTTGGCCATAGCGTATTCTTCTCTACTCTAGATTTAGCATCATCATTTCATCAGGTAATAACGAAGGAATCTGACGCTGAAAAGACAGCATTCAATGTTCCGGGTGTTTCTGGTCAGCCCGGGCATTATCAATTCAATCGCATGCCTTTCGGGCTTAAAAATGCCCCTTCTACTTTTCAAAGACTTATGAATGTAGTACTTTCAGGCCTACAAGGCCTCCACTGCTTCACGTACATGGATGACATAGTCGTACTAGGGTCCAGTCTCAAAAATGCTACAGATAATCTCAGATTAGTCTTTGAAAAACTCAGAGAACACAATTTAAAGCTGCAACCAGACAAAAGTGAGTTTCTACGCAAAGAGGTTCAGTACTTAGGTCATATAATAACAAACAAAGGTGTGAAACCTGATCCTAAAAAGATAGAATGTGTTCAGAAATTTCCAGTTCCTAATAACCCTCGAGACATCAAGTCTTTCCTTGGTTTAGTTGGCTATTACCGGCGATTCATAGACAACTTTTCTCATATTACAAAGCCACTAACCAGTCTCCTGAAAAAAGATGTTAAATTTAGTTGGCTCTCTGAACAACAAACCGCATTTGATACACTCAAAAATAAGATAACCACAGCACCTATTCTACAATATCCCGATTTTTCTAAACCTTTTCTACTAACAACCGATGCAAGTAACTATGCAATATCAGCAATTCTTTCCCAAGGCGAAATCAATAGCGACCTACCAATCGCATACGCATCACGCACACTAAATAAAGCTGAAGGAAATTACTCCACTACCGAAAAAGAGTGCCTTGCAATTATTTTTGGCACTAAGGTATTTCGACCATATTTATTCGGTCGACGTTTCAAGATAGTCACAGATCACAAGCCGTTAGAATGGCTTTTCAATATCAATGATCCTAGTTCGAAGCTTGTACGCTGGCGCCTTAAACTCGAAGAGTTCGATTACGAAATAGTTCACAAAAAGGGCAAAATAAACTGCAATGCTGACGCCCTTTCTCGAAATCCTGTTCTCGCCGTCGACTCAGACACTCCTTCCACGTCAGAAACTTACGAAAAATATTTAAAAATCTGTCAGCAACAGAATACATCTTATAATACTATAATAGAAGAACATAATGACTCATTACTTAAATCCAAATGTAAAATGATAGTCTACCCATCTTCAATCGACCTTGACGAGTCAATTCCTTATTGTTCCGACATTCTTGAATCATCAGTATTCAGTGAAACCTTACCCGATATACGTTTATCAGAACGCGAACTCTACACCTATCAAAGTACGTCTAATGCTAAACATGTTTTTACACATCTCTATTTACGCGTTCATCATTACGATGAAATGTCATACAAGGATATATTTAAAATGATGAGAGACTATCGTGACATGATCTTAACCTGGTACATGGAAGAAAAAGAGTTCGCCATTTCAGATTTTAGAGATCCATTCAACAAATTGTCATTTACCAAAATCTATAATATCTTGGCTTTCTTATTCCATGATACGGGCATTAAAATACACATCTACCACAACAACATCTTGTTTCCAACGCCCTCCGAGGTTCCTCGTATTCTAAGAGATAACCATGACTCACCCGCTGCTGGTCACCCCGGCATATCCCGTATGTATGATAGACTCAAGACCTTATATTGGTGGAAGAACATGCACCAGGACGTAGAAAATTATGTCAAGAATTGCAAATCATGTCAGGTCAATAAGCCATTACGTTGCACTAACAGAGCTCCTATGATCATCTCCTCAACCGCTACTCGCCCGAATGAAAAGTTGTTCTTAGATCTCGTTGGACCTCTTCCCGAAACGAGAATTAATAAATACAAATTTATTTTGACTCTTCAGGACGATTTAACCAAGTATTCACAAGCGTATCCCATGCAATCATGTTCAGCCCAGGAAACTGCACAACGCTTTGTCCATTTTATCTCGCATATAGGAATTCCTAGAACCATCGTAACAGACCAAGGTACAAACTTCTGCTCAGATGTATTCAAACAACTAGAAAAGTTGTTTGGTATAAAGCATATCTATGCGGCGCCGTACCACCCTCAAACATGCGGTGCTTTAGAGCGCAGTCATTCCACATTAAAAGAATATTTACGATCCTATATCGAAGAAAATAATCACACCTGGGACTTGTATTTGAACACTGCAATGCTAGCATACAATTCAAACATTCACTCTACAACAGGTTTCGCTCCTTTCGAACTTCTGCTAGGACATAAACCATATATCCCTAAATCCATGGATACTCTCGAAAATAATACCTATACTGACTACATTCGAGCTCTCAACCACAGGCTTTACTATAGTAGACAGAAAGCTATGGAAAATATCCAATCCTCAAAAGAACGTTCCAAACGATACTATGACTCACACGCTCGACCTGTTACCTATAATGCAGATGATATGGTATACATAAGATGCCATCATAAACAGAATAAAGCATTACAACCAGTGTGGAAAGGCCCGTATAAAATAATAAAAGTCAACGGCAACCACACAGTCACAATTCAAGTAGGTAGAAAACATATACGTCATCACTATGATGAGATCAAGCCCGCCTTCTAGTTCCTAAATCAGAATCTAGCTTATAAAAAAAAAGTGTTTTCGAAAAGTTATCTCAGACTACTGATAAGTTACCAGGTAGATATTAGGTCACAGTTGTCCCTTTATTCAATTCTCTATAAAGTATTATAATGTCACTATCCTTCGATATTAACGACATCAATGACGCAATATTGTTTAGAAAAATGAATGTTTTGCACCCGACAATACTCAGTCTCATTCAACTATACAAACAGCTCGAGTTACACATGAATCGAGTACCTAAACATTCTAAATTACCTATTTGCTTATCTTTACGTAATATCAATCAACTTATTACGCAATGCGACATCGTATGTTATTACCAAGAAAATAAGCATGTTATAGTACTTAAAATACCGCTTGTTCTTTCTCAAATTTACAATTTGTATCGCAGTATCCCATTTCCTGTACCCCTTAATATTAACACACCAGATACGTATATTCTTATTGCACCGAACAAACCATACATGGCAATAACACGGGATCGATTATTTTATTCACAGCTCGCGTGTGTCAGTGAGTGTAAAAAGGTCAAAGACGAGTGTTATGTGTGTCCTTTAGATAACGTATAATCCGTCCTCGTGAATCCAACGTGTGAAACAACCTTACTCACCGAGGTAGTTGATAAGTTAACTAAGTCCTGCCAAACAAGAGTTCTCAAAGGCTCCGTTGATGTATTCTAGAAAATAACTAACAATAGATGAATTTTTGTTCAGTCTGATCCAGGTAAATGTCATTTAGTCTGTAATGAAGCATCGGATAACACCGACGAAGTCTTGTTTGGTACAGGCATTCTGCATATTCCTAAATCTTGTAAAGCGTATTATAAAACATTAAACCTTTCTCCTACAGATACGTATTCTTCAAATACCACTAATTCCATTTCTAACTTCCATATAATTGATGATTGTTGTGACATTTCTCACGATCTTAACAGCACAGTAAATAAAGTGCCCTCAATAAAACTGACTGAATTTAATAACATAGAATCACTAGTAAAAGCAAGTACTCATTTGAACAGTTTTGAACAACAGTTAAGTCTTATCGCTCAGCCCTCGCATTTCGAAAACTACTCTACTCATTATCAGTCCTTGACTTATACCATTTCATTCTTGTTTGGCCTATATATGTTAAACAAGTTGAGAAAGTTAATAGGCCACCGAGAGTCAGGCTGTTGTGTCAAGGTATATAACAAAACCTATGCCAGCCACAAGACCATTAGGAAGATTACAGCTCAGTCAGTCAAGTAGACTAGTGATCGCCAGTCCTCTTCATCAGAAGAGTTAGAAGACGAAAATATATCCGTCAAGTCGTTGCCAGCGCCAGCGCTGAGACGTAATATAATTGTTTAAATTTAAAGTAGTCTATTATCACTCTATTAGTATAACATTGCATTATTTTAATGGTTCATGTCTCTTTCCTTTTAATTTAGATAATTAAGTAATATATGCTAATCCATTTTGTATGTTTGTAACACAAGGACATCTGATCTTTCTTATACATTGATCATCTCCCTAAACCGAGATGATCAATCTTAACGGGGGGGTTGTTATAATACCTAACCTTTACACGTGCCGCACTGTAAAGTGCTTAGATAGCGAGACGCATCTAGGACATTACGTAGCGATTTGCGTCATTCGAACATTTCTTTATAGTTGATAATTCTCATTAGAACAGATTACAATCAGACTTCCTTGTGGGCACTAGGCTTTTGTATCTTCTATTTCAATAAAAGGGTTTACATATATCTACAAAATCGTTTTAAAAAACCCTTCTGAACCTACCTCGTAACAGTACGTTGCCGCGAATCTCGTCACCGCGATGCAGAAATCACGACAACGCGTGGCAAAGCCTTAAAGTTTTATACAGAAGTGTTGTTAGAAAGATTGGAATGAGCAGAAGGAGGAATTTTTAATTGGAAGGTACGAGGTGAGGTATATTGAGGTTTTGTTTACACGTGTTAGCTATAAAGTTGAAAAAACTATTGTTAATAATACAATTCCGATAAGTTATCAAGGAGCGTTTCCATGATGGAGATCCTACGCTATTGTTAGTTTAGTTAGCATACCTATAATTTTACTAAGAATGATTGCTGCATGATAAAGTTACAAACACCTTTGAACTTGCGAACGAGGCGAACGGCGAACTTGCTAATTTTTCGATGTATAAAATAGCCATGCCATAGAATCAGAAACACAACACAACTAAGAATATAGCAAAAAAGCCTTAGTAAGGATGCCACAAAAAGTAACCTCTTTGAAATCACGCTTGTAAGGGGTAGGGCAGATTAATTTTCAAATGTCATAAAATAAAAGGTAAACAAAAACTTAACCTTTACCTTAATTTGATAAATATTTTTGGGCGGTGTGCATGTGTACTTGTGCAGTGGTTAGAACGATGATTTTTGCATATCTACCATGTACCATAAGCACAAAAATATTTTTTGGCGTAAATTTCTATATTGAAAGAGGATGGAGATCTCAATAGCGATCTCCAAGTTTGAAGTATATTATGCAGCTATTCCGATGCAGACATTCTATTTATCGGCTCTATCAACCGTGCAAACACACAATTTTATGCTACATATTAACCATATCTTTAAAAAACAGTTTTACCTAGGATTATAGCAACTCTTAACTTTATTTATATAGTAAACTTTCAGTATCAAATTTTATATTCGTATTCGCCAGTTTTCTGCGCAAAATTACGTGGATTATAAACGCCACAAAAATAATGTGAGCAGGTTTATTTCTGACGTTAGTAAAAAGAAACGAAAATAATAAATGAGGTACCAATACGACAAAGAAATTCGAGCTGTAAATCATGTTAGCCGTATTCTCGTGACACAGGACTCTGTTGGCCCGAGGGCATCTCTACAGAAAAGAAACAAATAAGAGCAATGAAGGAAAGGCTTACGTTTTTACCTAAAGTAGCGAATCAAAATCAAGAATACTTATATATCTTATTTTGTGTTTGTCTTTTTGTAATCTAAAAATTTGCTGAAGAGTATCATCCCTATTAAAAATCTGAGCAGCACCGTCTAATAAACAACTGAGTAACAACGAATTTTACGTGCCTAGAAACGAATTTCAGAACAAAGAAGTTTGTGTAAAACTGCCAACTATATACTCGTAGATGGCTTTATCATTCGGGACATTTTTAATGATCTAAAAAAACAATGTTAACTATCTATCTAATACCATTAAATGAGCAATTCTTGTGTATATATATATATATCTCTGAATCTCGGTCGGAAACGGCTCCAACGATTTTCATGAAATTTAGTATGCAAGGGGTTTCGGGGGCGATAAATCGATCTAGCTAGGTTTCATTTATAGAAAACGTCGTTTAATCCGTGTTATCAGCCGAGCAAAGCTCGGTCATCCAGGTACTTATACTTAAATCAAGTTCATGTATCTTTTGAAATTCTTGATTCAATTCTAAATAACATGTCAAGTACTTAACAAGGTGTATACATTGCTCTACAGTTAATGTAATCAAAATGTGTGTTCGTATCACGTCATCTAGTACGTAGTAACATTATATCACTGATGAGGGAAGATTTATTTGTCTTTCACACTTTGCAAGGCAACGGAGCGAAATCTCCTTTAGAAGCCTTATAATCGTTTCGTTGATTTATGCGAAGGATACGCGTATATTGGCCCGTCATATATTTTCATTTTAAGACCTCGCTCCTCTACTTTGCATAGGCACATGTGAGGTTGGTAAACCAGAGACGTAATTAGGGATTGATTTCACAAACGCAAAAATATAAAACTTCTGGTAATAATCATTCCTTCTCCTACATGTTTCGGTAATAATAAGTTATAAATTAAAAAAAAAAATATTTTATATAAAGTAACTACATGCTAAGTGCTTTTGGTGGTAGGAAGTTATACAAGATCTGTTAACACTATCATTACATTTATAAAACATTTTTAGGTTAATTAATTCCTTATATAAAATAAAAATAAAAACATTTTTTTTATGGTTGACAGGCTATTTGTTTGACCTCATCTCGCCTGATGTTAAGTGATGGTGTGGTCGAAGATAGTAAAGCACACCTAGCACTGGCTCTCAAGTGAGGCTACCAAGGTACTTATACATATATATATTCTAACATAGGTTGGACTACAGGATCCAGAAAACTGATATAATACATAAATTATTGCCGTGGTGGTGCCTGCGTAAGAATAGTACCCCACTCTCTCTACCCGTGGTTGCCGTAAGAGTCGGCTAAGGAATGTAATAAGGAAGATGGGCAGCAGCGTCTTCCTTGAACAATCACACCTAACTGCGCTCGCCAACCCGCCTGCCAAGCGTGACGAGTATTGGCAAAACCCCCCCAGGAGGAGGCCTATGTCCAGCAGTGGACGTCCTATGCCTGATGATGATTATGATGTTGACATAAATTATTCTGTGATTAAATACATACATACGTACTTACAATTAAAACACCCACACACTGAACAAACTTATATGCTCGTCTAAAAACTATTTCTTCTGGTTGGTAATCGATTCTATGCCGTACAGCTCACGATGCAGACTTTCTACCTTATTAGCTAACAGAGTAGTTGAATGAACAAAACTTAAATATTGTTGAAGCTTTATTGGTATCAATTTTGCAGATTAGGGCTACCATACTTTTGCCAGTCAGTCAAAACCTATAAAAAACTAAAGTTTAGTATTGCCGGGAAACGGTTACACGTGGTTGACGGTGGCAATTTACAACCCTTGAGCACCAGACACGGTAGTGGTTCGCTACTGGTGCAGGAAGTTGGTTGCAATATTTACTACCCAAACCGATCGACCAAACCGGTGGTCGGTGGGGAAGTGATACCTGCGGAGAAGTGAAGTGTACCTCCAACTCTGGGTGCTGCCTGGCGCAAGCCCCCAGCGAGGGAGTTCATAGTCACTGGTGACGTTACGGTACCTCACACTATTCGGTGTGAGAGGGGAGCGGAGTACATCTGACTACGGATTGGACCCTGCAGTAACCTGACGTCATTGAAGCATCAGTGGTGACGTCATAATCAGCAGTGAAGCGTGAGTACATTTACGACCTTATTCTTGTGAAGTTTTAAATTTAGAAGAAATTATTACAAGTGTTTGAAGAAATTGTTTCGACAAGGTTCTAGAGACTTAGTAAATTCGTGTTTAATTTATCTTGGACTTGTAAAATTTTCGATGTATATTTAGACTTCGAATAATTTCTCTAAAAAGTATAGACGGGGAACCTATGTCCAATTATGTATAGAATTTCTTATGACAAGGTTCTATACACTTAGAGAAATTTGAAATTATTTCCATCGACTTAGAAAATTTGTGTTAGATCTTTTTGGGTAAACTTAATTATTTTTTTTTGTTTGTGCAATATTGTATTTACTGTTTAGTAAACAATATAATCGTTGTGCTAAAGTTATAAAATTATTTAATGTAAGTATTACTGTTATTCATAATTTTACAATGGCAGCCAGTTATTTAAGATTACAAGATAATATTGCGGCGCAAATAAATAAGTCTAAGGTTAATTATAAAAAATCTTCAAAGGAAAGAATAACTTTATCATATGTCGGCACACGGTTAGAAACATTAGAACAACACTGGAATGAGTTTCAGATTAATCATCGCAAAATCATAGTAGAAGTTCCAAGCGACGAATTACAAAAATCGTCCTACGTTACAAATGATTTGTACGATTCTACTGAAGAAACGTACATTGAATACAAATCAGTGTTAAAAGATGCTATTCTGAAACTAAGACCAGACCCTGCAACTACTAAATCTATTGCAGCTCAAGGAACTGAACATTTCAGCGTAAAATTGCCCAAAATCGAGATTCCAAAATTCTCTGGTAAATACACCGAATGGGCAAGTTTTCGCGATTTGTTTACTTCCCTGATCCACAATAATAGCAGCATAGACAATGTACAGAAGTTGCATTATTTAAAGAGTTCAGTTACTGGAGAAGCTGAACAGTTGTTGCGACATATTCCAGTTACCTCTAATAATTATCAAGTTTGCTGGACTCAGTTAGAAAATAGGTACAATAATAAAAAGTATTTGGCAAACTGTATTCTAAAAAAATTAACTTCTCAAAGGGCGTTAACAACTGAATCTTCTAGTGCGTTAAAACAGTTGCTAGACACAACCAAAGAATGTCTGAGTGCATTGGAGAATTTAGGTGTTAATGTAAGTTCATGGGATATTATAGTAGTTTTCTTGATTAGTCAAAAACTTGATGCTGAGTCACGCAAAATCTGGGAACAAAAAGTAACTGAGACTGTTTTAGAACTGCCTTCAATAGCAATGTTTGAGGAATTTCTAGAGAATAGGTTCAGGTCGTTAGAATTCTTAGATACTAAAGTTCAAAAATCAGAAAAACCTAATTGTGCTCACGTCGCAACTACTTTTGTATCCTGTTCATTTTGTTCAGATAACCACAAAATTTTTAATTGTAAAAAATTTGCGAAAGAACCGACCGATACAAGGCGTCAATTTGCTCAGACTCACAACTTATGCTTTAACTGTTTGAATACTGACCACACCGTCTACCAATGTAATATTTCAACTCGATGCCGTTTATGTAAAAAGAAACACCACACGCTCTTACATCCCAAAAACCAGAAATCAACCTCTGATTTTGTCAAGGTTGATCAGCCAGTAAACAAGAGTGTTGTCGCTACTGTTACAGCGTCAACGTCAGACTCATCAAGTTTATGGCCTCAAAATGAATCAGATAGCTCTAAAATCACCACCTGTTTTGTGAATTCGCTCAGTCAAGTTCTTTTGGCTACCGCTTTGGTAAATGCGGAATCCAAAAAGAAAACGACTGTTGTTTTAAGGTCTTTGATCGATCAAGGATCTCAAGCGACTTTCTTGACAGAAGCTGCTGTGCAGCTATTAGGTCTCAAGAAAACTCTTGAGACAGGTTTAGTTACCGGGCTGGGCGGTGACCGTGGCTCGACCATTGCGTCGAAGCACACAGTAATACTAACTATTCAGTCTCGCCTAGACCCGACCTTTACTTTGACAATAAAGGCACATGTGCTGCATAAGCTCACATGCCTTTTGCCCAAAGCAACACTGCACAATGTGCAGACTTTGCCAGCACTGCCATTCAGTGCTTTAGCAGATCCTTCGTTTGGAACTCCTAATCGTATCGATCTGCTACTGGGGGCGGAGGTGTATAGCCAGATCCTTCTAGAAGGACTTGTTAGAGGCCAGCCTGGTTTGATTGCTCAAAACACTCGATTAGGCTGGATCTTGTCTGGTACTGTGGCATCTGCTGACGTCAATCGTACCGAACAGTGTCACAGTATTGTGAATATGCATTTAGCGCATGTTGATCAGCAGTTTGAGAATGACTTGCTGAAAAGGTTCTGGGAGCTGGAAACAGAACCTTCCACCCAGAAGCAGAAGCATTTGACTCTAGATGAACAAAAATGCGAAAAGTGGTTTACTCAAACCACTAAAAGAGATCATTCAGGCCGATACATTGTACGCCTTCCATTCAAGACAGAAGATCCACTATGCAAGTACGGAGGCTCTAGAAACATTGCACGAAAACGGTTTCTGGTGTTAGAAAAACGTCTTGCAAGCAAAGATCCTAAGCTCAAGGTAGAGTATTCTAATGTTGTAAACGAATATCTCTCCATGGGTCATATGGAAGAAGTCCATAATACTGACCAACTGGATGCTGTCTACCTCCCTCACCACGCTGTGGTGCGGCAGGACAAAACCACTACCAAGGTACGTGTGGTTTTTGATGGTTCTTGTTCTGGATTCAACGGTATCTCGCTGAATGATGATCTGATGACCGGCCCTACTCTGCAACCAGAGTTAAGGCATTTGGTTATGCGCTGGCGTTGTTACCCGATTGCAATTGTGGCAGACATCGTCAAAATGTTCAGGCAAGTGAAGGTTGCAGATGAAGATATAGATTTTCAACGGATTTTATGGCGAGACGATCCAAATGCTGAATTGAAAGATTTTCGCCTACTGAGAGTCACGTTTGGGACGTCTTCAGCGCCTTACTTGGCTGTACGGTGTTTGCAGCAGTTAGCCATCGATGAAGGCAAAGATATGCCGTTAGTTCAAGGGCGCGTGTTGACCGACTTCTACATGGATGACCTCATGACCGGTTGTCATTCTGTAAGTGAAGGAGTTCGAGTTCATGAGGAGATGACTGAACTTCTAGGTCGTGGGGGCTTTCCACTGCAGAAGTGGTCAAGCAATGATTCGGAGCTAATGAATCATATTCATCGTGGTGAACGTCATACAGATACTGCTCTGATACTTAAATCGGATGACATTATGAAGATTTTAGGTCTCAGTTGGAATCGGGAAGCTGACACGTTTCAGTGCACTGTTACACTCTCTCCAACTGAGGGTCTGTGCACCAAACGGCGAGTAATATCAGACATTGCTCGGCTTTATGACCCTTTAGGTTGGCTTGCTCCAGCGATCACGACTGCAAAAGTCTTTATTCAAAGGCTTTGGTTGTCTGGTATTGGATGGGACGATCCACTTCCAACAACATTGCTCAATGATTGGCTCGACTTTCGCAATGATCTGCAGAGACTACAGGAAATCCGCATTCCAAGATGGATTAAGTCAAGCATGAATGATATGTGCTTAGAACTTCAGGGGTTCTCAGACGCTTCTAACGTAGCTTACGCTGCAGTGGTGTATGCTCGCGTTACAGATCGTGATGGAAATGTGCATGTGAGTTTGGTGACTTCTAAGACCAGGGTAGCTCCCATAAAACAGGTGTCGATTCCACGCCTAGAATTATGTGGTGCTGTTTTGTTAGCTAAACTCTTAAGTGAAGTAGCGGAGATTTTAAGCGTTCCAAAACACCACCTACATGCGTGGACCGACTCTACAATTGTGCTAGCCTGGCTTAGCAGTCACCCTAGTCGTTGGAAGACCTTCATCGCCAATAGAGTGTCTGAAATACTTACCATTCTGGATGGAAATCAGTGGTCTCACGTCGCCTCAAAGGAAAATCCCGCTGACTGCGCCTCAAGAGGAATCACGCCTTCAGAGTCTGTAGAGAATGTCTTGTGGAATCGTGGTCCGGAGTGGCTGCATCTGAAAGAAATTCAATATAGTAAGGGAGAAATGAAAGATACTAACCTGGAAGAAAGAAAAAATATTAAATGTCATGTACTTACCAGTGACGCTGCTGACGGCGATCCTTTTCTTGAAAGATTTTCTACCTTGAGAAGACTTGTCCGCGTTCTGGCTTGGTGCAGACGATTCTACTTACCTTCTGCTCCGACTTTACCACCATGGCTGACAACTAAGGAATTGCAGGACGTTTTGCAAGCTTGCATCAAAAGAAGTCAGGATCGTCATTTTACGATCCACCTGAAGGATAAGAAAGGAAAATATTCCTCTCTTAACCCCTTTAAGGATAACGACGGAGTGTGGCGTGTAGGTGGTAGACTGCATCAATCGGATTTGTCCGAAGACCGGAAACATCCTATTTTGATGCCACGCGAGTCACATTTGGTGAAGTTGATCATTGGTAATGCTCATGAAAAAACACTCCATGGAGGTCCGCTTTTGACGATCTCCTACATTCAAGCAAAGTACTGGATCATCAATCTTAGGAGCTTGGTGAAATCGTACATTCATAAATGTGTTACCTGTGTGCGTTACTCTAATAAGACTGTTCACCCACTAATGGGTCAGTTGCCATCAGCTAGAGTGACGCCGAGTAGACCCTTCCACCAAAGTGCGGTAGACTATGCCGGGCCAATAGCCGTCCGAACCACGAAGGGCCGTGGCCATAGATCTACAAAAGGATACATATGCCTCTTCGTATGTATGGCTACGAGAGCCATTCACCTTGAAGTCGTCAGTGATCTCACTTCTGCGACCTTTCTAGCAGCCTTCAAACGGTTTGTCTCTAGACGTGGCCACTGTGCCGATCTCTGGAGCGATAACGGAACCACCTTTGTTGGCGCCGATCGTGAACTTAAGACTTTACTAACAGCAGAAAGGTCTACTGTCGCCGTTGAGATTGCGGACTGGCTAGGTAGTAATGGGACGACTTGGCACAGAATTCCTCCCTATAGTCCCAATTTTGGGGGATTATGGGAAGCAGGAGTCAGGTCAACAAAAAATCACCTCAAAAGGGTTATTGGTGATTCGACGTTGACCTTTGAAGAGCTGTCCACGATACTGGCTCAAATTGAGGCATGTCTCAATTCGAGACCAATATCACGTATGGGCGATGGATCTGATGATCCAACCCCTTTGACACCAGGTCATTTTCTGGTTGGGGAACCGTTGGTGCTGGTCCCAGACGCCAATTACATAAATTCGAGTGTGTCTTCTTTAAGGCGCTGGCAGTTGACTCAACGAAAGGTCCAAGAGTTCTGGAAACGTTGGTCCAGAGAATATTTAACCCAGTTCCTGCAGCGATACAAATGGAAGGAAGCCACTCGAGAACTTGAAACTGGTGATATGGTGTTGGTAAAGGAGGACAATCTTCCCCCAGCTAGATGGCTTTACGGTGTTGTAACAGAGAAGCATAGAGGTCCAGATCAAATTACACGCGTTGTAAGTTTGCGTTGTAGAGGTAGTATTATTAAGCGACCTGTCTCTAAACTCTGTTTATTGCCTATATCGGAGTAAACCATTGTAATTGTTATTTTCAAAGGCTTGTTAAACTAAACTTATTGTTACTAAAATGTAAAACTGCTAGATCTAAATCAACTAAATATTTTTTTTTTTTTATTTTAACATTACTCTCCACAGACACTGGGGTCCGTGACCTTTGACAACTTTGAAAAACAATTTTTTTAATTTTTTTACAATATGGGAAGAGGAATATTAGTCAAATTAATCTCTAAAACTGAATATTTCAATTCTCAACTAAATATTTAATACTTCCGAGTTGTAATTTCCTTTTTTTTTGTTATCTAAATTTGCTGTCGAAGCTTTCGAATACATTTGTTTTAATATTAAGGTAAAGGCTCAGAATATAACTTAAATTTCACCCGTATAATATGGACATGTGGTCCATGGGTGGCGGAATGTTTAATTGTTGATTTAATTAGAATTAATTGTTGATTATTATTAGTTTCTTTGCTTGATATGGATCAACGCCATTTAGTTAGTTAAAATAAACCTAGATGGCGTTGATCGCCTTTAAAACGCGCTATCGTTTGGTTTACGTAAGTTTAAGCCTTCTTTAGTATATTTTAGTTTGTGTGATTGAATAAACAATATTCGCTATCTCGCTCTATTTCATTTAAATAATCTTAGGGTTTTGTACAGTAAGTGAACCTCACTTGTTCAGTAAGTAGTGTGTAATAAACTATATGTCCCGGAAATTCTGTTTTATGTTCAAATAATGGAAATGTTTCTAATAGAGATTTAACGGCATTGAGCTGTTATAAGCACACGCGATGTTTACAGTAAACATAGGTATATAATATTAACTAAATATTGAACACTTACGAGTATATTTTCGGAACTTTTTTCTCGTGGGTATGTCTCGCATTTTCCTTTTGTGTAGGCAGCTTATACTTGGAAGGCCGCATTCGATTCCCTCTGATCGATACTTGTCTAAAGAATAGGTAACGATGAACTAGAACTAGTTATTTTACTACCGCCTGCGTATATTTGTAAGGCGGATAGGACGAGGCTCCGGGACGAACGACCCAACCTCAATTAGGGCCACCTATATCTAGACTCGCGTCATCTACGAAACTACTTGCCGACCTAAAAATCACAGCTTCCCTATGTAGATCGGCCATTCTCCGCTGGTTTATATAATGTGGGTGAAACCGTTTGAGCCTTCCTGACTGAATTTTTTATGATATTCCTTGCTCTCGATTTCGATATTCGTGAAATTGTCATTGCATTTCGAATTTGTCGAACAATACCATAACTTAAATTTATATAAACTAGTAGACTTTTTGTAGGTAGTAAGGTTTATGGTTAGGTTTCGCAGTTTAGAAATCAAAAGCCACAATCAAAAGTCATATATATTTTTTTCTTTTATATATATTATAAAATATATATTCTAACTAATTCGGCCTTGAATTATACATTATTATAGCAACTAACACATTTTCAGTCAACTGTTTCAACTGTTTTGACACATTTTCATTTTATTTTTAGGGATAATCACATTTGACTGTATCGGAAGAAAAACCAACTAGTGCAAAGCAAGAAGAGACCGCATGCACGTCGCACTCTGATTTGCCTCCTTGAAAAAGGTCACCGGATGTGATCGAAAAAAAAGCATCCGACCTAATCAGACTTGAGTAATCCTGAATATGTTAAACGAAAAAGCTTTCTAACTTAATTAATAACACACTGAGGCACATGTTTTAAATATAAGCACCTGTTACGCAATATCTGCAAGCCCCTGCACTACTTACTTAAACAACACAGACATAAAGTTTGTAGTACTTGACATGGTTTAGATGTTTCTAGGATAAAGTTTTGAATATAGGGTCATTTGTAAGCACATCGGTAATATACAAAGTTTAGACTATAACTACATTCGAAATAACAGATTCAATTTTCAACAAATCTTCTTGGGCAGATATCATATTATTTCATTAAAGTATAAATAAGTGACTTGTTATCTCTAAGTAGGTATGTACATATATTACAAGAACCTAAGTGACTTTCTGTATAAGTAAAGACTGTGCGAGTCGTGTAACATAAATGCATATTTCATAATCGCAAAGTTACTATTGCAAAGCTAACTTTCACTTAGAAAGTCTAAGTCCATGGTTCATCTATTTTAAGTCTAACGCTATTGTAGAACAAGTTTCCTTCATAATTTCGGTCTACAAGCTAAACTATATAGTTAGGTAGCTACGTAAAGTAGATGTTTAAACGATCTTTTTAGGTACCAAAACCGAAAGGTATAGGTATAAGTGCATCATAATTTTATGGAAATTAAAAGGTATCAGCTACCTCTTATATACAAGGTGGGGGTATACCTACTAAGTCGAATCGAATGGGCATAAAACTGATCATTATAAACAACTTTTACAATAAGCAAGACATGGAAAGAGTTTTGGCGGGAACGCGGTGAGCGTCGTGTAGTCCCATTGTATTTTTTTCTAAAACTAGTGTTTTTTCGAGTTTTTATACATGAAAATAGTGGTGTTTTATTAATAAAGTGCCGAATTACAAGCGCGAGTGTGGGAGAATGATATAATGTGGTTAAACATGACTTTTCGTGTTGCTTCCAAAACTCCATCCAGAAGCTTATAGTAAAGTCGCCACTACTTTACTAAGGCATGACTTGATTTGACTGGGACCGACTGGACTTGCTCAAGACTAGACTTTGACTGTAACTATAGATGATAAAGAAGCTGAAAAATGAAGACTACTTACAAAATATAGAAACATTGAAACTGGCAGAATGCACAGAGTGCGATGCCAAGAAGAAAGAGAAAAAAAAAGACATGGAAATCTTCAGAGGAATAACAAGTATAGAGAATTCGTATTTAATTGAACATTTACAATATATCTGATCGTGTTCTTCTTATTTACTACGCAACGAGAACGACAGAGAAGGAGGTAAACAATCTGCCCTCACTTGAAACGTCAATGAAGCCGAGTATGCTACAGAATCACTATTGTTATGTATGATTATTATAGTGATGTAACAAAGTTTATCGGTTTATGAATCGGAACTATCAGTCTTTTTTAATGTCAATCAATGTAGCTTGGCCGAATTACAGGCGTAAATTAGAAATATCACTCAAAACTTCGAGAGAGTATAATAGCTTTTCGTAATAATAGTAACGATAAACAAACTCGTAGACCAGGCAGCACTTTCTTGCGATCAAAACTAAGGTGTTTCCCAGTGGACAGATTCGTGGTTAGACTAGTCAGACCAACGGAAATTTTTGTTCCTAGTAACCTAACCACCAATCTGAGTGTTTTCCACGAAACATTCAAAATGAATGTGTAAATGAAAATGTAGTATACGCCTACTGGCTATTGCTTATTAGCTCGGCATATTTCCAACCACACCCAAAATGATGTATTTAATTAAGTAGTCAAGCTATTTCTAACGAATCCTAGCTATGGCTCTTTGTGGGACACGCCCAGGATACAAAAATAAAATTAAGCAGGATATTCAAATAAAAACATTGATACTAAAAAAAAACTTAAATAAAAATATTGATTGAGTTATACTTAAAATACCTACATATTATTCAAAACAAGCTCTTACAACACAGTGGTGCTGTACAAGGTACATAATATATTTCAAGAAACTAAGACCGCAAGTGTTATAAAAACGAATCGGTAATATTGAACGATTGTGCGTCATGGCAAATCACTACTAATCAACAACAAAATTACTTTCTAAATTTTACAAGAATTTTGAGATCGGATAGACATTATTATGTTAGTGTATTAGTCTAAAAACAATGAATTTAAACATATTCGAATATTTCATGGAAATTTTGAGTGGTACCACAGAAAATCCAAAAAAACTGTTACCTGTGAAATGCTACATCGATTTTCTTCACTTTTCTTTGAGCTATGGCTGTTACAGCCATAAGATACACAAGCCATCACAACAAAATTGTTTCAAGTTATCATACAACAAAGTATTTCACACCAGAACAAGAAATAATCACAATATTCGAAAACGCAGAGTCACCAGCTGGTCACTTTGTCAACTGAAATGTTGCTTCACATCGTTTAAGACGATAGTTGCTGTATGATTACGTCTCTTTCTATCTGACGTCAAATCTTTGTAAGATAAAGCAGTAGCAACTATATGTTTGATGGTTCAAATTAATAATGCTTGTGCTTGTGGAAATCACATGAAGTTGACATTGACATTAATGAATTTTTGAAGGACACGCTAAAATAATTGTTTATCTATATAAATTAAATCTTACTAAAAATATTTGTACACCTACTAAGGTATTTGATACTTAGAATTTTAACAATAAGATCTACAATTTAACATAATATTCTTACAAATAAACTGATCTTGATTTCAATTTGATTTGAAAATCAAATGTTCCATTGAAAAATTCCGTTGATTCTAGTATAGTGCAGCTGAATTTTTTTCGCAATTTTAAATACGTGTCCGTAATAATACGTGTATGTACAACTAAATATGTGTACAGCTTATAACTCTAAGAGATGAGAAGGGAACCCGAACTGGCAAAACACTTTTTATATTATAAAATAAATAAATTGAAAAATAACAAGGTGATTGAAGTACCTAATTTTGCTAAAATATAGATTTAAACAGCATCATAGAACAGATAAATTACACGAATATAATGGTCTGTAGCGGATGCAAAAGCTATTATTGCAGTCTGGTGCAAACTTGAACAACTAAATGAGAAGGCGGCGGTGTGCGATGAAAAATTTAAATATTTTACCACTTACCTGTGCCTATAAATCAAAGTGCAAAGTCGCCCTAAGCTCTCCGAGATAGCTCTCTCAAACATTTTAAAATGTAAATTACGCACAACGCCGCACCTTCGGCTGCATCCTACCTACCCATCGTTACTACTTACATCTTTATGCATACACTCATCTACTAACCATTAAGTACTGCAATGTAAAGGAGTGACACTTCTCAAGTCTGATAATAATAGAAAATAGATCTTCTCATAAAATAGACAAATACACTTCACGCCAAATGGCACTCAAAGGCAAGCATACCTACTCTCACCAAAAAAAGAAGACAATTGTTATAGCTTTACAAAAGTAGTACCTAATAAGAACAATTCTATGTAGGTATGTATATTCAAGTTAAAGCGTGAACACTATCGAAAAAAACCCTAAAATTTAAAGTCGCTTTACAATGAAGAACTTTGAAGAACATTCGCAAATTGTCATAATTGTCAACATGTTATATTCAGAATGTTAAGTTTAATTTTTAGAGTTTGGTAATTATAAATAGCACCTGGAACAAAGCTCTGTCAAGCTTTGCTCTTTTTTTTCGTTTTCTATAAATGAAACCTAGCTAGATCGAACCGAAAACCCTGCATACTTAATTTCATGAAAATCGTTAGAGCCGTTACCGAGATTCAGATTATATATATATTTATATATATAATATATATACAAGAATTGCTCGTTTAAAGGTATTAGATCGGCGAATGAAGATACAATTACATTAGATAGATAATGCAGTGACATGATATTTCCGCGTTCCCGCCAAAACTCTAAAAATCTTTTTCGCGAAAATCCCTGAGCGAGCGATCTTAGTAAAGTGACATCTATTCGAAACCTTCGTAATCCTGCAGCATTGCGTACCTACCTTAGTAGATTCAGTAGATCGTAGCTTAAAGTCAGTACGCGAACGGACCAAAAAAAGCAGTGCTTCAGCGCTGAAAACTTGCTTTGGACGTAATTCGAACGCAAACCGGTAGATGGAGCTTATTAACAATATCAAAGGAAAACCTGTGAAGTTTATTATAAAATTTGTAGTTCTTAACCCGAATGTTCTACTCACGGCCACACAACTAAAAAGTAATAATTAATTAATTCAATATCTCCGTAGTTTTAGGATGTTTAGTTAAAATAGGAACTAAGTAAAACAATAAAACAGAACGCAGAATAAAATAGAATCACTGCCCTATTACTATTAGTTCATTCAGTAATAGGTCTACTTCTTGAGCATAGGGCGTCAGTGCGATTTCCACACAGGGCAAATATTTGTGACGAACATAGATTTTTATATTTGAATGTTTTAAAATGTTTGTATTTACGAAAAATGTACAAATTTTTCTAGTTCCCATAGTACAAGCTAATTTGACGGCGCTGTGCGAAATTTCGTTGAATATTTATTTATTTTGAATACAATGTTTTCTTTGCAATAACTACATAAAGCTCTTGTTGGCTAATATTCGGACGTATAATATTCTTAAGTAGATAATGTAGGTAGGTAAGTGTTGCTGTGCCATCGAACAGTACAATAAAATACTCTTATCTTACCGATTCAACACGAGCTTACACTAAGAACTTGTTAAATAGCTCATCTGTTGTGACGATCAACAGACGGAAATCCCGTCGATCTAAATACCATTAAAAATCCAGATGGCACAGCACGTGCGTTTGATATCGCTTCCACATTTTAATGATGTTGCTTAATTGAAATTGAGCTTGTTTATATTTGGCTACGGTAATAAGTAAGTAGGTTACATTACCTATAAGTAATTTTATTAAACGTAATATTAATGAGACGAAAGAGACCCTCTCCTGATGGTAAGAGATAACACATGTCCATGAACATTGCAGCGCTACACAGAACTTTGAATACAACACAAAGTCCATGATATCGCTGCTTCGACACTCATTAGTTTGAGACTTTCCAAGATTAGTCTCAGCAGCCCTATAATTTCGCTAGCCGCAGTACCCTTCAAACCGGAACACACTAAAATTTACACACTACTGCTTGGCGGCAGAATATCTGGTACTGCGATGGTACGTACCTAAACAATCTCTTGCTAAGGAGATCTACCACCAAGTACTTATGTACATAATAAACCATAATCATATAACTTTATTGTACCTACACCAAGATATTATGACATATCTAAAAACGGAGTAAACTTTAAAGTAATTCAAAAAACTTACCTAAAATAAATTTTTATGAATATAATACTCGTATGAGCGAGCAAGCTAAAAAAATTGTTTGACAATTATTATTGTAACATTGTTTTGTCGTAAACATATTATAATATGTCGTACTTATTTTCAATCCCTGCTTTTTATGTAGGTTAATCAACTACACTCGTGTGGCTTTTTTTGCCTTTGGTCATTGGTCTGGCGAGTTCTATATCTGAATAGGTTTTACTAGACCAACGTGCTAAATTATATATTGGCCGCAATCTCAGTTACCATCAGCCGAGTTGGTGTAAGATTTATTTATTATAAAAAAATGCTGTACGTTTCAAAGACAAATTGAGACTATGAAATTGTATCTACAGATTCTGTTGTATCCTACAAAATTTTACTCCAACTCACCTTTTTTTAAGTTACTATTGACCAATTTCAAAGGCTTCAACGACAGATCAATAAATTTACAAAAAAATTACTGTCATTACAGCCCATTAGACAAAGACAGCAACATTTTTAGTTTGTTTAGATCTCTCAACTACATCATTAAAAATTGTTCTAAATATCTATTTAAAATTGAATGTAGCATAAAGTAAACTTATAAAATTCTTTCAAAAAAATCTTCCATCTAAATATATATAACTCAAAGGTGACTGACTGACTGACTGACATAGTGATCTATTAACGCACAGCCCAAACCACTGGACGGATCGGGCTGAAATTTGGTATGCAGGTAGATGTTATGACGTAGGCATCCGCTAAGAAAGGATTTTGATTAATTCTATATAATATATAATTTATCTTTGAACTGAATTCTAAAGTCAGCGCGTACGAAGTCGCGGGCGTAAGTTAGTTTTTTATATTAAACTCTAACATTTTTTTAATTGAAAATACAATTATGCAAGAAGTGTCATTGTCGTTATGTAGGTTTATAAGGTTTTCGTCACATGTATATTGTATACGCCATTCTATCTCACTTTAAATGACCTAAATGCATGAAGGATTCAACTAAACAGAGATTATAAATATCCTCTTTCATCGTGCAATCGTAAAGTCGAGCATCGTAATATTCGTAATCCATGAATCAGGGAACAGTGCGCAGTTTGGACGGCGCAGAACGTACTAGGGCGGACGGCACTGCCGCTTCTCCACCCGCCCTGCTCGCTCGCCTTCCCTCTGCGCACCGTTTATTTTTACACAATCAAACTAGCAGCGCTTCTGATCTTCCCACTCTACACGAAATAAAGTAAGTCAGTTATCATAAATGTCTAGAAAGTTATATTGTGCCTACGAATTACTTACTATGTAACTTTATTTTGGAGTATTTCAGTGATGATTTTGTACGACCACCCTGATCCTATGTTGTATCCCTACTCGATGAAATCTATTTATATTACAAGAGAAATATGTCAAATTTCTAATTATGTTTACTAGGTTATTCCAATATAATTAATATAAGAAGGTGCACAGCATATTTAGGAAACAAATCAACTATACCTACTTATATATACCTACTATCGACGCGTACCTACCTATGCAGGACGTACATATGTATAGCCCAGCCTACTTTTCACACAATTACTTGAGGATACGGTAGCTGCTTGCCTGCTTTACGTACATTACAAGCTTTATTCTTTTATTTTGAAAAACGAGCGTGTAGCAGGTGAAGTCGCAGGGCAAAGCTAGTAAATAATAAATCTTCGTGGAGCGTCGGTCAATGACCCGTTTGTTTGGGCGTTGTTTTTGGCGCCACACACAATATCCAATGTATTTTTGAAAAATTGCCATCTGAAGATTGCTATTTTTCATTTATCAGACTCTAGATTTTCAAGCAACGTCTTATTGATAGATCTTTAGGTTATATAGTATATACGTATAGGTAGATAGGTGCCAGATAGGTAGGTACTTATATGTCGGCTTTGGGGACGTCAGACAACCCAGTCGTATTAATACTTGTTAACCTAGAAGATATGCTTCATCTTTGACCACTTAATCGCTTTGCTTTGAGTTAGAGAGAGCTCGAGTTTGATCTTCGACTTGCGAGTTCGATGACGTTCAAACTCGGACTCTTCCGTGTTAAAAAAGATACATACATAGATCCATTAGGTAGGAAGATATATAGATAGATACTCTTTATTGAGCACACCAGAGACAAAAAAGTTATAATTAGTCTAAAAATGTATTATACCCACATACTTAAGAATTTATTTATTTAGATACTTCGCACCATTTTAGGTATAACGATCAAAAGCGACACAGTTACAATCGGTTACAATGACATGTATCAGTAAGTTTATTTGATGATGACAGTATATTCATTCTATAGCTCTGCTTAGTTTGGGGTCAGATAGCGCTGTGTGTAATATGTCCTACAATATATTTATATTTATTTATATTTATTAGAACGTTGAGATCCTCTACCATCCGAATTCTACTCGGAACACTGATCGTAAATAGATGTGTTCCTACGTAAGTACCTACATGTCATATTACACAAACTACATTCTAGCTGCATGATGAAGTTTTGCCGTATCTACTTACTGATGTGCAACAGTTCGACTGATTGTCAATAAATTCATGGCCGCGCTATTACACGTTGTTCCGCCGTTGCCTCAGTGTTTCGATTTGTGTCGCGGAGAGAATATATTACGCGTCCACACGAATAAAAAATGTACATATTTTAATAATACATATACGTATTCATAATAAAAGGACAATTTTAAGAATACTCCAGTGATTATCTGTGAAGTGGAACTTTTTGCTATCTTTTTATCGTGCGCTATATTTTTTTTTCATGTAAGTGTACATTGACCCTTATAAATTTTCCTATTATAGTATTTAATATATTAAATATAATATTAGTGTCGGTTTTTTAATAAGCTACCCAACTGAAGCTAACTTGGGAGGCAGGGTATAAGTGTAGGTATAATGAATACCTATCATGAAGAAAACTCAACCGACAAAATCTTTAACGACATGTAGAGAATCGACAGATTGATTGCATAGCATTGCGTAGTCTACAAATTAAAAATAAGTATCTGATAAAAATAAACGCATACCGTAAACGGCAAAGTAACACCTGAATCAATCAATCAATTTTAATTTCTTTTTCTGAATTGTATAATTTTTGGTGTGTTCATTAAAGAGTTCATTCAATCAATAAATTATTTTAGATATTCAAATTATAAATAAAACTAGATTTTTATCATCACAGATTTTTGACACACGTAGGTACTTCACTCCGACTCTCCGAAGTTTTACTTATATTAGATACCTACATGCCACTTGACCTAGTTATGAGATTGTGATTAGAACTACATTATATAAGTTTTGGCTCTTTACTTTCAGAATGACGTCGCCCGCTATTGTCAAGTTCCCAAAACTAGAAAAGAAGTCTCCGTCTCATTCCACTAATGGCACTGCAAACCCCGCTGGCACGGAGGGCGCTGCACCTCCTGCTCCTCCGCAACCAAAGGAAACATTCAGCTGGCTGAGAGTCTTCAAGCTCGCCGATTTAATGATGAAACAAGGGTGTTAAATAAAAACGGTGCCAGGTGGAAAACTTTATACCACATATGCATGAGACTTCATTATTTGCATTCGGCATACGTAGTACTTGCTCTTCATATCCTTCTAAGTTTACAAACAGTTTCTCTCTACATTAGCTAGTCTTGCTTTCGCAGTAAACTACAAAAAAATATCTAAAGTATTACTTAAGCAATAATCATTGGCAATAACTAAAGTATTATTAGGTAAACTTCGAGAGTAGATTTTGCTTCTCATTAGGTAAGATTAGATCTTCCTAAGATTTATTAGGTCTCCTGAATCTTGGAATCTAATCACAAACGTAGTTTCAATTTCTAAGTCTAAAACTCTTAAAGTACTTTACTCGATTTATGTCGACTGACTCGACGATGATGTTTTTTTTTTATTTACTTGCTATAATTAATCGAAATGGAGACGCAATTAAAAGATGTACAGTAATTAGGCATCTATCTCGTTCTACCATTTGAGATCTCTTGCTTTGGTTTGTCACTCCGCGATTTAGATAGGTAAGTACCTACCTACTTAGCTAAATCCAAAAGTTTGTATAAAAGGAAATTTCATTTGTACCTGAATTAGTCGTACAGACTTCTAGAAACTATAATATTTATACTACCATCAGGATTAAATATTAGGTCTGTATATGTAATCGTGTTGACTAATATTATTTTAGTTGTTCATAATTTGTTGTTGTCTATAAGATATAATTTATGACGTAACACCTTTAATTAACGTTATTAAAAAAATACAATTTTAAAATAAGAAAAATAATACGAAAGGTTATGATGTCGTTTTTACTTATTAGATTTAGAATGTTATATGCATCTATTGAAAACATCTTCTTTTAAAATGTTCCATAACATTGTTTTATTTATATAAGATAAGTAAGTGTTGATAAGTAGGTATACTTAGTAATGCACGTACCTAACTACAAAAACAACAATATCACGATATTGTTGAAGTATCATGATAACCCCATGTGGTTATCGTGATACTCCTAAGCTTAGAGAATATAACGCTCCTAAGGTTATCCCTGACTTAGAAAATTGTTTTGGCGAGGGACACAACAAGAATAAAACATAAATAGTAGAAAACAAAGTAGCTGTCCGCGTCTGCCTGTTTAATTAAATTAATTCTTTATTGCACAATTACTGCAATATGTACAAAAGGAAGACTTAATGCTGAAGCATTTTCTACCAGTACCATCCCCACAGTACCTATATGAGATGTGGATGTAAGTGCGCATCAAAAAATAAAAAAAACACTAAGACGAATATATATCTACATAATATGTATAAATACAGCAAACAAATAAATATAATACTACTTAATATTAATAAATAAATAATAAGCCCTTATAAATTATACTCATACATATAAATTTACGTGTACCTAGGTACATCTTTGTCAGATGACCGCTTACTTCTTGCAATGTGCGAAACACGGTGCGGTCCAAAAGCATGAAGATGTCATGAGATTCTAAAAAAAAATCAGCAATTGTCAATGCTTCAAAAAACTAGCTATATTTTTTTATGGCTGACAGGCTAGGTGTATGACCACAGCTCACCTGATGTTAAGTGACGGTGTGGTCGAATATGGTAAAGCACACCTAGCCTGGAATGGAACTGGCTCTCAAGTGAGGAAAGCCATAATAGGAAATATCGCAGCAAGCCATCCAGTTGCTTCGATCTTCGACATTTGTGATGTCTGTAATGATTCTTGAGAAAGTCATGTGCTACATATTGTCGCTATCGAAAAAGCTGCAAGCAACTAACACCGACCTGATCACAGCATTTAGCCACGTGAATGATTCCTCACGTGAAAGTTGCTTGCCATAAAGCTGATAACGAGTATCCTCTTCCCTATGAAGAAGCAGAGGTCTTGCTCGTAGAAAATGGTGGTATTCTGCAGATGCCACGCATAGTCGGAAGGCAGTTGAACCGCTCAAACATTCCTGAAAACACTCCGTAGAAAATATGCTCGCATTACAAAATTCCTTGAACATACAATTCGACAATAGAATAAAAAGTTTACGAAGCACCGTAAAGTAGTGAGGGCACTACCTACTGGTGTGTTACCTTAAAATTTCGCAGCCAATGCGCACTAAATCCAAAGAATCTTTGGAATGGATAATGCTAGATAAGTGCGATCAAAAACTATATCCATTGCTAATTTTTTATTTTATTGTTTGCAAATTTTAGCCACCATATCTGTTTCCACTCCTACTCCAGAAAGGACTTTTTCAAGCCTAAGGAGACAGGAAAACTACTTACACAACACAATCAGTGAAAATAAATTGAACGGTTTGGCTCTTATAAATATACATTTTGGACTATTTATAAAGAAAAACTAAAGAATAATTCTCTATGAAGCGGTTTAATTCACATGAATATTAATGTTGTCACATGAATATTAATGTTGTTTTTTGTCATTCAATTTCTATAACCCCACCCAAAACTGAAACCTGGCTACTAGCGCTTATTTAAAATTCAGCTCTTTGAAACACTACTATTTCTATACATAAATACTCAAAAAACACAAGTTTTGGAAAATAATATAATGCGGCGACCGCGTCGACACGACTTTTCCACGTTCCCGCCAAAAACTTCATTTAGATATTTTAATGTCGCTTTTACGCACTGGCTACTTTGAATAGAAATTAAAACTGTTTGCTGACGATTTTAGAGTGAAACATTTTTTATACGAAAACTATGTATCCATCATATTTTTTAAAAATAGAGCTATAACATCAAAGTATCGAGGTCGGTAGTTACTGCCCAAACCGGTGTTGTACAAGCCGGTATGACTCCTACTTTGTTAATAGGTTTTTTTTTTCTCTTTCTTCTTGGCATCGCACTCTGTGTATTCTGCCAGTTTCAATGTTTCTATATTTTGTGAGTAGTCTTAATTTTTCAGCTTCTTTATCATCTATAGTTATAGTCAAAGTCTAGTCTTGATCAAGTCCAGTCGGTCCCAGTCAAATCAAGTCATGCCTTAGTAAAGTAGTGGCGACTTTACTATAAGCTTCTGGATGGAGTTTTGAAAGCAACACGATAAGTCATGTTTAACCACATTATATCATTCTCCCACACTCGCACTTGTAATTCGGCACTTTATAAATAAAACACCACTATTTTTATGCATAAAAACTCGAAAAAACACTAGTTTTAGAAAAAAAATACAATGGGGCGACACGACGCTCACCGCGTTCCCGCAAAAAAAAAAAAAAAAAAAAACAGTTAATAGGTTGGAGATTCGGTAATGAACTGTAAGCTGTCAAATATGTCGAAATAAAAAAAACATCAAAGTAATTTTTAAGTTCCAACATGAGACTAACGGGACAGAAACTGCTCGTCATGACAATGCTGTTATTGCTGTTTATGTAGAAAAGACAGTGCTAGCGAACGCACCGTGGTTTTTGGTTTAAGTTCTTCGTAGTGGAAAATCCGACTTGATGAATGAACCACGAGGAAGACCAGACACTAAGGTAAATAAATAAATAAATATTGTAGGACACATTACACACAGCGCCATCTGACCCCAAACTAAGCAGAGCTTGTGTGATGGAAGTCAGGTAACTGATAGGATACATAAATACTTTTTTTTTTGTAAATACATACTTATAATACATACAAATAACAATAAATTGAAGTTGATGGTGGATGATGATGGCCAATTCGCCATTACCTAGGAATTAGTGGCAAAGTTTGAGATTAGCATGCCCAGAACATAAATGCAGCAAATCAGTAAAATTAAATTCCTTGAAATATAGGTGCCTCATGGTTTGACTGATGTGCAGAGAGCAGCGCAATAGACCTCGCACTGCTCGTAGTCTTAATTTTTTATCTACTAAAATACTCAACCTTCAACTGTTTTTTACGCTTCACATACGATGGGGATGGCGCCTACTCTATATTATTTTGTTCGATGCTGACGATGTGGCCAGTACAGTAGGTTCTTCAAGTAAATTTTTAAAATCATCCTTCCAGTCTTAAGCTGTAAGTACTACCTGAACGGCCGAGCTTTGCTCGGTATATATTGTCTAACGAAAACAAAAAAACACGTTATCCTAGAGATGATAACTAGCTAGTTAAGATTTTGATAGTTAAGATGTTTCACCCCCAAAAACCCCCGTTTAGCAAATTTTATCAAAATCGGTAAAGCCGTTGCAGAGATCTCAAATAGAAGTATATTTATATTTAAATACTACTCGTACTACTACTAGTACTAGATACGTATGTTAATAGTATTATAATTTAAACACTTCATGTATGTAATATTTTTTTAATAGTATTGGTAGGTAGGAGGTACATAACACACAAGAGTCTGGGTTGTTTGGATAAGGGAAGTAAAATTACTATACTATTTTAATATGTACAAAATATACAATTATCTCGATAGGCTTACAAACTATTATAATTAATTATGATCACAATATTTTCCTATCGGTACGCTCCGGCCGTGCACTCGCGCCATGCCAGAGCGGGCAGCGGCGCGCGGCCGGAGCGGGAGGGAGAGCGCGGCGAGATGCGTGGACGCGCGGCTGATGCGATTCAACTACTCTCTCGTTCACTTTTGCTGCACACTTGAGATCAAATGTTATTTATACAAATATTAAACCCTATCATCGCTCACACCGGCACCAGCCACGCGGCCAGGCAGGCGCGCCGCGCCCTCCGGCGCCGCCGCGCCGCGGGCCGCGCCTGGCCGCCCGGCGCCCCCTCGGACCGAACCAAACGTCCATCTCTGCTATTTTCCGATACAAACATGTTACAAATAAACAAAACTATATTATACTTCTCACGTTTACCTTTAAACTATTAAGTCTGCGTTAACTAATTATCACTGATAAAAATAAATCGTTAACTGTTGATTGGAATTCATAATTTATTATTTAATATTATTAGTAATTGACATTTTAAACAGCATGTTTGTGGATGCAATTATTTACTAAGCAAAAATCTCATTGAACGTAGAAAATTATTAGAATATATAAACCACTTTGTACATATTGGCCTTACTTAAAAACGTTAATGTTAAAAAACGTTAGTTAGTATTGCGCACTTCATTTCTATGTTGTTTCATGTTAAATGACGTTTGTTAATTATTTAAGCAGTAGTATTTCTATTATTTAAGTTTATGTATTCAGCTCGTTTTTAAACAAGGCACTATAAATGTGAAAAAAACATGTTAAACAAAAATTGTACATCCGGTGGATCCCGTGGAAATAAAGAACTAAATTACATTAATGCTTAGAAAATAACCACACCCGAGTTAGACAGATTAACTACAAATAATAAATACCACTTGAAATTTACTTTTTTTTTGACACTTATCTGAATATAGTCTATATATACTATTTTTATGCAGATATTAATATATTTACAGAGACTTCCTTCTTAAGGAACTCAAATAAAAATAAATATAAAGTACATCATTGGGCATCTGTCCACTAGTAAAATTATGCATTTAAAAGTAATGGACGAAATGACGAGTTCGTTAGTGTTCCGAGTCGAGAACTGTTTGCGACGGAAATATGACAAATTATAATATTATACACAGTACTTATACATTCTAGTATTCAATATCTTAAAAAGAATATACGTAATAATATTACCTGTGCTATTAATTTATATCGTACATTATAAAATTACAATACATAAAATATTTTGTACTTTGTTTTACGTACGACAGCAGAATCGCACCATTTACCATCTATTCGTGCCAAGTTTGTATGATGCACTATGCATACAAAGAGAAGCAACCCGTAGCGGGCGTACAGCCGCTAGTAACAGACTTTATGAGAAGTACAATATTGTTAGTTTAAGCTGTTATGACCGTTGCTACGGCCATGGTACTCGCAATGATAGAAGGGTAGGTAGGTAAAAATAATATTAAAAGTTACTACTACGGTCGACGTGACATATGAGACAAACAATCATTGACCATGGCAATATACTATGCGCACATGATGGCTGCAAATATGGATGACGCGGAGAGAGAAGAGTAATCAGTTGAGATCGGAATACGTCGACGCAGGCGGCGGGAATCTACACTCGGGTATGGCACTCTGTCCATTATTAAGGAATGCTGTTTTCCTTCATTATTTTAGTTTGATTAAAATTGCTACTTTAACTGACACGTCACGATGCTGACATTTACGAGAAAACAGTGAATTTTAATTTGGAAATTGTATCTCTGACAATTTAAAAGCATTCCTTCATAAATGAACACTTCGCCAGAGCTGTCGCTTAGCACCTTTTAACAGTATTTACTGTGTAATATCTGACCGTGTGATCAGATCATCAATTGTACCCGTTACAAGGAACAGAGCCAGCTCTCGATACGAGAAATGCAGGTCGCCGGGATGGCAATCAAAATTTTAAGGGCAACTACTTAAAACAAAATACTTGCCCATAAAATTTAAAATTAAAAAACAAATCGAATATTAATTGTAATCCCAAACAAACGATAGTTAACGTTTAAGTCTTTTTAGTATGTCTGTTGTTTGAAGAATAACTCTAGATTCGCAGCATAGACGCATATAGAAAGGCTATCGGTCCGCAGTGTGCGAGTCAATACACATGTAGGGAATGTTAGGCTAATAGAGTCAGTGGGAGAGGTCGCTGGTCCCGCAGTTATTCCGCAAACAGCCGCGCGGCGCGGCGACACGCAGCGCGCATACTTCAATTATTTCGCTCCATAAGACTACCTAGTCTACATAAGTCAGACAGAATCACAGTTTATTTTTTAACGTGTTTTCTCTTAAATTACTCTTAAATGACTATGATAATTTTTACAATTAAAGTGACATTCGACCCAGTATTCGTGAGTTTTCCATTACCTACCGTAATGACCTAAGCGAATCGAACTTTAGAACGGATAGATTCGGTATTTACATAATTTAAGTTACTCTATACCTAGTCGCTTAAAACAAAATAACAATTTACACTAACAATAAAAAATGCTCGTTAGATAAAACGTCGCTCGTCTAATCGGAACCCAAAATTAAATATATTTTTATCAACTGACTTTGCCATTAATTATTTTTATTATATTTTTTATAAATTTAAACTCCGAATATCGCCGAACTAGGTCGACCATAACAAAAGTAATTTACAAATTAGCTTACACTTAAACCTATCACTTAAATAAACGACGGTATTATCGGTGAAGCGAAGAGGCGCGTCGGCAGCGCGCCGCCGTCCCGTCCGGCGGCGGCGCGCTACACTGACGTGATTACCGACTCGTATCGCTCCCTCCACTTCTCGCAGAGGTATTACGACTCAATTCCTTTATTCGATCGGGACGACGAACGCCGACGAGCTCGCCCGACGGCCAGCGATCCCTACCAGGTCGATCGATCGCTATCGATACGATAATAACAAAATAAAGATATTAAAAAAGTTTCACAACCTGGCCTTATTTACAACGCCTTAATAATTAAACGTCCATATAGGCAAACGTTAATACGTCGTTTCGATATCGATCGTCCCCGTGAGCGCGAAGCGCGAGACGCGCAAGGCGCATTAGGCGCGCAAGGCGCATTAGGCGCGCAAGGCGCATTAGACGCGGAAGGCGCATTAGGCGCACAAGGCGCATTAGGCGCTATTCAAACGGTGGCAATAACGATGAGCAGGTGCGCGATGTTGGTGACGCGGTGCATGAGGTCGGGCGCGATGCGGTTTAGGTTCTCGTTGGCGAAGTCGCACGAAGGGAATATGTGCACCGTGAACATCGCCTGTAGACAACATACGCACTTGAGTACACTTTTTCGCCGACTAGCCGGCCAACAGTCGAGCTGCCGGTACACATCTAGCGCTCGAACTCCAGATGATCCGCTTCATCTGGAGTTCGAGCGCTAGATTTAGTTCGATTCTGGATTCGAAACAATCAATCCTGTTTTTTATAAACTGTCGCACTGCTGGGTATCATGATCCTCTTCTCATTGTGAGAACGATAAGACCGTAGTCAACCACGCTGGCCCAGTACTATCACTTATTCTGTGCTAGAGGGGAGTATGACGGGGCCGGGACGGAGTATAAATACCTGGTGGTGTCCGGGCGGCGCGATGTTGACGATGCCGGCGGCCTGCTTGCTCTGCAGGTAGGTGATGAACCCGCCGGTCAGGTTGGTGGACTGCTGCAGCACGTCCATGTGGTCGCGCCCGCACGGCAGTGCCAATAGGATACAGTGCTCGTTCTCCATCTGCATGACACAACAGCATAAACTAACCATCTATCTATCAGCTTAAAAGGTTGGGCGTACTAAGCAGAAAAAGTGTCATTATCCGATCGACTTATATTGCGGTAACAGCTGTTTCATGCGCTCATTAATTGATAACCAACAGTTACATGGCACAATCATTAATCAATATAAGTCATAAATTAATTCATTAAATAAAAAAAAATGTAATGTATTTATGTCAAGAATGACACATTTAGGTAGTTCCCAGTGTCCCGAAACACCTGGTATGAATATTAATTTATATATCCATTGGTATCGTCGTGACCTCACATCCAACTCTTTTTATATCTGTCATTTCACTACGTCACACGTTTGCAGTCCACTTTACGCCACAGAATTAAAACAAAAAATTACGTCAATATGTGTTTATTTTTCAAGCCAGCATCTACAAAGAGTAAAAACATCAAGATCTGTAAGTCTTTTTGGTCTTATCAATTATTAAAGTGTACTGAACTTTCAAGTATGTTTTTTATAGAAAATAAATTACCGTTGTTTTAACATCTACAAACTGTTAGGCGCAATAAATAAAATCTAGAAAAATTTCGTGTAAATTAAGAGTAGAAGCAATATACCTTCATTATCCTGACTGCTATCTAGCAAAGCAACAATAAAACTCAATAAATTGATTATTTGTACCTTTATGTGTTTTACGCCAAAATGACGCGCAAATTAAGTGCGCTGTAAATGTATGTATTATTTCCAATTCGTTTTCGTAATGATGATTCATTTATTAAAAGAAAGCTCTCAAGAAAAGATTTGGCCTGTGGGAGATTTGAAAGGCAGTGGGACTAAACAATGCGTACCTTCATTTTCCTGTGTACTTGGTCTAGCTGCATGGGCTCGAGGCGCATGCGCTGCGCGATACGCAGCAGCGGCGTGGCGAGGTCGGAGGGACGCGCCAGGGTCTCGCTGGCCACGCCCGGGTTGCCGCCTACGAAGTGCATCTGCACCGCAGCCGAGTCGTTCTTCAGTGCCAGTAGCCCTTGCCACATTACCGGGTACCGCTGAAACACGTGCACCCTCAATACCGACCTCTGAGCGCTCATTTATTAATAGCCGCACCTCCTGTTTCACTTGTGTTTCCCGGGATAAAAGTGTAGGCTACGTGCTAAGTCAGGGTATAAACTTCAAAATTTCATCAAAATCCGTTGAGCCGTTACAAAGTGGAGAAGTAACAAAACATACATCCAGACAAACTTTCGTATTTATATAATATTGGTGTGAATCCACATACGTGTGCGTGTTAGTATTGGTATGTGTGTGGCATGCACGGCATAATTATCTGGCACAAACTAGACACCTACATGTACAAAACTGTGGGTGTTTTCCACAAGATATAACTAAAATCAATATTAGTCGGGACTTAAAGACACCCAGGTAGCATCTTACGGGGATCCACCCTTATAGCACATTTACTGTTTGGCGGTTCGCACAATGAAAATGGAATCGAACCTTTTCGTTCTAGTTTCGGTTCGTTCGAGTTCATGACTGTTTGATAGTAAATATAATGAAACTTCGGAAACCTTAATATCTGTGTTCCACCGATAGCTCGATGTAATGTAAAGTACCTTGTTTATTTTCATCACCGTTTTTATTGTTCACCAAAAGTTTTAAACCTGTTGCAACTCGTGTTAGTCGCCGAATGAAACACTACCGCGTTATAACAAATGTGTCATCGGCCATAGCGACATCTAGTTTTATTATCATACAATTTCTACTTCAACAATTTGTAAAGCTAACATAATTCGTACAAGTAGCTTCGCTGGGTTTGAATCAATCCTGAGTCTATGGGTTATAATCTGATTACATCTGAGAGCTCTAGATGGCCCTCGATGTACATTTTTTCATCCTTGCATTGCTTTAACCACTTCGTAAATGGCTATATTTAGCGTAGTAAACAGAATGGTGCGAGCTGCTGTATAATAAGAGTACTCACGCGTAGCAGCATCTGCAGGCTGTCGGCCTCGTGCGGCACCTGCGAGGCGTGCGGCGGGCCGGGCGCGCCAGACGAGGCCCCGGCGGCGCCCGGCGGCAGCGCGCCCGCCAGCCGCGGCGCGAACCCGCCGTGCGCCGGCGGCGGCGACACCCCGCATTTCACTGCGTACACTGCACATACACACTCATGTTAGCTCACTGTCTAACTTGTCTAATTTCTCTAAATTATAACATCAAACAAACAATTTTAGGTTGGTTAAAACTAAAACGCGCCTACTTTCTTGCGCCGCCTAGTATTTCGGATTTTCAACTTTCCCCACGCCAGGCTTGTGTTACAAATTATAATTATTTGGTTTGAAAGGTGGGCAATGCTCATTAATCCCTTTCTTTTGATACCAAACATAACATAGTTATTTCCCAAAAAATTAATGTTTTTTTAGATTATAAAATCATTTACATTTATCAAATTTTTTTATAAACTGGCCCACTGCTGGGCGCCGGTCTCTTCTCATTGTGAGAAGGGTAAGCCCGTAGTCCACCACGCTGGCCAAGTGCGGGTTGGCAGACTACACACAGTTTCAAGAACTTTTTTTTAAGAACTCTCACGATGTTTCCTTCACCGATTGAAGTTATCGACAATACGCCGATTTATTTTGTGTAATTTCTTCATTTTATTTAAAATGCAAAACAAATAAAATATTTTTTTTATACTTAAATATTTAAGTAGTCATTATTACTGTGTCATATGTAGATGTATTTAGTGTTGATACCATAAAAAAAGGAATTAAATAGTAAAAAAAAATAGTGTAGTGTAGTGTAGTTAGAGAATACAATCCCGAGCATGTTTTTCAATCCCGGGCTTACGGGATTTTTGAAGCCTTTTCCCGGGATCCCGGGCCTATCCCGGGATTAGACTATGTGGTTTCTAATTGAGCTAAAATTTAAAAAAACGAGTAATAAAAAAAAATGTCTTTAATGTCTTTGCACAACACAAATCAGAACAATAATAAGAAAAGAAAAAACACAAACCAAAAAATACAATACTTTTGCAAGAAATTAAAAAACAGCACAAAATAACTATTTAGAATTTCGAAAATATAGTCGCAGAAATATCAAAGCATCCAATGTTTGACTTCCGAGCCTGCTTCGTAGTTTATTGCCAACATAAGCAGCAGCTGAAAACGCTCGTTCAGGTTCTACGCTGGTTGGAGGAATAGACAATAGATACTTATATGCTGTTTCTAAGTGATATCCACGAACTCCTCCATTTTCGAACAGGCTCATTTCACGTCTAATACTATTTGCCAACCCCAATTCATTTTGTACTTGTACTTCAGGATCTGGGGATTTCATACTCTTGTTAATTTCCAGCTGTAACTTTTCCTTTAATGTCAATTGGGGTTGGGAGGTTTCTGACCTTAGCTCATCATCTGTTTGTGATCCTGACCTTGCTTCTTCTTCCGTGTTATCTCGACTATTAAGTCTTTTAACAATACTCTTTATTTGCTTCCTCACTAAAGCCTGTGTCGGAACTCGAAATAAGTCGTGCCATTCCAAATCCGATAATAACTGATTTTCATCATCCATTTGTGGATTTTGTAAATAATTTAACACGCCAGTTAAATCATCACTTCGTCGTTGCTTTATACGTTCCACTAAGGATGTTTTAATTTTTTTGGCAAGTGCTGAGTTTTTGCTAGACAGTTGTTTTATAAGAAATTTCAGAGCGGCATCAGCTGTGCATAAATTAGCATCTCGCCGACAGATTGCTTCTACTGTCAATTTAATTGGGGTCAGCACATCAACAATTTTATTTACCAATTCAAAATCAACATCTTCTAAACGAATTGGATGATTGAGATCTATAAGAGCTTTTTGAATGCATGCTTTTAAAAGATAAAATCGCTCCAGCATTGTTAAAAGACTATTCCACCTGGTTTTACAGTCCAAAAGAAGTGACAGCTCTTTTCCATGTTCAATTTTCACATATTTTTGAAGTACTGTTTCATTTTTCAATGGAGATCTTTTGAAATACACTACAACTTTGCGGATTTTCTTTATCAGCTCATTAATATTTTCATATTGTGTTAACTCTGGTACGTGTTCTGGCGCAAGATCATTTTGTGACATTACGATTAAACCTGATTCTGGACAGTCTAAGTCTTCTAAATGGTGTTCATCATCGCTGTCGTCCATATAATCAACATTCACAGCTGGTTCATTTATACTATCATCTGAGGTAGGGCTATCTTGCAAATTATTATGTTTTTCATAAAGCACATCACAGACCGCCAAATTGATACCATGTGCGAGACACAGTTGTTGTTCAGTGCAAACAAGCCGCCCCACCTTTATCATAACATTCGGTCCATCGGTTACAATAGCCACGATGTCAGTTTCTAGGGAAATGTCAAATTTACTTAGACGCTCTTGCAATATACGAAGACAATTTTCAGCTGTCATACTTCCGTAAATAGGAACAAGTCCTAAGTTCCAAAATTTTTTATATGAATGAACGTTGACCGCCATGTATCGTTTATTGGAAGTTGAAGTCCACTCGTCGAAAGAAAGACTAAATCTTTCACCTGCACTTTTCAAATGTTGTAATTCTGCAGTTACTTGCTTTCTGATTTTTTCACTGTAATTCATAACACGTTTTCGAACAGTGACGGCTGACTTTGGTAAATCCGTGTATTTTGCTAAGAGCAATTTTCTCAAATCATCTGAGGTTATGAATACACTGAATGGAAATCCATCTAATGCAATCATTCTTGCCAAGATATCATCCAGGCTATCGTCGGCACTTTTAGTAAAATAATCATCTAACTTTCGCTTGGCTGGCGGCGGTGCTGTGTTCAGATTTTCAGAATCTTGACTTGTTGAAGCTGATATAACCTTGATATTATGTTTTGATAACAAATGTGTATGTAATCCCTTAGTTGATCCACCCAAAGTCTTGAGGATGGCTGGGCATCGCTTACATTTAGCACTATTCCCGTCCTTCGCAACTAAATAATAACTCCACACTGACGTCGTATCACTGTCTTTTTTATGTTTAACAAAGTCTCCCGCCATTTGAAATACTTAATTTCAGATAATTGACTTTTAAATTTTAATGGCGTAGCCTACGTAACCCGTCACTGACAGAACAATAAATGAAAAAAATAAAACCTGATTTGCATATTTATACTTTCGTACAGGGAATCCCCGACGGGAAATACCCGCAACAATATTATGATATGAGATGATCGGGTGATTCCCCTGTTGGTCCGTTGGGGAATTACCTTAAGAGTATTGTATTAAAGTATTCCGAGTGGGGAAGTCCCTTCTAAGTTCAACGACAAACATATTATTAGGACTGTACCTGTGTAGTAAATAGTGGGTACCTACCTACGTATTGTACGAGTTGCTTTTTGTCGTAATGTATTAAAATAATATAGGCAAGGTTATTTTCAAGACGCAACGGACTACGGAATACAAACTAGACTTGTTTGTGGCAATCCCGAAAATCCCGAGATTAGCCAAGTACAGTCCCGGGATTTTCGGGGCCAGAAAACGGTCGGGATCCCGGGATCCCGAGATTTGGGATCCCGGGATTGTATTCTCTAAGTGTAGTGCAGTAGCGATGCTTACTGATGTGTCGGTCGGCGGGCGAGGGCGAGTGCGCCGGCCGCGGCACGCGCGCCGACACCCGCCGCAGCTCCAGCGGCGACGCGGGCGCCTCCGACCCCTCTGCCTCTATCCTGTAACAACATAGATTCGATATAAATGATAACACGAAAACCACAAAGTGTTCATTTATGCAAAGTTGACGCTCCCTGCTGCAACACCCTAGATATTGTTATAATGTTTAAATTTTATCTAACTTACGTTTCGTAATAGAATTGTTTAGATATTTTATTATTTATATTATTAGATATTTTATTATGTACTTTAGGCATGACGGAATGTTATTACAGTAATGTTTACACACTATTGCTAGGCGGCATAATATCTGGTACTGCGGTGGTACTTACATGGAAGAACATTGGGCCCCACACTATGCGAAGGCTAGGTTTTTGCTTTCGAAACAAATTATATATAGCTAATCAATTACCGTGTAAAAGGCGATGGTGTAGCCCTTTGCTCGTGCTGAGTGGCACGGAAATGTTGTTGGTACATTTGGAAGTGCTGTGGGGAGAAGTGAGGATACATGCCCTCGCCCTGTAAAAATAGAAAACTATATTTAGCTTACAAAGTCTTTTATTAGACAATTTGTTGGAAGAAGTAACGAATTACAATAATATCTATATCTATCTCTTGGACTGGTAGAATCATATCAAATTAGGGTGGACAGGTATGAGAACATGGTCAGTAGAGGTGGGTATTAGTATGTATTTAAATGGGTCCCTTAAACCTAAACCGAGGTCGTAAGTCCTTGGAATCCGGCACCCGCAAGCCGAGCGCTAAGAAGTTTCGTCGCAAGTGGACCAATAAATCACTCTAATATGTAGTAATACGAAAGTTTGCATGAATACATGGTTGTGACTTTTTCACGCTACGATAGCTTAACGAATTTGTATGACATTTAGTAAGGCTAGGCTATTATTATATTCCGGAAAGCGAGGGTAAAAACGCGCGTTGTAGATAGTTACATGAGCAATCAAAAAAACAATCACAACCCAAAGCACGCGTTGGTAACAAATTTCCTCGGCTGAAACGTCATAAAGACACAAAGCTAGTATATTCATTATATTCGGCATAAATATGATTTAAAGAATCCTTATTATGCCGAATATAAAGAGTCTATAGTGCCGAATGTAATATTTCGTTACGGCAGCACTACAGTGAGTAAGATATAGTACCGATGCTATGGGCGACGTCTGTTGATGAGCAGGTGGTGGACTTCTGACCAAATCAGCAGACTAATCCGAGCCGCGTGAACAGAATACATTGTATTGATACATTGAAATTATAAACGTCATTTACACTATAAGTCTCAATTTTACTAATGGTGACTTTTTCAAACGAAATGGAAACATTAAGACGTGGCAGGTACTTGGAGTAGAAGCCTATAGCAAAGTTTTTTTTACAAATTATTAATTGGGTGAAAATATTATTTTTATGATGTTTGATAACTAAAAAAATTATACATAACAACTTACTATTAGTCCCTACCACGCCCTTTTCTATTTCGGTAAAAGTCAGCCACTATATAAAACTTTATGAAAGCACGTAAGTCAAAGGATATTTTTATGCTTCATTCTAAGCTAAGAAAAAACTCACCAAAGCTAGTTGTCCCTGGGGGCTGATTGACGGAACGCTCGTTATTCTTGATGCTGCTCCTGAAACGAATAGGTATTCGAAAATTAATGAAAATCACAAAAAGCTTATCCCAACCTACTGAGTAGACTTCATGTTCACTGAGTAGACTTCGCGTTAAATTCCCGTGAAATAGTATTCTCTATACCAATATCAAATTTAACAACGTTACAAGGTGAAATACGCGCTTGTCAAAGCGTATTGCGTTATAAGCGCGTCAACGTCATTCGCGCGTCATTCTTGGCAAGGAATCTCAAGCAAGTTAGAGAATCAGGGGGCCTCATTCGCATATATGAGATTTAATGCGGTCGCGACACGTTAATGGAGTTTAATTCGTGTTCAATTCCCGTGGAATGGTATTCTCTGTGTCAGTTTTAGAGTACTCACCCGGATGGTGGTGGTGCGACAGATGGTGCGGTCCGACGGAAACGGGCGGCTTGGCGTGCGGCAGCAACTCCGGCGCGGGGTGGTGCGCTCCGCGCGGCAGACTGGCCGCGCCGCCGCCACCCGCCACCACCGACCGGAACCGCGCGCCAACACCCGCGCCAGCACCTGCGCCCGCGCCACCGAGAACGCCCATACCGACAGCTTCACCTTCCCCGCCTCTGTGACTGAATAACAGTATCGATTACGCGCCAGTTAAATAACAAAAATAGATAAATAAATATAAATAGATAAGACGAAAAGAGAAATTAATAGATATTTAGTCATTCTACCCACCCACAGTGCGACGCAGTTTTAGCCTGTATTTAGCACTTTAAAATCGTCAAAAATTAATGATCACTTTACTTTTTGTTTTCTTTATTGATTTATTTTATCATATTCTACAAAAATGTTGTTTTATACTACAACTAGCTGCGCCCCGCGGTGTTACCCGCTGTTTTTTTTTTTTTTTGCTGGACAAATAGTTGATAAATAGTGTCAATCCAGGGACCAGGGTGTCAGCTACCTCAGAACCGAATTTCATCAAAATTGGTTCAATCGTTTAAGCATGGAGAAGTTACAAACACACTTACACACTCACAGACTTTCGCCTGTATAATATTATGAGTGTGATAAGTGTTATTTTACGTAGGTATTTTAGTTTTTTTTTTAAATTAGCACTTACTAAAGCTCTTTATATAGATATAGCTCTCGTTTTATTTAGTACTTGTTTATTTAATTTGTTTGTTTATATTGTGTCGAATATATGTTTTTCTTTCTTTCGTTAAATAAACAAATTAACAAAAATTACAGTAAATGAAATAGTGTAGTTTTATTTTGAGATTAAAACATTTTCTTAAAGCTTTCCGGTGATTGATGACTGACCTGATGAGGACGGGCATGACGCGGTCGGGCGCGGCGCGCTGGACGAGCGGCGGCCGGTGCGGGAGCGCCGGCGAGTGCACGCGCGACTCCACCTGCTCGGTGGCGCCCACCGGCAGCATAGCGCAGGGCGGCGGCTCACCCGGTCGCCGCGCGTCTCCCGCCTGCGCCTCGCCAGTGGCCGGCGCGCCCGGCGACAGATTGCGTGTCGCCTCGTGCTCGGGGCGGTGCTGGACAGCTGCCAACTTAGCGTTGATCTCGGATATCATTTTCTTTGGCGGCTTAGTGATCGGTGTAGGCGCGGCAGGCGGTGCAGCAAGGCATGCGACGTGTGGAGTTACGAGTGGTGACACGAGTGGCTTCGCAAGAGGCGCGGCCGAGGACACTGTCTCTGTGGCCGCGGAAGGTCTCAGCAGGGCGGGCCCAGGTGGCGCACTCGTCACCGTCACATGTGACGTAATCACGTTGGCGGAGTATAACGGCGTGGTGGCGGCCGTCATCGCTGCGGAAGTGAGCGCGGGCAACGCGACACTCGTCGACGGCTCGACAACAGTTCTCAGTGCGTGTGCGTCGGCCTCTTCCAGCCGTGGCGTTTTCGGGTCGCGAACGATTTCATCCCTTCGGCCTTCCCCATCTCCACTATCGAGGGAAGCTTCAGAGATACTTCGATCCCGAGATCTTTTCATTCCTCTTGGCGATTTTCTAGTGTCAGCGGCCAACGATTGTTTCTCCGGAGTGTTAGCGGGTTTGCCGACAGCGTTTTGTCTGATCGGTTTACGTTTGACTGAGCGGGGAGTACGGACGCCGTCTTCTCCGCTGTCGTCAGAGACACTACGATGAACGTCCTTTTCTTGAAGTCGCCTTGATTTTCGTGTGTTCGGAGAAGGCGACACGAAATCCTCCGGCTTTTCCTCTCTACTCGGCCTCCTTTCCTCGAATTTATTTTGATCTTTGTGGGTTATGCTGAGAGTGGATGTGGCAGTAACTCCGGCTTGCCCCGACAAAGGACTCTTTATTGTCAGGATCAATCTGGGACGTGGTTCCGTTTTATTGGATGACCCTTCATCGCCAGAATCTTCGTGAAAATCATAAACGTCACCTGGCATGGTACTTACATTGCTTGTGACTACATTTTTTATTTTTTTATCGACTTTGGCTCTACCTCTTCCCCTTCTTGCAGCTGTCCCTCTGGGTGTTTTCGCAATTTGACGCGTTTGAACTCTTTCTTGGGTTTTCTCAGTCTTTTTACCTCTCACGGTTCTTCCACCTCGTTTAGTAGTAGAAACATTAGCGAAAGAGTTTATGCTTACATCATCAGCAATATTATCTACTAAAGTATTAACGATTCCATTGTCTGTGTTATCTGAATATGCTACTTGATTTGTTACAATCGTCGGTTCCAGAGCTGGTTTGATATCTGCTGTTTTTTCTGTAGGTTTATTATCTTGGTTGGTTTGAAATGAATCGACAGAATCGTTGCACAAAGAATCAACCTTCTTTATTACCGACTCAATATTTAAGTCCTTAGCACTCCAAGAATCGTTTTCGTCTAAACTTTTAAAGTGACTCTCAATACTTTCCTGGCGACTTTTAATTCCCATACTATCAGAGCTTTTTTCAACAGTTTCAAGGGACGTTTCATCTTTATCAATTGACACATTCTCATATTTGCTGATTTGAGAACCTATAACTTTTGTAATAGTCTGCTCTTTTTGTGTTGTCTCTGAATCTGTGTTTTCTTTATGACAAATGCTAGCATTCACATGGGAAATGTCAACATTTTCTTTAGTGGATGTTTCTTTCAATGGTACGTCGACAGGAGATATATGTATCGGTGAATTATTTTTATTTATTTCATCATTTGCTTTATTATTATCATCTAGTCTTTGTGCAACTGAAGATTCCTGTGACTTTTGCGGCAAAGTAGGCGTGTTATTTTCCTTTACTGATAAGCTGCACTCAGTACTGGCTATATGTGATATTTCATTGTTTTTTACATTTGCTGATAAAATAGTGTTAATTTTACCTGTATTGATTTCTAATTTCTTTTCTGTATCTTTAGCCACTATGATTTTGTTTGTATTATCTTTAAGCAATTCTTCAAAATCAGTTTCACATTTTGATTTGTCAAGTGAATTTTGCAAAGGTTTCAAAGTCAACATATTTTGCTTAAGATTATCACTTTCTGTCAGCGATGATGTATCATTATCAATTTTACTGTCATCAAAGTTAATTTCTTTTTGTACTACTGAACCATGAGTTTGAATAGTTTCTTTTTCGGGTTTTGTATTAATTCTTATAGTACCTATAGTCGCACCAGATTTAATTAATATCGGCGTAACGGTAGTGACATTTGAAGTGGTAGCTGTTGTAATAGTAGAATCTAATTTCGTTAGTACTGTCGAGGGTCTTATGGTAGCCATTGATAAAACAGAAGGCGTCACTTTAGGCACATCTAGTTGTCGTACATTACTTAAAGACGCCGGTGTAAGTAATCTTTGTGAATTCAAAGTATGTATCACGTTAGAACTTTGTCCTCTGCTGATGTTACTAGCTTCTTGTAAATTACACACAACAGATTTGGTGCCACTTTGTATAATAGATGGAGAAGAATGATTCACTCCTGCTACATGTATGATCGATGTAGAAACGAAAGGTGGAAGGCCTCCATGATCAGATAGTTTTTGATGTACATTATCTCTTTTTTCATTTATTGAGCTCATCTTATTAATTACAAATTTATTGTTTAGATGCATTGGAGAATTTATGTTCCCAATGTGCACGGCATTTTGCATAGATATTAAACGGTTTTGTGCCATTACCGTAGAAGTTGGGCTGTGATGTAAACTTGTAGGAGACAAAATGATTTTAGCATTATCATTTTTGTTTTCTGATATGTGCCTGAGCTCAGTTTTTCTTCCATCTCCAGTTATAATTTTCTGTTGCGCGAGCAAAGGTGAAGTATTTGCAGTCACTCCTTTATTTTGCTGAAGAACACCGCTTACGTTTATCTGTTTAGGTATTGGGGTCAAAATTGGAGTAACTGGCAGTCTATTGTGATGATGTAAAGGAGATCCCTGAGTTTGTACAAGAACAGAGTTAGGCCTGTTGGGTGATACCATAGTCATTGTTCCTGGCGGCAAATGCATAGCTTGAATTGGGCTTAGTGGTGGTTGTTGCACGCGTACTACAGTTACTTGACCTGGAGATCTCTGAAGAATGGCGTTTGGTGAGACCATGCCAGAAGAATTCAAATTTTGTGGAGATGTCAATACAGGTACTGTAGATAATCGAGGTGAGGTAATGGGATCGCCAGCTTTAGGGCTTTGTATTCTTGGGTCATTAGCTATTCTAGGTGATATCACAATTCCTTGTGGTTTCTGATACAAAACATGTGGTTCAGGTATTTTTATAGTTGGCGGTTGCATATTTGATGTTTGCGGACGAACCAAGTGACTTATGACTTGATAGGGTGCACTTACTCTTGTAGGTGTCAGGACAGGTTTTATAATATTATTAATCTGTACATTCTGGGCTTGAGAACTTTTTATTTGAACTATGTTAGTACTTAAGTGTTTGTTATCATTTTTGTCTTTGTTTGATGAAATGTTTGCATGCATATTTATTACATGAGGTTCAAGTATTTTATTATTTGTCAATGTCCACGACGTTATAACAGGAGTTGCAGATGACGTAATTATTTGAGTATTTTCTCGTCTAGGTAATTGGATTTTGATATCTGTGTCCTTCGATTTACCATCCACTTCTGACAGATGTTGTTTAATTGAATGTGGTTCAGCAGATGATTTTGAAACTGATACTTGAATCTGTGGTTCTTCAGAAGGTTTACTTTGCTCTATATTATTTGATGGTGTAACATTGGCAGCAACATTTACAGGTTGTCTTTCAGAAGTATCCTGTGGTGTTTCATCCGCTTCTTCCGTATCAGTGTCGATTAACAAGAGGTCATTATCTGAAACTGGTGTGTCAGGTTTGAGTTCCATTTCACACGCATTTAAGTTTTGAACCGCTTGTCTCATTTCTTCAGCATCTTCTTCCGGGATATTTTCCGTGTTTTGAGATGTATTTTCAATTTCATTCGAATTTACTGTATTACTTTCAGGTTCTTCATAATTAGAAAATGTGTTAATTTTGCCACCAAAACTTTCACCTAATAGTGCAGCTACGGCGTCTTCGGTCTCTTCTTGGGATATAATGGCCCTTGGTTTTTCTTCTACTTTTTTATCGACTTTGGAAGGTGGCAAGTCAATAGGTGGCAAATCAATTCTTTCACCAGGTACATCTACTGCTGTTGTATCAATTTCTGCTATATCGTTGTTGGTTTCCGCCACAGATATACTACGAACAGCATCTTCACTGAGATCACTATCACTGCTCAAAGTTGCTACGAAACTATCTAACTTGCTTTCTTTTGACTTAATAGGTTCTGGATCAGATGGCAAAGGAACTTCACTGATATCTTGAACAATGTTTTCAATCGGTGGTGGCATAGGTATATGTTCTATTTCAATTGTTTTATTATCGATATAAATTTTATCATCATCACTCAAAATATTGCTTGAAGTACTCGATGTCCCACTTTTAGTCTCCATGTCGTGAATAGATTGCATCAAAATTGGCGGACTCTCAGTCAATCTAGGTAAACTTGGAGATTCTAACACTGATTTCAAGTCATCGGATTTTTCGTCAGCCATTGTTTCACTTGGAAGTGGTATATCTAAAAGCATAGAGTTCGTCATGGGTTCTAGAATAGGTGTCTCAGTAATTTCATCATCAGATTTGTCAAGAGACTCCAAATGATGATGATCTTTGCGATTCTGTCTATCTTCTTTGTTTCTTTTCTTTTTCTTCTTCTTCTCTCTACTATCCCTTCTAAGTTTGTCGTGTTTGTTAATTACCTTGCCTAATTCATTAATTACACAACTACTGTCCAAGTACTTGTCATTGTTTTCTCTTCTCAAGTCATCCGGTAAATCTTTCCGAAAACGGTTGTCATCGTCTGTCAAAGATTCAGCAAAAAGTCTAGCTTCAATAGCTTTGCTGACTGCATCCATATCCAAGCTGTTATCATCATCTCTGAGCCAACGTTTTTCTTTGCGTCTTCTTTCTTTTTTTCGTTTAATGTCTTCTTTTAATTTAGACTCGGCATTGTTTAATCTATCTTTTAAAGCATCAAAATCGGAACAAGATATATCAGATTTATTTAAAGGTTCTATAGTATCGTTATCCGAAACGTCTGACAAAGGTCCAAAAATATCTTCCATTTTTCCATCTCGTTTTGTATTGTTTGAAACAATATCAGTTCCGAATCCAACATGATCGGGCGATCTCTTGTCCCGTTTTATTTTTACTCTATCATCACGACCATCATCGGTGTCAATACTGTCACGAGATTTTTCCTTTCTTTTATCTTTCTTATTGCTGTGACGACGTTGCTTTTCTGTTATTTTCTGTCTATTTTCAACGTCACCGTTATCGCTGTGTTCAATTTTACTGTCATCGTCTGAATATGTTGACTTATGCTTCTTCGGCTTCTTCTTATGTTTTCTTCTAAATTCTCCGGAATTTCTATTTGATGTGACAGATTCGCTTTCTGAAGATAAATCATTGCAAACTGACTTAAAACTTGGTAACTTATAACTAGTATCATTTTCATTATTTGACTTCAGTTTGCTATCGTCACTGTCACTTTTTCCGAATAAATTCAACAAAGAGTTCTTTTTGACCTGATCGTCAAAGTTTTTAGCGTTATCAAGTTTATTCATTGCTAAAGTTTCTATAGCCATATTGAACTTTTTAGCTTCATTCATGTAACTAGGACTTTTACTTTTTGAAGTGTCATCATCTGATGAATCTGACATTATTCGAGTCCTTGAGTTTTTACGAGCCAGTTTATTTCGAATGTCTTCATCATTTGTTGCACTAAAATAGTCTTCAGTTTTATTTTCATCAAACTCGATGTTAGACGTGTGGAGCTTGTCTCGTTTTTTGCTGTGGCTCCTTTCTTCGTCAGATGAATTATCAAGAGATGACTTTTGGTGTTTTCGTTGAACTTCACTTTCTGAATCACTATCTTCGTCCCAACTGGATCGCTTCTTCTCCTCACGTTTTGCTCTACTTTGTTTTAATTGACTAAATTTAGCCTTTATCTTTTCTTGGCGTTTTTCTTCTTCTTGTTTTTGCATATTTTTACACGAACGAGCTTTGACTTTGTCATACATAGAGATGTATGTTGGACCATCATCGATAATGTCAAAAATCGAATGTTTTTTAGGTTCATCAGAATCAGACGTCTCGCTGCTCTGAGTTTGTTTACGAATTTTCTTTTTACCATTATCATTTTTCTCTTCACGACTTTTACGGTCTACTGAGAATCGTTTTTCACGAGCCGCTTCCTTTTTTTTATCTTCAGATTTTTGTTTACGTTCGTCTTTTAATTTACCGAGCATTTCTCCTTGCTGCATAGCGTCTTGTTGCATTTGAAGTTCTTGAATTTGTTGCAATTGTTGAATACGCTTTTTTTCTTTCATTTCTTTTCTGAGAGCTTTTTGCCTTTCGTCTTCTTCGCTTGATCGTAACTCCAATAAAGCAAGAAAATCTAAGTTATTGTGTGCTTCTTCGGCGTGTAAATTAGAAGCCACTTCAGTACTACCTTCTGTTACTGGTTTCTTTACGCCCTTTACTTCCACACTCGTCTCGTCGGGAGGTTTAACTTGACCCTTCTTGTCGTCTTTAGTTTTACTCTCTAATATTTTAGCAAAGTGACCTTTGCTAAATTTTGCAGTTTTATGCTTGTCACTACTTCGCGAATCTTTGGAGTCTCTTCTTTCAGGCAGCTTTTGATCGTTTTTATTTTTTTTAACCTCTTCGCACATAGGATCAAAGCTATCATGTGAAGATATTCTTCTTTTATGGCCTATATTAGATGGAAGACTTGAACAAGAATTTAATCGTTCTTTTCTTTTTGAATCGACATTAGGAGAATCTACAGAATGGTGTCTATGTTTCTCAACAAGTTCTGCTTTTGGTTTTATATTTGATTCAGACATGACGTCGTGTAATTTTAATGTGTTCATGGGAAATTTTTCTTCTTTGATTTCACTTTTTATTTTAAGTGAAGATTCTAATTTAATTTCTCTTGTATTAGAAGATTCCTTATCGGTCTCCAGCTTAAAAAACAGATCAGTAAGTTTTACTTTGGGTTTAATCTCTTCTTTTGCGTCATGGCTGTCTAATTCCTTTGATTTGGTTGATTCGTGGGAAGCTCTAGACGTCGATGAATCGGTGGAATCTTTACGAGATATTTCTCTCAAAGATTCGTCCCGGGAAGACTTGCGACTCTTTATAGGTTCTGATTCCCTCTTAATTTCTCTTTTTATGTCGACATCTTTTTTTTGTTTCTCTGCTTTGTGTTTGTCATCTTTTTTTGACTTTGCATGTATCGATTCAGCGTCGTTTTCTTTCTTCCTATCTTTTTCAGATTTGTCTTTTTTGTGGTGGTCATGCCGTGATTTTTCTTCGAAATGCTTTAACCTATCACTTTCAATTTTATCTTTGTAATGCTTTTCAGAGTCTTTTTCTGTTTTAATTTTTTCTGTGTGGTTTCTTTCAACTATACTGTCTTCCTTTAATTTTCTATCCTTTTCACTTTTTTCTAAGTATTTTTCGGTTTTATTATTTTTGCATTTATCTTTTTCATTATCATTTTTTTCTTTTACTGTTCGTTCTTTGTTATGCCTCAACTTATCCCGATCGTTTCGCACCAGTCTATCATCGTTGTCAACTTCAGAAGATTTCTTCTCCACAGGTAAATTAATATTAGAAATTTGCTTTTCTTTATCATGTTTTTCTAATTGGATGTTTTCTTTTTCAAGTTTAACAATGTGATATACTTGAGATGTATTGTGGTTATATCTGTCCCTATCAATGTTGTCACTATTTGTAATTACTTCAGGAATATCTTTTTCTTTAAGACTTTTAGAAAAAATTGTCGAGTTTTTGTGTTGTAATTGGATTTCATAATCAACAGAATCTTTACTTGTAAGACTTTGGCTAAACAAATTTACTCTTATGTTTTCAGACTTTTTAGTATTTTCACATATTGCTATTTTAGATTTACTATCTAATAAAAAGCTAGGTTCACTTTGTTTACACAGTTCAAATTTATTATCATCAGTCACTTTGCAAGTTTTATCCACCTGAGGTTCTAGTTTTTGACCATGTTCAACTTTCTTTAATAACACTTCAATAACGTCTCGAGCACACTTTTGATCTGAATTAAACAGTCTCATACCATCCGACTTCTTATTCTCTTCGATTAGGTCACTCGCATTTTGTAAAAGAGGAGTTGTAGCAATACACTCACTTTTTCCAGTCAACAGACTATCCGAAGTCGATGAATTCGATCTCTCTCTTTTGATCCCAAGTTCGATGGATTCCTTGTCGTCCATGTCAAAAGAAGACTTGCTTTCTGCATCAGCGGTTCCAGTGGCGGAGTCTCGACTTCTGGACTCGGCATCACCGTCAACCAGAGCTGATGGAGATCTGCGGTCGCAAAGTTCCGACTGCGATCTATCCGTCGAAGGTGTTCGCGGGCGTGGTCGACAATCACCATAATCGCTCTCGTTAATCTTTCCCAATTTTTCAAGACGACACGGTTTCTCCGGTCTATTGAGGCGTGGATCCGAGGGGCGATCTAAAGCATCTACTTCCGGCGTCAGATGGTGAGCAGTGTGGGCCGGTAGCGGCGGTTGCGGATGCGCGGGCAGCGGCGGGTAGCGCGACAAGCGCGGCCCGGCGCCTCGCACGCGACCCTCCGTTGGACTGGGCGCGCGCACTACGCACTCCAACCGCTCCGAGTCCTCGTCAAACACGGAACGTTTAGCCAACAACGCGCTCACCACCTCTGAAGGTTTCACTTCGTTTATGTCAACTTCGAGTAGACGGTGGCGGAGGCGCGCGCGGTCCGGCGCGTCCGCGAGTGCCCGCGACCCACTCCACTTCTCATACTTTTCGTCGAGACTTCTGATCCGCTCCTCGAGAGATGGCGAATGCGGCGCTGAACCGCCGCTCGAGGAGGAAACGGATGGCGGGCGCGGTGGTGAGTCTGGCGCCGGTGCGGGCAGAGGCGCTGGCCGCGGCGTGGCGGGTGCCGCACGCAGCAGTTGCGCCGCAAACTTGGGAAGCGGTAGGCACATCGGCAGCGGCGGGCGATCGCGAGGCGGTCGGCGCGGCTCGGCGGGCGGTGCATCTGGTTCGTCGCGCAGCGGTGTGCCTGCACGCGACCCGGACCCCTCGTGACGCCGGCGATGTTTCCGCCGCGCCGCATGCCTGTCACGTCCCGCCGAACCGGATCTGGAACGTCTTGCACTGCCGCCAACGCTGCGACGTCTCTCCTGCAAATATCAACATCATCAATCAGCATCAAGCGATCGTTCCGAACGAAAATAAACAAATAAACATTTGATCTCGAGGGGCGGGATACCTTTGAATGCTTGCGATCCTCCGGGCTTGAATCCCGTCGATGCCGCCTCGCACGGTGTGGCGAGACCACAACCGACTGAAGTCTGTCTTCAAACGGGGCCTCCTCCAGCGGCGGACTGGTTCCCGTTTCATCGTACACTCTGCAATAAAATAGAAAGCTATCAGCAAGAAGAGGTAGTAAATAAGGCGTCAATATGGCGATTAGCCGTGTGTTACCTGTAGCGACGGTCGGCTGCGTAGTCAACGGGGTCGTAGTGTTCGAGCGTAGAGTATCGCGGCGTGCGTGACGACGAGCGACCGTAGCTAGAGGCGCGCGACCGCGACCCGCACCCCTCGAACCTGGAACCCGTCACCACATCACATCGTTATGTAATGGTCAATATGCTCACGGTCCACGCGGGATGCGGGCCGGGTTTTCGATAATGAATTTAGCAGTATTTACTGACCCTCGGCCTATTTACAAATGGAAGTCAATCTAATTGGCGGCAACCCACCTTATGGTATCGTGTCTTGTGGACGGAACGAATCGTGTTGAAATATCACCACTAAGCCGCTCTGAGCCCGCTAACGCCGCCGACCCACCGTGCTTTTCCAGTTGTTCATAGAATGCATCCTGTCAAAAAAACGTTTGTTAATGTCGACCACAACCTCTAAGATTAATTGTTTAATAAAGATGTTAAGAATCTACATTTGTTCTGGTTGTAAAAAAATTATATTTTTTTTTTTGAGTCATATAATATGTCGGTCTCAATAAATACTTATTAATAATGATTCCTTTAAATATTTTTTTAACTTTGTGTTTTATCTGAATTAAACAAATATATCTACTAAAAGAATTAGTAGATAATTGTCCAGCACCACCCTTCTACATTTCCACTTGTTAAGATACTGGCATACATCTTTAGCTTTTTCTACTTTCATTACTAATTTAAAAAATGCGTTTTCATATATCCTAAATGATTGATTTGCACAACGAGATTAACAGTTAGGGTGTATTGATTCTTAAAACGTGGTATCTATGTCCTCTTTTTAATGTTATACTCGTGCGTAACGTCATCTGCCGATCCCGATGGAAGACCAGCGCCACGCCGGTTGGTTACAGGCAGCATTATGCTGTGTTGGGCTCAGTTTGTGGCGAGAAAACATCATCATATTTTAAAATTGTATTAATTCTTTGTTGTTAAGTTAATTAAGTGTTTCATTTTTTTTTTTTTTCATGCCATAGATAGCAAACATGCAGACGGCTTACCTAGTGCTAAACAGACACCGTGGCACCCCAAATATATTGCCGGGCCATTTCAGACTGAACATTATTTTATGCCCTATTCTGTAACTTTGCTTTGTATTTTTCGTTTTTCTTTTTTTATTGATAATATTTTATTGTTCTTTAGCATCACGAGAAAAGGAAAATACATATGTATATTCAAAGAAAATAACTATATATTAAATTAACGGTTCACTCCTACTAAGTTTATTTTGGCTATAAAGCAAAACACACAGGAAGTGGCTCCATCTAGTCCCCCGAAGATAGTACCGTGTTTTGTACGGGTGAAGTATGAAGTAAGTATACACTAGTATTATATTTAGGTATAGCGTGTTCGGGTGGGAGGGTGTCGCGGCGCGCGGCGCGGTTACCTGGCACTCCCGGGACGCGAAGTCGACGCAGAGGCGCGGGGGCGCGGGCTCGGCGGCGGACGCCGCGGCGGCCACGCGGCGCAGCTCGCGCACGGCGGCGCCGGCCGCGGCCGCCTGCTCGAAGTGCACGAGCGCCGCGCCCGCCGCGCGGTCCACGCACACCGACGTCGCCGCGCCGCACCGCGACACCGCGCCCAGAACCTGCACACGTGCGTGCACACTACACTACTTGGTAGTCTTTTTCTCTTTACTTTTAGCATCGCACTATGTACATTTTGCCAGTGTCAAGTTTTTCGATATTTTTAAGTACATACATACATACACAAATATGCTTTTTTCCCGTAGAGGTAGACAGGTACTATACCTTTTGTTATTTATATTTTTAAATGAAATATTTATAAAAAATAGTCTTAGTCATCTCACAAAATAGGTCCTGGTCAAGTCCGGTCATGCCCTACCCTATAAAAGTAGTGGCGACTTTACTAGAAGCCTCTTCGAAGTTTTTCAGAGCTAGCCAAGCGAATACCTACTTAAAAATAACCTACCACTTGCTATGGTTTCCTCGCGTTGTTTTCCTTAACCGGCAGCTCAAGTTCATTGTTAGGATTTGAACGCACGCCCTGCTATGTGGGATTATAACGCTCCGACTATGTAAGTTATAACCACAAGAGTGACTTCCAAATGCCGCCCGGACCGACATCGATCTACGATAGTGACCCGATGCAAGCGAACGACAATACATCCATCCCGATTGTTTCCAATAAAATTTAAGTACCTGCTTTTCCGTGTGTTCAGTAAGACCGTCGACCCAGACGCAAGCGGTGGCGACGGGCTTGCCGAAGCCGAGTTTGACCCGCGACCCGCCCACGTATTCGCCGTCCATGGCGCGTATCGCTTCCACGACGCTAGATATCGACGCGTATTGACAGAAAGCGTAACCCGCGCCCCCGCCGCTGCCTTTCTTGATGTCGATCTCTATTATCCGTCCGAAGTGCTTGAATTTGTCCCTCAGTTGCTGTTGCGTGACGTCTTTTTCTAAATTGCCGATAAACAGCGTCCTCGTCGCCTGCGAAAACAGATATCGTTCTAAGATTTGGAAAGGTAAGGTCGACGAGAGAACATTCAGTGTTTTCTCTTCGCGTACCTTCGGGTGGTATTCGTCGATGTCGGTCTCGTAGGGTTTCGTCGAATCCGCATCGTCATCACAACTTTGATGAGGGGCGACTGAGATCTTGCATCCGAAAAAAAGCTTGTCTTGCGAAACTTCTAAAGCTTTTTCAACATCGGACGGCTTCTTAAAACGAACCACCGCATACCGATCGGCATTCTGACCGACGACTTTAACCCACACCACTTTTCCGTGCTTCTTGTACTCGTGATACAGGCCATCCTTGAGAGAGCTGTCGGTGGATCTTGTCGGCAGGTTTCTTACACAGATCGACAACGGTCGTCCATTTGCCGTAGATGCCCACTGTGAAAGAATAATAAACGTGACAATTTGAAGATGAGCCACTGAGATGGATAGTCCATCCATAGAAACCCAGGATATAGGACTGACCCGATCCAACCGAAATCAATACATGCACAAACTAATTTTAGCTTTACATACATATATGTACTACACAAACAATAATGTACATATATTTTATAAATGTGTCATTATTTCAGCCATTTATTTTTACTGCCCAAAAAAACCGCAGAAAGTCGAAATGAAATGAAAACACGCTTACCATACAAAATTTACATATAGTAGTTTTATACCATTATGCAAAAACGTACAGAACATACAGTTAAGAGCATAGACTATTCCCTCTAGAGCAGCGGTCGGTAACATGCGGCCCGTGGATGTCCTACTTGCGACCCGTGAAAATTGTAAATCAGTCATAAATATCTAAAATATTAAAGATTGTAGATAGAAAATATTATAATTTTAATATAAGAATTAAATTAAATATATTTAAAAAAAATAGCTTTTTTTTAAATCTATTGTATGGGATATGACCAATTATACCTACGTAGGTACATATGTACATTAAGCTTCTAGGTTTCTAATATCACAAGTGAGGCCCGCCTGTACTTTATTTTGCCATCTTGTGGCCTGTCAAAAGGTTGCCGACCACTGCTCTACAGAATATAATCACTATGTCCGGGAGCAATAAATGTTGTTGTGGTGCATCAATACCTGGTGCGAAAGGGAGTTGGGAGTCCGGTGGTTGTTGTGATGCGAGAGCGGCGGTGCGTGCGGTGTGGAGGCGCGGGAGGTGTCACTGGGCTCGGGCGAGCTGGAGTCGGAGCGGGACGTCGCCGAGCCGGAATGTCGCCGGCGCCGCCCGCTCTCGGTGCCCCCGCCCGGCGTACTCGGCGTACTCTCGCCGCCCGCGCGCTCGCCGCTCGCGTACCATCGATGATGCGGGGTCGTCCTGTAAACACACAATACCCTTTCATTATCAATAAACAAAACATTTCCAAATAGCTGTGTTTTCATGCACATTTTTTTGGGGTAAACAGTAGCTTATTGCGTTCTGTATTGTGTTATGTACACAAACTATCACATCTTATTAGTGAGTAGTGTGATAGATGATAAATTACATCAGACACATCTCTAAAAATCAGTGGTGTGCGTGTACGAACTCTGTATGCTTATATTACTGTTCCATAGCTAATCGTTAAAAAAAATCGTTAAGAGTTATACCTACTTATACGGCAACAAACCGGAAAAAAATCGAAATAGGAAACAGGTAAAACCGCGGAGCCCTGCTAGTAGGTAATGAGTTAACAATAATTATGTTAGAACAGTACAAACAAACACATAAAGCGGAAACAATAGGAAGCCAGATTAGTGTAAGTTAAATTATGTATTTTATTGTGTAATCAATTTCCTTTGCAGGACGTCGTTTAGGTAGGTACCATCGCAATACCAGATATTCTTTCCCACTAACTTCGCTACATTTATATTAATTTACATTTAATATAAACAAATCATTTTTATTATTATTATTATTCTAAAGTTTACTGTGGTTCCGGTTCGGGTACTGCAGCTAACAAATTTACAGGGCTCTTGACACTAACCATCGAAAGGCTCATCAAGAGAGCGTATCATAAACTCCAGCCGCGGAAAAACACGATTATTTGAAAACTGTTAAAGCGCGTGAGTTGAGATGATACATAATGCTTGGAAACATCAATGCTCCGATTGCCGTACGAACAACGCGCGAGTAGTACGCGCATAAAATGGATCGGGGTGTCACAAGCCCCACCTCATACGGAAGGCCACAAAAAAGTTGCGTTTTTAAATTTTATTTTTCAATAATATTTTTTAGTAAATTACAAGTTTTATTTGAATTTTTTTCTTAACAAGTTGTAATATTGGCTGAAAACGCCTGGATTAAATGGATCTCAAATATATACATATGGCAAGCTCTTTTTGAAGAAAATCGTGGCTAAGAATCTAAATTTTCGAGTCGAATGCCCGATTCTGAAGACTAATCTGATCTTTTTATATATATTTTTTTTCTGTATTTTTTCTTTAAATATCTGGTAAAAAGACTATACGAATACAAAAAAAAAAACAATAATAAGCGTCCCAGAGAGCCTTTATTTTTAATATTTCGAAGAAAAAACAGCTGAAGATGTACAGCAACCTGCTCCAAAGATACCTAATATTATAAAGAGGTGTTTAACTAAATATTACTGTGAAACATGCAAAACTGATATGTACACCGATTTCTGGTATTCATGCATGCGATTCATATCGGCCAAAACTGCAGCCTTTGTGGAGCTGATATAATCATAACCTATAAATTCATACTATATAAAGCTGAATTCTAGTTGATTTGTAAGCTAATGGATCTTTGGCCCAAAGCAACTGTGATTGCAACGTAAAAAAAAATATTTTGTTTTAGGTTACAAAAGTTGTAACCTAAAACAAAATTGTATTGTATTTTGTTTGATTTTGATACAAGTATCAAGAAGTTGTTAGTACTATATATGTATATATTTTTTTACATCTAATAATTAACTCTATTTTATCATATTAAAAGCCAACAATATCTTCATCAACTACAAACCAAGCTCTTCAAGAATGCGAAAAAAAAAAAACGATTTTTGGAAGTCGGGTGCCAGGTTCACACAGGTTCATTGGGTTACAAGACTGTTGTATAGTTTAGTTTTCTTTTGGGGTTTATGAAACCTCGTACGGCGCGTGACTTTTCACCTCGCATACGAAGAGTTAAGGTTATGGACATAACGCGCACTTGCAGATCGACTACATTATTTCAGACATTTGTAAATCTGATCAATGAAAACTACAAGAGAAAGAACATAAAGATCTCTCTACCAAAATATATTTAATAAGTTTATTAAAAAAAAAAAAAATATGTACAATAATTTAATTATTGCATTATTTATTTTTTTAAATCTCTGACACCATTAACTGTATCGTACTAAAATTCGACTCCGTCAGACCTGTGGAAGATGCTCACTTGCTCACATCCATTTACCAACTAGAAACGAGCTAATAATCTTTAAACGACTGAACAGATTTTCTTGAATTATAGCTAAGAACATTCTAGAGTAAGTCACCTTTTAAATAAAAAAATCTAAATCAAAATCGGTTCAGTCGTTTGGAAGCAACTGTGCAACAGACACACACGTTAGACAAACATATAACACCCCTATGGTTGCGTCAGGGGTTATACCATACCATATTTTTACAGCGACATAATGTTCTGACATCATAACCATTTTTGTAATGGCTCTAGCAAAACTTCTGCTACCGAGACGCGACGTGCAGACAAATGAAAAAATCAGAAGACCATAAAATATGGGTTCTGATTTACCTGTACAGCTTATGCTTAGCTTATTATCTACTTATGCATTTTTCGTTTCAGCAAGCGATTGGTCGCTTCTACTCAAGGTAACATGTACAGAGTTTTAGGGGCCTACAAGACGATTTTTTTGGATTGCTATCCATAATTATCGCTAAATTTAAGAGTATTGTTCGTCGATTACTAGGTATAATGCTACACCCGATTATGTACCAGTCAAAAAATGCTAAAAAATCATGTAAAAATATAATATGCCTATTAAATACCTATTTTTCCCAATGCCGTGAGATAGAAGAGTGATCTTGACTATCAAGTTAGACATATGTTTACCTTTCGATGTTAGAAGGTGGCGTAGAATAGGGTGCAGTGGAGTTATTTCGCTGATACCTGCCGTACGCAGCGGGCGTATTGCCACGACGACAATACTCGGTGGCGCTGTCATTAGTCCCTCGCCAGGTGGCCGGCGCGGCTGCTGATGCTGCTATGGGACACGTGGTGGTACCGGAACTGTCCTCACCGCCCCTGCAAACAAATAACAAACAAATGTTAAACCTCTATTTGTCTGATGTTAAGTTACTTTGTGGTCGACGATGGTAAACCTAGCTTGTAATAAGAACTGGCTCTCAAGTAAGACTTGCCGGAACATACTGTTAGGTGTTTGACGGCAGATTTTCAGTTTGGTATAGCTTGCCAGCGGATCATTACAAAATACTAAAACTTATTAATTACACTTATTCATAAATACTACTAACCGACACTATAAAACGACAACGATTTCTGTTGGCTATCACTATCTCCAAAGTGCTTAACTTGATACTAGTTAAATAGTGTAAATACTGTAAATCAATAAACAGTGTATTGTGGGACCCGAGTGCAGTGTTTCCAAATAGATACAATGTGGACGTCTTAAAGTCTCAAGTAAATCGGATTTTTTAACAGACATCCCCCATGGTTCATCGAATGCAATTCCGATCAAATACAAGTCTCAAGATACAGCTACATAATATTTTTTTATTTACAACAAAATACTTTATTCATTACAGTACATTTGCTTATCAATGTTCGATGTGTATTTTTGATAGATTCGAGTAATATTACGTATTTTTATATTATCTCCATATATTTAACAAGCACCAAAAACGTGTCAAAATCTTCCCGGATAAGGTGCTACTGGGTGTAGATCGCAATATTCTGGCTTGTACGCTTACATGTGTAGTACCTGGTTGACCGAGCATTGCTCGGCTGAAAACATGGATAAAACGACGTTTTCTGAAAATGAAACCTAGCTAGATCGATTTTTCGCCTCCGAAACCCCCTGGATACAAAATTTCATAAAAATCGTTGGAGCCGTTTCGGAGATTCAGAATATATATATATATATATACAAGAATTGCTCGTTTAAAGATATAGATAGATATACAGTGCAACAAATAAGTGTGGCTTAGTATTTTATGGACTGAGTCACAACAAAACTAGTTGCAGTACATATTCTTTACAGGTGCTTTATATTTTGTAGACTTGTAAGTAATGTTTGTAGACTTGGGATAAACGCTCACTGGATGACGCATCGAGGCACGATTAGGTGCGCCGTTGCGCACGTACAAGCGGAGCGGCTTGGGAATCTACTGTAATCCTCTCAATTGTATAACTTCAAGATCGCAAGCGTAAAGCCGAATCTCCTAGCATCCTTTTACCTATCATGCCTTACAGAAATGTGATTGGGTATATAATCGGATCCGTTTGTAAGTAGACTAAACATACTTAATACTATAACTATATTTCAGCGATATTATAGCATTACAGAGATTTACAGTTTAGAGCTTTGTTTTTAACCGACTTCAAAAAAGAAGGAGGTTTTTTTATGTTTGTTACCTCAGAATTTTCGACTGGGTTTACCGATTTGATGATTCTTTTTTATTTGAAAGCTGGTGCTTCCCGTGTGGTCCAATTTCAATTTGGTCCAGTTCTAACAATGGCATCCATGAGAAAACCAAAGAAGGTTTTTTTTTTGTTAAAATTTTACTTGTTGGTTATTCCAAGGCTGATGGTTATCACGTTTAATTTACCAATGTTATAAATATGTATCTTCATTATAAACTAATACAACAATTACAGAGTACACTCAGTGAACCTGAAAATACAAAACGTATGGATTTCTGTATTCCATTAGCAGTATAAGTAGTATAAAACAAAGTCGCTTCCAAACTAACCAACGGATTATAATGTGGTATCCATCAATAGACAGAGTGATTCAAGAGGAAGGTATGTATAAAATATGCATATATCCACATTGGACACGTGCGAAGCCGGGGCGGGTCGCTAGTAAATATTTATAATATAGAAACTTCCTTACAGGGTCCTTTTTTTTTGGAAGCTAGGCTAGTTCTGCCTTCTTTCATGAATATATATATTAGATATATAAAAAACTTGTTTCTAATAGTTGTAATTTTAAAAAGATTACAAATGATAAATATAGTCAATATGTTGTACTCGTTTTATCTTTAATCTTCAGTCAAGTTTGATCAGATATATTTTGTCTTTAATAACTTTGGTTGCCTGATCTGTTTTATTGTTTGAATATTATGTGAATGTATAATTGAGAAATAAATTGTCTATTTTATCAAAATTCTTCTGTTATAATACACGCTATTTCCATTGTCCATTTTAATACATTGTTTTATATAACTACTTTCTGTCTACTGTTTCAAATTACAAGTTATGCAAAAAATGCACTTTACAATTGCTACTTTTTAGTGTAAAATAAGTAAACTAAAAAGTATGGCGAAACACGCCTTTAAAAGTATGGCGAAATTATTCTTGAAATATCAGAACATAAAAATGTCAAAAACTATGGAGTTTTACTAAACACTATTTTTCATTTTTAAAGATTTCTATTACGGAACCCCTTGAACATTCATCACCATCATCTCATCTGTAAGAAGTTCACTGCTGCACATAGGCCTCCCCTTCGCGGTCTTCCATAAAGACCGGTTGCAAGCGGCTCGCATCCAGCGCGTTCCTGCGGTCTATATTAGGTCGTTAGTCCACCTTGTGGGTAAACGTCCTACGCTGCGCTTGCTGGACCGTAGTCTCTACTCCAGAATTTTGCAGCCCCATCGGCCATCAGTTCTGCTTGCTATGTGCCCTGCCCACTGCCACTTCAATTTGCTAATCCGCTGAGCTATGTCGGTTACTTTAGTTCGTCTACGGATCTCCTCATTTCTGATTCGATCTCGTAGGGAACATTGAACATTGCTCTCACGAAAAGATAAGTCAGATCAAAGGACAAGCTTAACGTTGTTGAAAACAATTACTCCCAACATTGATTATGTACATACACCTATGCACATCACAATTAGGGCATATAGGAAAGTTTTAAAGTTTTTACCTATTTTTCGATACTAGATCAAATATCGGATATCCGATATTTATATTGGAATTGCATGTTTTAAAGGGGATTTTTTATTTTTATTGTAAACAATAAAAAAATGTTTTAAAACATAATATTTAATTTAGTACAATTTAGTACAAGTAGTCTCATTACGTTTATTTATTAGGAAAATTACAGATTTCTTATTATTATCCTATATTATACTGAGACAGACAAACAAACAGTCACACACACATCATCAGCCATAGAACGACCACTGCTGGACACATCCTCCTGGGGGGGTTTTGCCAATACTCGCCACGCTTGGCAGGCGGGTTGGCGAGCGCAGTTAGGTGTGATTTCCTTTGAAAATGGGGTATTCCTGTGCTGTTTACGGCTATTTGTCAAGTAAACGTGACAAAGAGATTTGTTTAGATTTCCGAAGGATAGAAAATGGTAAGATATTGTTGGCAACCTGCACTAAATAATTGTTATCTATTCTTTATCTATGTACTTTATCTTTGTATTTTTCATTTTTAATTTAAGTAACTTTTTTTTTCTACACACTATTGAAATAACGTAATTGATTCTACTCAATTACACAACTTTACTGAGGATTTTCGTTTCCATAAACTTTTGACTTCGTTCGCAGCGAAGCAAGTGTCTTTGTAACGGCGGGCGTATCGTAAAAAGTAAATGTGAATATTTTTATTCTTTACTGTTAAAATCATAGCAAGTATGTACGTTTTTTCTTTATTACTTCTTACAAGTGTTAACCAACTTCAAAAAAGAAGGTCTCAAAACACTTGGGTAAGTATACAATAACCCATACAAGATGATTTTATTGTGAAGTTGAGTTCTCGCTATTTGACGACATACTTTGTTCTTGTGTCTTGTGTCTAGTGCTATGAAGCGTCTTATTTCAGCCCTTACTAAGATGCCTCAAGAATGTAGAGAAAGGGAAGCGTTAGAATTTTGAGGTTTTTGAAGCAAGGCTTACACTAGTCGATTTGACGAATACCACAGATAGCCCTTATGCATTTATCTTTTGCGCTCTGAATGCAATATCTTTATCAATTCATTAATAAGTAATTATGATTTTTATCATTTTATTATTTTGACAATAATTTATAATATATTGATATATATATACAGTATATTTATAATTTTTTTTTTTAATATTGACATGTTGTATATTGGCATGTATACTATAACTTAACTTTTGTTTTTTATTCATTGACATGTAATCAGTGTTTTAACTCTTTTAATGATATATTGAAATGATACTACGGAATTGACTTTTAATATTGGTGATATCAATAAAAGCATGATAAACGATCAATAGAGCGTTTTTATTGGCTATCATTCGCAGCATATACAATGCATATATGCGTATTGGTTCAGTCTGGTGCGGACACGTTCGATATGCGTACCCCAACAGATTTGAGACGATATGTATAACTAGAAACTGAGTGCTACCTATTTCCGTTAGAATTTTATCTTTATGATGTATGACTAAACATACAAATATATATATATATATATATTTGTATGTTTAGTAGGTATTTTACGTAATATAAAATCGGTCATAATCATGACATGGTTCGGTTTCGTAAATGAAAAAAAATCACGCATCGAAAACAAAACTTACTAAACACACAAATACATATAAATAGCAATAAGCAGCAAGCAATACAAATTTCAGTTTTGTACATCTGGTTAATTTCAATAAACGACGTATTTATTATTTTGTCCATTCATTACAATAACTACCTACACTATGCAAGAGCGTAGGTGCGAGTTTTTAGGCTTGTTCAATGAAAATTTTGTTTTACTTGTTGTGAATCTCCAAAAGATATAGTTTTAAACAAAGTAGCTGTCTGCGTCTATCTGTATGTCCGCTTACTTCTTTAATACGGTCTACACTGATTTTTAAAGAAATTTTAGAAAAAAATTATACATCCGTCTATAGATAAACATTTATAATAAAACTGGTGGAAATTCTGTACATTTAAGATATTTTGTTTTTTTTATTCATTCATCCATTCAGTCCATTATTTCTACTGAAGCAAAAAATGTAATTTATTAATTTTAGTTTTCCTAGCTGTCTGTTTCTATAAAGAGTAGTGTTTGATCTGAGATAAAGAGCATTATACTGAAACTTCTAAATGGACGTTAATGACACTTGGCATGATAGAATACATACAATGAGGCAGGTTCTCGTTTTTATCTTAAAATTCGGCAGTTCCTGTGGGCGGGGATGAAAGCCAAAATGTTTACATAGCAATAATTCTTTAACGCGTTGTCTATAGGTACTATAATCTTTTCTTTTTTGTTAAAAAGTTGGTTCTCTAAAATTTTTCAAGTAAAACTTATAATTTCATCGGTTTTGTAGTTTCAACATACGACTTAAAATGTTATAAAATAGTACGTTTTTATTTTTCTTCAAATAAAAACGTAACCAAAGGCAGTAATAATAGTAATTAGGGCAGAAACTTCTTGCGTTTCCAGCCAGCCGGGTACTAGAATGTACCCTACCACAATCTGAGCCCACGCCCTTCGACGTGCGAACCGACCGCGCTAACCACTGAGCAATCATCGCTACAAAGTTCTTAAAAAAATGTTATTAATGATATGTTCAGTCTGCCAACCCGCACTTGGACAGCGTGTTAGACTATGACCTTACCTTCCTCACAATGAAAAAATAGGCCCGCGCCCAGCAGTGGGACAGTTCATACATGGCTGATTTGGAATTGAGACTCAGGTCCTCTTTTTTACAACTTTTTTTATAAATGAAAACAATTAATGTCCGTCTGATTTTTGGAGTTAGTATTGTTAATGTATTGATTTCATGCAATAAAATATTACACGCTTAATTTACAATAACATTCTTTTTTACTTAAGAACAGTAGGATTTTTTACCTATTTCTATGATATAAACTTAGAAATAATGAACTTAAAAGAAAAATTAAAATAAGGACCAAATTGGGAATCTTTATCTTTTTTGAAATCGGTTAAAATATACAATTTACTGTCTAAATTATTTTAATTTAAACCACAAACAAAGAACATCGTATTCTTATTTTTCCCTTACTAAATTATTACGATACTAAGAAATCATAGTTAAAGTTCCGGGAAAATGTTTCGCATGATAGACAACACCAAGTTTGTTTTAGCGTGAGGGCCAATACTGGCCAGTAAACAACAAATGATAAAAATTATCATTTCATCTCTATCGCGTCACGTCACACCGTTTTCCAGCCAGTTGTGTAATAATGAGATATGTACTATATGTACTTTTCTTGGCGTGTTTTTTAGAATATTATATCTTAGTTCCAAAGTTACATCGTTGAATGCTAACAAACTAAAAACGGCTCCATTTTTTTCGGGTATATACTCATCATCATCATCTCAGCCGTAGGACGCCCACTGCTGGACATAGGCCTCCCCCATTGACTTCCATAAAGACCGGTTGGAAGCGGCTCGCATCCAGCGCGTTCCTGCGGTCTTTATGAGGTCGTCTGTCCACCTTGTGGGTGGTCGTCCTACGCTGCGCTTGCCGGTCCGTGGTCTCCACTCCAGAACTTTGGCCCATCGGCCATCAGTTCTGCGCGCTATGCCTAACTGCCAACTGCCACTTCAACTTGCTAATTCGCTGGTCTATGTCGGCTACTTTAGTTCGTCTACGGATCTCCTTATTTCTGATTCGATCTCGTAGGGAAACTCTGAGCATAGCCCTCTCCATAGCTCGTTGTGCGACTTTGAGCTTATCAAGAAGGCACATAGTCGACTGACTTCTTTTTTGAAGTTGAACCTACCTAGTTGGACTGCTTGTCCTAGGTAAATGTATGAGTCAACAACTTCATGAACCGAGCTCCCAACTGATACTGGGGTTGGCTCAACATGTCTTATCCATGTTCATTTTAAGGCCCACCCGCTGGGAAACTCGATTGAGGTCTTCGAGCATCGTGCCGAGGTCTTCCATCGATTCTGCCATAACCACAATATCGTCGGCAAATCGAAGGTGAGTGATGTATTCGCCATTTATATTGATGCCGAATCCTTTCCATTCCAGGAGCTTGAAGGCATCTTCCATTGTGGCATTCGGAGATATGACGTCTCCCTGTCTTACGCCTACATACGCGGTATGTATACTCGTATTACTTTTATTCTTATTGTTTTGAATTCTGTGTTCTTTACTGCAATATGTAATTATAATATGAAGATATCATTGAAGGTGTTACTTTGTTTCTACTGTAGTTTAGAAATTAAATATATCGGTCATTAATTGTTGCATTACCTACTTGGTTTCTTTTAAATTTTTGGTAGGATACAGTTATTATTTATATATGATATGATAAGTTTGTGGAATAGGTATCGTTGAAAACATTTATATAGTTGTTTTTGTTGGGTGTAAAATTAGTGTAGCACTAAGTTGAACAATTTCAATTGTTGTTCTTATTAATGATGTTACTGCGTTGAATAAGTTGGCACATATTTTTACCTTTTTTTTAAGAGCATAATGTAAACTACTAACTACTGACTCGCGCTCAACTTTGTATGCGTTACCCCAAAGTAGTAAGTATTCATTGCTGAAAACACTTTTTGTTGAGGGAGTGGAGCAAAAAATGTGTGACAAATAAAGTTTTTACATGTCGCGGGTACAGCCAGTATACAATAAATTTTAATAAAAATTGTATCAGTAGAGAAATTAAATGTTATGTAATCAAAACGCCAAAATAAATTGCACATTGACTATTCGCTGGTATTCAATATAAAAAGTATATACCAATGCGCAATTACAGCAAGCGCAGTGAGCGTGAATTTTTAAAAATATGAGTATTTTTATGAAAACTAGGACAGAACGTAATCGGACTAAATAGAAAATATAATTGTTTCATACAATTGTTAATATTTTGCGTAAATACTACGTATTACTCGTAAAATATAGCCTTAATAAAGACGATGGTACAACAATATGTTTCAATCTGGGCAAAGTTTTTTCATCTTTAATTTTAACTGAAATCTGAGCACGTACCAACCGAGACTTCCGCAACGTCATATAAAATGAATCATGCTTAATTGGAATGCATATTGGCAGATTCGGCGTTTCGCTAGTTCAATGACTAATTATATTATTATCATTGCAATAAAAACTATGCGCTAATTCAAATTTCAACTTGCCGGTTTGTTAAAACCCACCATTTATTCTTTATTGTAGCTTAAGCTACGGTAATTTTTTTTTACAAAAAATTGAAATTTAAACTTTTTCAATAAATTTTGTAATTTGCGACTTGGGGTTTTATCACGACACGTCAATTGGAGTCGATGGCAACCCTTTTGTTGATTTAATTTGCACAGCGAAAATCGCAAAAAATCATACATCGATAATTTTCACGATTTAATTCCATCGTAGTGTTGACAAACAAATTTCAAAAAAAACCGGTCAAGTGCGAGTCGGACTCGCCCACGAAGGGTTCCTTACCGTTAACTATAAAAACGGCAAAAAAAAACCACGTTTGTTGTATGGGAGCCCCTTAAATATTTATTTAATTCTGTTTTTTAGTATTTGTTATTATATTATAGCGGCAACAGAAATGCATAATCTGAGAAAATTCCAACTGTCTAACTATCACGGTTCTTGAGATACAGCCTGGTGACAGACGGACCGACAGACAGACGGAAGGAAGGACAGCGGAGTCTTAGTAATACGGTCCCGTTTTACCCTTTGGGTACGGAAACCTAAAAACGACAAAAATTTAAAAACCAACTGAAATTCGCAATTCAAAAAATATCATAATCCGTAAAAGATTTTTTAAATCCGTAAAGGTTTTTTTCATGTGGCCAGTTCCAGAAACTTACAGTACCTATGCCCTATGTACTAAGACGCGGCGATAGATGTCTACCTCATTCAATTAATCGTTGTTTCCCTCGTACGACTATCTCCATAAGTCATTTTAGGCGTTACGAGGTAGCCACAATAACGATATAGGTACATCATCTCCATGGAGCGAACAAACATCAATAAATATGTATAAGAACTGTTTGCGTCAGTCTGTTTCTTCGTTTACTTCTTCTAAACCACGCAACGGATTTTGATATACTTAGATATTTTTAACGGAAAGTTTATCTTTTACATCCTAATTAAACTTTTATACCTATAAAGTTCAATGTTTTGTAATCAAGTGGCCAAAACTCGATTTTCATGGCGCTGGCTAAACCTTACGATGTACATCAAAATAATGTATACACCCGTGCGAGGTCGGGGCGGGTCGCTAGTTTACATCCGTAACTAATCGGATAGTAGATTTTAAGACGAAGTAAAACATCGATTATTATTTATTTATACTGTAAATATGTATAGTATAAGAAATATACTCATTAAACATCCTTATTCAAACGAAGTCATATGACAAAATATTTGTTTTACAACTCGCACACAACTCAGAACTGTTATTGCACACTGAGTTCCCCACAAAGTGCTAATTTGCTTTTCCTAAAAAAAAGGTTTTTAGGTCCGTGTTGTATGCTGCGAGCTGCACTTTTTAGTGATTCTTAGTTGTGTTCTAGAACCTTCCCGAGAACCTCCGGTATGCAGAACACAGGATTATTTTTCTTCATATTTTATATCGTTGTATAGATATAATGTAACCGATAGTACAGATGTGTTCTAGAGTGGAGACTGAATCTGCAAACGTAGAGTAGGACGCCCTGCCACTCGATGGAATGCTGATATACGTAGGATAGCTGATAGTGGCTAAAAGCAGAAGGCCAAAGAGCAGAGTGGTGTGTCTTGTCAATGGCCTACAATAGGCTGATGATGACGATCATTGTAGAGTTAAAATATCACGTAATCACTAAATGTTGTCCAACGTAGTCTGTTAGACAACTATTGCGCAATATCTCGTATTCCAATCAGAGAATAACGGCAATAAAAACAAATTAAGTTGGTAATCGTATTGAAAATACGCGTGGAGACGCGGTGAGTGTAAAAAAACTTGCCATAACACTAAGGTAATTCATGTAATAATGTTTCCGTTTTAAGGTATGTGTCATGTGTATTATGTGTTGATGTACAATAAAGTTTTATTATATTCTAAGGTCTTAACTTATAAACACTGGTTGTGTGTGTGTGAATTTGAATGACATTTTTTAATTTATTTGTATTATAATTATTTTCTATTTGAATTATTATTGTAAGGTTATACGTATAACCAACCTATCTGAAATAAATTAATTGATGAATTGAAGTTATGTCATACCTTCTGCCCACGTAGCCGCACGTCATATACACGACATCATCATTTTACCCATGTGTGTAGCTTGCTTGCATCTTGCGTAGAAAGGAACGAAACTATGTCCACGGCGCAGCATCGACGCATTTGCGTATTGGCAAGCGTTCGTCATGCAGTTTGTGCGGCAGCCTACCACCACCCAAGCATACTACAAGCCTTTAATACGTCTTTTTGTTAAAGGCTTTTGTTTCTTTTTTTGTATTAAAGGTTCAACAATAGAGACTTATGCTAGGTACGTATTTTTAGTCATTCGTTAAAATGATTTAAAGTCGAAAACTTCGATTTAGCTCTCTTCCCGCAACAAATAATCTACAATTAATGTTTTTCTTCCTTCAATATATGGATAAAACCAATACAATCTACGTCTATGTCGTCGCCTTATAATATAGTAATATTCTGCAATCACGTCTTAATCATTGCTTGATAACATTTACGCAGTGAAAAAAAAAACTTGAGAGAAACAGTTTTGTAGCTTACATGATTGTGTGGACATACTCGTATCTAAGATGCACATTGTACCTGTCGTTATTTATTGTAGTTTGCATGCATTCGTCAAATGACGCCTCAGTGGACAGTAGCTTTAATCATGTTTAAAGTAGCCTGTCTCATTTCCACGCGTGACGTTTCACGTTTGCGTAGGCGAGATGATGAAAGAGCTTTTTTATCGTATTTTTAGGGTTCTGTGCCTCAAAAGGTAAAAAAGGAACCCTTATAAGATCACTCTCTTGTCCGTCTGTCTGTCTATCCGTGTGTCACAACCGATTTTCTCAGGAACGGGTGGACCTAGCAAGTTAAAAGTTATACATACCAAATACATACTAATGTCTATAGTCTCTTGGAGCTGTGTAAAAATCAAACTTCTAACCCAACGCAATCAAAAGATACAGCCGTTTATGCTACAAACTTTCGACACTCGCAAGAGAATCAAAACCTACAGGGTACTTCCCGTGAACTCAGAGTCTTGAAATTTGGTACGAAGCAGCGTCTTATAGCACAAGATAAAGGAAAAATTGCAAAAAGCATAAATTACCATAAAATTAAAAAAATACCATAACTTTTACTTATATACCTACAGGTTTGTACGGAACCCTCATTGCGCAAATCCGACTTGCACATGGCCGGTTTTTTTTTAAATCTAATCAATTTATTACCAATAGGTAACAATAGAACATCATAATATAAATCATCGAACTCCGGACAAGGAATTTCATTTCTCGAAGCCGAAAGCATTGATTAACTTTATAAGTAAACGTTGCCTATTAGACAAATTACTAATAAACTATTCAAGATTACTTTACAATGGAAAATCTACGCACAGTGTTTAAGTTAGTACGTAGAACATACTGAAAGTTTCTGGATTCTCATAATTAAAACCAGATATTATACTACTTGTGATGTTTGGCCCTTGCTCGCTAATACGTGCTGAATGACGAACGCATGACGATACGCAAATGCGACGATGCCGCACCGTGGACTGTTTCGTTCCTTTCTACGTAAGATCCAAGCAAACTACAAACGAGTGTAAAATGGCGATGTCGTGCATATGACGTGCGGCTACGTGGCCAATAGACCTTAGTGGAACGTGCGGACGCGTTATCGTGGTGAAATACCACATTGCTTCGAGGACACTTTTCGCGAACATTTTCTAAGACTCTGGGCAAGCGAGTATTTACACACTAATTTGCAGTCACTGTCCTTTTAGCTTCGAGCGACACTGTTGTGTGTAGATGTGTACTGTGAAGAACTGAACACAATGATGGAGAAGCTCGCACATCAACCAGCTTTGGTCAATCGTTCGTCTCCGCTGCTCCTGCATGACAACGCGCGACTTCATACTGCACAGAAGATGGTCTCCAAGTTGCAAGAGCTAGGGTTGGAAGATCTCCGTCATCCGCCGTACTCACTAGACCATGCGCCTACACATTTCTACTTTTTCCAGAATTTGGATAACTTCTTGACGGGAAAAAAATTCAATAGCCGTAGAAGGCAGTAAAAAAGTCTTTGAAGAATTGTTGCCTCCCGTCCAGCAGATTTCTTCAAGAATATATCAATAAACTGCCACTACGTTGGTAAAAATGCATCGATTGCATGGGTGATTATTTTTCCGAAAGCCGCACTGAGCTAGTGGTTATAGAAAATGGAACTTTAACTGCAGAAAGATATGTCATTTAGTTAAAATTCAATACTTAAGTGTTTGTAACTATAAACGAAGTAACTAATGGCTAACTTCCACGGAGAATTTTATTTATTAACCGACTTCAAAAAAGGAGGAGGTTCTATGTTCGTTAGTATGTTTTTTTTTTTAAATGTATGTTCACCGATTTCTCCCCCATTTGAGTACCGATTCTCAAAATTCTTTTTTTATTTGAAAAATATATTTTCATTTATTTTCTAAAGCTATTGAGACATTTGCGTATGGTCATCATCATCTCATGACGCTGAGCTGATGAAGGAAGGTACAACTCTTTAACAGTTAGGAGTTCGGTGATTTCTTGTTCTAGACTAATGTATAGAGACTTGTCGATATCGATAATTGATTTCTCTGGAGACAACAGAGTGAGTGCTAGAAAAAAGAAGTATTAATCATTTTAACCGACTTTATGAAAAGAAAGAGGAGGTTGTCAATTCGTCGCGTATTTTTTAGGTATGTTTGTGGATTTGGGAGGTTGTAGGGGGTAATCTCTGGATCGACTTGAACCGATTTTGAAAATTATTTCACCATTAGAATCCTACATTATCCCTGATGGACATAGCCGATTGCAGTTGCAATGGTAAAAGACTTAATCTAGTGGATAAGACAGTCTTTCTCGGCATAACATTATATAGTAAAATACAATGGGGTCCTCATATAGAAAAGTTAGCTAGTAAATTGAGTTCCGCTGCCTTCGCGATTAGAAAAATTAGACAAATAACAGATGTGGCCAGGTTGGTTTACTTAGCTCATTTCCATAGTTTAATGTCCTACAGTCTACTGCTGTGGGGCTCAGCTGCAGACTTTGAAACTATTTTTATTCTGCAAAAAAGTGCAATTCGCGCAATCTATTGTTTGGGTCCTCGCGAATCACTACGAAATCGATTTAAAGATTTTAAGATATTAACGTTACCGTCACAGTAAATTTAAGAAAACATTATGTTAGTCCGGAAAAAATTAAATTCATTTGAAATTAATAGTAGCCGCCATAACTTAAATACAAGAAATAAAGATAAAATATAGATAGATTCAGGTTATCTAAAGCTAATAAGTCTTTTCTCGGGAATTGCGTTATAATTCTATAATAAAATCCCACTTGAGGTAACTAAAATGTCCTATAATAAATTCAAAGATTTTATAAAGCAGAGGTTAATTGACAAAGCCTACTATAAGGTGGCACATTACGTGGAAGACAGGAATATATTATTATGGTTGTTGTAGCTTCTCTCTGCACTTGCATCCCCCTGGCTAAGTGACAATTTCAGTAAGCATAATGTATGTATTAATATTTATAACTGTAAACTGTAACCTAATATGAAGAGAAAGATCCACAAAAAAATGCCTTGGTGAGTTTCTTGCCGGAGTCTTCTCAGTTGAAGTGTAATTACGAGCCGGTGGTAGATTCAAACATGTAACTTAACGTTCATAAGTGCCTTACCAGGGCCTAAACTGAATAAATGACTTTTGATTTTGAATTTTTGGATAAACGTTCTTTATTTGCTTCAAACGATTCCTTGTCTTTTTTCCCTTATGCGAGCGGCACCTTTAGTTGGCCTACCCATGATGCTATAAATTAACCAAAATTTAAAAATAAACAAATTAAAAAAAAAGAAGTTAAACCGACTTCAAGAAAAAAACATCAGCACTAAAAAGGGAAAAATAAACTTACTTTACAAAGTATTATTATACCTGCTAGGTACCTACTGATCTGTTTGAAGTCGTTGCCAAGCCCAAATATAATAAGATAGATGTATTAACACCTATTTGTTGATATGTGCAATTTTATATTTAAACGAAAAACAGGAGTGTCCTTTCTCACTCATAAATATTAATAAACAGCAATATGCAGTGAGTAAATATATGTACGGTTTTTTTTATGGCTGACATGCTAGTTGTTTGACCACAACTCACCTGATGTTAAGTGACGGTGTGGTCGAAGATGGTAAAGCACACCTAGCCTGGAATGGAACTGGCTCTCAAGTGAGACTGCCGGAACACGCCGTTAGATGCTTGGCGGTAGATTTTCAACTTGAGGGTGGTAGCTAGCCAGCTGAGTACTAGAAAATACCCTACCACCACGCTATGGTTTCCTTACGATGTTTTCCTTCACCGGCAGCTCAAACTCATTGTTGGGGTTTGAACCCACGCCCTTCGGCATGCGAACCGACCGCGCTAACCACTGAGCTATCATCGCTACAAAACGTACGTACTGTATAGATGTTGTTTGATCCAATCTAAAAGATAGGTTTCAATACTGGGAAACTCGGAATGTCGACAGTCTAAGTTTAACCACAGCTTACCTGATGTTAAGTGACATTGTGGTCGAAGATGGTAAAGCACACCTAACCTGGAATGGTACTGGCTTTCAAGTTGCCGGAACACACGGTTAGATGCTTGGCGGCAGATTTTCAACTTGGGTGGTAGCTAGCCGAGCCGAGCTAGACGAGTACTAGAAAGTACCACCTATATACCTAAGAAACCTACCACCATGCTATGGTTTCTTCACGATGTTTTCCTTCACCCTCCTTCCTCCGTCCTTTGCTTTGTGTTGAAGCTCAAGCTCACTGTTGGGGTTTGAACCCACGCCATGCGAACCGATCGCGCTAACCACAGAGCTATCATCGATACATAATTGTTTGTTTCTTTACAGTAAAACAACAAAGATAATAAAATGGCGTTCTAAAATTATTCTGCTATCGAGAAAAATGGCTTAAAACACAATTAAAGCCTGCTATCGCTGAAAAAGTAAGTCGATTTCTTGCCTGTAAGACCACCAAGTAACGGCTCAAGTATAGAAAAAGTCGTCAATTGCAAAATAAATTTATGTTTTTCAAATACTAAATAATTTAGTATGGTTACCAAATAAAAAGATTCGAAGTGCCAGAGTCAAATTTTCTACTAACGATTCTACGTTTATAAAGAAATTACTTATATAGGCTGTATATAGGATGAATTATTTCTTTCTGATACCGATTAGATCGATTGTGGCCATGAAATGACTGTCGAGAAATTAAATTAATAGCATTGGCATATTTTTTATAAATATTTATCTGAAAATAATAATGATTATTATTATGTACTAATAAAAAAAGTATAATCTGTTATTTAATTTTAATATTATAGGAAACCCAAATCTAGAGTGCCGCCGGCAGCGGAGCAGAGCTAGAGCTGCCAGAGGTTAGGACTGCAGAGGGAAAAACCACCTAACAATGCGTGCCATGTCTAGGATCACTACTTTCGAATTAAGCCAGCCCAGCAAGACTCTTTTAAGATATTGGTCGCGAGTCTTTTGCTATAGGTCGTTTACCGTGACAAATATCGAGAAGAAGATCGTTGAATCATTATCCCATTATCATTATCAAAAAGTATTTCGTTTTTAGTTTTAAATTAATATTTTAATAAGATTTGATGTAACTAGAGAAAAAGGTATTTTAGAACTACAACAAACAGATAATCAGTTCAGTACTGCTTGTGTACGAGATACTGTCTTCGAGGAACAATGATATTTTAGCGTGTTATTTTTATATCTGTTTACGTAAAAAACAAAACGTTACTGGCGTCATCCTAATATTGAAAATCTGTACGGCTGTACCATACTTTTCTCGAAGCAGTTCAGGCCATTTTCGTTGTGGATAAAACTAGAAGAACTAGAACAATCTATTTATTAAAACAGAAACAAAATTTAATATTGATATGGTCACTATAAGATGTTAGGTTAGCTAATTACGTAAAAACTTAAGACAGAAGGACCCTAAGTAGTGACTGAATAAATTAACCGACTTGGTATTACATGGATCTCACAACTTTTTACGGTAGAAGAACTGAGTTGCGAGACTTGTTTTTTTACAAGTTATGTTTTTGATGGCTAATATTAACTGTCGACTATTTGTTGCGGCCAAATAATTTTCGCACATTGATAAAACAAAAACTACTTACTGTATAACATAGAATCTCAAAAAAGCTTGAGCTTGTGTTAAAAATTGACAAGAGTATCACTCAACTGCGCAAGCGCAGGACACTCGGTAGTTGATGTCGGCGAATAAGCATCACTAACGATTAAGAATAATAGGACTCTCTAGACGGAGACTGCAAGGAATCTTTTGATGTAGACAGTGTGGCTAACCCTACAGTTTTAGCTGTAGATCTAGTTATCTGCCGTCTCAGTTCTATCCTAATCAACAGTTTTTATTTAATTTTATTTAATTTATCAATAACCTCATTTAGGAATCAATTGATAGTTTTCTGCAGTTTTTTAGAGCTAATCTCCAGTTTTTCGCTATTTATGGGTTGGCGGTTGTAAAAGGCATTGTTGATCGAGGGCCTTGCTTAAATTCATCAATAAATTGTAAATTTTTTTCTTTTCTTTTTTATATTATTTTCTCTTGCTTGCTGTTCCACAGCTTGTGTACCAACTGAGCTTGAATCAGTTAAATTAGGTTAGTTAAATGGTTTAACGAATATTCTTTAAGATAACGTTTTTTATTTTCGCTTTGGAACCACTGGGTGGCGTTTTCAAACTTCTTAGAAAAGCTGATCTTATATTCCGCCATTTCTCTTTACATTCGTTAACTGATATTAAAAATATAACTTAAGACTTTTTTTAATTCGTAATAGGTATATTGTTCCATCTGTTAGAATGGAAAGTAAATTACCTATATCAATATGTTTTTTTTTTTAGTTTTAGATATCTGGGCAGTGGAAGAAGTGGGGGTGTATTTGGACAATATTACAAAAATAGTACATGGAGATACCTGTAACAGACAGAATAATAAAAACATATGTATATCAATTCGTTTCTATGAAATTCGGGATATGTCCAATGTCCATTTCATAGGGCACAATGGATGGCAAGCATACATATAGGGATACAATAACTGCCGAACTCAGGGTAGACAAAACCATAAATATAAAAGTATCATTCAATTGTATTATTTGCAGATTGTGGTGCTGGTGGTTTATTCACAATGATGGAGACAGGCTATGCTAGCAGGAATAGCGATGAAGAAATATTTAGATCTTCTGTTTTAAGCTACTGGCTGGGGCGAGGTGGCGATAATACACCTACAGCGGCTCCATTACCTTACGACAGTTCGCAACAAGTTCTATGTTTTTTCGAAGCGGATGCTTTTCCTTTAATGCGAGGGTTATTGCGCCTTTTCCGATCTCAAGAATCACCAATGCAAAAATAATTTAAAACTATCGATATTCTAGAATACGAAAAACCATTGAATGTGCTTTTGGTATGGTAAATCAAAAATTTCCAGTATTTTTGACACATATTCGTAGTTCTAACTACGCAACAATAAACAATGTAGTGAAACCAGGATGCGTTCTACACAATTTTATACGACTGACAGATGGAGAGAAATATTCTGCTGTTGATATTGTAAGTTATACCTACTAGACAAACACATTCGTTTAACTTTACAATAGAACAGAATTTAACTGTAAATCCTACATCATCTGTAGCAACAGTCTGAAAATATTTGACAAATTATTTTATTACACAGATGCAGCAGTTTCATGGCAAAACAATCACTGTATTTAATATAGAACGTGTACAACTGTATTTACCGCTTAGTTGTGTCCTATTAGATACTACACACCAGGCCCTTTTTACACCCTTTTTAGAATAATCAGGTAATTTATATTTTTACAACCCGTTCCTAGTAATACTTCTTCACAAATCCATTTGCCTTATGACTTAAGTGCTAATAATATCACCGAATTTTCTTTCAATGAATTGTAATTATTTTATTTAGCACTTTATAATAAAACACTTTGATAAAATAAAGGAGTCATTTTAATACTACTTTACCTTAAAGTAATCAGTAATCTTTCTTTACTTACGCATTCCCTAAATCTTGTATTTTGTTTTGTTATAGCTGGAGTAATATGATTCAAAAGCGGTTGATGTTTCTTTTGTGTTTCTACACAGTACATAAATAAAAACTTTGTATCACCATGTAAATATATATAATTATTCTGGGGAAAAAACACCAACTTCATTTTTTTATCTAAAATCTAATTTTATGTAACCGTGCTATTTATTAATAACAATCACAAATGGTGCAAAAAACTTTGCAGGACTATTTTCATTTAAATTAACGTAGTTTGTGGTAAGTGGTAACGCGGTAGGGTAGTAACACGTTACCAATTTGACTTAAAAAAACATACTATACTATCTCAAGAAGGAATTTCAAAAGATTTGAAAAGAAAGAGAAATAAACCAATTAGTTAAAATTTCAAAATGGTAGAACACTAGCTACTTCTCTGTCCATTACAATTATTGGCAAATGTTTTTTTATTTTCTATACATCTTTTTTTTTAAATCCATAATAACGGAACAATATTTGTGTCCTTAAACATTTTGAAAATTGGAAAAATGAGAAGACATAAACTTATCCAAGTAACATAGATTTTTTTAAATTACAGAACGTGCCCGGATGCCCTTTCAGTCCATACCTTTTAGACGTTGAGTTTCGGGACTTCCTTTATTTGTATACAAAGAACCTTATTAAATTTTCGCTATGTAAAACAACTATTAAACAAAGAAAATAATAAAATCAGGTATAATTTTTGTACCAGTCGGCCAAAGATCACTGTAGCAGTAACCGGAACTTATATTGATTTAAGCTTTTTATTCTTTTTGGGTTGATAGATAACGGTCAAAAGTACGTTTTACGTATAGGGATTCCCCTACATTTTTTTATTATTAAGAAATTTAGTACGGTTCTGGAAATTCAGATCATAATAGGCCGTTCACAGGCGGACACGGTAAGTTTAGTAGGTAATGGGATCCCGTGTGTATTCTAGTGTGTTGTACTCGAAGGGTTTGTTTACCCGTAATTAGGTACCAATAAACGGAACACTAAGAAGGATATCAATAAACAGGTCGTGTATTAGAAAAATAATATTTTTGGATAGGCAAGAGAGTATAAAGTCGAAGTGGTTATGGAAAATTTAAAAAAAAAAAAAAACACGAACACGAACCCGAACGGGAACCCGTACAGTGCCAAGGACTTGTGATTTAGGTGTAAGTTTATGGGTCTCCTTTCAATACGCATCGACGCTCACCTTCGCTGCCCGTGTCCCCATCCCTACCTAACCAAAGTTGATTTAATTGCTGAAAACTTCAAGCTTTCTTGGCACGCCGAGGTCTTTAAATAGATTGTAGTTTTTTGCTGGTATTCTTCTCACTGTTACTTCTACTGCATATAAATAACAAAACCATTTATTTCAAATTTGGTCAATTTATTCTATCTACCTATTTAGTTAGTTATACATATTTAGTTAGTTAGTGCTACATATTTAGTTAGTTAGTGCTACATATTTAGTTTTATTGTGTGGTCTTTAGGGATAATAAGACAGCCCCGTTGGCTCATTGTTAGTATGTCCGCTCCGCCTGGGTTCGATTCCCACTCAGGACAAGCATTTTGAGGTATGATCATAAATGTTTGTTCTGTCTAGGTGTTCTGTATATCTTTATATATATAAATTTCGTGTCACGTTTTTCCGCGATGAACTCCTAACTACTGAACCGATTTTAACCAAATCTTGCACACTGTGTGCAGTTTGATCCAACTTGAGAGATAGGGTAGTTTATGTCTCAATTCATAATCGCAATATATTTTTATTGCTAATTATTATTTGTTTACTATACGACAAGGGTATAATTATATCTGTGAGTCCCATAAAATTCTAATAGATGGCGGTGTAAGGCAATTTATTAACTGGATTGAGTAAATATCCAATAGATGGCGCTACGTTAAAAGTACAAACGTTTCATATGCGCTACAATTTATTTCACGTTATGCGCGTGTGTTCAATTTGGCTACAGCAACGTACGTTCGTACAACAGTCGTTATAGTGATCAGAACACAATATTTAACGTGGTAAATTGCCAGGTTTCAAATCAAACTTGGAAACTTTGGGTAATTGACCCAGATCATTCTCATCATCAAATCGAGTGCGGAGAGGAGGATCCACTGCTTCAATGTGTACGATCTGAACGCTGATGGATTCATCACGAAGGATGAAATGTTTGTACTACTCAGGTAAATCCAAATATCAACTCTTTGATCTAAACCTCACTGTCATTTTTATTATAAAGGATCATTTAGTAACTAGCTAACAGCTTCTTAAGATCAACTTCTGTACATAAAAACTATGACGAACAATGTAGAAGGTATCTAATATGAAGGTATCTATCATCAAATAAAAATACTATAATAATTGTTCAGGAATATCATCAACTAAAGGGTATTAAATTAATTAATTCGTAATTAAAATTATTAATTAAAGGGTACGTAAAACTTCTATTCTGGTGACCTCGAGTTTTTTTTTCGGTAATTCCCACTTTAATGGCATTTACAAATGATTAATAGTATAGTTAGTATACCAAGACGGCAGGCATGTCATCCAAAAGCAAAGAGCGTCTTGCGAATTAATGAGAGCAATAAACTTGGAGCATTTTGTTTTCAGTCAAATTTCAAGTGCAAGGACCTCCGAGCAAATTGAGACTTTTTTCTCAGTTCAAACGATAAATCCATACTACGGCCGGCTCTGTCCACCAGTTCTTTATTCACTTCATGTTAAATCTTGGCACATAACAAGATAACACAATAAACAGATAATATATTTTACATATTATAGATAAGTCCCTGGATGACCGAGCTTCGCTCGGTTTTTTTGGGAAGGATCATGAAAAAGAAGGAAAAAAACATCATCTGGACTCGAACCGGGGTTTTCTGGTTTCGGGACCGCCCGATTTCCCACCTGAGTTATTATAACCTTGTAGATGGTGGCGAAATTTAGCTTCGTATTCTAATTATATTATAGCAGTTTTTCATTGGCTAATTAAATACGGATAATACGACGTTTTAACTGAAACCTAGCTAGATCGATTTATCGCCCCCGAATCCCCCTGCATGATATGCATGTGTATACAAAATTTCATGAAAATCGTTGGAGCCGATTCCGAGATTCAGATTATATAATATATACATATATACAAGAATTGCTCGTTTAAAGGTATTAGATAGATATATTTTAGTTTAATTTACATACCTACTCACATTAAAAGAAATAACCATGGGTACGTGTGACGAATGTGTCGCAATTACAAGTATAATTAATTTTCAATTTCTTTAAAAACTCGCTAATTGTATTAAAATGTTTTAAGGATCATCAAAGGTCATAAGTAATTAACTTTACGTATATAAAATCGCTTGATTTTGAAAACTATGAATGACATTCTATACATAAAATACCAGCTAACTAGCATTCCTCTCCCTCGAATCAATAAACAAAAAGGTGAAAAGGTTTCTCTTATTAAAACGTATTTATTTGTCATCTCAGGACATATGTCTTCTGTACCATACTGAAAGAAAAAAGAAATTACGAGATTATTGTACGAGAAATTTTATAAAAAAAAAACCTCATTTGTTATTTGATGATGACAAAGATTATATGTTAGATAATATCTACATTGATATAATGCAAATTGGTTGCCTGCCTAATAATATTAACTTTAATTGAACAAGTTCTCCGAGTTGTTATTCATGGTAAACGAGCATTAATCGAGGGAATATTACACGAAGAACTGGGAAAATATAAATTGCCTACTTTCCCTGTAGCACAACACTAAATAAACATCATAATACAATAAAAAAAAGAAAAAAGTATTTATGTATTCTATCAGTTACCTGACTCCCATCACACAAGCTCTGCTTAGTTTGGGGTCAGATGGCGTATGTGTGTAATGTGTCCTACAATATTCATTATTGTCATTTATAAATTATTATAAGCGCGATTATAATTATAATTACCAACAGTATTGAAAATAAACACGACTAAAATAAAATGAAAATAACTTGATAAAAACAAAAACAGAGTATATGTAAGTGCATTTTTGACAATATCTTGTCCTGCTGATAAATATAAAAAAAGTATTTATATCGATTCCATTCTCAAACGAGTAACGTCACTATTGAAAGTAGTACCGAGCGGGGCAGTGCGGGCAATACCAGTATGCAAGCCCCCGAGCCAAGGTTTACGAAAACCCGTAAAAAGTGACGCCATATTTTTTTTTTATATTTACAGGTACCTATATCTTTTACAGAATGGTGGACTGATGGTACTGCACATTTTATATTTTTTTTATTATTACTACAAAATTTGTCAATATTTAATAAGGTGTTTGGAACGTGCACCAACGCCCTATGGAATATAGGGGTAATTTGCTGGTTAAAAATCTATAACTTCTTTATTGTTGATTGCATTGACTTGAAATTTTGCATACGTAAAAGATGAATTATATGAATTTTATCAACTATACTTAAGAAAAAAGAAACTAGTGTTAGCTCGTGGTTTTACTCGCATTTTATTTCAGGAGTTCGTAAAAACTTCAAGTAAAATTGCCCGTTTGGCTTCAAAGTGATGTTTTTTTTTTAAAATAAGTACCTAAATAATACACACCACTTAAAAAAGAACATGTTTTGTTATTTATTACAATTTTCATATTTATATTACTTAGAAAAATATACACATAATTACTATTTTATAGGAAAACAGAACATCTACTAGGTATTGTTAAATTTACAGAAAACCATTACGCTTGAACAACTTCAGGATCTGAGATAAGTTGATGTACCTTCAAAAGTGTCAGATCGTCTTTCTTCGTCAAGTTCCTTGACATTTTTAACATATGTACATATAGTTTACGGATACTTGTTATGTAGGGATCTGATGTGTATAGTAATGTATGGAAGAAATCTTCGTTCGTAGCCGAACTTGAACATTTTATCGCATGATGCAGTCTAAAATGTTTGTAGTCTTTATTACGCTACTCCTGCGCATCCTCCGAGAGTTGTCCGATTGGTAATACAGCAAAGTGATTGGTGATTCTTTCCCCGAGAATCAGTGTCTTCAATCTTGTGTAAAAGCTCTTTATTCGCAGGGTATACGTTCAATACGGTAATTAGTAGGTATGGAATCATATACGTTCTAAGGTTCCAAAATAAAACCAATATGTATCAAAATAAAATCAATTTATTGAGAAATTCGCAATTAAAATTAAGCGTTATTATCAGCTTTAGGCAAAGGTTTAAAAAATTTAGTGCTTTTTTCTTGCTTTTCCGCTTTTAAAAGTTCTTTAAGTTCAGATTGATGTTGGGCTGTAGCATTAATAAATAATTTGCCGTTTTAAAATAAAGCATGAATATTGATCCATCTATGGAAAGGACTCTATAGATGGATCAATATTCATGAAGAAATCACAAAGTTCATTTGCCATACGGAAACCTTTACTCTTAGTTTGAAATTAGTCCACTCGGTTACATCTTTTATAAAAGCTGCCTGGACACGTACCAACAGTACATACATACTCAAAAGATGACGATACGTCAATAAATGACACTGAATCCTTTTCTGTTTACCAATTGCATCCGCGAATAATGTTTTTTTTTTGCCGCGAATATAGGAACTGGGTTGCAACTTTTTCACCCGCGAATAATGAAAACACGAATAAGGAAACTGTGAATAAGGAACTTTTACTGTATATTCTTGTTTCCAAAGCATATTCGCCGAATTTTTGAGCGTCAATCATAATAGCGGATAATAATGCTTGTAGGATAATATACAGTCTGCGTATGAGTTGTACATCTACACCTTTGATTTCTGCAGTACAACTAGTATTGTAAAAAAATCTTCTTGCAGTATTGCCATCATCTGTGTTACCGCTAACTTGTCGGGGTTTATCGATAATTAAACCCAACTCTTCACGAAAACGTTTTTGAACCGTCTTTTTCTCGTTTATTTTCGTCATTCGTTGGTTACCATTATTCAAAGTCGAGATTAGGTATATGAGATGTGTAAAATCATCTCCATGCATCTTATCCAGGCATGTACCTAATGTCGATAATCCGTACTGGAAACTGTTTTCGTCTTCTGGCCTAGCAGTAACTTTTGATAAATCGTTCATTAGACGAGGTGTAGCACCACACATAGTACAGGTTGAACTTGAGGTGTCCGTTGCAAACCTGTGCAAATTTTCCATCTATCATAGTTAGAAATAGTTGATGTTTAATCTGTACTCCCTCACCATATTTATTTATCAGCGATGGTTTCATATTGTTTATTTGGTTTTGAATGTTATCGACAACAGCTTTGGTTTTCTCGGGAGTTTCTTTAGAAAACTCTATCAAAAATGGACTTCAAAACTTTACAGATGAAGGCACAGGATTTTGCCAGACTGTAGTTCCGTTAGTTCCGTTCATCTACCAACTTTATGGGAACAAAAGAAGTAATAAATAAGTTTGCGTCTAAAATAAGTTCCGATTCCTCTGGAAGTTTTGGCTTATATTCACTTTGCCCTGATGAACCGTCACATCTCCATTTACTATACAAACTCATGTTTTTCAATCCTTTTTTGTACACAAATTCAACCAATAGAATTCTAGCTATTGTGATCCAGTAAACTTTGTAACGAAATTATTTATGCATATATGTGTTTGTAATCTCTATCGAAGAAGCATGTGGGCTTTGTTTGCATTCCTGGATTCAATAGTATGGTGGTAGCAATTTATATATCTTGTTATCGGTCAGATTTCTCATGTATAAATACTGTGCTTTGGTTAGGTCTAAGTCTATATAAACGCTTAAAGCTTCTTCGGCTGATAGCATTTGACTCTGGCTAAGCAAATCACCTTCTTTTTTCCTTATCTTCCGTCCGCATAACTTAAATAAGGTCAGCCTCAGTTCCTTCACCCATTGATCGTAATCCTTACAAATAAGCTACGAAGTAAGCTTCAAATCCGTACTCTCTTAGTAGTGCAGTTTTTTCGTCTTTTACTTGATTTCGCAGTCATCAAAAGGAACACAAGGTCTTCCTCGTTTCTCTGATGTTGAAGGGGAGCAAAGAGACGATTCATCTTCCGTTATTGGGACAAGCAAAGACACTGAATACTCTGTGTCTAGGCAACTGCTATACTAGTTTAGAAATCGTTCCTTTGTGCGTGAAACTTGAACCCAACGTATATTGAACTGCGATATTGATTTCTTTTAGATGTCACTAACTATAAGTTCAATATTTTCAGAAGGAACTTGATTATTTTCACGTAAAAAAGTTGATAGAGCCCACACATTCTTTCCGTTTTCCATATAAAAAACTAACAATTCACGCTTCGAGTAACTGAATGACTGCATTGTTATAGTTGTAAATACGAGAAGTATTTATTGCAGATTGTAAATAATGAGTGTAACACATTTTTGGAGCTTCACTTTATATAGGAAATCTAATAAGAGTAGTGTGCACCAATCATGTAATAATCTTATCATAAATTTAATTATTGTCACGTGGGACGTGTGCAAAAATAGTCACGCCTAAAAAGTACGATACTAAAACCACAATTACAAAAACCACTATCTAGTAATTTCCCATGATAATACATTTTAGTACCTCTGTTACATATTCCTTCAAAGCTGCTCAACGGGCAAATATGGGCAACTGATTCTTTGACATATTAATAATAAGTAGGTATCTAATGAACGAAACAATATCAAATTCATAATGTAGGCAAGTGTAAAACTCTTGTTACTGTTAAAAGTCTTGTCGAAATTTAAAAACTTATGTTTTTCCTGCAATTTACGTAAATTTTTATAGCACCAATATTTATTAGCAAAATTAAATAAAAACTATTGTTTCCTTGTCTTTAATAAACATTCTTTCGAATGGTATATACCTAATATGACAGGAGATTTCTTTTTTAACAAATAGCCAAAATTTTTATTCTCAAAATATATAATTTTCGAGGTATAATAAACAGAAAATTCAAAGCGTTGGAATAAAGGTGTTTTATATAATATTTTACATGACAAGTCATAGTAAAAAGACCTGAACATTAAAGAATGATTCTTTACCTAAACAATGAAACCAAAATGATGTCTAAATTGCATCACTTTAAAAAAGTATTTTTAATCGTACGATTACATGCACTAACAGAAGACATTAAGCGATGTACTACCCCGTGTCCAATGTTCCCACTTGAGAACGCGAGTTCTAAACTTATGGTGCACATTAAAAAAGCTTGTTTTTAAAAATAACTAATCAATCAATGTAATGTAATGTAAAGAGTTCTTCAAGCGCATAAACTTTTTATAACAAAAGCTTGTGTTTGTCTGCCCTTTCGCCTTGTGTTATTAAGCGATAATGCAGTCTGCGATTGAACATGCTAGCCTAGAAGAAACCCATACACTCGCGACTTGAATGCACCCAGATTGTATTTATCGGAGAACACCCGTACTGCAGCACGCGAAATTACAGGGCTGTTGACACTAACCATCGAAAGTCTCAAAGTAATGAGCGTCAAAGAATGCCCTGGACTTTGTTTTTTACTCGAAATAGCGAGTACCGCTGCAATAGTTATGGACATAATATGTACGTTATCACTTTGAATCGATGTTCAAGGCTTTGAAACCTTTTTCCGAACAAGCGAGTCATTGCTGACTATACATTTTAGATATTTCTTCTCAAATACTTTTTATCGATATCGCGCGAATCGCTGGGCTACGCGGCGAAAAGTTCTAATTTAAAGTTATAATCGATTATTTTTTAAATTTGCTATATTTAGCCTAAACAGTGTACCAATACTTAAGCAGACTAAATAGCCACATCATACGCAAACATTATAAACATGTATTATTAGTCTATTCGTATGACGGCATTTCAATCCTCAAACAACAAAAATGCAAAATGCCAATTTGTTATGTATACATATTTACATTTTGCATTAAATTAATGTTGGGTGACCAATTTTATAAGGTTTCATTGGTTGTTTACATCAATTTTAGAAACTACTAAGATTAATGTGGGCCTGATTGAGAACTGTAGGCATTTTGTGCTTCCTCAGCCCCAGCCGCTTCGGTTCATTCACGCACGTAACTTATTTATAAGTCACCTATACGTGACTAGCACTTGCGGGTCCTGTGCGCCAACGACGTCTATAGGCGACAAAAAACCCGGCCCACAATAATATGAAATAAAAATATTGAAAAATTATTACTGGTATTCTAATTCAACATTTCTCAAAATAGAATATGTCAGCAACATATGAGTATAAAGAAACAAGTCTCTAGCTAGAGCCACAAGTACTGAGAAATAGTGAAATAAAAAAACATGGATTTCTTATTCAAGCAAATACTATTTCCAGCACGCCAAAATCGTCTATATTTGACCGCTAGTGATGTGGTGCGGGAGGCATGGATATTTTGAAAACTATTTAAATTCAGTGTTATTTCTCTATTATTATTGATATTTGAATAAAACAAAAGGAAAGAAACAAAACTATCATTAGCCACATGAATAAAATAAATGCCATCAAATAAACTTGAAACTATCTAGAGAGTGGAATATATCACAAGATTAAATAAAACATCCCTGAGTAGTCTTTATCATTAGTCATAGTCATAAAAACACAAAAACAAAACACTGTGTGTTACCAATATAAAGACTCTTGGCAGCACTATTTTATTCGTTGGTATTTTTATCTACTTTGGACCTTGGCGTACAGGACACGGAAATGCGTTTGTGGCGTGACGCTCAAAAGGTTAAAGGAACTGTAGGCGCTGCGCTGCGCCGCACGTTATTCGCCTGTTCCAGAAATCTTTGTACCATAGTAAACAACATCAGCAGTAGGTAGGTCTATTTACATGAAGTTGGTCAAAAATAAATTTGATCTAGGTAGTCAAGGTAAGTGTTAAGGTCATTGAACATTAGAAATGAAAACATGTTAAAACCAAATTTAACATATCAAAAATTACATTATACGTACAAATCAAAATAAAACATTATTTTCCTACTCCTTGTGAAAAAACAGACGCAACGGTTAATTTTTTTTTAAATATACATTCTAAAATTCAAGAATTTTTCAACTGTTAGACCTGTTTATAGAAGGATAGCCATACTAACAACACATTACATTATAATTAATTTAGTTGGCACAGCCAGCTATAACATTTTTATTTACATTCCTATTATATACTACACAATTACGTTATACTAATATAGGAGTAAAGTAAAAACGCAAGCGATATGTCTAAAATCTAGCAAACAGGCCAACTTCGACTACGTTCTAACAAAATTTACATATACAGTCAAACCTGAGTAAGTCAGAACTGGGTAAGCGAGAAAACTCTATTAATGAGAGTATTTATTTGTCAGGTGTCCCGTCATTTTGCCCTTCTAAAGCCTCTAAGTGAGAAACATAAAACCTGTATAAGTAAGTCATTTTTCATGAGTGAACCACTTTAAGTGAGATTGCTATTTGCCTATACCTCTATAAGCGACAGTTTACTTTTGCTATTTTATGACTCCTTAACGCTTGATACTGCGAACGAACGCCAATGAATATGCTGCATCTCTTTTGTTTTGATATTTAAAAAAAAGAGACGCAGCACGTTCTTTGGCCCGGTGTATACGCAGCATGAGAGAGTCTGGATGATTTCTGCCCCTCTCACCCTGTAAGGATTATAAAGTACTACTCTATGGGGATTCCCCTACTCATTAGTTGTAGTAGGTAGTTAGTTATCAACAAAGAGCATTGTTTATATTTGTTTCATTCCTGCACTACACATATTTTAAAAGGAAAGAAAGTAGTTTTAAGATTGATAAAATCGCGTGGGTACATACATACATCATTGGGTAGGCGAGCTCGTGGAGTTTTAGTCACTATAAGTCACTACGACGGCACACTTATGTCACTTATGTCACCTATGTTGTGTTGCGCGACACTTATGTCGCGCATTTTGCGTGCGCGCGATTTACGAGAACTTTCGTTCATACATTCTTATTAGGCGACTATATTGTTCTGAATAGACTACGGCGAATTAATGAAGCTCCGAACATCTAGGACCGAAGACAATATTGAGAGAGTTATGCAGTCAGTAGGAGGAGATCCACTAATGTCTACTCCCAAAAGATTGTCTGTCTACACTTATCGCGACGAAGTTTGCAACGAATTTTAAACTTGAATCTTAAACTGCATCCATACAAGCTGCAATTAACACAAGAATTGAGTCTAATTTCGGAGCAAGGCTCGCATTTGTAACGAAATACTTAATCGATTTTCTAATTTCGACAATATCCTTTTCTCTGATGAGGCCCATTTCCATATCAATGGGTTCGTAAACCGTCAATATTGTCGTTACTGGAACAGTGAGAATCCAAAACTCAAACACCAGAACCACTGCATAGTCCTAAAGTAACAATATGGGCGGCAATCTCTGGCAGAGGAATAATTGGTCCTATTTTCTTTGAAAATGCGCGGGGGAAAAAACGTCAATTTCAAACGCTATGTTGCGATGTTAAAAGGTTTTAGGTTCCGGAACTAAAAAAAAAAACAAGAATAGTGAATTCTAGGACTTGGTTTCAACAAGACGGCGCTACCAGTCACACATCAATGACTCCATGGCGGTTGTGAAACAGATGTTCCCTGGCAGACTGATTTCGAAAAGAGGTGATATCCCATGCTGCCGTCCTTATGATAAGTGCAATAGTTCAGGTTTTTGGGCTTTCTGACTTAAGTACATATCAGCAATCAGCAAAATGAGCTAAATGTAGCCGAAGCCAAGTTATTGCACTCTTCATAAGGACGACAGCATGGCCCCCATCTAGTCCAGACTTGACGCCTCCTGACTTTTTTTTTGTGGGGATACTTCAAACACAATTTACCGCAATAATCCGAGAAACATCGATCAGCTCAAGGAGAATAAAGTTTTCAATAATTTCCATTTGTGGTTAGAGGAGTGCTGTCGTAGAGAGGGTCATCATTTAGATGATGTTATTTTTATAAAATAAACTTCAGTTATTACTTTACAATTCCTTACTGTTTACTTTTATTTTAACTATGACATTTGCCGTGGTGGTGCCGGCGTAAGAATAGTACCCCACCCTCTCTACCCGTGGTTGCCGTAAGAGTCGGCTAAGGGATGTAATCCGGAAGATGGGCAGCAGCGTCTTCCTTGAACAATCACACCTAACTGCGCTCGCCAACCCGCCTGCCAAGCGTGGCGAGTATTGGCAAAACCCCCCCAGGAGGCCTGTGTTCAGCAGTGGACGTCCTATGGCTGATGATGTGTGATACCTTTTGTATTTACTTTTTAATCTATTTTTTTAATACGCACGTTCTATTGTGCCACCTTGTGTAATACATGTACATATTTTGTTTCTTATTACGTATATATTTACCGTATTTTTATAGACCTCTATAAGTGAGACAGATTCCTCATGTAACTCTGTAAGCTAGAAATTCGGGTTAGTGAGAAACCTCTATAAGAGAAAAACAGATCGCTGTCCCTTGAGCTCTCACTTATCCAGGTTTGACTGTATAGCTCAAATGAAATGCATTATAATCGACATATCTTTATAATTTTTTTAGGTAGGCATGTATCGAACGGCCGGAATGTAGTGTCAAATAATTAATATTTTTGTTATTTTTTTTAGTCGTCGGACTTTTTTTTTTCAGATTATTTTTACTAAAAACTCTTCACGACTACACCATGCGGCAGGTTGTACAGAAGCCCGAGGAGCAAAATAGGTCTGTTTGTATGACGTTTATAGACTATGAAATGGTTTTCGATTCGGTCGAAATTTGGACTGTTCTGGAATCCTTACAGCGCAGCGATGCTAGGTAGATTGGCGATCGAGATTACATCGAGGTGCTGAGATGACTGAATGACGCACAACGATGACCGCTCAAGTCTAGAACCAGCAAATTAAACATATTCACCTCCGTTTTGCGGATGACACCGTCACAATGGCTGAATCGCTAGAGGACTTACAATGGATATTATATGATTGAGGAAAGCGATGGCTGGCACATGCGTCACACTCGTAAACGAGTGCTGCTTGCATGGACTGGACTGCTCGCGGAATACACGTAATTTAAATATAAGTAGGTAATCCAAAATTCATAAAAGAAGTAAAAAAGAGCACAGACCGTGACCTGACACGTGGAGAGAAGAATTCAATTAAACAAAAAAAAAACAGGTTAGCTGATTCTTCTCGACGCATCGGTCGCCGTTTGAACTTGGATAAAACCAAGGGCTAATCGAGTATGTTATTCCAGGAGCGATTGCCATAAATGGTTTCACTTTAGACATTGTTCATAAATATATTTACTTAAGGCAGACGAACAATTCAGAGTGTAGCCAAGAGAAGAATAAGTTGGACTATGCAGCATTTGAAAAACTATCGCCATCCATCCCGCAAAGACTCAACTAGTGCGTTTACCTGTCATGACCTACGGTACCGGAACGTGGACTCACAGTGGGAATGGTGCACAAATTCAAAATCACTCGTCGAGCTATGATAAGAGTTATGTTTGGCATTTCTTTGAGGAATCATATCCGGAACGAAGTAATTTACCAGAGAACTAAGGCATATCTCTACCTGCTAGGTAGATATATTATACCCAGATACCCAGATCTTGCAATTATACCACAGCATTTCACTCCTATATGGTGATTTTGTTTGTATAAATAACAATGGTTTATAATAATTTTATTATTGGGAATGTTTGCACGACCAGAACTCTTTTTCAACTTGTGTATCTCTAGCCATCATTTAAAAGCTCTAAATAAACCAAAACTTAGTTATACTGCAACATTTCGCTTTTGTATTGATATTTTATTCATAGCGATTGTTAAGTGATTCGAATTTGATGCAACAGATAGAGTATTTTACATAATAGGTTTAGGATACTAAGTTTTCTTACTCTCAACTCTTCCATAGTCTAATGTACGAAACTCGATGAAATTCGAAGTCGACAGTGAAGCCTTAGTAATAGGGTCCCGTTTTTACTCTTTGGGTACGAAACCATAAAATAAGCTTCTTCAAAAAAAATGTTTACTACGAAGCGGCAATTGTATATTTAACCTCTATACTTGAGTTTTAGATAGTTTAATAGAATAAGTCAAATAAATTACTGTAAGTTACCTATTTCATAAAAGTGTCCTAACGTCAATCTATTTTGCAGTATGTACTTATGTACTAGCTTTGTTTACCACCATTATATTTATATAATTTAAAGAAAACATTTTTTTACACCAGATAATAGTACAGAATAGTACTACTATCACTTTATGTTTAAAACTTACGCATTATTGTTTACACAATAAATAATTCTGTTGCAATGACACCATTTAATTTATTACTACAGATGCCATAATGTTGATAGCTAGAGGCAAAGAATATTATGGATAATTCTCAATTTTACAAATAATATTTTAACTGGGTATAATAGACTAATGGGTTTTTATTTCTTCCCTACAAAACACAGCACCTACATTTATAAATTTTTTAAAACCTATATAAGTAGGTATAGAATAGAATATAATTTAGTATATTATAACGTATATTTGTCAAATGAATACATCTCTGTCGATAAAAACACTCATAAAGACGTAATATCACGGCTTACTAATTTATTTTTCATTCAAAATATGCCAAATGACGTATTATTATATAGTCCAGTCATCTTAGTCAAAATTAGCTAAGTATCTCTGAATTTGAGATACCCAGCTATAAACTCGTATAAGCTTGTATTTTGACATCCTAAAAGTTGTCTCAAAACCTACATATGGTAGGGTGTACGCGACTAATAAAATCTATGGTCAAAGGTCACAAAAATCGAAACGAGATACATATACGTAAATGCAAAAAAGATTTTTTCATGTATCTCGTTTCCTGTGGATTTTTCGCTATTTGTATTTATGATCAATATTGTAGAGGATTAAATTCTCTACAAAGTTTGTTTAAAAAATGTATTCTTCGAATTGTTTTAGTTGCGCGCGGTTACAGCATCATTTAAGGTCAACCGGTAGTCCAGTCAAAAACACGCCATTTAAGGTTTATTAATTATTTATTGATAAATTACACATAATTATTAACAATTTTCATTCCTTATTAAGAGGAAACAAGTCGTCATTTTCTTCATACAAACGTTTTCCCCATTTTCCTTCCAGGATTTTAATACTAGAGCAATAATTTTTACATAGGAAGTAGATACTTGCTAGTTTCATGCCCCTCTGTTTTGTTTTGATATAGGAATTTTCAAAAATCTTTAAATTTACCTAGTTTCAACGCTGTGTTTCAACGTCCAAATTCCCTATCTCATAGACATAATCTTAAAAAAATAAAACGCACAGGCAAAGAACACATCCTTCTTATTTACTTGTTAAAAGAAATACTAAAATCGGTCTAAATTTGGAGGAGGAAACAGAGGAATACGAAACCTCGATTTTGCTCATTTTATTTCGGGTTAATGAGCCCGAGGTGCAGTTGTCCCTTTCGCTCAGTATGTACGCGGGTGCTACGTGCGGCGCGACAGAAACAGCTTGGTGAAATCCCTTATTTTCAAATGTCTCAGTTGACTGCTTTCCTCTTAAGTATTACATTCTTATTATGATTTAACACAGTAGCCTCTAGCGTCTCAGACCAGGGTTGGCATATTTAAAACATTGTTATAAACATAGTTATATACAGTGTTTAAAACAGTCTTTAAAAAACAATGTTTTTTATGAAGTGTTTAAAACACAGTTTAAAACATGATTAAAACAATGTTTTAAACTTGTTTAAAACGAAGTTCAATAAAACAAGGGTCAGGTTCAGGTTGGTAAGGGTTCAGGTTTAAATACTATTTTAATTGTGCTTAATTATATTTAATCAATATTTTGGGCACATTACTTCAAATAATTAAAAGAAATTAATCTAAAATTAATTAACTAATCACTGTAACTACCTAAAATGTCTTAAATAAAACTTTTTAGGACTTTTCTTATTAACACATCTAGTTATTTACTACGATTCATTTATTTATTTTCAATCAAACTTAAGCAATTTCGGGATACGAAAAAAACCGCGCTTATTCTTATACTCTCTGTTGGTAAAATACCGCCGGTAAAGTTCCTAATATGGGATAGTCCCTTTTTACCGCACGCCGAAACGCGGTCGAGAATGTACCTAACTCACCTTGCAGAGTGCAAGGTGAGTTAGGTACATTTTAGCTATTGCGGGAATTCCCCTAATTTTAACATGGTATGGTACAAAATATCGTAGGTATTTTCCCCTATTCTATCTCACGCACAAACACAAGCAAAAGGGAATTCCCCGTGATTACTGTAGTTTCCCTTACTAAACAAATAAGCATTTTAACCTAAATTGTGTAATAAATCAATCATTAATGGTCAATAAAAACTAGTCTATAAGATTTTAGTAAACGTTTTAACATGACAATATTAAGACGGCTTAAAAACTATTTAAAAATTTAAATTGAAAAAAAACATAAAAAGAATTGTTTAAAGCATTTTGAACATTTTGAACTGTTTGTTTTACGAAATTTAAAAAAAAACTGGTTTTTTTTCAACCCTGCCTCAGAAGTTTGTCACAAACACTGGACTGGCTGTATTGCCAAATATCGTTATGAAGGCACTTGAAAATCGCTATTTTGGCGCTGGCAGTGTATCTTAGCAGTATAAGTGTAGCAGTTTTAGGGATAACTGCACAATTTGATTTGATTTCCACTTGCACCTTTTTACCACCGAACGGCCAGAGAAACGACCAAAACGTCACCTGTACATCGATATTCCCCACGTATGCACAAACCGTTTTTCATTCCACGTTTTTTATTCGCACAAGTTGTGAACTCTATCAATATCAAATAACTTAATATGAATGTCTTCAAATCTTATCTTAATATCTTGATTCTCTTTATATATCATGTTAAATTATATTTTTCTGTCTTATTCATTACTAATTATCGCGTACGAAGTATAAACTAGTTTTTTGGCGACATATTTTTTATTCTATTTACTAGGCTCTGGAAAATGTCTTTTTATTTAAGTAGCAATACTGCTCAGCACCTTTATGCCATCTTATTATGTAGTGATAGTCCAGCTAAATTTAATTATTTTAAATTAATTTAATTTGATTGTTCTGTTAGCTCATTTGGTAGAATATTTGCGTCAAGAGCTGTATGTAGGGTAGGCTGTAGATTCGATTCCCATCGGGATAAACATTTATGTGACGATAAATGTCTGTTCTGCGTATGGGTGTTCTGTAGGTATGTCCCTATTATAAGTACATATTTACAAAAAAAAGGAGCTAAGTTCTCTGTTATCTTGTTCCCATAGTACCTACAAGCTTTACTAAGTTTGGAGCTAGATGGAAATAGTGAAATGTGTGACGATATATTATTATTGATAATTTCAGAGACTTACTTAAATCCAAATCGGCATAAGCAATTAAAAATACAGCCTATACAGCTATTAGTACTGTAGAAATTTGATGAGACTCCATTATTGTTATTTATCAACGAAAACTTTTTTTCTAATCAAGTGGTTAGGTGGTGGTAAAGACCATTCCTTCGACACCACATGAATATTGAAAAAAAAAAAAAATGCAGTAACTGTCAAGTAATCTAATTCAACAAAGCTCACTTAATAGTTACGACAGTTTCTCACGAGGCAATCCTGTATTGAGGAAACCGGATTACCAGGCACCAATACATTACCTCGCAGGCAAGACAATAAAACTAATGAAGGTTAATAAATAAACTTAACTTTACCGCTTAGCTAGAAATGTGTAAGTGTTTCTGAGTTTTAACTATAATACCTAAACCTTTTAATTGACAAAAATAAAATAGACTGATTTTAAAGCAGAATTTGCTGAATGTTATAATTTCATTCATAGATCAGCCTTTTTTAATTTATTGCAATGTGTCATTGACCTTTTTGTTCTTAGCGCCATAGTACTTTGGTAACTTCATTATGTATACAAAGACTATCACAAAATCACCAAAAAGATGCGCAAAGCAAGAAATAAGCTCACATAATGGCAATTCATTATACACAGCGCTTAATGCAGATCAAAATAGGTCGGTGAGACACACAAACGGTCACGGTAGACTAAAAATAGAGCCCCGTAGTGCATATACCTTACGGATTTCTTATTTTATAGGCATAAATAAAAAAGTATGCCTATGTCTTAGTACATGCTATTGCATAGTTTGGACATAAATTTAATAATTATACATCAGTTTTTTAGTTAGCGAAAAAAATTAAACATGTCATTTAACGTCAATGTCAAAGTGACAGTTCAGGTGTAAAAAACATTTTTAACATTTGATATTCTTAAATTTTTTTCATTTAACAAATTCGAGTTTTTGTAAGGGAGAATTTTGCTAGCCTTCGCCACATAACTGTATGGAAAGAACTATGGGGACACTTCTCGCGACCTGGATCACCACATAGACAAAGTTTATACATTTATCAGCAAAGTTTATAACAACCGAAAATAAAACTTAAAAACAACAAACAGCATGTAGTAACAAAAACAACAAATATCGGACAGACAGAAACGTATTCGAGTCTAATGCCCGTTTTCACCGACGATTCCTAAATTTTAGGGAACACCTAACGTGAGTTAGGTGTCACTTAACCGAGATTTGGTTTTCACCAATGTTTAGGGAACACTTAAACGCTAAGAGAACCCCTAAATTTTAGGAGGCCGAATATCGTCCCCTTATCGAATTCCTAACTAAGGAAGAAAATATTATGACATACATTCAATTGTAAATAATCTAAAATGGAAGACGTCCTAAGTGATTTTTTGAATAGTATTGAAGCTTTAGAATCTGTAGATCTTTTAGCAAGTGATAGATCGTTTGCGCGACCCCGTATTCACCGTGAAAGACCAGATTTATTTTCTAAATACGATGATGCCGACTTTTTGTCGAGATATAGGTTATCCAAGGAAAGTGTACTATTTTTGTTATCTAAAATAGAACAAAGTTTGGAATACCCTGATGATAGGTGAGTAACTAATTTTATTTTATACATATATCCTACATATATGGTTTATATTTTACCTATTTGCCTTCTTCAGACCTAACAGTAGGTAAGTATATCTACCTATAATATTTCTTTCACTTAAGTAGGTACTTACGCAGTAGGCTATCTCGGTAGATCTACTTACCTAGATAGAGGACCTTACCTCTTTCGATAAACAAGCTTACTGGGTAAGAAAGCTGGTATCTTCTCACATAATGAATTGTCAAATTCTTTGCAGAAATCAATGTGTGCCCCCCATCAAACAAATACTTTGTGCGCTGAGGTTCTATGCCACTGGTAGCCATTTGAAGACTGTAGCAGACCTCGGAGGGATTAGTGTCGCTACATGTAGCCGCATTATACAGAGAGTGTCAAAAGCTATTACAAAGTTACAAAAGGAATTCATAACATTTCCAGAGTCTGACCAGGAACAGCGTCATATAAAAGCTGCATTTCATAGAATTGCACAATTCCCAAATGTGTTGGGTTGTATAGATTCTACACATGTAAAAATACAATCACCAGGTACCTTATATCTAAGTTCTACTTGCATTGCTTTTATACTTAAAGCTTACTGTAAAATTAATAAAAACAATTAAATTTTGACCATAATTTTTAGGAGGTGATGACGCAGAGCTATTCCGAAACAGGAAGGGGTACATGTCAATAAATGTACAGACAATTAGCTCTCCAAATTTACTAATTATGGATGTCGTAGCCCGGTGGCCAGGCTCTACTCATGATTCTACAATTTACCAAAACAGCAGACGTTATGAGAAGTTTGATGAAGGGCGATACAGAGGTTCTTATTTGTTGGGAGATAGTGGATATCCTTTAAAGGTAATAAATTGAATTTGTCAATAAAACTAGCTTTAAAAATATAGTTTTTATTAAATTTAGATTTTTTATTTAATTTAATTTAACTCTGCTGAATAAGCACCACCTGGAAATAAATATTGCATTTAATACAAATGTTTTTTTTACAGAGTCATTTACTAACTCCTTATTTAAACATAGACACAGTGGGTAAACGAAGATATAATGAAGCTCATATCAGAACGAGAAATGTTGTTGAGCGTCAGTATGGTGTTTTGAAAAGAAGATTTCCAGTTTTAGCTCTTGGTTTAAGGCTCAAATTACAAAATGCAATAAATGTAATATTAAATATTAGCCTGTGTTCTACACAATATGTGTATTTTGAGAAAAGAACAAGAGCCTACAAATGATGGTTCGATTCCCAATTTGGATTATTTAATCCAACAAGGACAATTTCAACTTCACAAATTGCCACCAATGTCAATGACCCATTCTATGGGTATCAAAGAAATCTGTTAACAAATTATTTTGAAAGTTTATGATAAGTTGAAAATAAAATAATAAGCATTAACTAATAAATATATTAAAATGAGAAAATAAATGTACCTTTAATTTTTTCAAGAACTGCTTTTTTTATTTCAATATCCAAATCTTTTATTACTATATCTTTGGATGCCGCTTCAATTTGTAAATTATACAGCTTCTCTTTATATTGAAGTTCTTGTTGTAGTATGATATGCTTCAAGTCTTCCACACTCTCTTTCTTTTTATTAATACTTTTGAAGCTTGAGCTTATACTTTCAATGCCCTGTGTTCGCTCATTGTGAGCTGACAGAACTGGTCTTCTTCTGGACCAGAGTGGAGTTCTAATTACATTATCTTCATTAGGTTCCGGTGCTGCTTTAGTAATATTCTGAAACAAGTTTTTATTTTTAATCAATCATGTTACATAAAATAAGTCTACTCTGTCAACTTACCGTGGCACCAATTCGTAGTAAAATATGGTTATTTTTACTTCATTATTACATTGAACATTTCTAGCATAGGAGTTAGCCTGTCATTATAAGGTTTACCCTAGAAATGTATTTATAGAACTAGTAAAAAATTACCTCTGTCTCGACACAAGTCTCAGCTATGTCCACATCTTCAAGTAATTCTACATCAATGGGGAGAGGGTTGATTGGTTGACAAATAACTTTAGGCTCTTCGTCGGGACAATCAATTGCATCACTGTCAAAAATTCCTTGGATGCCCATGCACCCCCTTCCCATAATGCTGCAGACTTGTTCCAATAATGGATCTGTTTTAATTAGCGAAGGACCCCCACCAGTTTGTGTAGAGCTTTTTCTGGTTTTAGTAAAATATATTTTGCTTTCACTTTTCATTTTGTCCCAAACTTTTATGAGAGATTCTTTAGTCCTAGAAAAAAAGGAATTTTAAAAGTACTGTAATTTAGGTATTTACACTTTTTTCGATAAGGTTATTATTGACATAATAATATTCCTAAAATAGACATGATTTAACTACATGTTTGCACCAAAGAAAATAATTATTTTTTATATAGACAATACATACTTATCTTATGTATAAGTAAATTTAAGATATGAAACTTACCTGTGAGTGGAACCCAAAGCATTAAAAGAAGCGGTCAATTTATTCCAGGCCAGAACTTTTGCTTCGTTGGTACACCCATCGGTTTTTCTGTTCAGTATGGTGTTTTTATGCTCTAAAAGCAATTTAATCAATTTGTCCTTTTCGTCTGCCGTGAAATTTTGTCCACGTTTTCTTTTTTCCGCCATCGTATTCCAACTTGTAATAGATGCAGCAATTGTAAAACTCAAACAAAATTAAAATTACCACGAATTGCCGCCTGCTAGATAGATTAGGAGCAATAATGACATCACAAGATCACAAGCAATCCAAGTCACTGTCATGTCATCCTTTTCTTGGCTTTACACGGCTACCATAATGCCATTTGGTCTTTAAATTATAGTGATAATTGGAGAAATATAGATATAAAACACATTTATTTGTATTAAGTGACAAAAAAATATGTTTAACACGCTTAACATACACGAATCTCAAGAAAAACACTAAACGGAAATTTATCGAAAAAATAATCGATAAAAGACATTTCTATACAGCACCCTACCCGTCACTTACATAGGTATTCCCTAGCTAAGTATTACTTAGCGCGGTGAAACTGAATTTGAGTTAGGAGACGAGTTAGGGGATGCCTTAAGCTAAGAGATCCCTATGTAGGGAATTGTTTAGGAATAGTCGGTGAAAACGGGCATAAGAAATGAAACACGAATAAACAAAATGTCGAAAATGTTGCCACCAGCTCAACATTTTGAATTCAACGGTTATTAAACATATTTGTAATTCCATAAACATGTTAAAAACTTAAAAAAAAAAAAACACTAGTTAAAATTTTCAATGCTACATAGAACTTACTTTTATAAGTAAAAGTGTATTGTTTTTTACGTAATTATGATATCTACTATCACCCGACTATTTTTTTCCTAGGTTAACACTTACTTAAATTTTTCCGTCAATTAAAACACCGGAATATAGGTATTATTTCGTTTGCTGTAGAGATGTGCTCAATCGATTAATTATTTCAATAATCGAACGCGATTTATTATCGATAGTTCGGCAATAGTTTGAGGGACGCATGCAGGGCGAATTCCAAATCAGCACAATCCATTGAATGCACAACCTATCCCAGCATTACTAGTCAGTGCTTTTCTCTAACATCCTTACTTTCACTACATATTATAAAACAATGTCGTCCGCCGTGTCAGTCTGTCTGTTCGCGATAAACTTAAAAACTACTGAACAGATTATCATGCAAGTTTCGCCAATAGATAGAGTGATTCATGAGGAAGGTTTAGGTACATAATTTGTCAAGATTCTGTGTAAATTGGTTGAAATATGAACAGATCAGATCTACGACAGACAAAACATGTAGGCTACTACCCAAGCGAAGCCGGGGCTGGTCGCTAGTAATATTATAAAAGCAAAAGTCTGTTACCTATGTGTTTTTATGGCTAAACGTCTGAATGGATCGTAATGAAAATTGAAATAGTTATTGGATCTTTAGATGACAGATATAAGCTACAATTTTTTTAATACGAACATTGTATGTAAATTCCGAGAAAAACCTCGGCAATTATAATTTTTTATTGTAAGTGCCAGACAAACGCAGACTTTGCTATTCCTATTGCTTATTGCGAGATAGTGTGTTGTATTCGTGGGGAAGCGCGGTAAGAACACTCATTCTTGTAGGACCACATAACATTAATACTTTTTTATCGATCAGGCTAGTTATTTGATCACAGCTCACATGATGTTAAGTGACGGTGTGGTCATAGATGGTAAACACACCTAGCCTGGAATGGAAATGGCTCTCAAGTGAGGCTGTCGAAACACACAGTTGGATGCTTGGCGACAGATTTTCAACTTAAGAGTGGTAGCTAGCCAGCCGAGTACTAGAAAGTGCCCTACCACCTTGCTATGGTTTCCTCACGATGTTTTCCTTCACGGACAGCTCAAGTTCATTGTTGGAGTTTGAAGCCACACCCTTCGGCGTGCGAACCGACCGCGCTAACCACTGAACTATCATCACTACAAAATAATAAGATATGATAATAAGATCACAGAACAGTCATAAAAAAATCTAATTGTCCACGTAAGCGAAGCCGCGAATTAAACCTAGTGTAAAAATAATACTATGCGAAAACAGTGCCGTAACTGCAGTTTTTATTTTAATTTCAAAAGTGGTAAATTTGGAACCAGGACTCTAAACGCGACGCCACAATCGAATGGCGTAGCGCAATGCGGACACGAGCGCACCCGCGAGCGCGATTCAGCAAACGGCGCGCGGCAGTGGTGACGCAGCGATCGGACCTATGACTCAGACGCTAGCTACTTGCATGGTCACGCGGCAAGCGTTGGAATTGTCATTACTCTTTGGTCTTCATAATTGATTAATCCTATATATATAATATGTATATGTATGAGTATCATGTAGTAAATTTAACTTTAATAACAGTATTATTTCAGAACTGAAAAGTATCATTACGGAAGTGGTAAGTGTGTAAGCTATGATTTAACGTTAGATTTATACAGAAAACAACTAAATGCAAACAACAAAACTATTCAACAAGACCGGAAATAATTACATCGTCGCCGTTTCAAATCGTAAATCGAAATTCGTACTCCGAACAGAAAGGCTTAGACAAAGTACCAAACATTCAATTAGCGATAACGCTAATGGAAAAGCCAAAAATGAACGGGATTGGCATAAGCTGTGACGTTCGACAGCTTATGTCAATCCCGTTTTTCTCTTTGAAATCTCAGAAGAGATTAAGACAACGATAATTTAGTTGAAATTCACTGGGAAAGAAATTCAGTAAAACAATTCTTGTCACTCTAATCGACTCGTGATCATACCATTATTCGAAGTCAATACATTAGTTCTTATACATTATTTATTTTTATTAACCCGAATACCTATTCATTTCTTCTCATTATTTTGACAGCCCTGTTGGCTCTTTGGTAATATTGCTGCTTTAAGAAATGTAGGGTGTGGGTTCGATTCCCACCGAGGACAAACCTTTTGTGTATTGTGTCTGGGTGTTCTATATGGCTGTATTATAAGTATGTATTTACAAAAAAAGTATTTAAGTATTATATCAGTTATCTGACTTCCAATATACAAACTTTGTTTAGTTTGGGGTCAGATGGCGCTGTGTGTAATGTCCTACAATATTATTGTTATCTATGCTTCTATATTTTAATGTGGAAATTTGAGTGGCCAAAAAGCACAAAATCACTTCAAATAATTGTAAAAAATAAACAACCATACAAGTACTTATCAAATTAATTTGTATTAGATAACGCTGCTAATGCGTCATTCCAATAGTAGTTTATTAAATATGAGCGATAAATTGGTTAAGAATTATACAAACGATAGGAAGAGATCATCGTCAAGAGGAGTCACGAGTTTTTAATAACAGGCATGGTGCTATTCCGAGCTACGCTGCAGATTGATTATGCCAAAAAAGTCATTTCTAGAATATTCTTGACTATTAAGGACGTTTCCGACATAAAAAAATATATTGTTTAAATGAACCTATAGACCAAATAGAGAAGATATTATTTTATACTGTTTTTAAAGTCTCACTTATAATTTCACTAAAATATAATAAGCTTCATTTTATGGTATTAAAACCAACAGTCCAAGAGTATTATCATATCAGACTTATGTTGATTTTTTTTACTATAATCTAATAACTAAATCTTTATCTATACGAATGTTAGTGTTTCATAACTAAATATTAAAAAAGCTACATCGCTGGTACATGCTACACGTGAGGCACTTAGCTTTAATGGCAATTTAAAAATGTCATGAAATTAATCAGAATATAAAATTTACTATTTTTCTTATTATATCTATTCTTATCCAGAAATAAAGCCAAATCGTAATCCATTATTGCAATGCATTTTTGTGAATACCGCCCGCTATTTAATATGTTCACGAAGGTCATTATAGGTCAGACGGATGGACTGGTACAAAGACTTAATAATAACCACAACCAATAACAGTACAAAGTTCAACTTAAAAAATGCGGAAAAATAATATTTTCACAGTTCCTTGTGTTTCTGTTTTCTTTTGTGCTTGCGAAACTTGCAATTTTTATTTATTACACAGGTAGAAATGACCGAGGTTACTGTTGCAACAGTGAAGTAAACTGGCTAACTCTCAAATATACGCCTAAATAGTGAACATTAATATAGTGAATATAGTGAACATTAGTAAATACCAAACTGTTACATTTGTTGTGTAGGTTTTGTGCAAATAAATTATCTACTATCTTATCTTTCTTTAGCTCGTTATCTGTTTTCGCATATGAAAACTGATATCGCTTGGTTTACTTCGAGCCACGAGTCTCATTCGCTACTACCACTCGCACACAAAAACATAATAAAAGTAATGTTACAAATTGGATATCATTACCGATAAAGAAATAAATCACCATACATAGTATTTTTAATTTTTATAGTTACGTCATATGTCACAAATGTTGCCTTCAAAATAAAAGGCACCCGTGCTGTTTGAAAATACTACAATTAACGTGCTTAACGGACATAAACACAGTTAATAACAAGGTGCAGGACAAACATTGGGGGGCCGCCGCCAGCCACAGTGAATTCTCCAACGGTTGTTGCTTCATTCACCACATTTCAGATACATGTTTGGGATCACTGCATTCCATCACATATTTCACTGTCACATATTTTTACACTGGGCACTATTAAATCCACACTGCAATCCGATAGAAACACTGCAATCCATAAATATCTGATGTGTCAGAAGTGTCACTGCGCAGGCGGCGGCGGCACCGAAGGGGTGATTGTACATGTACATGCTTGTTTGCGAGGATTAGAACACCAAAAACCATTAAAATTATCATCGTATCATAGAAGTTCTGCTCATGAAAAAAATTCAACACATTCAACAATAAATGATTAAGACGAGGGACACTAATCAAAGTTTCCGAAAATTTCAAATTTAAGAATTGAATCACATTTTAAGTTTATTTTAAAATCAAAAACTAATTATTTAATATTTTAACGTCTTTATTCGTAGTTCGCTAACTACGTAAAAAATATTTTTCGCTTATGATATCTTCGATAGCCATGTTAGATATAATAAATAATTATTATCATTATGGCGGATGTGTCATGATAATAATGCCGACTTGCTGAGGTGCAAACTTGTTTGTTTATGAAATATTTTGTTTCATTTATCATAAAACCTTACGTAAAAGCAAGCAGACTTATTGGAAAACTGGAAACTCCTCTGGACCAAACCAATTTCGTTTGTTTGCCAATATTTTATTAAATACTTTGATAAAATTCTCAATTAGCGTTTTTTATTTAATAAAATAATGAAACATTTATAATAATTTTGTTATGCCTCCTGTTTTTTTAGATCACAGATAGATCACTTAGATACATTCGATCGTGAATCTCATTACATCACTAGTACTAAAAATTTTATAATGCTTTTACTTATCTTCGCGCTCAATGATACGATGATAAAGATGTGGTTTTTTTGATATATGAATACTTACGATAGTTGGTAACGCGAGGCAGTAGAGGGTGCAGGGCCGGAGTTCACGGAGGACGATGAGCCCGAGTAGCCCGAGCCGGCCGGCGAGGAGCCAGCGGAGGGCGCCCCTGCCGGCGCTGGTATCGCGGCTGGCTCGTAATACTCGGTGGTGAGTGTGCGTTCGTCCAGCGTGTGCTCGGCATTGTGAGCCTTTGACGCCGACTTGATGTCCATGAACGCGACTGTTGCGCACACTCCACTAGCACCGGTTGCACCGACACTGGCGTTTTCTGCTCGCGCCAATAGTTTGACATTCTGGACTCGGCCATAGCTGTGAAAAAATGTAGGTGTCATACGAAGTACCTAATTGTATTTCTTTAAGCAAAGAGCATCGAAACGCTTTCAATTTTAATCTGCAAGATATACATATAATACAATAGTATAAATAAATAGATAAATATTAGAGAACATTTCACACTTTGCCATCTAGCCCCAAACTAAAATATGAATAAAAGGATGTCGCATTTTGGATCTTAAGTTCTAAACTACCTACGCATCGGATTTTGATACGGTGTTTATTTTAGTAAATAAAAATTAATGCTGGTTTCTCATTGTCCAATTGAGTTCCTGTGATGACGGTTAAATATCTTACCCTAAAACCTACATTTAGATTGAAATGACATCGTAGGTTTAAACAGTTTTGTTTGTTTGTGGCAATATTGTCACTTTTTTCGTAATTACTTACGAAAAGGATAAGTGCTCGGGACGACGAATTCTATGCACCTATTGTAAAACTTTAAAACGAAAGTGAGTGTATAAAATGTCATTTTGCAGATAAATGATATCTTATTGATCAGCATAATCGTTCTGTAGATAAAGTAATTTGTCGCTTTTTTTGTTTGAAAATATTTATTTTGACCAAATCAATTTCGTATTGTGTTATGTTATGAAAGCCTTAGTTTATTTATTTGTGTACCTAATATACCGATATTTCTACAAATAAGTTTATTTCTCTGTTGCGAGTGACTGAGTGGACTATGGTGATATCGCCACATCCGTTATAAACTTGAAGTGTACTGAAGGGGTCATTGTACTTATCATTTTAAACACATTTTATTACATGTACAATCTGGAATCGCGCGAAAAATTTCAGCTGTTTCATACAGCTGGCTAAGGGTCAACGAACTTTTTCTATGGAACAGCCAATTTTTTTTACGTTTTCAGGTTTTGCTTATTTATAACCATGTAGGTATACATGTATGTAATTAAGTCTAAAAGAACAAGTTTAAATAAACATTAAATGATTAATATATTATACATATATTAATCATTCAATGTATTTTCTGATAATCATGTCTCTTTATATTCGATGAAAAGAACACAACTAAAATATTATGATTGTATATACAATAATTCTGTAATCGCACATTCTTTCCCTTAATATGTTTGAGAATCGTTTCTAACGGTAATAATGTCAATATACATAGTATGTATGTGTTAATGGCATCAGCCAAAAATATCTTTTTTATTATTATTTTAGGTGTTTTATCTGACTTGTGCGTTAGAAAGAGTTTACGGTTTGAATTTACAGTGTAACCTTAATATAACGAACGACAATATATATACTTCGATTTATAAAAATCTTCGAAATCCCCTACTACCCGTAAGAATTAATGCAAAATATACCTTTACATTATGAATACTTCTTGTCAAACACCACTTTTAACGAACTTTCAATTGTAGAATATAAAGTATTATATAATTTTCCTCTATTTAATGATTTTTATTTACATACAAACTTTACATATCGTATCCTAACGTTCGCTAAAAATCTTTTGCTGTAGGTAACAGGGTAAGCAGAATAGTAGGTACGTAAGGTTGAGGTTAATAAACAAGTTTTCTTACCCTGTTAAAACAATTAGACTAGACTAGACTAGATCTTACTTCATTGTAATAAATTACTTGGTATAACGAATAATTTCTAATTCCTTTTATCTTAGGGTTCCGTATTTTCTATAGACAGCACGGAATCATGATTGTCTCAGTGCGTAGGTAATAGCTTTTTATGACGAATTTATTTTTGATTGTGTTTACAATAAGGAAAAAAAATCATAGCCCATATAATACAAAGTGACGTAGCTGCGGGCTTGAATAAGCTGTCACTGTTTTGGCAATTTCAGTTATCCTTTCTATTAAGAAACTTCGTTCGTATTTATGTACATTTTTATCGGAGAATAGCAAGAAATTTCAACTCCATCGCCACACACAATGGATAAGTAGTACCTACGCCGCCGATTAAATCGGTCGATGTCTGCTGCGTTGCGAGACTTGCGAGTTACTGCGCGCGGCGTTGCCAGCTCTCTAGTCTTACAACATGGCCGCGCTCGCCGCACCCGGTTTCCGTGTGAAACTCGACTGATACAGAGCAAACTGGGCGCGTGTGTTCGAGCCGAGGAGAGGTTCGAGGTGGCTTGACAGGCTGCCGGGCTGAGGGGTAGTATGAGGGGGCCGGGAGGGGTTAGGGCGCCACTGGCTGAGCCGCGCCGCACTCATTACGACTGCTCAACGGAATATCCAAGCGGTTATATTTTATCGTGAGGCGAAGGGAACGAGGTATAAACATCGGCTTTGTAGTCTGATTTGACGTCATCTAGTTTCTGAACAATTAAATACCACTCTGATATTATAAATGCGAAAGTAACTATGCGAGTCGAATACTTTTTCACAACCAAACGGCGTTGGTAGCTAGGACAAACAAACATAAAAAGATACTTTCTGACCGAAAAATAAAGACAAATCAAACCGCAGAATGCTTGTATTTGCATATAATTACAGTGTTTCCCATTTTTAGCAATTATTTTAATAGCAGTTCGCATTTACATACCTATATCTCGTAAAACTAAAAACCAACAAATTTTACTAAAATTGAACATAGATAAACGTAACGTAATTTAGAATTAGTGACTAGTTAGTAATTCAGAAAATGGACTGAAGAATCATTTTTAAATGACATGGAGTTTCTATGTATGTATAAATATACGAATAATCTCAATAATCGAAGTGTGCCATGCGAATGTATTTTAGAATTTAGGTAGTTTTTATTTGAGTATTTGCGAAATATCTTACGTATCTTCGCTCCGCTAAACGTGACCCTACGTGTTATAATATCTGATGATCGCCTGCAGTGACACGGCGTCTCATGATTTAATACAGAATAAGGTTATAAATAGTAATAGTTCACATAATATTTCAACTTAATTATCTGATTACTGATTACAGTACAAACTAAAGAAAAAATATTGGGATTAAACGAACATGAACCGAGATTTTTTTCTACCGCAAATATGTCCGCCTTTCAATATTTTTTTTTGCCATATACAAGGTTATATTTCATTATAAACATCTTTTACTTTGAGCACAACTCTGAAAACGAAAATAAAAAAACAGCTACTCAGTAGAAAAAGTTCGTTAACCCTTGATCAAACGTATGGAGCAGCTGACTTAATTTTGTTGATTTCAGAGTCGTGACCAGAGAAAGACCATTTTAGAGCTGAATACATACACTCCAAGTTTACAACCCTGCATATGACTTAGGTACATGTTTGTTGATTATGGTAGTGGTACGGTAGCCTCAGTAGCTCATTTTTTTAAATATATAAGAGTAATAAGACGAACGAGACGCTCTCCTGGTGGTAACGCATGTCTAAGACCATTGTAGCGATACACCGAACTTAGATTAACAAAACAATGTCCAAGATATCGCTGTATTGACGCTCTTTAATTTGAGACTTACATGTGAAATTGACCAGCTCTTTTACTTTAAAACAATGTTTACAACGAGCTGATGTATTGAAAAACGTATTAGATAGAATTTAACACATTACTTGCGTTGACGCAGGTTGACATTATGTACTCTGTAGCCAAGTAGAGTACCGTTGCCGTTAGATGGAGTCTGCAATAAAGGGGCCAACTTACCGTTACCATACAGTAAATTGAATGCAATCTACGTTCTCGCCATACTATACGTACTATATGTATCATTGCAACTTGCAACATTCAGATGGTATTACGGATTGCTATTTATGTAGGCAATAATCAAAATAATAACAAATGCAAATACGTACAACAAGTCACGAGTTCAATGACACACAAATGGAAAATAAGTTAGTACCGCGTTCGTCGTCGAGTCATTTATTTTAAGCAATAAATTTTACGTAGGTGCCCGTGGTGTTCCAAAAACGCATCGTGTGTTTCGAATGTTTCAACTTTCACCAAGAAGCGCTTTGCCATTTGTTGTTTCGCAAGTTGAGCAACGCTCGTGTTATGCCCGCTCGCCTCTCGACAAGCAATTCTTATTTAGTGCACATCGTGAGGATAGTTTAGTTATACGCACCCAAAGGATGAATAACAAGATTCAATTACTAAATTATCAATCGTAACAGGAAGCTAATTGAAATTTAATTAAAAACGTGTTTTTATGACGATTTACTTAAGTTTGACTAAAAGACATCGGCCTACCATGTAAATTTATACATTATTTATTGCTGTAAAGACAATCCAAAGCAGCGTTGGTAGGTTTTAAGGAAACTACACCTGGGTCAAAGTCCTAGATACTGTACGGGTTGCTGTCTCTGCAACGAGATGGTTTCGGCACTCGCACGGTGATACCATGGAATGGTAAGAAAATTCGTCTACACTAATCATCATAACACAATTGTATAATAAGTCATCAGATTAATAATGAAGTTGTGTGGAGGTACGAAACTAGAAAATCATCGGTGTGTATGTCAGACTCGCAATTGACCATTTTTTAAACTCAGATGGATATCAGGTGATGGATCATCGGCACTCTATGACAATACTTTCTAACAAAATAGAAATCAGCCTGACTAGCGTAATAGGTTGGGTGAGTACGTCTGCATTGAACATGGTGTTTCTGCTTTAACATGCAAGTAGGTAGCTGTAGATATAATTTGCGGGAGTTGAACCAGTCACCAAGCCCGCGATGGCGACGGGTGGATCGTAGGAGTTGCGCAGGTCGATAGAGCGAGGTTGTGGGAGGAGCCATACAGTATCCAGAGTGCTTTATACCCCTCACCCTCACCCTACGTAAGCCCAATTTTAACCACCAACCTTTGCATTGCATAATAATGTTACAACACCCAATCCTGTCTCTCCTGGTCAACTCGCTGACGCACCTCACACTACCACAACTATAAAGGTAAACAATTAAATTGTTAAGTGCTTGTCGTGACGCACTTATCTTAGGTGTATCAACTAACTAAAATTAGACTTTTCGCCAAGATTGTAGAAAGATGTAGATATAATACGTATTTTGAATGTGCTCATTGATACCTAACACGACATTTTCGACCGTAGACATAATTTTAGAAAATATTATAAGTAGTCAACTTCCCCTTACTCTGTTTTCTTGAACTGCTCCCATATTATTCTAAATTATCGTACATTCGTACACACGGTATTCGTTACATCTATTACGTCAATAGATTTCGTGTAGCAGTAATACTATGTATATTATTAGTATCGAATAATAAAATTGAGATCTACAAAGCTAAAAATACAATTTGGTGTCTATATTTTCATTTTGGAGATCCATAATGAGCATAATGATAAATTTATGGAAGTTCATTAGGAAGTTACAAAATGGTTAACGATAAGTTTTGAATATTTGTTGTACCTACTTACATAAGTCTAAAGCTGAATTAGGTACTGTATTTGGATGAGCAATTAGTTATTCATTTTAAACAGTCTAAAGCATTTCATGAAAATATTTTAAACCAATTGAAATGTCGAAAAACAAACGGTTAATTTTCAAACAAGTGATTAGGGGCTGGTAAACATGGGCCTAAACGCTTTGACATGCGGGTGAAAATAAATAAACACATTTAAACAACATTCAATGATAATAAAATAAAATACCTCGTATCCATTAAGTATCGAAAACGCTTCACGTTTTGACATTGAACAATTTCCATTGTCGGTTTCAGCTGGGACTACAAGATTCTTAGTGATAAAATTACTATCTAGAACCGATAGCTACAGCTGGTGACTGCAGCCGCTAGTCGTTTTACTCATAAAATGAATAAACATAAACGTGCTTTAACACAAGCTCACAGCGCAAGCCCGGGTGTCTGCGCTGTGGTTTCCTGCGCACTCCACGCCTCACACCAAAGGCGCTCGAAGTTGTCATCGATCGTTTGGCAGTGTTGCGTTCAGCCTGAGACCAAACGCACTGTAAAATTTTATTTGGCACATACCATGCGTTTAACAAATATAATTCCAAAGTAATAACAAGCCAAAAAAAATTAAAAAAAAATCCGTTTGCTAAATTTTGGTTTTACCAAACGACCCTTTACTTTTACCATAACTTTCTGTATCTATGTATGTATTGTACAAGGTCGATATCATAAGGCGGACTTCAGAAGGTACCTACATGATGAGATAACAAACAATTTGATTTTAAACTTTTGGTGTCTTATACTTTTAATTAAGATGTAACGTGTTTAGGGTTTCGGGCAAAACTTACTGGTACTGGCACTATGCACCTATAAAACATTTCAAGTTACATATACTAATTAGTCATAATCGTACTACATTTGTGGGAAATCTGATTGCAAGAGGTTGCTAAGTGATTAATAACCCTGTATATACGAAAATCTAAAAAAAAAAACGCTGTTTTATACATTTTCTTGACGGCCGATGGCACTTTTCCATAGAAGTGTTGAAGTTTTTTGCTTAACTTCGGTGTCATAGTTAAATATGTTCACATTATGGGTCTATCCCACCTACTTATAAGTATTAAACACTTCTCCGAATTACCTTGTATATCATCGCTCAAAGGAAATATTAAGCCTTGTTTTCAGTTTTTGCAATTCATGTTTTACATCTAGTCTTTACATCTATAGTCTTGGTCAACTCCAATCCTTGCCAGTTAAATCAAGTTATGCCTTAGTAAATTAGTGGCGACTTTACTATAAGCTTCTGGATGGAGTTTTGGAAGCAACACGAAAAGTCATGTTTTACCACATTATATCACTTTCCCATACTCGCGCTTGTAAATCGGCACTTTATGAATTAACACCACTATTTTTATACATAAACACTCGAAAAAAACACTAGTTTTGGAAAAAAAAGGGGGCGACATGACTCTAACCGCGTTCCCGCCAAAACTCTGTAAGTACTCTAGCAATAGAATACGGCATCGGCATCTCCTGCCTGCAGTAACATCCTGTTAATAAGGGGACTAGGGTTAGATCTTATCATCTATCTAGAGGCTGGAAAAGACGACAAGCCTACCATCAAGGGCCAGGTTAGTAGGCATAATCCCTTGCATATAAAATTATACATCGACTGCGCCCAGAGTAGTTTCTTTTAAAGATTTTTTCAAATTTATCTTTTTTTACAATTAGTGTTTTTCGCTTTCATTTTATATTTCGTACTGGCAGTGTAAACATGAGATTAAACCTTAAACCAATTCAATCAAAACAACTTAAATAACGGCTAGCAATTAATAAGAAAATAATCACTTACAATGACGTTTTAACAAAGTTAAGTAGGTAGCACTCGTTAAATTATAACTACGCCATATGTAAATCTATAGGTAAAGATGTGATTTACGTATTCTAAATTTAATTCACGATAATAAAAAATGTAGTATAGGTAGACAAATAACACTACTTGGATAATAAATAGGTATGTATTATTATACCTACATCAACCAGTCAAGATACGAAGCATTCGTTTGGAAAGAACTCGGAGCTCACGTACAAGTACAAACAAAGCATGAATGCGGCGTTGCCAGATCTCTCGCCCGGCCCCGCCGCGCCGCACCACCCGTCACCCGCTCGCTCAAACCGCGGTGTATATACTATTCGGTATTCTGTGATGTTACCGACCGCGCCATGTTGTCGTCGTTCGCTCGCTCTTTGCCCGACCGACACGGCTAGCTATGCTATACATACCTAACTATAACAACATCTAACTATCCAAGGTGAAATGAGCCGGTCGTCGATGTGCGCTCAGATCGTGGCTCGACTGTTTTGTTTGAAGACAGAATTATTTTTTGTTTGAATGCCGCATTAGGTGATAACCGAATTTAAAATTAACTTTATTTATTACACCAAATAGATGTTTAGAAAAATCAACATTATGAAACAGAATTCACGGTAATCTTTTGACTCCTTTTAGTTAGTTCACTTTGTAGTAGCTCTGCTTTCTGGGTTGAAGGGCGTGGGGATCGATTCCCATGCAGGGGAAACATACTAGGTATATTTAATGTTGTACATTAGGTATGTGGCGAATATATATGTTTGTTTTGTGTCTCAGCGTACTACTAAAAGTATATATTATAAGTTTGAAGTACCTAGTATATATACTTAGGTATATGCTTTTTATTTTATTTTTTTATTATGTGTATCACGTGTAAGTTGTAGTACAAGCTTAGCTTAGTTTGATTAAGGCTAGAAAATAGCTGCGTGAAATATCCTCCAGATTCAAAATGATAGCTGTGTGACATGACACGCTCTTGGTAAGTTTCCGCAGCTTTGCCACAAATTAGGGTCCAATTATATTATGTAGCAGATTGTCAGACGTAACAAGCATAATATAACGTTAAATCATGATAAAGATTGTCAAATATGTATGTACCTATCAATCGATTTTATATGACAGCAATTGAGATTTATCTTACAACCTACGAAAACTTTAACCAGGATTTATTTCTGCAAGAAGTAGGGATTTAGTTAAATTATTAATGACTGGACAAAGGCAAAGTGAAATACGAATGATGAAATACTATAGATATACATACATATAAATACTAGATACATACTTACTTACTTCGAGTTTTATACATATATGCAATGTGTCCTATAACAAAGCCTACGCCCGTCTGAATAAAATCTCTAAATTGTGGTACGGATTGTGGACAACAACAAAAAACCAACAAACAACAATAAAATACATAATAAAAACCAACCAAATAGGAGTTTGATTCCGAGCAAATTTAAAGAAAACGAGCGAGTGAATGAACTTTATTACCTATATGTTAAGCATCAAGTTGCACACGCAAATCATTTTGAAGAAAAAAAATCACATTTGTATGACGATACGGACACATTTCTGAAAGATTTCCTGTGACTTTCTGTACTAAGGGACCGTTACTAGTAAAGATACATCATCCCATACAAAATACACTAAGGTAAATAAAGATTTTCATCCAGCTATTTTTAATGTCATACGGGGGGTCTAGATGGCTCCACTCTCTGTACGTGTTTTGGGCTATTTGTCCTTACGTGGGTCACTTCGTAATAGGCAAGCGTGAAATCAATAGATGGCGCTTCTTTTTGAGTGTAATTCGGTTTTTCAGTGTCGAGACCTCGTGACTGAAATGATTCGCACTTGAGCCAATTTTTGGGTTTCGGATTTCAAAAGCCAAACTTCATTTCGTTGTCCGTCTGTCAAATCGAATCTATGAGGTACTTTCCTGTTGACCTAGAATAATGAAATTTAGCAATAACTAACCCTTTCGGCTCAGTACACCTCAACGTTATAACCCCGCAAACATATTTTATGTTTTGGCATGAAATCCCAGGCACGTATCATTAGAAAAAAAAAAAAAATTCTTCAAAATTTCAACTGGCTACCGGTATCGCGTAAAAAGTCATTTTTTGAAATATCGTTCAATAGTTTTATTGACCAAGTCGAGTTTCTATAGATGCTAGTTATTTTAGTAAGCGGCGGGTTCATCGATCTAACTCTCCCCCCCCGTCCACACACCGAGCTTGCGCTGGTTTGCCCTGCCACAATTCTCACTTGGTACGTGTCTACGCGATCAACGCGAACGTACGCGGCATTGCAAAATATTGATTGGGCACCAAATGACCATGAAATCAAACAGTTCAGAGTTGTTTCCACATTTACATGTGGCCAAAATAATGACCCTCTTTTTTGAGCAGTCGAGTAAAAAAATAAGGTATATTTTATTTGTCTTGGGTTCCAAGACAAATAAAATGTATTATTAGGCATTTCACAAAGTGATGTTTTACACGAAACTCCATGAAAAGGCGCTCACTGCCTAGAATAGCGACTCTATACTTCTCAGTCTCCTTGACAAGGTTGATCGATGTATCATTTTGCAAGAAGCTCAGAAGCTCAGCACAGTATGCACTATGCAACGTGATGGTAGATGATTTCTCTTTTACACAATGTTTGTGTAAAAGAGTATTTATGAAAATCTGTAAAATTAAATAAAAAACAGATAGCATGCTTCAAATGAAAAAAAAAATAAAAAATTACAGTGCACAAATGATTCTATCTACCCATTGCCGCGTTGTATGGCAATACTCAAACATTGGGCAAAATAAAGGCCAGCGATTTGTTCACGTGTGGCGTCGACCAGACGAGATGACAAGTCATTGAATTTTTTTTTGCTCCCAGTCCCCACAGTCCCAAAGTTTCAACTCCAAAAGGATCAAATGTGTACCCACTGTCCAGGGTACTATACTGGCAATGGGGCCAGTGTTTTTGGGAACTATTCCTAATGTCAGCGGCCTTTTAGATTAGTCTATTTCATTTTAATTTATTTATTAGTTCTCCTAAAACACTTTAGTTTATATGTTAGGATGAAATTTGAAGATAGTTTTCTTATGTAAATCAAAATTGTTAGATAAGTTTTTTATTATAAATAATGAATATTAAATAAAATTTTCGTTTCCATTATAATAATAAGGATTGTCAAAAAACAACTGCAGGTTTGTAATATGAAATGAATAAAAGTACATTCTATCTACACTAATATTATAAAGAGGAAAGATTAGTAATACAAAATTACAAAAAGAAAGATTTGTAATACGTAATTTTGAATGTGTATAACGAATAAACTCAAAAACTACTGCACCAATTTTAAAAATTCTTTCAATATTGTAATGCTAAATTATCCCTGAGTAACAAAGGCTATATTTATTAATATAAAGAATTAGGAATCCTTACTAAAACATCAATAATGTAACCCAAGGTTTAAAAAAAGAAATGCCATATAATGTCTTGCATCGCATGCGCTGCGGAAACTTTTGACGATAAAACAAAAAATGTACTACATTAAAATGTAGTAGGTACATTTTTTAACAATATTAAAGTATATGTCAATATATACAAAAAAGTTCGCGATATCATATTTATTTGATTATCATCACTATTGTAATTATGCCATTATAACCATTTTTTTTTATTCATTCAAGTAAAAAAAATGCCGTCCAAAATTAGACCACGTTATTCTTGATATTTATTATAACTTAAATAAATACTTACGTAGTAAAGGTTGTTTCAGATTACTTTTTCAATAAATGAAATCGGACATTTCATTCAAAAGATATCGTAAATTTAAAAATATGATCATACTAGGAATTAATAGATAAACGCTGCGGCGCTCAATGGGCGACGGAGGGTTCAAGGGATGTAGCATCTATGGGATAGGCAGCGGCGCGGCTCAGTCAAGACATAAGACATAATAGCCCAACAAAGAAATCAAGATTTTGACGTATACCTACGAAGGCTTGATACAGATAGAAAATAAACTTTCAGAATTGAACGATAAAAATTTAAAATACTTTGGCCTACCATCTCTCACAACCGCTTACAAAATATAGTTGACGCTATACAGCTTGCTTTACAATAAATAAATCTCAGGGACAAACTTTCTCGATGGTTGGCATCGACCTAAGAAAAGAGTGCTTTTCTCATAGGCAATTGTATGTTGCTCTTTCTCGAGTAGGATATCCTCAAAACCAATATGCTTATATTGCTTCACCTTGAAATATCATTACCAACATAGATTGCAAAAAAACAAAATTAAAAAAAAAAATAACAACGATAAAATTAAAACAATAAAAATGTGGAAATACTTACTACTACTTACCTAAATGAAAAATAGAAATTTCAATCATTTCACAAAAGATAGTTTTACTCAGCCCTTATCACAAAATGTTTGATGTAAATAAATGTTTACCCGTGCGAAGCCGGGACGGGCTAGTTAATAAATCAAGAAATGAAATAAAGTATGTCAAACAAAATAAAATATTTGATTGATTTTCTATCCTCAGCTTGAAGTAGCTATACTTCATATTAGAATTTCGGGGCACTGCAAATCCTTTGACTCGGACGCAAATACCGACAACAATCCAAAGTCGGCCGAGGCGAAGCGATTTTCCTCTCTATACTCTTTATTTTTGTCCAGGGAAAATTCTTGACATCGGCCCTAAATCGGGTAGGGTGTGGTACTCCCGGTCCTTATACCGGAACCTCGGCGCTTTGTGTAGAGGCCGCGGGCATGCTTTCGCACTATTCCGCGGCCTCGACAGCGCTTGTCCTCGCGAAATCCAATCTCTGCCGCAACGATGACGTAGGGATATATCCTGATCCAATTTGTAGACCGCTTCTATCTCGCAGCCGCAATCATCGGTATCACTACAGGATACCTCTCAAGGTCCTCTCCGAGGTCCCACAAAACAATACGCAATAAGAGACATTGTGTCATTACAAAAGGCCCATGATAGGCCCTGCAGATAGCATCCTACTCGCTTGAATGGAATGGAACCGACTAATTAAAATATTTTTGTATCGTATTACTCGTATGTATTTATTAATCACTTTAAAACCACGGGTGAGATGCCGCAGCACACGGCTGTGGTACTGACTATACAGGTTTGCCAGATGGCACTAGAAGTCAATGGCAAAAATATACCACAAACATATTTCATCGATACAACTGGCACACGAGACCATTTTAATAGCTGAATCGCTGAAACATTTGCGATGGTATCTGACTACTTGGCTAACTTTTCTCTAGACGGAGTTTGGCCATATACAATAAGCATGGTTTCAATAAATGGTTCTACTCAAAAAATAGTATTATTTATAGCTAGACAAATAAATGTAGAGTAACGTAATAAGCATTGTTTCCATGATGGTTTTACTCAAGAAATAGTTATTAGCTAAAAAAATAGAGTAACGCCAATAATATAATAATACATCTACGTCGGACAGCATTCAGATATCCTAACTTTACCCTAGATTAAGTAAAAGTAACACACAGAAGGATCAGTTTCGAACAAAAGTAGTTTAAAAATATTTACCTACTTTTACGACCGTCACCTGCTTACATACAACATTGCAACTTATCACGTGGCCCGAAAGTTCATATTCGTTTGGGCACCACTATATCCTAACCGGTTTAGCTCCGCCAATACAGGGTTGCAACTCACAGATTAAGTATTAATTTAAATGAAATAGGTATGAATATGTTATATGAGTACATAGAGATAATGTGCGTTCATATACTATCGTCACATGCGTAAGAACTCCAGTGTAGTAAGCTAATGTTGTAGTGGCCCGATCATATCGGAGGCAGAATCGATAACAGCACGATAGACGAGTTTTAGAAACGTAATGTAGGACGCCCTAAGAGTTGATTGAATTACGTACAATATACGTAAGGCGATGGGCAGTGAATGGAAGAGAAAACCCGAAGATCGATCCAAGTTATGTGCATTTAAATAGGTTACTAGGTATGTTTAGCAGTAAACTGATCATGATGAGTAGAAGTAGTAAAATATTGTGCAGAATTCATATTACGCTAACTGATACGAAGCAGGAGAATAAGTAGTATCACGAAAGCTCATCAGTACTGACAGTAACAATTGGTACGATAAGGAGGTGGAAGCGTTACAAGCGCAGGTGAAAAATGTAGAAATGGAATAGAGTTGACATCAACGTGTGCCAGAATCAGGTTTAAGTAAAATGAAGGTAATAGAAGCATCACGAATTCGGTACCACAGAAAGCAACAATTCCGACGAGAATGTGATGGAAGCGAGACTGGGGCGAGAAAGTTGAGATGGCAGTAAGGCGTTTAAAAGCATTACGGAATCGAAACATCATCAAAGGATGGGTGGAAAGGAAGCGACAACTGCAGACTAGTAGACTGCTTCCCTTTGTTGGGGGGCACGACCGTATTGCTATGTGTATTCAAAGACTTAAAAGATAATACCGTGTGTATTAGCAAATTGATGAACGCGCGAAGCCGCGGGCAAAAGCTAGTAAAATAGCAAGCTCCAACGTTAAAACAGTATACGACACTCAGAATATACCTAATACAATGTTAGGTACAGGGTACACAAAATACGATAAAAAGCAAATTGCTTATAAAATTTAAAAAAAATGCAGTTAAGTAGTGGTACGGAAATTTTCTTACACGACTCAGACTCGACCTAGTCCGGTTTTTCTATATAATTACATAATTAGACTTATAATTTGTAATAAAAAAATATATATTCATATTTCCACTAGCGCATCCGTTTCACACGTGGGCGCTTGTTTTTTATGTACCTATATACCTACACACAGATAAAATATTCGTGTCGCGTATTGTTTTTGTTTCTGCCATACCTATTATTTATTAATTGACAATAATACGCTTAAAATTAACATTGCGCCTGCTACACTCGGGTAATGTTACTTTTGTAATAGATTATATCCATAAATATTCAAATGCAGAATACGTAGGTATATTTAAAAAATACTGGCTTAACATTTACTAGAAATACGTAACTCGTGTTAATGTTCAGTCTGTGCTCGCGCATTATTCATGTTTGCTTTTTCCCACCACGTGTTCTTCATTGCCCACAATACGCACAAAATGTCTGTGCTTGCTATGCTCGCATATTTTAATGTACTAGTTTCGTTGTTTATGAATATGAACTGTCTAATAATAGTATTGCTCAAAATATTCGCTACGCTCGCGTTCTTTATTATGTGGCGGTTTTGTTCCTGCCACGTGAAAAACATTTTATTGAATAGAACAATTGAAAATGATATAGCACACAGGACTCGTCAAAAGTTCGATTTCAACCCCCATCGATTTATTTGAGACACGATACCCATTTCCTTTGCCACAATCTGGGCACCAATGCCAATAATTTTAAGGTTGCATAAACACTGCCAATATTCTGAAGTCTCTATCATTCAGCAATTTTTACTTAATTCTAAAGAAAAACCTTTGTAAATATCAAACATTCTTACACAGTAATTTAAACAAAATCTATCACATGAAAATATGTATGCTGAAGAATTGTAGCCGCTAGTTATTTGAAAAGTTTACGATACGATTACTGAATTACTTCTGTCGTGGCATTTTACGTTTCCAACAAATACCTTACGAATACCTAAAACGAACTTTGACATGAACATCGAACAACTTAGAAATTCATGGCTTTTAAATAGCAGTAATGTTTGCTCATCAGTTTCCTCTATTGCCTGTCGTGATATAGCTATTACCTAGGTAAGTACCTATATACAACTGACAACAACTTAAACCTTATGCAATAGTCATCTGTTAACTTGCTATACCCACCTTCGTAAAAAGGTTAATCTAAGTATTAAGTAAATGCCTATGGGTTGATACACAAAACAATTTTACAAGTAGATACTAAGTATGTTTATGTTTTAAGAGGTACGTAATAATTACCGTTTGAAGTGCTCCCTTATTCGATCTTCACGAATATTATCGGGTAAATTTCCAACCCACAGATGCCGAGTCTCTCTAACCATCTTGTTTCAAACTCCACATTAGGACTCATTACCCGCTTGCATCACTACGTGGCAAAAATCAATTTTGCACAGAAATGTGCTTCACACATTTTGATTAAATCACACTATGTAAGCTTCAAACATTGTTCCAAACACTGTTACACTTTTTGATAACGGCACTTATCTATCTTTCACTTCACGACATTCGTTAATCACATCACACAATCCACACTTCACTATAAACACACGACGTAATAGACGCGAGCGTACTCTTCGCAGCTCTCGAATTGACAGTGACGGCAGCTTCGACGCGAGTTTGCCGATAAGCTCCGCCTTCTGACCGCTGCCGCGCGAAGTGGAGTAGGGTTTCCAGAATATCGAACTAACTTTCGACTATTTCAAAACATCCCGACATTGGCAAAAGGCAGTAATTAACAACGTATCTAACTAGATTTTAAAAACTAAAACACCTATTTTTTTTTAAATATAATTTCATCACCTGGCATCGTTTCTAGCTAAATTAAGCTAATTTTACGAACTGAAAAATGATCATAATATTTTTACTAACTTTAAAACATTAAAGTTGGTCTATCAAGAATGTACTTTAAAGACCTGAAATATTCATATGAGGTCTGATTCAAAATATTTATATGTCTGGTCAATGAGTGAAAAGTGTATATTGTTGGTTCGTGGCCAGCTCACCCGATTTATCATCCTTCTCTTTCTATATGCAGTAATTCTGTTTCTCTCTCACTAGCGTTTATTGACATCAGTGTTGTAGAGTGTAGAAAAATACAAGAATGGACGGCAGTGCCTAATAATAAAATAAGTTCTTTTTTCAAGGTGTCCAAATAATTAGGTACTTATGTAAACTAGCTTTTCGTGAGAATAATAATGTAATAATAATTGAATTACATCAAAATCGTAAGAAATTAATGTTAACTGTTCTACAGATTTATATTATTCCTAATTAACATATTAACATAGTTACACGGATTCGCTGCATTCATTTATAGAAAAGGTTATTACATTTTAAATATTATCTAAAAAAATAGATCTATCGTTGATCAACCAAAGTACTAGTTTGGTATACCTTTTCGAAGAAACCTAGTTTGAGTACTTATTTTGATTGATTCGTTTGTTTTTAATAGAGTAAGCAATGTGGGTACTTTCATGCAGTCAGTACTAAGCCTAATGTTGGTGGTTGGTGGTGGTGGTTACCTACATACTAAACTTACTCTTTATATTAATTATTAACAATTGCCTTGAAAAAAGGGGTGAGTAGGTTAGTAGCGTAGACCGAAACAAAATGAATAGACAGGCCCCAACTGTTAAACATGCCCTATAAAAACCAATCAAAACCATCGGCCATACTTTGTCTAGACGACAAAGTGACATTGTAGAATTGCCCTAACGTCCAAGAAAGAGGGAAATATTTTTCGAGCGTATCTATACGTATCTGCGTTTCAAATAATTCGTTTTTACTTCTTAAATAGGTTGATTGATTTTAGAGTATGAGGTAGGTATCATTAAGCCGGTCTTCACCTCGTATACACATAGCCAATGTCATTTTTTTTTAAATACTAAATTGGTTTGCATTTGACCGCGCCCTGCCTGATGTTAAGCAGGATACAGTCTAAGATGCAGTACGCTTACATAGAAAAAAAAACCTGTTTACTCTGGATTATAATAATAATATAGCGGTAAAGAAAAAAAAGTATTTTTATATTTTATATTCATATCTTTGATTACTGACTTTGACTGTGCCAATAGATCTGTAACCTAAACGACTTTGAAAGTTGAGTTGTGGAAATTCGTGATTGCTTTGAATGAGCTTAAAAAATAAGAAGGTTTTTAATAACCGTTTCATTTATAATTTTCGTGTATCTGTTTTTTGTTTCAGATGATATAGTAAAAATGTATTATCATGCAGCGAGAGTAAATGTGGTATAAAAAACATTAAAAACGTACGAGCAAAGTGAGGGCGAAGGCTTTGAGCTATATTTTGAACAAACCAAACCTATTATCTAACGTTCATGCAAAAAATCAAACTAAAAGCTAAACAAGTAGGTATAAATTTACAATTTAAAAAAAAACCGACTTCATGACCTTTAGGCCAACTAAACGCACTACTCCATTGAAACAGCGAGGTTTTGCAGTAAACGAAAATATCATCGAAGTATACAATTTTTAAATTTTTGTTAATTTTGTTTTCTCATGGATGCCGTTGTCAGAACTGAAGTCGGTGCTTAGCCCAGCCTAGGTGCCGGTGGTTGGCACCGACTTCAAACAGATCAGTATGTACCTAGCAGGTACAATAATATGCTTTGTAAAGTAAGTTTATTTTTCGCTTTTTAGTGCTGATGTTTTTTTCTTGAAGTAGGCTTTACTTTTCTTTTTAAAGTTTATTTATTTTTAATTTTTTTAGTTAATTTATGTTCATGCCCAGAAACACTTGAACAGTATAGACTCGCTAAGATTCAAAAACGTCTTGCCAGAGACAATTACATCGGCAAAGTAAACAAAAAAATTCATTAAAAAAAATTCATGAAATGAAAACTACTGGGCCAAACCATGTTAAATTTTTATGGGACCAAATGGCAACTATTCCGCATGAAACTAAAGAAGAATCACGTAAATCGAATCATAAATCTCAGCGTAATCGGTGTACATGCATAAAAAAAAACAAGTTGAGAGCCTCCTCTTTTTTGAAGTCAGTTAATAAAACACGTCAATATGCGAGCAAGGTGAGAGTGAAATTTTTCAAAAATATTGTTTGGCAATACAAAATCTTGTCCTGACGGCTGTCTTGAGCTTGACGCTTGTCCTTTCCTGTTGGAGGCCTGACGCCTGTGGCATTTTTCCCATTCTGTCACCCTATTTTACGTCACTCTGCTTGTCGGCCTGACGGTTTTGTTGTAAATTACCTTGATAACAATATGACGCCTACATAAAATCATGTACAAAACACGTTATAATTCTATGTGAACAACAATGACAACACATTAGATTGACATATCACAGCATAGAATACAAATGTTAGTATGGATGGGAACACAGGCTATCTTGTCGCAGCAATGTATTTTTCCCAAAAATACATTAAAATACATATTATTAATATTTAAGAAGTAGCATTTTATTCATCAAGGGCTTTTTCTATAAACTATGTTTAAGATGCTCAACTTCTCGCTGACGTGAAATGTTATGCTTGAAAACAAGAAAGAAATGCTAAAGCATAGATTCACTATAAGCATGATTTTAATAACTTAAGTGCCAGATAACGAGTGTGCTATAATGTGGGGAAACGTTCACTTATTGTGTTTCCTTAACTTCAAAGCCGCTCATAAAGTTGACTTTACTTGACTAGAGAAAGACTTGAACTTACCAAGACGTTGTTTGATTTTGACAGTAATGCTTAATTGACTTGATTTTTTTGAAAAAAAAAAAAATCTTTACACCGGAAAAGTTGTATGTAAAATAAAAATAAAAAAACTTTTTTTTAATTATTCTTTGTCTTGGATTTCACCCGAAAAAAAATACTAAAAATTAGATGGTTTTTTCTCGCATGATTTTAGGGTAACATTTCGCACTTGGAAAATGATATCACTGAGAAATCTTTGGTGAAAAATACACCAACTTGCGAAATTTTGAGGATTTTTTATATGTTCACGTTGCTCTAGGGCTGACAAAATCAATAAAAAATACTACCATACAAGATTGCATGTTTGATAAAATCATAAATTTACTATTACGACAATAGCTTACCTCACTAAGCACGTTGGAGAAGAACATTTCACTGATAAATTATTGTTATACAAAACATAACACATTTAGGTAGTGGTAGGGTACTTTCTAGTACTTGGCTGGCTATCACCCTCAAGTTGAAAATCTGCCGCCAAGCATCTAACGGTGTGTTCTAGCAGCCTAAAGTGAGATCTAGTTCCATTCCAGGCTAGGTGTATTTACCACCTTCGACAACACCGACACTTAACATCAAGTGAGCTGTGGTCAAGCACTGCCAACCACAAAAAATATATAGAAAATTAAACTAAAACAGAATAAAGAAAAAGGAAGATAGCTTTAAAAAAAATATATAAATTTATATCAAACTTAAATGTAAGAATTAGCAATAATGTTAAAAATAACGGAACCAAAATAAAAACAATTGTATTACATATTATTATTATTCTTATTTACAACTTAAACGGGATATTTCACGTTTTATGTAAAAACAAAAGGAGGCCGCGTGCGCTTTGTAGTCTGCTTTGGCTCCTTGAAGAAGGCCACCGTCCGAAACTATAGTCTGAGTCTTAACATCAGGCAGAGTGTGGTAATACGCGAACGCATTTTGAATATAAAAAAAGTGTCAAAACCACGTCGGTTTCCGTAGTGAAACAAGTGTACTTAACTACTACATTAAAAAGTCAGGAAAACTTTGAAAGACTTATTAGAGATAATGAACTAGATACCAAACATCGAAAATGAAATAAGAAAAAACTAACACGACCAAGAAAGTTTTAATCCAAATTGTAACTGACTTCTGCAGATTTTTTTATGCAGCAGAATATCCTGATCTAACAGATTTAGAAAAATCTATTAACTGCCATGAACTAGATCAGAGGAGTCAAAAGAATCTCATCCTGATGCCTTATCGTTCTTTTGACCTGTTTTAGAAATCGACTAAAGCCTAAATAAAGCCTAAATTTTGTTACAATAAAGTCAGTACTATCATTTTGTAGGCAAATAAATCTAATTTGGGGAACATTTCATAAATACATCTGGCAGCTTTGATACTGAAATGAAAAAAAGTGCTGGCGGGAACGCGAAAAAGTGTCGCTTCAAAAAAGGTGTTTATGTTTAATATTAACATCTTGATTATAAAGTGGCAAATTTTAGAAAAGTGATTTAAGTAATATGGTAAAACATGTCTTTTCGTGCTGTTTCCAAACACAGTATTAGCAGCTTCCCAGAAAATCTCCACTTCTAAAGTATGGGTTACTTGACTTACACATTGACAATGATTACCTTTGTGTAACTTTTACTATGGCTAAGATTGAATCTGTTAGACTTTATGGAGAAAACCAGAATTAATAAATCCAATTTGGTAAAGACAAGTTCAAGTTATTAAGTTTTTTTTTTTCTCTTTCTTCTTGGCATCAAACTCTGTGTATTCTGCCAGTTTCAATGTTTCTATATTTTGTGTGCAGTCTTCAGTTTCTTTATCTCTATAGTGAAAGTCCAGTCTTGGTCAAGTCTAGTCGGTGCCAGTCAAATCCAGTGATGCTTTAGTAAAGTAATAAATAATAATAATAAATATTGTAGGACACATTACACACAGCGCCATCTGACCCCAAACTAAGCAGAGCTTGTGTGATGGAAGTCAGATAACTGATAGAATACATAAATACTTTTTTTTTGTAAATACATACTTATAATACATACAGAACACCCAGACACAGAACAAACATTTGTCCTTGACGGGAATCGAACCCACGCCCTACAGCTCAGGCAGACACACTCCCAATGAACCAACAGGGCTGTCAGAAGTAGTGGCGACTTTATTATAAGCTTCGATAGAGTTTTGGAAGCAACACGAAAGTCATCACCAGATTATATCACTTTCCCAAACTCGCGCTTATAATAATTTGGAAACTGGTTTTGGAATAAAATACAATGGGGCGATATGACACTGCTCCTTCTGTGTTCCCGTCAAAAACACCTGTGTATCAAGTTGTCAGAAAAATAAAATATTAGTACACTGGCAAATACACAAAGTGTAATACCAAAAGCAAAGAAAAAAAATATGTAAATATTGTTGTCAGTGTTACGTTAACCAGTAATTAACGATTATGAAAGTATTTTGTGCCAACGTTCAGACGAAAAACAATATTCCACGAAAATAATTTCTTTTTAGTATGTTTAAGTTTTTTCTTTTTATATTCTTTTTAATATTGACATGAATATGTCGAATTTGCTTCCATAGTGGGAGGCAATTCAGAAATTTTATGATAACAAAATCGGGAAATACTCTTTGGTAATGCAGCTACAAGTCTATCATCAACATCCAAAATCAGAAGAAAGAAAATATGAAGGACTTCTTAATGTTCTAAAATGTACACGTAGGCTCACACGACCGTGTTCACAGTCACATCTTGATTTTTTACTTTGGTCATATCGGGATTATTACTTTGGAGGAGTTATAAAATAAGATAACTTTTATTGCTTAAAACTCTGTACATGAAGGTCTATTTACAAGTTTTTTTGTCACAACAATATATTCAAACCAACTAATATGTCTATTTACTTACTTGAATTTCATAAATTAAAATACGTAATTTAATATAAAAACTAAATTAATTACTATTCTATTATATATACAATACATATCATATAAAAAATATATACCTAATTAGAAACTAATAACAAAATTTATATTAATACTATTTACAAACTTATAAAAATAACTTAGACAAAAAGGCCGTCAGATGAGGGGTATGTGGCCAGAATACTAGCAGCATTGCCACAGACTAATTATATACTAACTATTATAAAAAAACATTAGAACATTAAATTAGTAACTATACTAATCAAAATGTAAATATACAATAAAATTTAAAACTGAGATTGGTTATTTAATATTTCTTTCTATAATTATCTGTAAATAGGTATATTTTTTTGTTTTAGTATGCCTTTTCTATTAGGCGTTCTTTAATAATTTATGCATTTTTCTCGTAATGTTGACAGTAGTACGCTCAATAACCACTATTCAGATTTCAGAATGTGCCCGTTCTCAAAATGTCGTATATATATTATCTTTAATAAAGTTTTTTAGTTTTAAATATAATAAAAATAATATGTACCTATATACTATTGTAACCTAATCTACCTTTCGTACAACGTCTTTATTTATTTTAAATAAATATGTGTTTATTTTTTTGTTAGGTTGACATATCGTTGATTGCGTAGATCGGTTGGTAATTCCAATTTGTTTAAAAATACATAAATAAATCCCCAGAAGATACAAAAAATGCTACGTAAGTCGGTGCGACTATTGAACTTCCAATATCCTTGGAGAAAAAGTCTCATTTTTAAATCCACTATAAATGTTCAGACTTCTGAAGATCCTGGCGGCGTAGTTATAAGTGACAGCTGTGTACAACGTTTGAAACAGCTATGTGATGGAAATAGTAACTTTCTGAGACTTATCGTGGAAAGTGGTGGATGCTCCGGATTCCAATATAAGTTTGATTTGGATGACAAGCTAGCCAAGGATGACAGGTACTAATTTCCCTAGACTGTTGTACTGTTCAATGAAACCAGTTTGTTTTAAATAAAGCATAATAAATAGGTGGTAGATGTACTGTATCAGTTTTTAACATATTGCTGCTGGCCATAGGCCTATCCTTGTAGGGTCATATTCTACCATGTTGGTCCAGAAAAGATAGGTGACTTTACATAATTGTATGTAGGTCACGTACCTATACTCAGCAGTGGGACGTTAAGGGCTGTAATGCCATTTATTTTGTGTAAGTTTGGAATTAATGTATAAGGTTACATAGAATAGTAGAACTAAGCCAAAAAGTTATTGTAATTGTGTGTTGTATATGAACAAATTTAACTGTAAGATTAACTCAGAAATTGTGAAAACAAGTTAGCGGTTTCATATTATGTTATGTCCAGGCTGAATGAGATTTCTCTATGTAACATCTGCCTTGAAGTATTTTTTTTTCATAATGATGAGTATATTAGCCTCTTTTCGTCTTAGTATCAACATTAATGTAAATCCATGCGATAACAAAATATGTTTTCATGATAAATTAAATGAATTATGCCAAGAAGACCGACTGACCGAAGACTGCAAAATTATTGCAGTATCTACTGGGAACATGATCATGCTGTTTTTTCACATTGTTTTCAATACTGAAAAGCTACTGCTATGAACTTTCAAATCTGAATATAAATCCTGTTTAGCCATATGAAACCCATAGTACACTATTTTAAGGCAAACAATCTGCTACTATGATGTCTTAGCTCACTAGGCTGCCATGGCATCTCTTAAATATTAATCCTTATTAAGTTAATAAAGATTTGTTTTGCATTAATTACTTGTTTCAGAATCTTCGAAAAAGATGGTGTTAAAGTAGTCATAGATGAAACATCATTGGAATACATCAAAGGGTCCACTATAGATTTTCATACGGAGTTGATCAGATCAGCATTTCGAGTTGCTCAGAATCCTAATGCAGACCTTGGATGCTCTTGTGGTGCCAGTTTTTCTATAAAAGTTTAATAGCTGTACCCAGAATACAATTAATTTGAGTGTTAACATAGATTATGTGAAATAGTAGATTGATTGCTGTGATATAAGTTACCTATAACATTATATTTTTAGTTATTTATTTTCTCATTTAATTTATTTTTGAAGAAGATATATATCATCTTTGTAGTGATGATAGCTCAGTGGTTAACGCGGTCGGATCACACGCCAAAGGGTGTGGGTTCAAACCCAACAATGAGTTTGAGCTGGTGGTAGAGTATTGTTGAGTACTCAGATGCCTAGCTAACACCCTCAAGTTGTTACCACCTCAAGCACCTAACGGTGTGTTCAGTTCTATTCCAGGGTAGATATACTTTACCATCTTCAACTACACTATCACTTAACATTAGGTGAGCTGTGGTCAAACACCTAGATTGTCAACCGACAGCTCCAGGGCTAGGAGCCAAGGTATAATGAGTGTATTATTGGCCAGAATAAAAATTTGTGATGTCTTCCGTGACTGGTGTGACAAATTTGTTTTAATTTCATTGACTCCAAATTTAACGTCAATATAAACAGACTAAAAATAGTTTGTGTAAAAATATGTATACATATATGTATTTGGTTTGAAGGAGGAATAGGAGCTGCTAGTCAATAAGTTTTATTGTTTGCTTTGTTGAAGAAGTTGCTCACCAGAAGATTAGGAGCGTGTTTGCCTTTAACCATTCAGTGCTGTTTCTTTTCTGCAATGCATTGCACTTATCACTGTGAAATATGAGATGTCTTTTTATGGCCAGTAGGTAATTTCACAGGAAGAATCAAGTACACAGTATATAATTGATTTATTTATCTATTAAACTTTAAAAATCTAACTGCATTAGGTTCATGGATTTAGGTTCCTAGACTTCATACTAGGAAAATCTGTGTTGTAAAGTCTTGTGTCTTTTGTTCCATTGCTCATTACATTACATAATATAAGTAATATATCAAAAATAAAAACAGTTTTGTGTGTGGTGTGTATGAGTGTCTGTGTGTGTGAAAGAGAGAGATAGTGAGTGTTTGTATATGACAAATGTGTGTAAGCGAGTAATGATTATTATTAAGTTGAATGCAATGTCTGACGCTCATGGTGTTGATTATATAGTTTGGCCAGTTGGCCTGGAATTGTCTTTGAGTCAGAGATAATCCAGACTTTCACTGTTATCTAGGGGTTATGATTAGGGTATAATTGGATCTCACTGTAGCCCAAACATGTAAGAAATTTATGAAGTTTCAGTTTACAGGTGTACTGGGAGATAGTAATGTTTGCGTTACAACATTGTGTAAGCAAACAAGTTAAGTGGGATGCTAATCCCACATAACTGGCAAAGATATCATATTTACCCAGAACCTTGCAAGTCCTGTCCTAACATGACGCAAAACAAAAACAGGTCGAGATAGGTAGGATGTATTGAAAACTTCCAATAAGATTTATGCTATGGTAGGGGACTATCATGTTCATGACTCAGGTACTTTTGTGGAGATTTATTAACAGTAATAAAAAAACAACAAATTTAGCATATAACAATATATTTATCATGAAGTCCTGTATTGACGTTATTTGGTAAATATGAGTATAATTTTTGAGATTATAATTTCCTTAGTGGTTTAAAATTCAGTGTGACTGGGACATTGAGGCCCACACACTGTCAAACTTAGATGGTGGCAGAGTAATCTTGGGCTCGGCTTTAGTAGTAGCAGCCACACTTCTGAAAACAGAAGTATAGTAAGATATATTTTGGTCTAGCAGGTCCAAGTGAGTTTGTGACAGTTTCATCGTTAAGCACTTGGTGCGTAAAATTATTATTATTTCTATGCACGTGAAATGCCCTAATAATTTATTTAGTAAAATCAATTATCGTAACGATCATAGCTCGGTGGTTGGCTTACACGCCGATCACGTGGATTAAAATCTTGACACAGCTCGAGCTGCGCAGAAGGAAACCAGCAGATGAGATACTTACCTAACAGGTACTGTTCCAAGAACTTAACGGTGTGTTCCGGCAGCCTCACATGAGAGTCAGTACCCGTTCCAATCTAGGAGCGTTCACTATCTTCGACCACACCTTCACTTAACATCAGGTGAGCTATGGTCAATGTCCATCATAACAATCAACGTAATAAGCGGCGTTTTAAAATATACATGCCTGCAATTAACTACAAATTCGCCTGATGGTAAGCGATGATGCGATCGAAGAAGAAGCACTAGAAAGCTTTTCAATGCTACCTTAAAATTATGTAGATCGTATTCATTGGAAATCAATACAAATGTACAAAAATGTACGAAAAACACAAATGAGAAACGTATACTTCTTAAAAAGGGGTGGTAGGAAGGACCTAAAGTAAATTTTTAACTCTTGTTAAATAGTATTGCCGCGCATTGCTATCTCAGTGTGAGTAGGCGCTGGGGTTTAAGCTCCACATAGCCTCCATATCGATTTTATCTTGTAGAAGTATTATACTTACTGGTGCGTGTCCTTTGCACCAGACGCGCCGACACTGGCGCTGCCGAGTGGGTTGGCATCATTGACTTTCTTGACATTGTGCGGCGAGTAGCGGTTGTACAAGCCCCAGATACTGTTCATCAGCTTGCTGTTGTACTTCAGTGGGGATAGCTCCATGACTGTAAGTAATGACAAGTTTATTCCTATCGCGAGAGGCTCGCACTTGTAGAATCTGGCCAGTGGGCCAAATCACGCTCCCAAGATCTCAAAAACTAATGTGATGTTAGAAGGCAACCGACTTCATATGGTTTTCTCATGGATGCCATTGTCAGAACTGGACCAAATTGAAATGGGACACGGGAAACAAATAAAAAAAGAATTATCAAAATCGATTCACCCAGTCGAAAGTTCTGAGGAAACATATCATCAGCCATAGGACGTCCACTGCTGGACATAGGTCTCCTCCTGGGGGGTTATGCCAATACTCGTCACGCTTGGCAGGCGGGTTGGCGAGCGCAGTTAGATGTGATTGTTCAAGGAAAAGTTAACCACGGGCAGAGAGGATAGGGTACTATTACGCCGGCAAAAAAAAAAAACAGTCGAATTGAGTACCTCTTCCTTTTTTGAAGTAGGTTAAAAATCTGTATCCAAAAGAATACAGGTACCTACAAAAACCCCCCGGCAAACCATTTTTTTGATTCAATTGTCTATGGGTGGCGGTGGCCACTTGTTATTGGGAGGCCCACATTCTTGTCTTTCTATTTAAAGAAAAAAGATCGTACATGAATTGTTGAAGCTCTTGGTCGGTTCATTTCCTTTGCTGGTTTTGGAAAGCTTCATGTCGCGGTCGTCGCGCTGCGTTTGGCGGATGCGACCAGCAGAGAACGCTGAAGGTGGGATTGACGCCATTGTCTTCAATTGACACGCTAAAAAAAAGAAATAACAACTTGCTTTTGACAGATGTAAATGTATTTTGAATAAGATAAGTCGAATAAGTATTTTCAAGTAATATCCAATTTGCTCGTCGCGTCGATAATAACATGATAAGGACTCACAAATACTCTGCCGTGTAAAATAAAGTTGTTGACACAATTTGAAACTTAGGCAATAGGCAAGTCTACATTCTATTCATTAATGGGACAGTACTAACTGTCGTTCTTAATACTAAATAAATATAGGTACTTAGCTACATAGAAATTATAGTGAGTATATAAAGTGAATCTTATGTTTTTCTACAACAGGCGTCCCTAACGGAGAAGTAATTTAAAATCATCCTATACTTCAGTGTTTAAAATAGGTAGTGTCTAAGCGATAGACAAGTCTGCGAAAAATTTTGTTATTATATAGGTACGTCAAATAAGGACGCATATCATTTTTTTTCTATCGAATAAGTACCTACACAATCAAAGTATGTTTTCTTGTTAAGATCTACTTATATTCTGTTATTTTTTTTTTTTAAACATTTCCCTTCATTATGTATATTAAATGAAAATGATTGTCTAATACCTTTACACAGCTTGAAGAAAATGTTTCCGAGCGTGAGATTGCTGACCGCTTCAATCTTGAGGCCGTAGGTGGGACCTTTACAGACGCTACTCGCGCTCGACGACTTAATTGTGCCCAACAGCACCATGAAATCACAATTTAGATTTCAAAAATAGAGGAATAGAAATGCAAGCGAAGGCGGCGAGAAGACGCGGTGTCACGGGAGTCGACCGAGATACCACTGATCATAAAATGGCTGCGAAACATGACCCCTGCCAGTGTTATCAGTGACCTGCCGGGGACGTAGTTTACTTCATGACTACATTTAAAGATAACTGCTCTAGTCTGAGTACAAGAAATTGGGAGTATCAGAAGTTTTAAGTGCTTTTAGAAATTAGGTTAATTTTATCTTTTAAAAATTTAAACTTTTATTCAGGCATAATATTTGATAAGAATAATAATTTATATCCCACGTAACCAATCTGTTGCTGGGAGTAGGTACATCTTATCAGCTATATTTAGGTACATTATTTCACTGAATTTAGAAAGTATATTTATATATATCAAGAGCTTTTTTCTTTTATGTATTTTAAAATATTTCCTCAGCAAGTAAATGGAAAATATATGGATATGTAAGTAATGGCGGTTTAATGGTCTTTGTTGTTTGGTTAAAATAAAATTATCTGATATAACATTTAATAAGAACGCGTTTCGTTCATCCAGCATCTTTTTTCGCGAAATTGTGGACAAACTCAAGCGTATTTTAGTAACAACAAACATAAGTGACACCGGAGACTAGCATTATCTGTGGCGATGTTAAATTTGTGTTATTATATGTAAATAATAATATATAATTTTAAAGTCTTTTTATTAGTATACAAGAAAATAATTAAATATGTCTATATTATAACGAATCATAGACAGTGCCGCCATCTCCTTTTACTTACTACGAGTATACGAGGAACGTCATCCATATAGCATAGCACGTGAGCGAAGACGACTGAGCTCGCGAAGTTACACGAGATGACGAGACGTGTGTCAAGCACTGTGAGAAGCGCTGCGAGATCAAAACCCATAAATATAATGGAATATATCGCCATCACTGTGGCAAGCAATAATAGCTCCAAACTAATAAGTTTAAAGTGGCATAACTTCCATAAATAGGTACTTAATCTTATCTATATATAAATTTGACCTTAATGTCATTATTTTCTTGTTCTTTTTCCAAGAAGATAATAATGTTTTTCAAATCTTGTTTAATCAGGCTATCGCCATCGTCAAAACAAGGAATATTTAATTGAGAATAATAGCTGGTAGGTAAGCCTATAAAATTAGGATTCGAGACATACCTACTCGTAGAATAAGTAGGTATGATTTTGTAGGCACGATACGAGGGCTGTTTATTTATAAGGATTATTCGTGCTTAATTAAGACAAACACTCGGACTATGGTTACAATCACATCCGGTAATATTCCCAATGGAAAATAACATTGTGCGTGCGTAGTCACGTTTTGCTGTGTGAAACAAAACAAAAAATAGATGTGTTAGCAGGGCCGGCCGGATTAACTCTATCGGGGCCCCTAGGCAATGCAATTCTCTCTTACCCTTTTCTTACTTTTTAAAATATATTTTTTCTATTACAAATGTAGATTATACTTTTTTTTTTCTATGGCAAGAATATAATATAAATAAGTAGAATGTTATTGAGCGTGTAGTACAAATTAAAACTAGCTAGCAATAAACGAGGCGCGAGCATTGCAAAATTTATTAATTAATAATTTGATATAAATTATTGAAAAAAAAAAGTGACTTCAAGTAACTTAAGTACCAGCTATTGTCACAAGACTTCAATAGTGGTACGGTCCCTAATTATCTAAGAAATTCAACACTGTTCCGTTGGGTGCATGCACACTACGCCCCCTTTTCTAGTTTTCACCCATATAGATGTATTATTGTAAAAAGTTATATAACTCTTCGATGGATCACTATAGTAAGAACTGAGGGTTCTGGCGAGATTTCCTACTTGTTTAGTGTGAAAGGCCTTACAAAAAGACGCTTAGCTTAGTCTTTTCAAAATACTTCATTATTTTTCAAATGTGTGATTTGTCAACGATAAATTATTATGCAAAAGGTCTATTCTCCGATTAAATAGCGTTGTGATTAATGCATTGTTATTAACTTGTGACACGGTGTAAATTAGGTATCCATTGAGTAAACAAATAAAATAATTTAAGAGCATCTGAAACGCTCTAAGATATTACACATTTTATGTTCTCTGTGACGTGGATTCCCTCATTTTACTTACTATAGGACTGCTAGGAACTCAAAAAAACGATGATTTCTCCTAAGCGAGCGTGCTCCATTGTAAACCCCATCTTTGCCACGCGAGACACGGGTTGAAGAGTACTCTGTTACTAAGTTCTGGGCACCGCTGTAATGCCTGTACTACACGTCGATAGACGTGTCAGCAGATGACATCTGTGGATGCGTCCGCCAACGTGTAGATGGGGCTATTTGCTCGTCTGTGGTAGGTATTTGACGTCGGCAGATGCGTCTGTCTCCAATCCGTTTGTTGTCGGTTTTTTGGGCACGCAACAAAGGGTTCTGGCGCGAGCGCACGGCGTTCATCCACACGTCTGCTGTGCTGACGCATCAGTGTCGGCGCAGTCGCGAACGAGAGTGCACGCGTTCTACCACAATTTTTGCATATTTTTTGTTCCGTAAAATGGCAAATATGACCAATGAGGAAACATTTAAATTCCTTGAGTTGTATCACACAGAAAACTGCCCGTGGAACCCGAAAAAAAAGAAGGTACCATAAAAATAAAAATTTAAGTATTCAATTTTTTATGTCATTGGATTATTTATTTATAATTAAATAAATATTGTAAATAAATAATTATAAGTAATAAAAAAACTGCAGAAGCAGCTACAATCTCAACATCCAGTACTCTACATAAGTCGTCGATGTGTCCAAGGGTTCTTCCTAAGTTTCTAGTGAATATATGTTTTGATAGGTTAGTGAAAAGTTCACTTAATTGCTCATTTATTGCGGCTATTAGTTTATTATACTAATTAGGCACGATAACTTGTAAAATTCCATCGAGGTGCTAAATGATATCGATTTACCAACGTTTAATTTACGTTTGATAAATTCGTTTATGTTTTGTAGGTACCTACATATCTGTTGCTAAGTGTAAATAAGTCACCAAAACAATCATTAAATTATGGAATTCAAAACTCGACAATAAATACAAGTTTACACTTGATTACGAAGTTGAAGCTTCTTTTGAGTCAGCGACTCCAATGAACTTCGTTGAACTTGCTTATTAATCATACAGCTTTCATACTGTTACATCAATCAAATACGTAGGTACTAGGTCTAAGATCAAATATGTAGAGCGAAGCCACACTGCGAGCTAGCAATCTGTGCTGTTGAGCTCAGAATCTTTGCCAAAACATAACATAGGAATTTAAAGACTGGTTTTAACGTTGTCAAACTTACCTGCCATGAAGTTTTCAGTAGTGAGCTTACCAAGTATATATCTGCTGCTTTGAATCATATACGTATATATACAAATATATTATGGTTGAGATGCTGGGTATCTGACCACGGCTCATCTCATGTTAAGTAACGGTGCGCTCGAAAATGGTAAACACACCTTACATGAAATGGAACTGGCTCTCAAGTGAGCCTGCCGGAACATACCGTTAAGTGCTAGGCAGCAGTTATCTATTAGTTTTTTTTGGTAGCTAGCTATTCGAGTAGGTACTAGAAAGTATTTATGAAAACTTTTCATACTTCAGTCCACACAAAGTTTTTGATGTGGGTTCGATTTCCTCTCAGGACCAACATTTGTAAGACAAGCATAAATATCTGTCTAGGTGTTCTGTATATTTTAGTACTAATTATTATTAACAAAAAAAAATACAAAAGTTTTCTATTAGTTATCTACTTCACATAGTGCTTTGCTTACAATTAGTTTGGAGTTAGAGGGCGCTGTGTGAAATGTCCTACGATATTTATTTAAGAGTTTTGTTTGTGAATCAAATGAGGTTTACCATCAAGCGGTAAGAGATTGCAAATGTTATCTTGCTTCTGACATAAATTTAAAAAAAATGTCATTGTGTTAACCTTTGTTTTGTCTAAATCTTAGTAAAATTGTGTAAATCTTAGGAACAATAAACAAACTTTAAAAAAGAAGTAAAACCGATTTCAAGAAAAAAACATCAGCACTAAAAAGCGAAAAATAACTTTACAAAGTATTATTATACCTGCTAGGTACCTACTGATCTGTTTGAAGTCGGTGCATAGCCTAGCTATACATTTAAAAAAAACAAGTTGAGAACCTCCTCTTTTATGAAGACGGTTAAAAAAATTAAACGAATTGTATAATTTCATTTTATATATTTTCAAATTAACTGTATTCTTAAAATCTACACAACATTGTACATTTATCTATGAATTCATAATTTCGTGTTAATACTGCAAATAATATCAAAATTTACAAAACAGAACCATTTACAATATTAAAAATAATATATTACAGTTTCTGTCGATAAATTAGGTACAGTTCGTACATTCTACTAATTTCTTTCGTACAAAATATATTATATGTAATAATTATGCAATAGTTATATTAATGAGGTGGTTTTTATTAAAAGTTTTAAGGCAGTATTCAAATAAGATAACTCAACACTTTTGTGACAAAGTTACCGATTTCAAAATGCTACTTAGTTCTAAGCCATCGAGAAAAAAACATAATCGATTTTCATGTTTAACGTCCGAGAATAGATTAATTTCATTCCGTAAGTACGTTGGTGCTGCTGACGCTACGTCATCTAAAACCATAATAAATGCTGTCATTTAACTAAAAATTAATCTACGTATATATTTCACTTTTGATTAATATAAAACAACGGTAACAGTTCTGGCACTACGATTCTTTGTACATACAAGATTAGAATACATGTTAGTTTGATTTACCCCATAGACAACATTCGGTTAGCTAAAAAGCGCTTCCTCGCTGACACGTAAGCGCGCGTCAAGCGTATTTCAGCTAACCCAATGAATTAAGAAGTTACACTGTAGAGAGTATTTGCTATAAATTGTTACGCTTACTTCAGACTACGCTGCGCTGTCGGAGTTCAAGACAAGTACGAGATACCAATTTGTGGACTTTCCAAACGGTTTAAATGTTAGAAAACCTAGTATCTGACCTTGCTGCCCCGTCAGCATGTGATATAAAATAAATGATGACATAAATAGTGGTATATGAACACGAGGCCCGGCGCGCGACAAAACTGATCAGCTCAGTCAGCACCCATGAGAATATTTTATCACCTGCAATAGAAATAATATCATTTTTATCAGAAGATGAGAGATCAGAGAAAAAACACTAGTTGTTACCTGCAATTTCGTCCGAGTGGAATTTAACAAAAAGTTTATTCAGTTTGCAGTATAAAAAGTATCCTATATGTTAAACCAGGCCAAAAACTATACGTATGCCATTTCATCCAAATCCGTTTAGTAGTTTTTGCGTGAAAGAGTAACAAACATCCATCCATCTTTAGGCACTCTCACATTTATAATACTAAGTAGGATGATATTGCAAATACATAGTATAGCTGGTAAATTGACAGTTTAGGGCACGCACATTTAAGTTTTTTTTTTTATGTAACAATAATGTGACGAACGAGTCGCTCTCCTGTTGTTAAGCGATAACGCCTGTCCATGACCATTGCAGCGATACACAGAACTTTAAGTAGTAAAACAAAGTCCAGGGCATCGCTGCCTTGGCGCTCATTACTTTGAGACTAGATGGTTAGTCTCAATAGCCCTGTAATTTCGCTAGCTGCAGTACCCTTCAAACCGGAACACAGTAATGTTTACACACTACTGCTTAGTGGCAAAATATCTGGTACTGCGGTGGTACCTACCTAGACGACCTCCTGCTAAGGAAATCTACCACCAAGTAAAAGTGCCAAGTTATGTGCGAGTTCTCGCTAACTTCATGCGGTGAAACCATCGTGTGGCAACCTGTTTAAAAACATGTCCGAGTTGCCATTGTTTACATAAATATGTGCATACTGGTATAACGGTGTTGAACTATAAATAAAAATCAAATGATGTTTGTTGGTAAGCGCATAACTTGAGAACGGTTGAACCGATATTTATTATTATTTGTTTTAAATGGCCGTTGTTATTTCGAATTAGGTTTATGTGAGGGCAATATTGAACCCAATACAAAATAATATTTTAATAATTCATCATCATCAACAACCTTGCATAGTCCACTGCTGGAGATAGGCTCTCCCAGGACACGTCTCTCAACCCTATTGCTTCCAGCCATTGCCAGCTGTCTTACGTATATCGTCACCCCGTCTAGTCTCAGGGCGTCCTACACTACGTTTGGTGATTCGCGGTCTCCACTCTAGAACACGTTTATTATTACACATTATATATTACATGACTAGATTTGACTGGCACGGACTGACCAAGACTGGATTTTGACTATTAAGAAACTGAAAACTGAAGACTGCACACAAAATACAGAAACATTGAAACTGGCAAAATGCACAGAGTGCTATGCCAAGAAGAAAGATAAAAAAATAAGAAAACCTAGTCTAATCTGGCGGCAACCTTCGACCGGTGTTGAAGCTGGCCTCACCCTTCGCATAATGAGAAGAAATGGGTCAGTTTATAATAACACCAGCGCTGATGTATACCTATAGTCTAGTAAGTCCTGATGACGGGCGGCACCGTCTTGCACTCCTGCTGGTCGAGCGTCTTGTCGATGACGGGCCGGTACGAGAGCTTCGTGGCGCCGGTCGCGGGGTCCGTCTCCGATAGCGTGTGCTTGCGCCAGTGCTGCTCGAACGGGAGCTTGGTCTGTGGAGTACAGAGTTTATGTCAGTCATTCTGTATCTATTAAGTTTTTTATTTTTTTTATGGCTGACAGGCTAGGTGTTTGACCACAACTCACCTGATGTAAAGTGACGGTGTGGTTGAAGATGGTAAAGCACACCTAGCCTGGAATAGAACTGGCTCTCAAGTGAGGCTGCCGAAACACACCGTTAGATGCTTGGCGGCAGATTTTCAACTTGAGGGTGGTAGCTAGCCAGCCGAGTACTAGAAAGTACCCTATCACCACGCTATGGTTTCCTTACGATGTTTTCCTTCACCGGCAGCTCAAGCTCATTGTTGGGGGTTTGAACCCACGCCCTTCGGCATGGGAAACGACCGCGCTAACCACTGAGCTATCATCGCTACAAAAGTTAAAAAAGTTTCTAGGGGGTACGAGGCAATAAACAAATGATTTTACATTCATTCACCCACTCACACACAGGAAATTAACAAATGATTATACATTCAGTGTGTAAAGTGTAAAAATATAAAACACACTCACACACACAGAGAAAAAGAGACAGATTTTGTATTTTGCTCAGATAGACATTGAACTAAACTCTAAAAGGTGGGAATCACTGAATCTCACGACACGGGACTCCCTAGTGTGAGATTCAGGGTCCACAGCAAGAAGTTGTAATTTAATTTTTTTTCGCTGAAATATATTTTTATAATCTATTTATAATATAATACCTTACATTTCAAAGATTAGAGCAACTCTGACATTGCATTCACACATCAGTCTCGTTTACCCGATCAGTTAAAAACTAAACTTAATTCAAAGTTTACAAATGAAACGATTTATTCTTATAACATTCACAGGTTTTTAGAACGGAACATTTCAACAGTTCTCGAAAAAAACGCATTACAGCGTCATTTTTGATTAAAATTTCTATCGAGTCTATTCTATATTACCTACATTACTACTTTTATTACTATCGACTACTTTATTAGTCTTGGGATTTATAGATTTTAATAAAATGATATATACTTTTATCCAAGAGTTATATTTTATTAGATTGAAACGTAAATTGAAATTGCTATAAAAAAAAAACGTTTTAGTGTTTAGCATGTTCGTAACTGTAGCAAATCATCTGTCTAATACTGTGTCCAATAGGACCACATTTATTGGAGAAAAAATATGGTGGCTCGGCAAATATGAGGGGGTCAAACTTTTAAAAATAAATACAATTTTATATAATAAATGAAATTGGTAATATTACCTGTCCATCTAAAGGCTTGGAGTAATCCAATTCATCCCTCCTAGTCTTGAAGTCCTCCCTAGCGTGAGCGCCCCTCGATTCCTCCCTGGCAAGAGCTCCCTCTACAATCTGCACGGAGTTGATGAGAAGGTTCTGAAGTTCCAACGTCTCAACAAGATCCGAGTTCCAGATCAGAGATCTATCGGACACTTTCACGTCTTTTATCTGTTTGTAGACCTCGTGGATTTGTTTCTGGCCTGTGGAGAAAGTAAATCCACATTAATACTACTTACTGATGTACAAATTTATGTCTCGAGTGTTTCTAAATCACTGTTTAAAAAAATCTATTTTTTTTTTCTGATGGACACAATAAATTGTTACTATAACAAATACAAATATTTTATTGGTAACACCAAATTTACAGGTCATTTTTCCTTTCACATTACTTTAATCGACAAAATACAGGATAAAATACAATTCTAATAAAGAGTGCTGATGGACTATATAATATAACTTAAGTTGCTATATCGTAACTTTTTTTTTTCATAAGAACAAATAATTACAAATTACATCCTAACATATAAACTACAGTGTTTAAACGATCATATTTAAAAATTTATAACACAAACAAATTTCAAAATCATAACAAAATTAAGTCAATAAAATGAAAATGTCAATATAAGAATATATCAAATATAAAATATGTGAATTAGATTAAATGTCAATAAAAAAAAAATTACTTACTAGTAATTCAATAATCTCTTATTTTTAAATAATCGTCGAAGTCATAAAACATGGTCTCTTGAAGCCAAGCTTCTGAACGCGAGGGAAGGTCCATAATATTATTAATAAAGATTTCAATCTATACATATATTAAGCTTGGCCGTCTGCCTGTTTAGTAAAAAACAAACGACATACCTTCTTCAAGCGTGCTCTTTTGTCTGAACACAGCTGCGTTCTTCTGCATACACTTTTGCATGCGCAGGCGCAAGTCCGCCGTGGAGATGGCGCCGTTCGCATAGCGGACCTGGTCCAGGTTGGCCACACTCGCCTCGCCTGTACTCTGTAACGGAACGACTGTTTTACGATCCGACTATGGAAAAATAGAGGGTTGTTTAAGCAGTCTATTACTGTGTACAATGTACATATGCACGTAAATGTTTTTTAGGGTTCCGTACCCAAAGGGTAAAATTGGACCCTATTACTAAGACTCCGATGTCCGTCTGTCACCAGGCTGTATCTCATGAACTGTGATAGTTAGTTGAAATTTTCACAGATGATGTATTTCTGTTGCCGCTATAACAACAAATACTAAAAAACAGAATAAAATAAATATTTAAGGGGGCTCCCATACAACAAACGTGATTTCTTTGCACGATATTGATAGCGGCAACAGGTAGACGCTTGAAATATTCACAGAATATTTATATATTCACTTTAAAAATAAATAATTAAATTAAAATAAAACAAATATTTAAGTGGGGCTCAAATACAACAGACATGATTTATTTTTGCCGTTTTTATAGATAATGGTACGGAACCCTTCGTGCGCGAGTCCAACTCGCATTTGGCCGGTTTTTCGTATCTGATAAACTTCGATTTTGGATCTGAATCTCGGAAACGGCTCCAACGATTTTCATGAAATTTATTATGGTTTCGGAGGCGATAAATCGATCTATCTAGGTTTCATTTTTAGAAAACGAAAAAAAACTGTCATCCAGTTACTTTTTTTACAAATACGTATGCGTACAATTTTAAAATACTAACCCTGTTCGTTACTTACATCTTTGAGCGGAGATTGGACGTCGCCCGGCTTGCTGATGTCGGCTACAGTGAGAGCGCAGGCGCGGCCAAACACCACAATGTCTAGGAGAGAGTTGGCGCCGAGTCGGTTCGCGCCGTGCACCGACGCACAGGACGCCTCTCCCGCCGCCAGCAGCCCTGGGACGATCTTGTCTACCCCGTTGTGGTGGGTGATCACCTGAGGCAAGGCGATTTATTTACATTTACGCTAATACTGTAGATATTTTGTAGCGATGATAGCTCAGTAGTTAGCGCGGTCGGTTCGCATGCCGGAGGGCGTGGGTTAAAACCCCAACAATGAGCTTGAGCTGCCGGTGAAGGAAAACATCGTGAGGAAACCATAGCGTGGTGGTAGGGTTCTTTCTAGTTAGTAGGTGCTCGGCTGGCTAGCTACCACCCTCAAGTTGAAAATCTGCCGCCAAGCATCTAACGATGTGTTCCGGCACCCTTCGTGCGCGAGTCCGACTCGCACTTGGCCGGTTTGTTTTTGCTAATATATAAAGAATTGTGAGTTGATAGAATTTTGTTTTAATATTTTTCCATTATTCACAAATAATAATTATTTGACGGCACGTCTATGGCCTCATTAAACATTTCTATAGAAAAAATGGGCATCGCTGCTTTGGCGCTCATTACTTTGAAACATTAGTTGGTTAGTCTCAACAGCCCTGTCATTTCGCTAGCTGCAAATGTTTACACACTACTGCTTGGCGGCAGAATATCTGGCACTGCGGTAGTACTTAGGCGACCTCATGCTAAGAAGATCTACCACCGAGTGTAGTCTAGATTATGTTGTTCTTGCTTGTGTGCTTTTAGTGTCAAGTGTTTTGTAAATAAATATTTTTTGTTTGATCCTGCTCACCTCTCCGCGGAAGTTGGTGGGAGTGCCGCCCATGTTGTAGTGCACGGTGGGAAGCACGGGGATGGGTTCCTTGGTGACGTCGACTCCGGCGAAGATCATCGCTGTCTCAGAAATGCCCGGCAAGCGCTGCTTCAGCTGCTCTTGCGGCAAGTGATGCAGTTGTAAATGCACGTGATCCTTCTCCGGACCGCAACCGCGACCTGCGTCAATACAAGTCCTTTTTAACATCACAAAAGAATATTATAAAAATAACTTTTAACATGGGATAAAAACGCGGTCTTATGTAAAAAAAAAAACCTGCCAAATGCAAGTCGGACTCGCGCACGAAGGGTTCCGTACCATTATCTATAAAAACGGCAAAATATTGGAGCTCCCCCTTAAATTTTATTTTAATTTAATTATTCATTTTTAAAGTGAATAATATAACTCAATATTCTGTGAATATTTCAAGCGTCTACCTGTTGCCGTTATCAATATCGAGCAAAAAAATCACGTTTGTTGTATGGAAGCCTCCTTAAATATTTGGTTTAAAGTGAATATAGTATAACTAAATATTCTGTGAATATTTCAAGCGTCTACCTGTTGCCGTTATCAATAACGAGCAAAAAAATCACGTTTGTTGTATGGGAGCCCTCTTAAATATTTATTTTATTCTGTTTTTTAGTGTTTGTTGTTATAGCGGCAACAGAAATACATCATAACATACATAAGTATCCCGCTCAATCGTGAGTAATTGATAAAAACAAAAATAGTTATACCTTCCATGATTTCGACAGTCATTGCCCTGGATACGACGTCTCGGCTGGCCAAGTCCTTAGCGACAGGCGCGTAACGTTCCATAAAACGTTCTCCCTTTGCGTTCACAAGGAAACCACCCTCGCCGCGACAACCTTCCGTCATCAGACAACCGGCGCCGTAGATACCTAGGAAAGGAAGTACATTAATCAATCGTTTGTGCACGAACCATTTTTATGATATTTGTATTGACAAAATCCCTTGTTACAGTAAGATATATGTACCAAGAACTTTAAGTAATAAAACAAAGTCCAGACCCTTCATTGCATCGGCGATCGTTATTATGAAATCAAATAATAACCTTAGTATACTAACATATAATAATTAGAATGCAGTATTCAAGGGCTTATGTAAGAAGTTTCATTGCTTGAACTTTTGGTTTATAAAAATACTAGCTGCGCCCCGCGGTTTTACCCGCGTGGTGATGGATGATGATGAAAAGTAGAAGTAGTAAGTAGTAATCCGATCGGTTTAAAATTGACAAAGTTTCATACAAACTTTCATCCCCTATTTTATCCCCTTGGGGGTAAAATTAATCAAAATACTTTCTTAGCGGATGCCTATGTCATAACATCTACCTGCATGCCAAATTTCAGCCCGATCCGTCCAGTGATTTGGGCTGTGCGTTGATAGATCACTGTCAGTCAGTCAGTCAGTCACCTTTGAGTTATAGATATTTAGATAACAACAAAAAAGAGTGTTATTATCAATTCACAATAATTTTCGTGTTCTTTGTTAAACTTTATTTCAAGTAAACATTCGGTTCGTAGAGTTTCGTTTTGTAGCGATGATATGTCCGTGGTTAACGCGGTCGGTTCACATACCGTTGGGCGTGAGTTCAAATCCCAATAAGCAAAAGTAAAGTAAGCTGCCGGTAAAGGAAAACATCGTGAGTGTATTTTATAGTACTCGGCTGGCTAGCTACCATCCTCAATATGAAAATCTGCCACCAAACACATAACGGTGTATTCCCGCAGTCTCACATGAGAGCCAGTTCCATTCCTAGGTGCGCTTACCATTTTCGACCACACCGTCACTTAATACCAGGTGAGCTGTGGTTAAACATATAACCTTTCCGGGGACAATGGTCAAGTAAACGTAAACCTACATTATTTTATAGTAAGAACTAATAAGATGCTCTCCTAATACTAAGAGATAACGCCTGTCCATGACCATTGGAGTAGCACCTAGAACGAAAGTTGTATTCAGTCGTTTTTCTACTATGAAACTGTATAATATGTAAACAAACATCGCTTGTCGTTGACTATTATGCGAATGCAATAAAAGTAACGTGTTTCGTATTGTATTTTTTATGTTCAGATAACCTAATCAGATGTGTATGTAATTCTGTAGGCATAACAAGTCGATTCTATGTAAAACTATTGTTCCTCTAATTGCGTAAAAGCAGTGATTCTTGTTGATAAACAATAAAACGAAATCTCGTATCAATTTGGAGCATGGCCAAGTGACGTATGTTTTCTACAGAAACTTCCCGTTTTGTGACGTCATGCGGTGTTATGTCAGAAGTCACGCGACGAGAAGTTTTTTCTATATCTATCTATTATCGTCTATGTTGGTTTCGTAGCTCCCTAGTTCTTGTTACGATACAACGGATGCAAAGCTTTTTCATACATATTATGTAATACATAATATGTATGTACATAATAGTGTGTAATCACAATGTAATACCGAAAAATTATATAAAAGAGGGGCCAAATCAAACTGTTGACTGGTGGCCACTTAAATCTATTACATTTTTTAAATCTAATCCAATCAATTTACATACAGAATGTTTAGTAAATTAAAATAATATTTATTTTACAAAACTAGCTTTGGTTAGTTAACCTAAAATATAGAATCGGTCTTACAGAACATCCACGCGTACGGAGTCGTAGGCTCAGCTAGTATCTAATAACTTCATAAATAATTCCATCGATATAGTTACAGTCTTACAGTCAAGGAGGTGTGTTTCTAGCGTTCTCACAGACGTTCCTATTAATGGACACGCTGAGAACCAAGAGCGCGTTTATCTGACACGAATTTATTCGCGGTGATGCGACGTATTCTCCGCGGAGTGACCGCGTGTTTCAGGACTAACATGATAAATTTTTGACAAGGATTCAATAAATCCTCGTCAAAACAAGAACAAAATGACATCAAAACTTATGCCCAAGCATCTTCGTACTGACTAGAGCGGGCAGGGAGAGCCCGCCCGCGGTGCAGTATGAGCGGTGAACGTGCGGTAACACGATTTCTAGGAATCGAAACGTCCTTGCCAAGGAAATAGAATTCAGTTCCCATTAACGTTAAGAGCACCGGACAACCGCACGCCTAATATTTCAAGCTTAATCTGACAGAACGTTCCTTGGCATGTTTAAATTCAGTTTGGAAAACATTTACATAGTCATTTGTTTTGCAATAGTCATAACTGATTGTTTTGATAGCAATAGACATACGTCGACCTTGTTCCAGGTCAATGACCAATAATAAACTGACGGTGTAAAGTTACTAGGTGACGTGCCGACACACTTGTTATAATGATTTATGTATTACTACTCGCATTGCTAGAGATTATTGCTTTTGAGATAAGAAAACATTTCTATCCGTTCCGCTTTACAAGAAACTTGATTGATGTAGCGTTGATGTCTATACACTATAAAATAAAAAGTTTTAGACAACATTTTGCAATTTTTAGTTTTTTTTACGGCTGACAGGCTAGTTTTTTGACCACAGCTCACCTGATGTTAAGTGACAGTATGGTCGAAGATGGTAAAGCACACCTAGCCTGGAATGGAATTGGCTCTCAAGTGAGGCTGCCGGACACACCGTTAGATGCTTGGCGGTAGATTTTCAACTTGAGGGTAGCTAGCCAGTCGAGTACTAGAAAGTACCCTACCACCACGCTATGGTTTCCTCACGACGTTTTCCTTCACCGGCAGCTCAAGCTCATTTTTGGAGTTTGAACCCACGCCCTTTGGCATACGAACTAACCGCGCTAACCACTATAGGTATATATACTCATATATAATACACACAAAAATATACTCTGCAATGGTCATAAACACGCATTTTATCTCTTATACTATCATGATATTGATTATAGCATTTCGTTCGTATTACTATTATATTAATAAAAATATGAGTGGTATGGTGTGAGGTGAACCTCACATTCATTCTTGGCTCGGTTATTTAAAAAAAAAAAAATTACCTGTGGGATGGAACTGCACGAACTCCATGTCCTCGTTCTGCAGACCGGCGCGCGCAGCCATGGCGGTGCCGTCGCCCGTACACGTGTGAGCTGATGTGCAGCTGAAGTACGACCGGCCCGTGCCGCCCGTCGCCAGAATCGTGTTCTTCGCTTGGAACCTACGGGACAATAAGTGCAATAGTAAAACTGCCCTGTAAGTTAATTTTGTAGTAGTTCTGCTTCGACAGCTGCTCAATTGTTACCCATACTAATATAAATTGCAGTATACACAACCAAATTATAGTCGGAGTACGCAACCCGAGAATTAAATCCGGCCCTTGAAATTTAATAAATTTAAAAAGCCCGGTATTTCATTCCGTTGACCCGATCAAATGTGATTAATGCCGTATAATGAAAACGAAAAAGCACAATAATACTAACTTAGAGATAACGTATCACAGAATGTTAGTGGGAGGCGTGTCGAAACGTCACGCGCACGCATTTCGTGTTTTATTAATATTCATCATAAAAATAGACGTTTAAGTATGATGAGATGGATTTAGCAAATCTCGACAGCGTGAATCTTGAGTAAACTTAATACTGAATCATAGCTGTAACTTATATTTACTTTCTTACTAGATATCGTCAGTTTATGTGTTGACGTCGACTTGCATGACAGTCTTGTTAGCATCAACTATAGTTTCCATCATACTATACTATATATAGGTCCATATTTTATTATATTTTCGTGTCAATGTCATCATAGTTTTATATCTTGGTGGTAGGAATCTGTAAAACAATACAATTTTCAGAAGTTAAAGAATACCTGTGGAGTGTTCCGTCTTCTAGGTTGATTGCGATACATCCCTTGCAGACACCGTCTTCCATCAGAAGGTCCAGAGCGAAGTACTCGATAAAATACTCGCAGTCGTAGCGAAGAGACTGTCCATACAATGTGTGTAGGAGAGAGTGACCCGTCCTATCAACAATAAGAAAAAAGAAAAATGTTTAAAATTTATAAATTTAACGTTACAATTAAAACTCTAAAACTGCAGCCAGTTTCTAAAATAAAGCCATTCATAGAAACTCAACCAATCATCATCAGCCTATCGAAGTCCACCGCTAGACAATTGGACATAAGCCTATCTCAAGACACGCCACTCAGCCTTTGGCTTTTCGGTTCCATCCACCGCCAGCTGTTCTACATATATCATACTCTATCGAGTCTCAGGGTGTCCTAAGCAACGTTTGCCAATTCGCGGTCTCCATTCTAAAACACGTCTACCCCAGTGGATAATTGCTGATAAATATGCTATTTAAATGTGTAATGTAAGTGATCTAAAACATTGTACGGCATTTTGGAGCCATTTTGGCCACGTCGTCGAATACGATGGTCTTTTTTGCAACCTGTACTGTTCCAATGCAAATCTCATGTCTAATCGGGAGGCCAGGCGAGTGTTTAGAGGTGCTCAAGAACCAGTTCCATTACAGGCTACAAGATTACCATAAAAAAATTACGCCTACGCAAAGTAACGCCTGAATCAATCAATTATTTATCTGTGTTCACCATCTTTGACCACACCATCACTTAACATCAGATGAGTTGTGGTCAAACATTTAACATGGCAACCATAAAAAAAGGGTACCGGTTTTAAGAGCTGGGGTAAGCTTTCGTATGGAGATCCCGGTACCCTCTGTCAAGCAGGCAGACTAGAGGCAGATAGGGCTTTTTGTAGGGTTTATGTATCTTTCCCTTAAGTTACAAAAAAAACGGCAAATCTCATCTCTAGGCCTCACTAAAAATATAAATTCGAACGTTTGAGTGTATGTGTGAGAGAGAGGTGTGTTACTTCTTTACGATGTAATATATCGAATTTTGTATGCAGATAGCTTATAATTATAACCCTGGATTATTGCAAATGCTACTTTATGTTGGATAACGTTAGTGAAACTGCAGGACGTAAGTAATATTAAATACTGTGGATGTTGAATCTGTTATTTTAAACATCGTTGGTATTTCACCTGTCGGCGACGGCGCAGCAGCGATGCGCCTGGCCTCCTTTGCCGAACTTGAGCGACTGGCCACCGAACGCGCGCTGGTAGATGCGACCCTCCGGAGTACGGGAGAAAGGCATGCCGTAGTTATCGAGCTCGATTACCGCGTGAGGAGCTTCTCTGGTCATATAGTGAATGGCATCCTGGGAAAGATATGAGATATTTCATTTATTAAGTAATATACGTGTTTATAAGTGATATAAGTGCCGTGGTGGTGCCGGCATAAGAATAGTACCCCACCCTCTCTACCCGTGGTTGCCGTAAGAGTCGGCTAAGGGAAGTAATCTGGAAGATAGGCAGCAGCGTCTTCCTTGAACAATCACACCTGACTGCGCTCGCCAACCCGCCTGCCAAGCGTGGCGAGTATTGGCAAAACCCCCCCGTTTTTTGGGGTTGCATTAGGTCATTCAATAATGCAACTAAAATCTATATGGTGCATCTCAGAAAAAAATTATGCTATATTACTACACATAATATTTTCTTAATGTTGATCAAAAATGATGTTAAAACGATTTAAAACATTTTCATATAGGTACAGTCAACATCCGTGAAGACATTTTAATAGCAAAAAGAAATTGTTGATAAAACATTCATTCTTAAGCAGGTGTAGCAGTTTTGTTTTGAGAACGTCTACGTAACTACATAATTCTATACAGTTTAGCAACCGCGTACGTTCAAGGTTTTCTATTGTGATGTGACCGAACAACGTGCCTCTCATTAGCAGAACAGAGGCGAACTTTACTATCGAATGGACAATTCCATTATTATGTCTCCGTAAAATGAAGACCATAGCACGAAAGTTTATATCTTGTTTATTCCTTAATAAGGAGTTGGGATCATTCCTGATACATTTAACTCAATTATAAATAATTCAAGCAATTGAATTGGTTAAGTGTGTAGAAAAACTTGAATTGTCGGGTTAATATCGGAGAGTGTGCTTCGTCGTTTCAAAGCCGATACTCCAATATCAAGTATAAATTTACAATAAAATTATAAAAAACCGACTCGATGCCCTAAGCTCGAACACGGCTAGGTTTTAGGTATTATGGTTTGAAAACCCAACCACCCCCACCCGGATTTACTCAACCGATTTTTCATGTAATTTCTATGGGATTAATCTGAAAATATATCCTTTAAAATTAAAATATATAAAACACATTATGCATCCCTATCAAATTTGAGGTTGCCCTAAATTTTTCTGGGATTCCATTATAAGATCCTGACTTGATACCGATGGGACCATCTGGGAAGTATATACCCTTTTAAACAAGGCGTCTTCGAGTAACGGGAAAATACATTAAAATAAAAAGATTCCGACGAATTGAGAACCTCCTCCTTTTTTGAAGATGGTTAAAACTCGAACTAATCTGTTTGATTCCACTTTCATTGAGTGAACGACTAAACAGGAGAAAGCTTGAGTCAGTGTTTCGCGATAGATACATGTAACCTGGTATTTTTCAAGTCGCGGTTTCTCCTAAGCACTATTAATTGTAGTCATCCCTTAATATCAGGCGAGATGGCGGTCATAAGCAAGTTTTTTTTAATACTAATGTCTCTTAAATACATTATATTCCAGAAAAAAAGAAAACAAGGCCACGCCAACGCTCAATGAAACGCCAACCCTAAAATAATGTGTCAAAAGATAGAAAATAAATATATACCCTTGGAATAGCGGGTAAAAATAAGGGGCACTGCTGGTAAAATATGTACGTGCAATTTGCAATCCGCATCTAAACATAAATTTTGCTAGGTCGTCATCGGTTTCCTTTCGTAAACAACTTGGCTCGTCTAACAGGTTTTGCGGTAAATTAGGTAGACTCGGAATATTTCCAACAGTAATACGTAGATAGTTCTTATCGCTCTGCTTAGGAAAATAATAGCGAAGATAGCGCTCCGTTTTATCTGGTTTTGCGTAGACTTGTTCACTTTGAACGACACATGACTTTGCTTAACGAAATTACGAATTAAAATATTTTCATATACACATTTAATTTTGTTTATTTGTTTACGTTTTCAGGGTTCATGTATATATGTGAGTTTCTTTATTCCACCATGACTTTTAACTTTTGTAGCGATGATAGCTCAGTGGTTAGCGCGGTCGGTTCACACGCCGAAGAGCGTGTGTTCAAGCCCCTACAATGAGCTTGAGCTACAGGTGAAGGAAAACATAGTGAGGAAACCATAGCATGGTGATAGGGTATTTTCTAGTACTGAGCTGGCTAACTACCACCCGCAATCCGAAAATCTGCTGCAAAGCACCTAATTCTGTGTTCCGGTAGCCTCACTTGAGAGCCAGTTCCATTCCAGGTTAGGTGTGCATTACTATCATCGACCACACTGTCACTTAACATCATGTGAGTTGTGGTCAAAAATCAAGCTTGCAACCATAAAAAAAAATGGCTGTACAGATTTGGAAGTATAGGGTATCGTTAGAATTCATTATATCATCCCGAGTGACACTACCTATGTATATATTTATTTAAACATTTATTCTATAATGCTTTAATCTTTGTTTGCTTTGCTTTGACTTCGTCCACGTGTAATTAAACAAAAAAAATTATGTCAGAATTTACGAAAAGTTAATAATTCTGTAATCATCGCAAAGAAATTACTTAATCTTTGGAAACCTAAAATTTTTCGGTATTAAAAGTCCTATATATGAATCCAGGTAATAAAATTTCATCATGAATTCAAACATCATTATCATTTCATGCGAGATTGAGTAACAAATATACAAACTTTCACATTTATAATATTAGTAGTATAAATTAATTTGAAAAAGTTATTGAATTTATGCAGATGCGCTCACTATTCGGTGGTTCAATGTAGCTCCCAAGACACAAACATAAAATTGAACAAATATAGTCTATTGTATAAATTTGCAACTGTATAAATATCCATATTATAAAACATGATGTTATGGTAGTATGTTATGAAGATAAATGTTTGGATTTAGACTTTAAGGCCAAGTAATTTATATCTAACTAGTATAGTTGTGTTTTGTGACTATGTCAGCTTTTTTTTTATAATAATAAATTTGTATGGGCTATTTACATAAGCATGCCTCATGTTCACGGGTAGAGTAAACATAATCCCCTAAAAATCTTATAAATACAATATTTAAAAAGACAATTGCTGTCAAAGTCGTGATAGTTCGCGTTTTTTTTCTTCATGTATAGACTTATAAACTTGTCTGTACTAAGTCGAAATGGGATAATTGTGCAAAAGTTGTTTACGATATTAAGCGTATACTAAAATAAACAGTAATAACAAGAGGAACAATGAGATATATTAATTAAAGTCTGTTCAAAAAGAGAGTGAACTTGGCCAAAAGGAGAATTAACATTACGAATTTTAAATGTCATTCCGCCTCTGCCTTCTGCAAAATGTCAAACTCAGCTATCACGACACGTCATACGAGTATCATCGTGTTGTTTTGTTGAGTGAATTTGCATGTTATTTATCGAATATTTGTTTGTAAAAATGTCGAAACTTGGGAAAAATTTACACAGTTACACAAGACAATTAATATTAAACTATTGGACATTGAATATTAAGAATCAAATTTGATTACAATACAGTAGGAGACTCATTATAATTATGCTTAAGTGTTTGAAAAAACGTGTATAATTTTTAATACTATGTATTTTGAATATGTAATTATAGCAAAAAAATTACCAATTTTATTTTATTTTGCTTTACAATTTTATTATAATCTGAACATAATATACCTAATATAGTATAACCTATTATTGGAACTATAGTCGAAAGTTGGTTTCGTTCTGCTTCAGAGTCTTTCAGAGTCTTGACCATGAACTAATAAAAATTGTAGAAAGATCAAAATGGACCAAGCGCGCTATTGTGTTGCTCGCTACACAAAAAAGGTTATGTAGCACAGTGACTCTCAAAGTCCACTCTCTTTCTGAACAGACTCTAGTAACTATCAAATTTATAATGACGTATGATTTGTTTTTAAACAGTTTTTTTATACAAGCGCTGAACAGTTTTTACTTTTTTTTTATGCCACAGGTGGCAAACAAGCAGACGGGTTGCTTTATTGTAACCAATCACCGTCGCAATGGATATCTGCAATACCAGGGGCAAAACAAATATATTGCCGACCTTTTAAGTTTCTATTAACATGCCTTTTGAAGAACCCAATGTTATAACTCAGCGGGAATACTGAGGAAGGAAGATTATTCGACATTTTGCAGGTGTGACAAATCGGAACGCGTGATAATAATAAATATCCTAGGACATTTCACACAGCGCCATCTAGCCCCAAACTAAGCACAGCTTGTACTATGGGAACCAGATAACTGATTGAATACTTATATATATATATTTTATTAAAACGTACGGACCACTCTTTTACAGAACAATCATTTATTTTCACACAAATGTTTGTTCTAGGTGGGAATCTACAGCTCTTCTAGCATAATGCATGTATTAGCAAATCAGTTAACAGGGAAGTTAGTCAGATAAGACAGTTTAGCAGATTTAAATCGATGTTTGCACATGGATTATCATCTGCATAACTAGAAAAATACTATTTGCTAAACATACTAAAGATTGAGACAGACCATTCTAGTTCTTCAGACTTGCGCCAATAAAGTCAAAATACCGCAACAAAAAAAACATTACTGGACGGGCACAAATAATAAATTCATTGACGATAAACCCATTCTATCAATATTACCGTGTAATATTCATGTGGGTAGTAATTGTAGTGCAAATATGCATAGCAAACATTGAATGTGTCAAAGAAAAACACAAGGTTACACTTGCAAAAAGCAATACAGTTCAAATTTATGCTAAATTTATGCTAAATCTCTAAATAGGTATAAAATGTCCGTGTCAGTCTATTTCTCAGTTTAATTCTATAAACCACTCCACAGATTTTAATACGGATTTCACTGTCATTACATTTTTTATAATACATACAGAAACTTTTTTTTATATGTAGGGAAATTTAATGTGTTGTAATTAGGTCGCCAAAATAAATTGCAACCGTGTTAAGCTAGGGCGGGTCGCTAATGAGGTAATATATTTTCTAGGTATTATATTTAAGAATGAGGTATTAATAATAGAAAGAACGATATTCACCTGCATCATTAGGGATTTTATCGATGCATTGTCAACCCAGAGAGATTATTTTGAAAGTGTTATGGCAATGAAATCAGCAGCGGCGTTAGATAAAAATTAGATGTCCGCGTCGGCGGGAAGTCCATCAAATTTAATTTTTCAGTAACAAACAAATTATTACATGGCTTGAATTAAACATCAAAAATAATTATGGGCAAATTTTATTCGTAAACGACTGTATAAATACTACTAAACTCGTACGGAAATAAATACGGATAATAAACAACTAAATTTCAGCAAATTTAAAATCTATTTTGCGAGCCCCCCACAGGCGCGATGCCGTTGACAGTCGCGTCATCGCCGACGCCCAACGCCGCGTCTACTACAGAATTATAAGATACTAGCTGTTACCCGCGACTTCAACAAAATTTAACAAAATATCTCAATGAGATTAGGCAGGGTTTTATGAAAGCGCTTTTTCCGACATTTTCACCAATTATTATAATTATTATCATATTTCAACCAATTTAAACAAAACCTTGACAAATTATATACCTAACCTTTCTTATGCACGCACGAAACCTAAACTCGCACGATAATCTGTTCAGTTGTTTTTAAATTTATCGCGAACAGACAGATAGACGCGGCGGACGACGTTGTTTTTTTTCTAATATGTAGTGATTTCTGATGGTTGCCACAAATACAGTTAAGTCTTATAAACGTTTTACCACAAACATTTTTTATTTCTGTATATGGTTATTTAAATTCCATTTAAAAATGCATTACACATTAGCATTAATAGAACACTAAGTTCGTACATTAAAAAAAACATAACGTTTTATATAGCTAAAAGTAACAGCTTAGTTACCTGATCTCCGAGCCAGTCAGAACCCTTGACAGTGTCGTACATGTGCCAAAGCCAGCTGTCGTCCTCCATGTTACCTGTAACATAGCATTGAAATAGAATAAGGCAGAATTTAATAGTATGTACAACTCTTACTATTTTACTACACAGTATTGAGGATGGGCATGGCCTCTTTGCTAGAAATCACTCTCTTCCTATTATGACTCCCTGGTTTGGAATGGGAATATAGTATAATATGCAACCTTCAACCTTTTTAACGGTATCCAGGGTAACATAAAATAATTAAAAAGTTTTCTAATTCGAATAGACAAAAAAATCCTGTCACTTTTGTTTTTGTGCTATTAGCGTTCAATAGATACAGATTTGTTAACTATCCACTGCTGTCCGTAACTTCGAAGATTAGCAAATGACATTGAAACTGGATAGCTAAGGTTAGTCATATCTTTGTTGACAAACATTGGCTGCAATAAAAAAAAGAAATATGATAATTAGCCAATTAGTTCTGCAGATTAAAAACCAAAGAGTTGGTTTTATAAATGGCTATCATATAATATTCCTGCGATGAGCATGTGTTTTGTTTCTCTTGCACCATCACGGGAATGCCATGTTGGTCTTGTTAAAATTAAGTAAGCAAAGTAAGCATTTACTGTATTTTTAATAATGCTAACCAATAAGAAGATTGTTATGTAAATATTCTCTAGTGAGAGGTAAGAGACAAAGAATTAACAATTGTGTATTAATGTTTACTTATTACATTTACTCTGTATAAGAAAAAACATATTTGTAATATAGCTGTTTTACTTATTTTTCTTGTTTAACTATTCTATTTTCGGAAATAACTTTATCTGTCCCTTCGTTTGTAATTACTTCACAATCAAATGACTAAGCCAAACTTAATGTAATTGATATAGTTGAAACTCTGGAAAAGGACATTTATATATTATTATGTAAGATAAAATGATGTCATTTGTAATTGTGTAGGTGAAATCATGATGCACAGCTACTAATGTGTTGGGATGATCAACCACAGATATTGTATTAAGAATTTTTTTTTAGCATAGTTAAAAGGTATTTTCTTAGGTTATGTTAATATGCGAAAATTTAAGATTATGACTCCAAACGTCGAACCTATCTTAGCAGAAACTTACCTAACGCAGCATTGATGCCGCCCTGTGCCGCCACAGTGTGTGACCTAGTCGGGAACAGTTTTGTGACCACAGCAGTCTTGAAGCCTTCCTGCACAAGGCCAAAAGCAGCACGAAGCCCTGCACCCCCTGCACCTATCACCAGAGCATCATGCTTGTGGTCTATCACCTGATAGGCTTTAGTCATATTGGAGTTAGATGAGCCATCTTTGACTGGTGTAGCACCTCCAACAGATAAATGGAGATTTCTGTATAAATATGTAGCCTAAAACAAATTAAATTTTATTCATTTACATAATTATGTCACTCAGGCTTAATAAATAGTTTACACACAGTTGTACAATGAATACAATGACTAGGGTCATTGTATTCTTTATTATGAACATTAAAAATATAAAAAACGCAAACAATCATTACATTATTATGAAGGGCATAACTCTCAGAATCAGTCCTTTCATACATTTGATCAAAGATCAACAAACTCATGATAACTTTATGGAACAGCTGTTTTAATTTGATGTATAATGATAAATATTTTCATCTCATTGATATCACACCAAATACTAATAATATATATTATCAAAATTAATGGAATTAATGCAAAATGTAATGTCTATTTTGACTGGACTAATAATATATATAATATTATTACTAATAATATAATATTATGATAGTGAAAGTCTGTCAGTTTTGATGCTTTTTAACTGACTTCAAAAATGGAGGAGGTACTCAATTCCACTGTTATTTTTATGTTTGTTAGTGTTGAACTTTCGACTGGGTGAACCGATTTTGATGATTCTTTTTTTATTTGAAAGCTGGTGCTTTCCATGTGGTCCCTTTTTTTTTGGTCATTTCACTCTGGTCTCAGTACAGCTCTGTTCTTTTTTTATTAAAATTAAAAAAAAAAAGTTAAAATTTTTCTTGTAATACCTTTAATTGAATAAAGTGATTTATTGGAAGTGAATTAACATTTTGTTTTCACTGGTGGTGAGTGATATGATAGTTAGATAGAAACTCTTTATAGTGTACACAAGAATTCTTAAAGTCAGAAAAATATGGAAGTATTTTTGAATATGGAAATATGTAGTATACGGTGTAAGGATTAAGTGTATTTGAAAAAAAAAAAAATTATGAAGTAACCATTCATGATCACATAATATGAAAACTAAACAATTATAGGTGAAAATACAGTTATCTACTATTAAACTTGAAATCTAGTGTAAAAAGCACTAAAAATCTTTTTGCATTGCTTTAATCTGACTTATGGTATCTAAAGACTGGATCAAGTAGAAGTTGTTGATGTTTTATATTCTTATCAAGTTGATGATAAGATAATACATAGAGATTTATTGTAATAGGTATGTTAAAATCTAATTTATGTGGTTTGTTTAGGTACCTTAGGACTCTTAGGATTATACTTTTAACAGCATATTTACTTATTTTCTATATAAAATAAATATATCACAATTTCATATGTACACTATGCAAATGTAAATCAAAAACTTTTATTTAAAAAACTTCCTTCTTAGATTTTTATAGTAATTTCACATGGTCATAATGAAATTAGATATAGAGTATGCAAGTATTATTATTTTCTATGTATAGGTTTTTATTTCATAACATTTGTGAATTGGGATTAGGATTGGGTGAGATCGGGCTCTTGATGCTAATTGTTAGTAGCATATTTATAGATTTTAAAAAGCTAGTAAATGTTAGCAGTGTCTTAATTCTTGCGCTATACTTTACAGGTTAATCGATAACTGTAGAAAATATCAGATGATTCAGCCACTTACATTTCTAGATAGACTTGTGCTAGCGAATTTTCGGCCAAACACAAATCTATTTGCAATAAAAAAATCTCTGGTAATAGCTACTAGTTTTTTTTAAGTTTATCTAGGTAGGTTTTTGTTAACGGACAGGAATAAATCCACTAATCAATATATACTAATCCTGCTTATAACGTGCAAACGTATATCACGAGGCTGGCAAAACCGATTTGGTAGAACGCAATGGCATGTCCTAAACATTTTCCTAACGTTTGATTACATAACTAAAAATATATCCAAATATTAATTACTCCATAACTTACCAACGACGCAGGGCTTCGAGAAACAGCGGCTTTCATTAATGCACTCATGATGGAACTCTCTGTCCGCACCCAGAGCACAAAATTTCGTAGAAAATTGCAAATTCACATCCACACGCACTCAACCACTTCGTTTTAATGAATTTTTTCGCTTCGCACCTTTCACGAAGTCTACTTGACGTTGAAAGGATTTTAAGTACTTCGACACTGATGTTCTCATAAATCGTGACAGAATGGTATTGTAATTGTGTATGCTAGCAAAAGGTTTGTTTTCGATATTGCAATAAGTGTGTAGAGCTAAAAAAATGAATTATGGCGCCAACTTAAAGTATACCCAACCAAAGGAAAGAGTGCTAATTCCAAGCCAAACGCTCAAGCGCTGCGCTTATACACGTGATCTATAGCTTGTATAATAAAATTATTACTTGTGATTAATAGGGATGGGCGCTAATGTGCCACGCACACAAATGTCGATAAAATCTTAAAATTTTAAGTTTACATCTGAATTACATATTTCATTACTTCTGATAGGTAATTGGCTAGATTGAATAACTTCAGGCCACAAAAAAATACAATGGGGCGACACGACTCTTTTCAATTTCCCGCCAAAACTCAAAAAGCAATGTTATTTGCTATTGATAACAAAATGTAGTAAGCTTCCCCCTGTATTACATTACTCTTTGAGTAAGCCTTTTAGACCGATGAGACCAACCGACGAGTTTTTTTGTTTTACAGTAATATAAAAATCTTGGCGTTTCCAAAATGTCACCACGTCGATACAAGACCTTAAGTGGACTTGATTTTGTTTTATTTTGTTTGATCGTGACTCACCCCACGTAATCGTTTAGCGAAAGCATAAAAAAATATATAAATATTTAAACAGGCAAAATACACAAATTGGGATGCCAAAAATAATGAAAAAAAAAACTAATTATTATTATTATTATTTGTAATGAAAAAGATGCAATAGCACGTCTAAATGGTTTGTTTATCAAAATAGTTGATTCTCCAAAATCAGGCTTTATTAATTTGTTTATATCTATATGAAATGGCTGAAGCCCCTAACAGTAATGGCCTCTCGGAGGCGGAGAGGTTAAGAGGTAAACAGAAAATACAACCTACTTTCGCAATGCTATTTACGTCCTGTAAAAGCTGGAAGTTCCTTTCGGTAACTAACCAAATTAATACATAACCGTAACTATATTTCAGAAGAAGAGCTAGCTCGAGAATTAGAACACAGTGATTCAAATGAAGAAGATTCTCAAGAGATTTCCTTGGAAATTGAGGAAAAGCTATTGAAAGATGAGCCAGAATGTAAGTCTTTACTCAACTAATGATATAGAAATCAATACAACCTTTGACTCCTAGTAAACAAGTTGCATATTAATGTATTGCAGATACAACATTGGTAAATTATGGAGAATCAGGACTGAGCACAAACATTGATAGTGAAATAATTGATGCATATTCAGATAGCTCTCAAAATGTTGAAACCATCCATAGGGCTGATGAGCTTGGTAACATTTATACTGACAACTCAGAGTTCCCTAGCTCACAGCCAGATATTCTCACAGATGTCACAGATAACTATGAATATGGTAATGAATACTCATTTGACAATACCAGCATCATGGATGAAAGCCAAGTCAAAATTGAAGATAAATTTGTAGTGGAAACTACAGGTAATACTGTAACCACACCAGACAATGAGTTACAATTAAGTGAGCTGGCAGATTCTAGTAACTATGAATCAGTAATGACAGAAGAGATGCTGATGAATGAGCGAGAAAGAGAAAAGAAGAGCAAGAAAGAGCTAGAAGAAGAAGAGCGGGAAAAGATGCAGTCAGTATTTTGAAAAACATCGCTTATTTATTTAGATCTTAAGACATGTTTTATTTACATTAACTTTTAAATGACTTACTTTGTTCCTTGCCTTCAGATTGATCTACTTTGAGAGCTAAATCTTTTTTTATCATTCTGTTTATTTTTGCTTGTAGAGTCCTCGTGTCCAATTTCACAGAAGAGCAGCTAGATAGATATGAGATGTATAGACGAGCTGCATTCCCTAAGGCTGCTGTGAAAAGGTTGATGCAAACAATCACTGGATGTTCGGTCGGACAGAATGTTGTGATTGCCATGTCTGGGATTGCCAAGGTGTTTGTTGGCGAAGTAGTTGAAGAAGGTAAGCTGTTTCTAATAATAATTATTAGAAGTGAGTTTGAAGTCTTGGGCACAGTGATGAATTAGTTACGATTACCATTAGGTAATCAAGACTTGGTTGTCTCATAAAAGAATAAAAAAATTCTGTTCTGTGGCTTAGTAATGGTTCAAATGTAAAAGTTTGTACTATTGCAAAACTTAGTTTTAATGAGAGTTTCATAATAGTATGACTATCTATGACAGCTTTTGCTATCTTGCATACATTAGAATGGCTCCTTATGGTTACATTTTTATTTTCAGCACTCGAAGTATTAGAAAAGTCTGGAGAGCCTGGGCCTTTGCAACCTAAACATCTTAGAGAGGCATTACGACGGCTACGAGTAAGGGGTGCACTGCCACCCAGAAAGGCGCACAGAGCCATGTTTAGATTGTAGTCATATCAAACCATTTGTATGACTCCCACTGTAAGATCCACTCCAGAGACTATGCGCAATTTAATAATTCTTACACTCTCCCATGCACATCCAATATTTGTTTAAGTTTCTATTCACATTTAGTTCATTTAGAACAATAAAAAGAGATAAGAATTAATTCATCATTGGCCAGTCTGTCGCTTACATTAAGGAATGAACTAGTGGCTGAATATATATCTATTTCCATTAGGAGAAAAAAATCACAACGTCGGTAGTCAATAAGCGAGGGCTATAAAGTGACACTATCATTGATAAGAACGCCAAGTTATACTTTATGTTGCAGTGAGATCTATTACAAAGCTGTTAGGTTCGATACACACTGACACAGTTGATGCACTGCACTTTGACTCGGACTCTGCGTCTTTGCGGATTAAGCAAAGATGTAGCGTTTGCGGTTTTATTTTGATAATAATTTTGTGTAGTAATCTTAGATAATAAAATAATTTCGACTATTATATTTCTAATTTTAACATTTTGTATGTTCTATGTAAAAAAATAAGCAATCTAACTGTACTGTACAATTATAGATGTTACATTTTTATAAACTATAGGGTACTTGTTGTGAATTGGCGTTTGAAATAAAACGAAGTCATTATTAAAATGTTAATTTTATTACATGATAAAATTGTTATTTTTTAAAAACAATATACAATAGTAACTAAGGATTATTATTCAGAGTTCTAGAACTTTGAAAATAAAATCAGTCTTGTTAAAATGGCCGAGCACGACAAGAGATGTTAATGGAAAACCTTTGGAAGAGTAATTAAATTAAAATAAAAACATTATTAAAATTATTTTTGCAAGTTTTGCAAAATATACATAAAATTCCATTTAAAAAACTCAAGAAACAAAAAAATTGGCACCCATTTTTTCCTTTAAAATCTATGAAAACAATTATTTCATTCAAGCAAATGCTTATTATATTTTTTATCACAGATTTTCAAAATTTCCAAGGTTTCGGCCAGTTTGTCAATTTCCGTAACATAAATAGAGATTTCGCAAATAAATAAACACTACTCGCTATTCTAAAGCACTGATTTTCTACAGATTTGAGAAGGCACAAATCAATACATGGTAAAACAGCAATTTGGTAACGTTTGTAGAGGATTCCTATAGGCACTTAAAATATTTAATAGCAATGTATATATTTATATTTTTGGATAAGAGCTTACCTTATTAATTCTAATCAATAGTGGTCCATAGGTTTTGCGCAATAAAGAGTATCACTCAAAAATGTACTCAAAGTACCCTTTGAGCTAGATACATTGCTTTGTATAAGGCATAATATTTTCAAATAAATAGCCAGAATGTGAGACAAAAAACATCAATTTATATGTCATTTCCTAAAAAGGGCAATAAACATATAATTACATAGTTCATAATTATTTATACCTGACACAAACTCTTATGCAAATCATGAATCACACTTCAAAACTCGTTTAAAAGTATAACGATACATTTCGCTCAACCAGCGGTGCATAGTCACCAGTTACATACCGTTCCACCAGTTCTAACAACGTTTCAAATGCAAGTTAAAACATATTGCGTGTTCAATGTGTGTTCTACCGCTAACATACCTATCTCATCTGCATTCTTACAACCAAGGAAGATCATCTTTTGACGGCTCACATTGTACTTGAATATTTGACTACAATAACCGCGTGGTCGAATATAACACTTCATGAGTACCGTAACAGACTAGATATCACACAAGCGGTCGGTTTATATGAGAAGCCGTTTGACGCCACATTCGATGCAGAACTTTGCTGCGTCGACGGAAAATCTGGTGCCACACTCGTGGCAGAATCTCGAGAGGCGGGGCGGAGCCGCGGCGACGGAGGCGGAGTCGCGGCGGCCGCGGTGCAGGGACACCTCTGATCCGCTCGAGCTGAGCTCGCCGGCGCGCCGCCACGTCGGGCTACGACGGGACGATGATCGGGAACTCGCGCGTTTCTCTAAAAATGTAAAATTAATAAGACGAATGAAACCTTCTCCAGATTGTAAGAGATGATAATGCCTGTCCGGCTAAGGGATGTAATCCGGAAGATGGGCAGCAGCGTCTTCCTTGAACAATCACACCTAACTGCGCTCGCCAATCTGCCTGCCAGGCGTGGCGAATATTGGCCAGGAGGTGGCCTATGTCCAGTAGTGGACGTCCCATGGCTGATGATGTGATAATGCGTGTCCATAACCATTGCAGTGGTGTCCAGATCTTTGGTGTGCATTACTTTGAGACATTTGATGGACAAGCCTCAATCAATATCCCTGTAATTATATTTCGCTACGTGGGCTTGTGTTGGGACTTACCTAGACAAAGGTGTTAAAAAAATCTACTGTATAGTCAAACCGAACATTAATTTTAAAATAAAATCTTGTCTGAATCTAGTGTTTGACTCATCTCACCAGAATATGACATGCGAATATGCTCTTTGATTTTAATTAACATTTTTAATTTTTTTATTATGGTTGACAGGTTAAGTGTTTGACCACAGCTCACCCGATGTCATGTGATGGTGTGGTCGAAGATGGTAAATCTCACCTAGCCTGCAATGGAACTGGCTCTCAAGTGAGACTGCCGGTACACTGTTAGGTTATATTTTGGTGATAGATTTTCAACTTGAGGGTGGTAGCTAGCCAGACGTGTACCAGAAAGTACCTTACCACCACGCTATGGTTTCTATATTTCCCTTCACCGGCAGCTCAAACTCATTGTTGGGGTTTGAACCCACGCCCTTCGGCGAGTGAACCGACCGCGCTAACCACCGAGCTATCATCGCTATAAAATAATCTGCATAGTAATTTGTTAGCTTGACCACTGACTAATAAACTAGAATATGGATACGTCTGTGTAGTTATTTCGCAAGTGGAAACTTATACGGCCCCCGTGCTAGGGGGGCAGATAAGACCCAGCAGCTGATTACGATGATAGAATTTATATAGATAGACGCGCTATCACAATAATTCTTCTTGATAAGCCATCTCACCTGTGTGGGTTGCATGATTGTCCAGTTCTTTGAAAGGCGGGTGTATGTCCGGTTTAGGCAAAGGCTCGTCTAGTTCCGCCGAGCGCTCCATCGCGAGAAATTCCTCGCTGGAACTGCCTCCGGATCTGTATCTACCGTCATCTTTATGACTGCCAGAGTCTGAACCGGCGGGTATTTGTTCTAGAGACGGCAGACAGTTTGGCTCCTTTGTCGCGCATAACGAAAGTTTCGTGGGAGATATTCTGTTTAAGCTGTAAAAGACAAACAATTTTTGACCCATGAACAGCACCTACGTTTATAGGTAAAGTATTTTACACTTTAATTGGTCAAGTAGATTTATTTTTATAAATGTAGTTACCTGACTAACCTGCTATAAGCCGAGTCGTTGCTCAATTTCCCATTAGGAGTATAGTTTCCGTTCGAAACACTTTCATCTTTTTTCGTTTTCCGTTCAGGTTTTAGTCGAGTGTCGCGCTTCTGCGTTCCATTGGGCATATTTGAGCTATATTTGGTAATTTCTCTGATCGGAGGACTCGTTTCGTTCTTTTCAGAAGCGTAGAATTTGTCGAAATCCTTTAGAGATTGCATCAGGTCTTGCTCGATCTGATCGGTTTTGTGGCGGCTTCTAGAAGTTTCCAACTTCGGCACGCTCTTCTTTTGAATAGAATCGAGGAGGGAAGTGGAACGTTTCACGGAGGATGGGAAAAGGTTTTCGTTCACGATATTGTTACTGCTAAAATTGAGAGACATAGATTTGTTAACTGGTATCATTCCGTTCGCTAATTTAGGGGTGGAACTGACGCTATTGAACTCTGAACTCTTATTGCTGTCTCCGAGCTCTGATTGTTTGACTACTCTAGTCGTAGAACTACACGTGCGTTTTGTTTCAAGTTTGTGCTTAATAATTTCCTCGTCAAAGGAAGTCATGAATTCTTCAAGATCAAAATCTTCACCGAAAGATTCATCGTCTCTCACAGAATTTTTTGAAGCTATGCTTTGTTCGAGCGATGACATGATTTTATCGTATTGGGTGCTGAGATCATCTATAATTGGGGCAGTGATGTTGTTTACATTATTATTATTATTATTATTTTCTAACTTATCTATTTTATGATTTGAATTTGTAATACCATTCCGGTTTTTGTTATTGTTATTTAAATTAGTAGAGCTAAAAGACTCGAATTTTGCTGGTAAGTTTTCAGTAGTAAGAAGAGATTCCATGCTGCTTATTATATCAGGATTGTTAAGTATCGTATTAACATTTATAGGCAAGTTGTCATTTTCGTTAATGAGCCTCGGATCTATGTAACTACTATCCGTCATAGATGAATTGTCGTCAGTTAAAATAGCGTCAAGGTTTACGAAATTTTTCTTGCCGTCATCTCTTTTTATTTTATCTAACTTGACTGGTTGTTTAATTGTAGTTCTTTGGAAGCTATGATAAAGAGATGTTGCTATTTTGGGGATTTTATCCTTTGGTTTGGGCGTACTGTAACTGGATGCTGTATAACTTGAAAAAGAGCGATTTAAATTACTGTTACGGTTAAAGTAAGATTTATTATCTAAAGTGCTTATATTTTCCTTACTGGACTTTGTGAAAGTTGTGTTCAATTTTTGACTAGATTTTTTGTTATCATTACGATTGACTCTAAATGAGCTGCACCTACCGCCGAACGTGTTACTTTCATTATTTGTGCTGCCGAAAGATTTCATTCTTTGTAACGTCGGGGTCTTTTGATACGATTTGTTCAATGTGTCTTTCATCATTTTGGTATTATTGTTGGTAAAGGATGGGAGAGTCTTTTCTTTCGTGGGGCGAAGAACGGGAAGGGTTCTATTGAGCTCTTTGGTAGAGGTGGATATTTTTTTAGAAATATTGGTATCAGAGGACATGAGTTCCTTCATTTGCCTAGCTGCTGATACGAACGGGTCGTAATTATCGTCCATTCTGTAAATTTATAAAAAAAAAATGTTACAATGTTTTTTTAGTCATAGTAATTATGATATAACTATATCACCATAATTATTGCACATCCATGATATAGTTACAATTATTGTATTTATATCATGAATATTTGTTAATTCCGGATACTGAAAAGGAAAATCATTATTAAATTATAAGTAGTAAAATTTACTGAACAAAATGACCAAACCTTGTAGCCTTATTCTCAATGCGGGGAAGTTTTAAAGGTGGGGCTTCTGAGCAAACCGACTGATCATCGCTATCATCGTCCATATTCATAATAAAAGTCTGATTATCTTTGGTGCTTCGATTTTGTTCAGCCAACATATTATATTTCCTTCTAGGTTTGTATATTTTATGCATTCTCTTCTTGTTACAAGCTGATTTTCTTTCCGGCTTATTATTTTCGACAATTAATGGTAACTTGAATTCTTGTGGAGAAATGGAGAATTCATGGATATCAAAATATTTATTCTCTGCTCTTGTTTGTGACATAGTTTTTGATTCGTATAACTTCAATCCATATACAGTGATATGTTCCATATCACATACTTTTATGCCATCATGATCTGCATGGTTGGGTTCTGGATAAACATCGGGATTTTTCAGTGATTTTTTTATATTATCGCCTGCTGTATCTAGCAATATTTTAAAATCATTTTTTAGCTCTGCAAAAGTATCAGAGAAGTTGAATTTTCGTTCTTGCAATTTTTGGTCGGTTTCGTTATTATCGTTAATAGCTTCCAATGAATTTGTTTGTGGTGTATGTATGTCACTGATTTCTTTATCTATTTCAAATCGTTCTCCCTTGAAGTTATGGTTGATCATCATTTTATCGGTTAAATTAATAAATTCGTCTAAGTCAGCTGGATCTTCCGTGAACTTAGTATAAGTTTCACCACTACCGTAGCGACATTCAATGTCATTTTGATTTTGTTCGCCATCAGACTTATGTTCTATGGAATAATTTAATATATCGTCATTGCTAACGTCATTCTCAAAATTGTCATCAAAGATTTCTGCTGAAAATTTGTTACCATCCTCGCCTTTTAAGCCTTGATTAGATTTTCTCTCTTCATTATCGTCATTCAATTTTTTTTCTATAAATGACTTCGAGGGTAGATTACTCAGAATATTCGAATTTTGATCATTTTCTATTTTGTCCACCACGGTTGAATCTATAGCAAAATTGTAAGAGTCACTAGCAGTAACGATCGAGGAATCAAAACCTGATAAATTGCCTTTAGAATCTGTAGAGTCATATTTTCCCTTGAATTGTAATTCACAAGAGCTCACTACTACAGGATTTTTATAAAGAAGTTCTAATTTTGGTTCAAGCATGTCAGCATCAGTGCCTGTAGTTTTATATTTCTTTTTAGATTTCTTGGCAGAATGTTTTTGATCTGCATTGTCGTGGATAACACAAGGAACGCAAAGAAGTTCAGTATTGATGCCAATAGATTGACATTTCTTGTCACTTTCTGGTGATGCATCTTCAAGACTATCTAAACTCATACTACTTTCTTTCATGATTTTCTTTGTTTCTCTATGTTTTGATCTATTTCTTTTGTCTTTGTTACTAGATTCTTTTCTAGTATTTTTCCCAGATGCAGGATCTCTGGACGTGTCCGACATTATTTTCTTTGCTTCCAATTTGCGTGTTTTAGATTCTGTACTATGTTTTTTCGGCGGCCTAACAACTATGATGTTCTTGCTATCTGATTTTTGTTCTTTGATATCTTTTGCATTATTTGTTGGAACGCAGTCTTTGGTTTCTTTCGCGTTGGGTTCAATATCATCTATGGAATCAAAATTATTTTCGTCTTGTTCAATGGCGTGCTTGTCTGCACTCTTCCTCGGAATTGGTATTTGGCTTTTCTCACGTTTCTTTAATCCCGACATATATTCCTTTTGTTTTTCTTGACTCTTTTTAAATTTTTGAGCGAGTTCCTCTAGTTTTTTCAACTGCTGTTGTTTTTTAGAAGTCAGTTTGTTCTTTTGTTTATTTTTTGTTTCAGTCTTTTTGATATTTGGGTCAGTATTGCTTTGCTGAACACCGGATGATCGATTGTCTTTTGTTGTTCTAGGGAAAGGGGAAAGGAAGGGAAGTTTATTTTCAGGAAGCTAGTAACAAAGAAGGAGATAGGAACGACCGTTAACAAAATCGAATGATAAAACAACTACAGTAAAAAAATCCTTCCTTTCCCCTTATTTGCTATGTCACCAAGGAGCTATAAATCTATAAACAAATTAAGTTTATAACGTTATATACCTGGAACTACTGATGTCTCTAGCTAATCTGGCCTGTCTCGCTTTAACGTTTGCGTCGCCAGAGTAATTGTTTTGTGAATTCCGTGAGTTCCTTATCACTGGCACATGAGGGGAAGCTTCTTCCTGACAATCATTGCTCGACGCTGACTCTGTAATATTTACCATTACTGCCGTTATTTTACTAGCGTGACTTGTACAGGGGATGAGTTAATGGATCTGTACAGTCGTCACACAATCCACGAATAATTATATACCAAAGATCCGAAATTGACTGTGTAGCCACTACATGCAGCAAAATAAGTTCAGATATACATAAATGTATCTAACCAAACAACAATGTATAATGTATACATAATGTATACATAATGTATACATAATGTATGTGATGTTAATTATATTGTTTGAGCTTTCATTTTTTATACACGACTAATTCAACATTTTAATATAACTCGTCCTTTTACAAAGCAGAAAAGTTGTGAAATTAAAAAAAAAATATGGTGACGATGTGGTCGAAGATGGTAAACACACTTGCACAGCTCAAGTGAGGCTGTCGGAACACGCCGTGAGGTGCTTGGCGATACGTTTTCAACATGAAGGTGGTAGCTAGTCAGTCGAGTACTATAAACTACCCTACCACCACGCTATGACTACTGCTACGAAAAAGCTAATGACTACTGCATATAACTGGCTCAGATGCTTAATCTTTTGACTTGTCTATTTTATATCATATTGTACTAAACCGAATAAGTACTCGTAACAATAATAATTACAGTATTAATGAAATTCAACATCGAATTAAAAAAAGTTATGAGCACCAATGTATTGATGCCCCATACTTTGTTGCTAATATTATAATTTTTTTAGAGATTAAAGATGATAAAAAAATTGAAAAATAATGTGTTACATAAGCAACCAATAAGAAATTGTCAAATATGGTAACATACAGGGATATAAGCATTGGTTGTACCAAGCTGATAGGCTGTCATTACGCTCATAATTATAAACAACTTTAATAAGAGCACAACTCTGGAATTATAAAAAAATCTGCTGAACCATAAAAAAGGTTGTTAATTCTTAGCCAAATGTATGAACCGGCAGATTTTTTAGCCGCGATTTTAGGGTTGTACTTATAGTTACAAACTAAGATTATAATCCTGTATAATGGAAATCAGGTTACCTGACGCTCTAGTGCGAGTGTGCCTGTAGTCTCCAAACTCTCTCGGTGGCGAAATGCCGCGACACGATTCGACCGAGGCCGATCGGCTGTTAGACGATTTGTCTCGCGTTTGCGACGACCTTCAACGAGAAATATACATATAAGTAATGTGTGGTTTATGACCACTTCAGGCATTCGTCGCGGTTACTCAATACGAATTTCGAATCTATCAATTTAAAGCTCTATATTGCAACGTTTTGAGCACGTTTGTTCTTGCAATCAGTTTAATGATATAATAGTTAAGTTTTTTTATGGTTGACAAACCAGGTTTTGACCATAGCTCACCTGATGTTAAGTGGCGATGTAGTCGAAGATGATAAAGCAGACCTAGCCTGGAATGGCTGCCTGAACACAGCGTTGGGTGGTTGGTAGCAGATTTTCAACTTGAGGGTGGTAGCCAGCCGAGTACTAGAAAATACCCTACCACCATGCTATGGTTTCCTCACGATATTGTCCTTCACCGGTAGCTGAAGCTCATTGTTGGGGTTTGAATCAACGTCCTTCCGCGTTTGAACCGACCTGCTAAGCTATCGTCGCTACAAAATTTAACGGAGCAAAAAGATGATGCGTTTTAAGCTTCTATATATGAACTATTTTCTCACAATACTCGAAAAGTAAAACATCTAACTCAATAACGTCTTAATAAATAAAAAAGAAGACTCATTATATTGCTGTAATAGGTTTTAGTGTCGTCTGATTTAAATTTATATTGCGTCAATGTTTATCATCTTACGTTACTACTTTTACGATGTTCCTGAATGTTTTTGAGATCAAATTTAACGAATGAATTTTTATTTTTGTTCTATTTTTAGTATATTAAAAAATGCCAAAAGTTGGTAAATATCGCTTAGAGTGAGACTGAGAACATTAAAAAAAATCGTTACCGTTTGCTATTGCGGCCGATTTGATACACCAATTCGTATATTATGACTTTATCGTCTGATTGATATAACATGACAACAGGCAGCTTAATCTTTAAGTCCATTACAATCTTCCACACAATATATAAATCAACATTTTACATACAAGATATCATCTTTTACATAGTTCATCCACATTTATAGGACTCTCTTTAATTGCTTACTATCGTTTATACGACCTTCGCTTAACTCATAACCCAAAATAAAGTACAAGTAAAAACTTTTAATGAAACTGACTTGCGACCCCTGACTGGCGGTGCCTTGTACTGCGTACGCGCATTGAGCCGCTGTTTCGCGTCGGCGATGTGTGGCGGTGGTTGCACGGGCGCAGCTGGCAGGATTTTTGCTTTGTCCGCGCACCATTCTACGTGGCGTTCGTATGCGCGCACGCCGAATGCTCGGTTACAATGCGGACATTTTTGAAGTTCTGCTATTGGCTGAAACCAAATACCAATGGAAAGTGAATTCTTTGCCTGTTTTTGATAGAATTATTTCTATGTTTTGGGGTGAGGATAACACTGACACCGATTTGAATAGTGTTGTAACTATAGAAGTATTTAACACAGAGCCATCTAGGTTCAAACTAAGTAAAGCTATGGTAAATGGCTGTACATTTTTTTTGTAAATATGTATTTATAAAACTTCAACAGTCTAACACATGACAAAAATCATGTTCGTCACATTAATATTTGTAATGGGTAGAAATTGAATTCATATCTTACAACTTTCAAAGCAGAACTATTACCGACTGAGCTATGATAAACATACCTATGTATTAGGTACTAATATATTGTAAATACGAATGTGTGTTTATTCATCTTTCACGCAGCAACAGAGAGAGAAGAGAGTCCAATAGTGACTGCCCTGTTAGCTCATTTGGCAAAGTTCTGCTTCGAGAGCTGAAAGGCGTGGGTTCGATTCCCATTCAGGACTAACATTTGTGCGACTAACATTGATGTTTGTTCTGTGTCTGGGTGTTCTGTATCTATTTACAAAAAAAGTACTTAAGTATTCTGTCAGCAGTCTGGTTCCAATAGTACAAGCTTTGCTTAGTTTGGGGCTAGATGGCGCTGTGTCAAATGTCCTACGATATTTATTTTATTTTTTAGTGATAGACTTTTTCATAAAATATACCGTTCCTGTTATATATCAACTCATCATCATCATCATCTCAGCCGTAGGACGTCCACTGCTGGACATAGGTCTCCCCCATTGACTTCCATAAAGACCGGTTGGAAGCGGCTCCAGCGCTTGCCTGCAGTTTTTATTAGGTCGTCTGTCCATCTTGTGGGCGGACGTCGCTGCGCTTGCCGGTCCGTGGTCTCCACTCCAGAACTTTGTAGCCCCATCGACCACCAGTTCTGCGTGCTATGTACCCTGTCCACTGCCACTTCAACTTGCTAATCCGCTGGGCTATGTCGGTAACTATAGTTAGTCTACGGATCTCCTCATTTCTGATTCGATCCATTCGATTTCTATTCGATTCGATATATCAACTAAGAGTATAAATTATTGAACAGTAAAAAATCACAGATACCATTATCCAATTTCGAGTAGATCAGACTTGTGGCAGGTGCTCACTTCCATTCATCAACCAGAAAAGAACTGATAGATAAATAATCTTTAAACAGAAGCATATAACAGCTGTTTTTTTTTTTAAATCATAGTTAAGAACGCTCTTGATCAAGTCACATTTCAAACAAAAGAAAAAACTAAATCATTAACGGAACAGTCGTTTAGGAGCTACGACACCACACTGATACACGTTAAACTTATAACACCCCTATGTTTGCATCGGGGGTTAAAAATGGCGAAGCGCAGCCAACCTGTTAATAAAATCATCAAAAAATGGTAAGAATATAAAACATGTTATCAGAAGGACCAAAACATAGGACGAAAAAATCAGCGGCATAAAACTCGAAAACCAGAATTTCAACAGTAAAATGTTAAAAGAAAAACCCTTTCATTTTGTCGAAATGTAAGTGGTTGTATGAATGAGCTACTTTGCTTAATAAAGGAGCCAGATTGCCTACGCACGACATATTTGAATTATAAATAATGGAAATCTTATATGGTAAGGTATGTTAACGGCAAAATTAACATTACAATTACAAAATCATAAGTTACGTCTCATTTTAGTATTTTGTATCATTGAATACGAATGTTGCCACCAACTTAATAGTTTATAAGTAGATACGGTAGGTTTTGTGACAGAGTTCTAGTAGAGACTCCAGAATAATTATGTCGGCTTACAAACAATAAGACCATCTTTATATTATGGAGATAGGTGTCTGACAACTTCTTGTGGCTTGGAAATGTTTAACCGTTTTGTGACCAAGTTGAGGCCGGAGTGAGTCTTCCGCTTTCTTGCTATGATAAATTACTTGAGTCGACTATTTTAAAGCTATAAAGGACCTGTGAGTAAAGATTGTGAATTTAACGAGATAAGGTATTAATAGGTTATTTTATCTGTAGGTATACTCACTTTCGTGATGGGATTCCTGATGGACGCTGGCTTAGGCTTGGGCACAGGCTTGGCAGTGGGCGGAGGACTCTTCTCGAGGAATGGGCTATTTTCCGGCAGGCCGAAGTTCTTCGGCAAATACTGTTCCAAGTCTGTGCCTGGAATAATCCAGAGATGAACGTTTCTTATTTGAAAGTTGCATAGATTAGACATTATTTTTAGTTCTGTAAACTCTTTTAAATTTCCAACTGTTGTTATTAACTATCGTTAAATTATTTTTCCAATAATTTTAACACTTAGAAGTAACAAGGGGGTAAAGATACTACATAAATAGGATCTCATTGTAAATAAATAGATAATGAAGACAAACTAAAATAGCAACAGACAGAAGATGTGTAAAAGTATGAATATTAAATTACAATTTGAACCAATCACGCTCAAATGCAGTTTAGAAATCACCAAGACAACACAGCATTTGTAAGTACTAAACATGCTTATACAATATTATGTACTTGAAACATGCCAACAGACATAATCGGCGCTATATCTCTGTGAGGAAATGCACAGCCTTTTTGATCAGTGATAGACTTACACGATTGTCTGGAAATTGAAATCGTATAAACGATGTAGTGTAGTCACGCCTGCGCCTTCATATTTACACATCAAGAACACCTATTAGCATAATTCGTACTAACGAACCGTGCAGTCTACTCAATTGTGAAACAAACATCAAAAGACGAGACATAATCAACAAGACATGACGCGTCACAAACTCAGAAACCATGCATTTGAAAGGAGTTAATTGGTGACAACCATGTTGTTTAGTATAATGCTGTATAATGAGCACGATTTCAGTGGAAGCTAAGTTGAGAACACACGTGGGCGTACGTTGCTAAATCATATGCAACAAAAGGTACCTTTGTTTGTCCTACATAAATGCAAATTAAAGACACACAAGTAGAAATGATGTGCCTAAAGTATCTCAAAGCTTTGCCAAACGCTTTGTCACTGTTATTTAGTTTTCCTTCTTCTTTGTTTTTGGCATTGCACCATTTGTTCAGTTTTGCCAATGTCAAATATTTAGATATTTTTAAATAATTTATATTAAATAAAGTAACTGTAACTCAGACTTATTTCAATCTCAAGTTACAGTCAAAGGCATAAAATAAGTTAAGGTTGAGTCCGGTCATACCCTAGTAAAGTAGCGGAAACATATAAACTAGTTACAAGCTTCGACAGAGTTTTGCAGGCAACACGAAAAATCATGTTTCACCACATTACAGCAATTCGGCACTTTAAGATTAAAGCACCATTATTTTAATACATAAACACTAAAAAAAGTATAAGACTTGGAAAGAAATGCAATACGGCGATATAATTTTCCCGCCTTAAACTCAATTTTCTTATTATCTTAGCCTTCTCAAGTGAATTGGTAATAATTCAAAATATGGCAGAGAAAAGTTATGCCGAGTTGAAACATACACATTATGCAATTGTGAACCAATTAGATAAGGTACATAAACAGCCCTGTACAAGTCAGAGGACATGACGTTGAGTAAACAATTGTGACAGTCCGTGTTAGTAACGTCCACAAACTGTTAAAACTGACGATAGTGAAATTATTTAAACGGTCAACCCACTCACCGGAATTAGCACCGTTCGCAGCGACCAGCCCTTATTACCCACAAACAACAAATAAATCATCAATATACTTAAATAAACTAACGGCATGCTATTTGGGAAACATCAGAATGGGACTAATGGAAATCAACCAGATGAAAATATTTTTGACTCGAACAAAGTCAATAATATTTTTAGTTAGACCAAAAGCTATAACTTCAGAAGTTCATAATGTTCATTTTTAAGTTCTAAAACAAAATGCGTTTTCCGAGTACTCCCATTTTAAAGTTTCTACCAGGGTTCTGAATAGTCTACTCTAACTACATGTAAAATAGTTTAACTCAAATCCAAGACATAATAAAAGCCCCTTTACAAAATTGGGGGCATGCATTTATTTTTGTGGTCGATATAATTAACTACGCGAAGGTCATAAAAAGCGATATAAAATCAGAACGGTCTGATTAGTATAGAAACTCAATCTAGGGTTTCACCACCAAACCAAGTTTACAAGCATCAGATATCTATATAAAGAACTCTATGGGCGATGAAAGTTTCACGGAAACGAGAAGGGTATTAAATTGAAATAATTACCTTCACGCCTCTGTCGGGACGAGTCGAACGTCTTCCTCTTCTTGATTGTCATCTTTTCGCATATCTTGACATGTTTGGCTAGGGATTGCGGGACGAATGTTCGGCCGCAGACTTGGCACGGTAATAGAGGTAGAGGACCTGATGGTTCTGGAGCTACGGGTGCTATAGGATGTGTAGGGACGGGCGGGGAAGGAGGTGGGCCGGCTCGGGTCGGCGGAGGAGTCCTCATCAACGGCCGGAAGTCGTCATTGCTCGGCGATGCCTCCCCGGCCGGCTCCGGCGACGGAGAATGGGAAGACTTTCTAGATTGCTGCTGTTGGAGTTGCCGTTTGCCTGCAAACACGAAACATAGCTTCACTACTAAAAGTTCCGGAGTGACATTCATTTTGAAGTCAGTGGGACGACTGTGCAAAGGGCCGATTCAAACTGAATATTTCTTCCATTACACGTAAGTTTATTTAAGCTAAACATTTTCAAGGCACCATGAACAAGCATGCCTCAAGTTCTCAACGCCAAGGCTATCCATTCCTTGAACATAACCGGGGAGAATTCGAAAAATTCAATAGCAAAACAAGTTCCATTGAGCTCAGAACACATGCAAGGGCGATTGGCGTGTAAACACGGTGACGCAAGGCAGTGGCCACAACCTCCATATTGATTAGTTAAATTACGGGTTAGGTCACGCGATTACGACTAGATGGCTAAAATATTCCCCGTAAAACTAGTCCATCAGTGATACAATTTATTTATCTGGAAATTTATGTAAACCATAGCAAGAAATGAATGCCTTGATGTAGTAAGGTATTCAAAGTATTTTATTTAAAAAAAAAAATGTATTGGAATAAATTTCGCTAGTATTCGGCCTGTTGTGTATTTGGTGTTGAATGTCTTATAGGAACCTAAAGCATGACTTCGTATAAAGCTATTTCTACTAAAACATAGTCATATAGTAGTTTAATAAATTTTAACTAGGTATCTCGCAAGCTCGCAACTTTCTAATTTTGCTTCTGAAAATTCTTGTAATGCGTAAAAATATTTTTTTATAACTAGATATATGACCACAGCTCTCCTTATGTTATGTGACGATGTGGTTGAAGACGGTAATAACAGTTAGCCTGGAATGGAATTTAGCTCCCATTTGAGGCCACAGGATAATTTGTAACTAAGTTCTCTAAATATTTGCCAATTTAATCTTTTGCTGCATTGTTTTCTTAAGTATTCAAAACCATATAACCATTCATCCAATGAAGCCTAAGTGTTATTTCGCACTTGAAATAGGGACATGATGTAACCGTAAATTAATTGAATTTGACAAAGACGATCTGAAAGATGCGTGGGTAGCAAATGGCTAGTCAGTCAAAGGGGATTTTCGACCTCGCTTCGTAAAAAGGATGAGGCTATTAAAACTAAAACTTTAAATTTGAACACTATAATTGTAGCTAGTAAAAAAGGTGCACAAAATGTAAATGATGTTTTGTTTGGTGTGTGGGCTATATAGCAAATACATGTTAAGTTCCAAGTTCACCTATGTCCTGCTAATTAATTCTAAATGGACGTTGAACGACCGTTTCCTCTTCAATGCCGTATTCGTAAACCATTAATATTCCGGTTACACTGATACCTTTACCAATGTTAATAATACAACCCGTAAGTACCTAATATAATATACCTAGCGAGATTCCGACTCTCAGAAACCAGCCAGCTGACCTTGAATACCTTTACATATAAAGTCAACAATTAATATTAGATATACTGAGAATACATTTGAGTAAAAATAATCTTTTATAATGTTACGCTTGGGATAGGACCGAACTTCAGTTTTATAGGTAATAAATCGTAACATAACCGATAATCCGATCGGGGAGTATGAAGATCGGGTGGCTGAACTCATAGCTGGGCAATGCGCAGGCGCATCGCATCCAGATCGAAGCCATCAAGTGGTCGCATGACTCGCCTATTAATTGTTTTAAGTCGAACAGGGTGAAACGGTTCTCTAACATCTCAATACTGATCCCCACGGGTATTGACACGGTTCCAATCAAGCTTGCCGGATTTGGTTTTTCTACACACAAAAAACAGCGAAGCAAATAACTGCATGAAGTAAACAGTATAATGACTTAATTACCTGCGTAGTCTAGTCATGTTGTGAACTGGGATTTTCTTAATCTAGGCGTTCCGCTTAAAATCCAGCTTAGCATGCGCGCTTCATCGAATTTTTTACCAATTTGGTCCTTTCCAAGAAGGTGTTCGCCGTTACCAATATTAAAGAGCATAAATTCCATATATGCGGGACACGGTGCGTCACTCACGTGCGTTGAACACAAATTGCTACTTCGTGGTGTTCGTACCTTTACACTTGAGAGGTTCATGTTATAAACGCGTGTTAACAAGCTAGGCGCTGTCTGCTGGCTTCGAGACGGAGACGGAATACATCAAAGGCTCAGCACAAGTAATGAGCGAAAGCTATTAATGGAGCAATTCAGAAGTTACTAGAATAGTAGTCATCTAAGTCTGCCTCAACGGGAACGACCCAATTTAAAGTGAAATTGACCTGCCTGTTTAAGTGCTCGCCACATATCATATTCTCGCGAAATAAGGTACGCAATCAGGTAGCTTTTTCGTAAGCGCCTAACAAAATTCGGAATAATAAGCTCACAGTATGGGGGCACGACCAACTAGTACAACTTCGTTTGAAACTAGTGTGTAGTCAACGAGGTGGAATGTCGCCCATTCTTTCTTTGAGGGTAGGATTATGTACAGAAGCAGGAAGTGAAAATTGATGCATTCATATTCAAAACTCAAAAAAACGGATTACTAGTAACGTAATGAGAATGAAGGCATATCATCCGTATTGTTATCAAAAATTAATAAAAGCATTGGGTTTCGTGCTTGGTAATAATCTAACACTGTAAAACAACGTCCCAAAAGGTTGTAGATCTTCTTAGCAAGAAGTCGTCTATGTGCCAGCGACGAATATGATATTCTGACGTCAAGCAGTAGTGTGAAAGTGTACCTAGCAAAATAACGGAGCTATAGAGACTAATCATCGAAATAATGGGCGTCAAAGTAACGATGCGTTAGACTTTGTTTTGTTACACAAAGTAATTTCTTGCTACCAGGAGAGCGATTTGTTTGTCTCATTAATTATACATAAACAAGAAAAAAATTACAACATCCCACGCCTGTCTCTCATGACTTGTACAATTAATGCTTTTTAATTGCAGCCGCGAGCAAGCTGCGTCGGCCTAAATGTCTTCCCCCGACGTATCTCAAAGGAACCAGCCTCGATAATTGAACTGGAAATGCGATTTATCTGATAACAGACGGATTTATCAATGACTCACAGTTCTTCAGACGAGAGTTAAGTCAATGCCGACTTCTTTTTCGGTGTATTTTATGAAGGGTGGGAGATAGGTAGTACTTCGTATTTTTATACGGGTTCTACTATATATATATATATACCTACTTCGATACAAATCTTTTGAAGTTACCGATTACTAATTAAAGACTAGTACAGCTTATGCTTGAAAATATTTTTGAAGTGCTATTTATTTATATACAGCTAGCGACCCGCCCCGGCTTCGCGCGGGTGCAATGTAGATAGATACTAATGCGGTGCATAACTGCATATGTCACTCTGTCTATTGATGAAAAACGCATTAGAATCCGTTGCGTAGTTTGAGATCTAAGCGTACAGACGGCGGGAAGCGACTTTGTTTTATACTATGTAGAGAAACGTCAATGATGATTATTTTAAAAGGCTAAACAAGTTTGATTCTTAAAGTAAATTGTAAGTTAACTTTATTACCTGGTAAAAATAACTATCGGCGACATCAGCATATGATAAATAACTGTTATAGTTTACAGGACACATTTATGGGAGGGTGCAAACAATCACGACGTGACATTTGTAGGGGTGAGGGTTGTACAGTGCAATTCCGTTCCTGGTACCTGAACGACACTTTCTTGAGGTGTCTTAGGGGAACTTCTTTGGAACAATGCTTTATTCTGAATTCATTACAATTCGTATAAAAATAAAAACAATGTAGGTACAGCAGAATATGTAAAAAAAATGCACAGACAATGGAAAATTGAAGTAACTAAATCGCGGGAAGTTTTTAATTTATAAATTTTTTACTAAATAATCTATGTAGTAAATTTATTTTAAATAAATTTGCTTTACATTGTTTTAGTAGACTTATAAGTCTTTTACTTCACCTCCTGCATTTCAAGTCTGCACTTTTCACTTTTCAATATGAAAGAAATAATCTCTAAAACTTTGACGTGCAAGCGTTTTATAAACAATAAATTTGATGTAGACTTTATGAAAAGCATTTACAAATCCCCAAATCGGGTTCTCCATAGGATCCACTTGTACTTTCCTAGCATATCAATTCGGTAACTCTCCAAGAGAATTATTGATTGAGTGAATTTCTCGTTCTTTCCTCTACAACAGCGGCCATGCGGCGCCTTTATCTTCCCTGGACTGGGAGGTCAGATCCCCAAATCTGATCTTCTCTAAGTCCAAAGATTACATTTTCATCGGCTGTTATTATAGGCAGATGATACCGAAACCGTATTCTAATTCCCCGGCTCCAAGGCTAATCAAATGGAATCCTGAGGTGATATCAAGCTATTGTATGATTGTGTACGCTTTCTTAAAATGAATCAGTTTACTATAAATTTGAAGGCAAACATTTCACACCAAACATATCGGGAGACAGACTTCGGCAGAGTTCCACAAGTTTGTAGTTCTATTTTATTAAGTCTAGTTAAGGCTATTCTCAGAAGCCACAAGTTTGTAAACTTCCTAAGAATAAGTTATCATCGTACGTACCTAAAGTTAAATATACATAAAGATGAACAGCCGTTACGATGACGCGATGATTTAGCACGCCTATTGGAGTGAATACAAAGTAATTAGAAACAAACATGCTACTAATAGTAACCCATTTAATATGTTACATTAAGTTTTTGTTACAGCAGACTACATAAATAGTGACGGTTATACGTAGGGTAATTCACCTTTTATATCTTTACAGAGACATACATCGAAAAGACGCTGCGAAGGTGTTTACAGGAAGATTTACTCATGTGATAACAGTGTTGATTAGTTCTAGTACTACTAGACTTATCTTACACTCAACCTAAGGCTAAGCCTTTTCAAGCCGAATTATGTCTATGCCAACAGAAAAAAAAAACTTATCTAGTAAGATGATTTTTTCCATTTTTCTATTTGTAAAAAGGATAATACTTATTTATCCTTTTTATACATAACATTCATACAAAAATCAAATCAACTCTTACATAGTTTCGTATGTTCTTTTAAAACCTATAAAATTTTCGGTAAAATATCTTTTACCGAAAATTTTAATTTAATTTAAACAAAAACATTAAGTAATATTACAATTTTCATTAGAAATGAAAGCGTATCGTTATTATGAACTTTAATTATAACCCGCGATTCGCGTGAAGAATGTAGGTAATAAAGCACGAAATTACTTCCTATTTAAGCGAAATTATGATGCCGAAGATTACACACGGTAATGAATTTTCTAATAATTCATATTCCTTGAACTTTGACAAGCACAGAAAATCGATCACTAAACGCTTACAAATTGCACTCTCACACTGTAATTGCATGTTTGAAAGAGCCATGTGAGACGGAATTCCATTTTCTGATATCAAGAGATTTTGCTCGACAATGATGTGAAAGGGGCACTGAAAACAACGGTAGGTCTCTATCTGTCAATCTTCGTTACGAAACCTTTGTATGGCGATATGGGAGAGTTAAGCCGCCCGGTTTTACAATATCAGATGAATACGTCGTATTGTCAATTAATCTCATTCTTTTATTCAGCACACGAAGCTGACTGACAAGTTTGACGAAAGCGTTAGTAAGTCTGCGAATGAAATTAAGCTCAAGTTGGACTATCTCACACTTTCATGCGAAAGGTTATCGTGCAGTATGCGTGAGAACTCATATGTAAACAACTGTAATAGTACTGACTGCATCCGAAAGTTTACCTACATAGTTCACACTTTTTGTGTGTGTACTGGTCACTTCAAAATATTTAAAAATAAATACTGGCTGTGTTGACAGTGTTGAAAATTGATGGCTATTTGTTGAATATCTTTACTTCATAACGAATTTTTAAATGTTTAATGGTAAATAACAACAAAACCCATTGGCAAATAAAAAAGAAGATGATTAAAATTAAACTACAGATGGTGAAAGTAAAATGGATCATATTCCATCAGGCCTCGTAGTAGTAGACAAATAAAAATTACGTTCGGAAACGACGATGAAATGTAATACATATTGGCATCTCAAATATCTCATAGAATCTATTCATGCGCAGCGGTCAATTTTCAGTAAATACATACATACGTTACTTGTTCCTGTAATAGATATTTATGTTACTTTAGCTGTCGACAAAATACAAAAGCCAATGACTACATGCTACAAAGGTCTGCCATGTAAAGAATTGTCTTTTTTGCGTATATCGCATAAAGACAATAGATAAATAACTGGGTAACATAAGGTTAACACATTTTGTAAAAAAAAAGCAAGATTGTTTTTAAATAATGTAAATGTACCTACACAACTCGTGCCATTAAACCCGCATGTTCATAACTTCAACGATACTAAAAACAATACAGTCATTTCGGTGACAACGAGTCATTACGGTGGTAGAGTCACCGCAAGCAGCAATGGTATAAGCTATGATTTCTAGAAGGCAGTCATTATTCATTAGGTAACGACAGGTTCCCCTATCTTAGAAGTTTATTACCAGTCTTATCAAAAACAGGTAAGAACGCGATCAAATAAATTAAATACACAAAGAAAAACAAGACAGTCATTTTGAAGTCATGTCTGCGATTAAATCTTCTAATTTAGCCGGAGATCGGATTGTTCCCACGAATTAACTTGTTTTTCTGAACATAATGAAGGCAGTTATTATGAAATTTAACAAATAGAGATGTCCGATTTTATTATGGCAGGTGACACACGTGATGGATGGCGAAAAGGAATTGTATGATGAAGAATAATCAAGAGAAATAACCCAACCTAAAGGTTAATGATGACAAAGTCTTAGATAAAGAGCTGTCTACATTTTATGGAGATTGTTAAGACCTTCGTAAGTAACACAAGTATAGGTACTTTTTACTTTAAGGAAATTTGTTAATCTAAAAAATAATGTAACATCCCATTGTAAAAAAAATATCCAGCGTAAATTTTGATGCGAATAGATAAAAAGTTACCTTTTCTACGCCAAATTTTTATGCCGCAAAATTTTACCATATTTGAATATCTATAACCGCTTTAAAATTCACAACAGTACTAGCTGGTTGAACTCTATCTTATACACTGAACTGAAAACAAATACGGTGGCGAGTGCAAATACCTATTCATTTTATACAACTGAGTTCAAACCACGTGCTTATCAGTGGCACTTATTTTGCTTTGTGTAGATCCAAGTAAAGCTAACTATATGTATATAGATATGAATAATGTTAACACTTTTAAAGTAGCATTAGAACTTTAAATAATTCAATGTAAATTGAAAAAGATATTCATTTCCAGTGTTCAAAATCACAGTACTAGTAAGATATGGCGGATGAGGTACAGTTATGTTTTTTTATTGCCATCAGTGATATTAAGCCGTCTTACCTGATGTTTTTTTTAATGTAAAAGTAATGAGACGAACGAGACATTCTCCTTCTCCTTTCATTCTCCTGATGGTTAGAGATAACGCCTGTCCATGACCATTGCAGCGATACACAGAACTAGGCATTACTGCTTTGGCGCTCATTACTTTGAGACTTTCGATGGTTAGTCTCAACAGCCCAGTAATTTCGCTAGCTGCAGTACCCTTCAAATCGGAACGCAGTAATGCTTGCACACTGCTAATTGGCGGCAGAATATCTGGTAATGCGGTAGTACCTACCTAGACGACCTCCTGCTAAGAAGATCTACCACCGTAAGAAATAACCGTCACCTTTTTGCAAAACGAGGGGCTCTACAAATATGTTTTAAATTCTTTTAACTCTTGGAAGTGGTGTATGAAGTAAAAATAAGTAGCAGGCTCTACTGTCTAATTGACATTACTTAATTCTTGTGTATGAAATTCACTGTTGTCATGATTAAATTAACAAATAATAATATTTTAAAACACAAAACATTCTATTTCACATTAACTCCATACATCTCGCTAATATTATAAATGGAAAGGTTTGTGTTATATTATACTGTTTGTTACTTTGTCATGCTATAACGGTTTCGGAAGGTACATAGCAATAAATCAAAATATAGACCACTTTTTGACACGGAAAGTGCGAGTGAAACCGCGGGGCATACCTATGGCATAAAGCCGACAAGTTCAATAAATTCCTTTTCCGTTCACGTAACAGTGTTATAATTTATGAACATTTCGGTGTTAGCGTTAGAGATTATTTTCAAGGTCCTGTTCAATGACATTAATGTTTCTTTAATAATAGCGGTTTTGTCACCGCCCGCGCCGCCATTGTTTGCTTTCTTGGCCTAAAATTTATTCATAAGAAACTATGTATTTACTTACAACAACCAACGTTAATAATTCGTATTGTCTTGCAATCAGCTAGATAAATCACGAACAAAAGCTTTTTTTAGTGTATAAATTAATTATTTATTATAGAGATGTTCTCAAAAGAAAAACACATGCTTAATGCTGGTATTTTTATTTTAAAAATAATTTAATAAATCTTTACTTCTAAAATTATTTAGGAACCACGACCGTTATAAACCTTGTAAAAAAACACGGCCATCGCTCACCCTAATGAAGATAATACACATTTCTCAGATTTCCTTTAAAGTAATCCTATTTGTTATTCAAGCTAACAGTGGTAACCAGCTGTTCGCAAATAGGGTCGTCGCAATGAATGTCGTAAAAAATCTCGAGAAAGAAATCTACGCTCCCAGCTGCCTTTACAGGAATGTGTGTCACTCCACTCACATGCATGCTAGGTATAGTGGAAATATTAAATCCTAGGAGACAGTTAGGTGTTATATACAAATTGATTGTTAATATGGCTTGCTTTTATATAAAAAAGAAACATTTTTAGGATTTTGGACGAATTGGCATAATAAAAACGAATGGAGTAATTTTGTTATAGTATCTCTCAGTATCTCTCTGTCATAGAGCAGATCCACGTCGGCAGAAAAAAATGTCTATATGTATATCAGTTCTAAGAAACTATACCGGAGTCGCCGATAATGTTTTAAGAAAAGTTTTTGAGATATTTCGACTATGCCAAATGATAGACAATAATTTGACAATACACGTTGTAATTGAAGCTAAAAAGAGAAACTTGCACCGATTGAAACGGCTGTTGGGAACAGAATTAAGAAAGAATGCGCTGATTGGTTGATTCATTAGAATTTTAAAATAGAATAGAAACTAGATGATCATCTTACGGCTAAGTAAAATGAGAGAAAACAAATTTGAACTATCCAATAATCATAGTTAAAAATAATAAGTAACGAATTTGCGATAATAGACGGTCAGTATTTCAAAGTGAGCATCGAACATCGTAACATATAATTTAGGAACTTTTTAAAACGTGCTAATAATATCTAAAATAATTGACGAATCGTGACAAAAAATTTAATGCCGCTACGCTTTAAAATTCTATTCGAATAGACAAAATATATTTACCTTTCTTGGAACCGAAAATGGATTTTAGTTTGGATAATGTGCTCTTCTTCATTTTTTTTGGCGGTAACTTTTTATGGTTCCCTAAATTGCTGCACAAGTGTTATAGACATCAGTCCACCACCGACAAAAATACACTCTACACTACGTCCTCAAGTTTTTCAAGCGATCTCTCAGCTTTTTGCTCCTTTTGCCGCTCTTATTTCCGTGCTACGAAAATAGTTCAGAGAGGCAACACTTGCATCGGCGCAGACGCATCACTCATACGTATGCTACGGTAAACACTAATATTAAACAAAACGGCATAATTAAATAACCGGTAAACAAAACACACTCTTGAATATCACTAAATACATAAATATATCCATTTAACAGCAAAACACTTTGGGAAAAATTCGCAGCGAAACACTCCTATGTCTACCATATGTGGTTATCAACTGGCTTGGGCTTATCACTGTGCAAGCTTACGTCAATATGATAACGAGGTGTTAAAAAACAGAAATTGAACACCGATTAAATGCGCGAGTTTAATGCGGACGGCCGTGGAGAATACTGAAGTTAATATTTGTGATTCCGTTTGTAAACGAGATAACTTGTCACGACAGTGTGATGAATTCAAAAACGGTTCGGTTACACAACTCGTGAACTGACCGGCGACTGTTTATGATCAATAATAATAATACAGCGTATGAGCCTAAATCTTCAAGGCGGGAACCATCGCTCTGACGCCTATTCTTAACCGTGCTGCGAACGCAACTAAACGCACACCGGCGGCGCACGCGCACCGCACGGGAATAATAGAGTTGACCGGTATACACTCAACTAGAACAAAAATTGACACAAATTATGAACCCTCTTCCGTTAACAGAATCCAGTTTCCGACTAAACTCAATCAACCGTGGAGATGAATTCAACTCGTAAAGGCAACATTAGGAGAGCGCCAATGTCGCGCCTGTGACAACACCGGAGATACGGCATCCGCTATCTCCTTTTAAAAATGGAATTTAACGTATGGCACTTTTGGGAAACGAGCCGATTCAAATCGGGATAATGGGCCTGAACCACGAATAAATCACGAGGGGTGTGAGAGGGATAAAAATACAAAGCGTACTTTAGGGTGAGTGGAACAAAAACTGTCAAAAAATTGTGCAGACATTTCAAACTTATGAGAAACCTTTGAGGCATGCTGCGCCGTGGGAAGAGATTACTCACAGAGTTAGCTCAACTCCTGGTTGTAATATTATTCTTTTCGAGACATTGAATGCGTTAAAACGGAACAATGAATATTTTTGATGTCCTTTCTTTGTGACTCAATCGCCACAAAACACTTTTCGTCTAAGCGGCTCATTACCGTTATTAGACGATGCCGTTAACGGAAACATAACGCATCCTCCCTGGACCGACTAATTTAGTCCTGTTGAAAATTACTTCCTTATTCTCGAGCGAGTTTGAAAAACAAAACAACTAGTTTAAACCACTTTAATGATACAAGCTTCTTGATTAAAAGTAGGTTGTACCTACTTCCAGCTAACTCCATAAAGCAAACTATTTTAATGATTGTGTCAGAATATGTTTATGCACATTGTTAAATACAAAAAGCCAGTTGCATCGCGACATACTAACTTTAAATCGTTGAACAAACGATTTGTCTTGTGTCACAACGGTAAGTGTTAGACATGTTAGTTTGTTTATTTAGGTTTGCTTCATACTTGTTTTCAATTCGCAAGTGTTTGGGAGCAACACTGATGATGAAATCCTGGTTTTGGCAATGTCGACCGCGTTTAAGACATCTAAGTAGGTACGTTAGGTGGTATTTACTACTTTTACTTTTTAGACGACAAATTTATTACTGAAACTTGTTAAATAATCTAGAGCTTTGCCTAGTAGTGAGGCAATACAGGTTAACTAAAAGTACTTATTATTTACTTTTGTGATGTCTATAGGACATAATTATGTATAATAATCGATATATAACTGAACTAAGTTTTCTGTACTTTTAAACTGGAAACTAAGAAATTATACTGCTGAGATAACATTGAAGGCCTGGATTGTTCCATGATATAGTGAAAATTCCAGGAATATTACTACTACAGCCCAATGCAAAAAAATGAAATATGCATAATACATGTTTTGTAATCCTACCTAATACTCTGCAACGTTCACTGACACAAGTTCGCGCACGCGCACACACACACACACAAACACACACACACACACACCCACACACCCACACACACACATACACTCGCCCACACACACACACACAAACACACGCGCGCGCGCACGCGTGCACGCAAATAAACACATATCGTTAGTACTAATATTTTATTCCTTAATATAATCGTGACTACAAAAATATACTAGCCTACTTGTATGCAAGCATTTAATACGGAAGAAACTGAATTATGCGACACAGATTTTTCTAGTGCAAAGTCCAGGGTACTTGTTTGCTCTTTGTAATTTTTTATTTTATACCTTACTTATAAAAAAATAAACTTTCCTTATAACTAATTTGTATTAAAAACAACTATCACCAATGACGAATATTGTGACGATGTAAATAAAGTATAAATGGATCAAATGTCAACAGGGGTCAACAAGGAATTCATATCAGTTATTACAGTATCGTATTGCAAGAAGTGAGAGCGAGAAAGGGACTGCATAATTAATGTACATTGCTAAGGAGAGAAAGGGAGGAGAGAGTCATGAAATTCATAGGTTTGCTGATGTGTAGCGCAGCATCAAATCCAGATATGTAATAAGGAGGCGCATGTGACTCATTACAAATGTTGGTAAAACAGACGTTGGCAAGAATTTAAATATGGTAAATGTGGGGCCGTCCATTAATCACGTGATGTTTTTTTAGCATTTTTTATGAATTATATCATGCTATCTATTGGTGAAACTAGGATGATAATCCGTTCAGTAATTTTTAAGTTTATCGCGAACAGACAGACTGACAGACAGACAGTCGCGACGCACGACTTTGTTTTATAATATGTAC